>OZ037777.1:7236995-7394495 GCA_964035525.1 Porites cylindrica | reverse complement strand
TACCAGCGACCGTCAGGATTTCGGAGACATAAGAACGTGACGAACGTTCATGTTACAATACAATACTGCTCTCTCTGAATTGTGAAACAACAAGAAACCTTTAGGGCACTTACTTAAAAAACTGTATATGTACCGATTACTACCAAAGAAAAAGTAAAAATGTGACAAAATGGCGAATTTTTGAGATGGAAACGATTTCCATCTTGGCAATCGCCAGACAAAAAAGTTGCTTACAACTGTACGTATGTCTCGATTTAAAATACAAGGTTTCTATTTCGCTTGACCGTGGAAAATCTGGGTACGAGATAAGACGCATCCTACGGCGTAAGCCTAAAGTGAAAGTTGCCATGTTGAGGCTCTTTAGAGAAGAACACAAATACTCGTTGGCATTTGAGAAGAGTTTCAGATTACATTGTCGTGAGTCCCCAATTGAGACTTATCTCAAAGAAAGAAGAAGGAGGCCTGAAAAATTAGGTTTCGGTCCTTTTTCAGAAACCTTTTCGACTTTGAAGACTCAAACGCCTCGTCGACGACACCTTGAACTACCAAAAAGATACTAACTGAAAACTTACGTCAGATTCCTTATAAGTTTAAATAAACGTATAGAATTAAATAAAATCCATCATTATTTTACGTGTACATCATTTGCTGGTCGCATGAATTATTAACGAGAAAATAACTCGCCCTTTCAAGCTTACACCGAGCGTTGTCAATTAAAGACGAGGTTCTACTTAGCAGGGAACAACCCACACGTCAATTAAGGACAGAGAGTTAATTGGAACTTGATGAAAACGGACTATATGTTGCGGTGTCTAATTGTTTTGTGTTCAACACTAATGTCGCAAAACCGGCGTTCCCGTTGTTTTCGAAATTGGCCTTGTTTTCTACAATTTAACTCAGTATTTCAACCCTTAAAATTTATATCAACGATCAGACTGAATTTCTGTTTGCACTCTACCTATAAACATTGAGTCTAAGGCTTTAGTTAAAGAACCGGCTATATGACGTGTCGCAGCAGATCGCTTATTTGAAAGGTAGCTAATAAACGGAAGCGTAATCAATATAGATATTTCATCGAAAGGGAAAACTTCATGTATATAATCTAGCAAGTTAAACCATGGCTGAACAGTACTGCACTCGATCCTGGATTTTTTGTTACCAATTCTCTCATTGTTCGCCTCAGAAGAAGTTTCTTCTTTGCTTTCTGTGTTTTAAACTTTGTATTTTCTCTCGTGGCGACTCTAGCAAATCTTTTAGTTATCCGCGCGTTAATGAAAGCCTCTACGCTACCAGCCAACGTCAAGAAAATGTTGAATTGCAAAAAAGATGAGAACTGGGGCGAGGCTGAGGGAAAGAGAGATGATACTATTTTTTCTCCTCTCCCTCTCCCCTTTTTTCCTTATTTCGCCCTAGTGACAAGCCATGGATTGCTATTTCTAATCTCCCCGATCTTCATCTGTCAACAAAAAAAATTAAAGACGGCAGATAATTCTCTACTCACCAAAGAAACTTGGCAGATCGCTTGGGCATGCGCGTTAGAGGTGGATCGACGCATGCCAGGTGATAGTGGTAGTGGCACGTGTCACACTGCACCAGTTGATGTTGATTCTCGGTTGTTTTGCACGTGTTGCACCTGCCGGGGAAAAACGTGACAAAACATTCAGGTTATGTTATAACTTCCTCTTCCTGTTTAAACAGACCATTTACTCGAGCCAACGGAAAACGCTTTTTGTACGATGACGTGTTATTACTACTAAGACAGTCGACACAGTCAACTCCCGATAACTCGAAACTTCAAGGGAAATCTAAAAAGGGTGGAGTTAACGGGAGTTCGAATCAAGTAACCGAAAATGAGAAAATAAGAAAATGGGATGGGGAAAGAACACAAGTATCATGCACACTTGGAATTAAGAAAACAGAACTTCAATTAAAATATACAGGGCTGCTATACACTGTAGTCGAATTGAAAGTGGAGACAAAGAATACACAGTTGTTTTGAAATATTAAATTCAATATTTCGGACTGCAGAACACACTTTTTTCTTTTTTGATCGACTTGTCAGGCGCTTAAGATCGAGGGTAACATTATGTAGAGGTCATCTGAAGGGAAGCAAAAATAACTTCGAGTGAGCGGGAGGTTCGAGTTATCGAGGGCTCTAGTTACCGAGGGTAAAATTACGGGTATATACATGAAAGAAATCCAAGGGAAATCGATTTTGGTTCGAGTTAGCGACGGTTCGTGTTATCGGAAGTCGACTGTATTCAAATTTGGTTAACCTAGTGAGGTTTAAATAACAAAAACCCTTAATTTGCACAAAAAAGCAAAACCGTGATCCTTGTGCCACGTTTCGATGTAATAATGATCGCCTTTTTCCCGAGAAATATACGGTGAAAGACCATATTTCTAATACTAAACTAGAAAAAGGCGATTAGTATTACATCCCAACACGGCACAAGGATCTTTTTTCCCATTACAATCCTATTCTAAGAAAACGTTAAGAAAAAATGTCCAGGAAAGCGCTCGAAAATACAAACGAAATGTGCTCATGCCCCCTGGGCATCCTATAATACTCTCTAAATCGAATTAATTCAATATGGCCGCCGTATCGGTACAAGGGTCTATTACATTTTTGGAATACCAGTGGAGGACTCTGTAGCCTGAGAATCCCGCCCCCGCACACAGGCTGAGGCCTCAGCAGAGAAGGGAGTTCTTGTATCAGGGCAACTTTTCGTTTAGAAATTTCATAAAACATAGTGTAGATCTTCTTTACTGATACAGTCAACTCTCTCTTAATGGACACCTCCGTAAAACGGACACCTCTGTAAAACGAACACCTCTGTAAGACGGACACCTCTATAAGACGGACATCTCTGTAAGACGGACACCTCTATAAGACGGACACCTCTGTAAAACGGACTGCTAAGGTTTTGTCTCCCTTTCCTTACTCCCTTTATTTTACTCTCTATTGGACAGACATCTTTCTAAAGGTGATGTTACACGGGACGATTCGCAACGACGATTTTTAGCGCAATACAGCGCTGCAATGTTGGGACAATGTTGTAACCATTCGAAACAATGTCGCAACAATGTTGCAACACTGTGTTGCGCTAAAAATCGTCGTTGCGAATCGTCTCGTGTAACATCACCTTACAGTCAAACCAGGTCAAGCGTTCCCGTCTCTAACAAACTAATGAATTCATTAATGGAAAAATGATTTCGTTTGTTGATTCAATAATCCATTCATAAAATGAATAATCCAACAGTCAAATTGGACCTCGATTCAATAATCAAATGTTGATTTGGTTTATGAACAAAATCTACCTGTTCTTTATTCTTGTCTGTTGTGTTCAATCGTATTTGCTTCCTTTTTCTTGCCGTTTACGATTGCGTTTTTCATTGCCTTTAATCAAAATAACAGCTAGAATAGACAGACCGCAAACGCAAAGAAACTATGAGAAACTGACAAAGGCCGAGGATCGAAATCCACCAATCACCGCACATACACTGACCTTAGTTTGACCGTTGTGTTTTCTAAGAGGTCAGGCCTGGGTCTGCTGCACTGATTACTGGCAGCAAACTGGCGTACATGTAACAGTTTGTTTGGGTTTGAACTTCAGAACTCGCCAGCACTCGACTCAGAAAAAAAAAGAGGAAAAAACAAAATTCTGAGGTCAACTTGTGGAAAGTGTAGTTTTTCAAAAAACAGTAATCGAATCAACATTCGATTATGGAATCGAGGCTAAATATGAATATTGGATTGTTCATTTTATGAATGGATTATTGAATCAACAAACGAAATCATTTTTCCGCGAATGAATTCATTAGTTCGTTAGCGACGGGAACGCTTGACCTGGTTTGACTGTAATACAGACACTTAGTGCCCGTCCTACAGATGTCCTTCTTGCAGAGAGTTGACTGTAATTCATAAAGACGAAAGAAGACGTTGGTTACCTTGCCCGCCAGCTTACACAAGCAGCGGTGAAGCCGTGTCGTTTCTTGTCTCCTTTCAAGGATGTCTTCTGCCAATAGCTGAATAGTTTCAGTCAACTGATAGAGATGATAAACACAAATAAAACAGAAAATTTCAATGGATAGTAGGACCTGACATTCTATAGTGTTGGTTATTCGCCACGTTAAAAACGTGAGGGGAACTGGGTTGAGTAAAGTTTCGCAAAGACTTCTGGGACTGTTACTGGCGCGTGCCCAGTAACCATCCCAGAAACAATTGTGGAACACATGTCGGCTCCAGTTCCCTTCTCGTTTCAACAGTGCTTATTAGTAGCTCAGTTTAAACCATTGTATTCGCCAAGTTAGAAACGAGAGGGGAACTGGGTCGAGTAAACTTTCGCGAAGACTTCTGGGACTGGTACTGGCGCATGCCCAGTGACGATCCCAGAAACAATTGCGGGAAACATTTCGGCTCCAGATCCCTTCTCGTTTCAATAATGCTTATTAGTAGCTCAGTTTATACCATCGATCCCGGGGGTGACATGAAACGTTTGTTTTGCTGTACAACATTACTTTTCTGTTGATAGAACCTTAAAGTGCGACTACTACAACCGGGGCCACCCAGACAATGTTGACCAATCGGATTACAGGAAAATAACAATTCATTCCTAGAAAGTTAGTTGTCAAAGATAATTACCACGAAACAAAATTAACGACACGGATCTAAATCAACCAATTACAACCTCCTTTTGAACCGGCTGAGGAAAGCCCGTATCTCCCGAGAGGTCCGTTAGAGTGAGTGACGGAGGCGAAAATCGTAAACGGTAGTTATATTTTTGACGTGCGGTCGCATGTTATTGCAAAGCGCGGCAACAGGAGCGAAGAAATTTCTGGTACATGACTAAATAACAACTTGTGCCAAAGAACTAGTTCTCCTGGGTGTTGTATGCAAAGTTTCGACTAGAAAAACATTGTCTGGTGAAACATTCTGCTTTCCTGAAAAACGCTTGCCATCAATATTAAATTTTGTGCTTCGAGTAACTTATTGTTTTTTTACGAGTTGCTGATTGGCCAACAACCAACCTGTTTGGAATGTATTGTTATTTTTCTGTAATCCGATTGGTCAACTTTGTCTAAGTGGCCCCGGTTACAGTTGTCGTACTGTAAGGCAGTCATCAAAGTGAAAGCTGCTGGAAATATTTTGATACGGTAAAGTCGGTCTTGCTTTTAACAAGGCAACCATAACGACAACGGCAACAAGAACGTCAAAATACATTGGTGAAACGAGAAGAACAACAGCTATGCACTTGCAGCACGTTTTTTGGTACATCTCTTTAACATCCACAGCACGACTACGAAGTGAAACCTTTTAATGCGAGGTTTTATAGCGGACGTGAACACAAGACGACAAATCTTTCTTGTTTAAAACTTGGCAGTATAGAGTACTTAAGTATTCAACTCAAAGAAAATTCGCCTACTTTTCACAAATTGACCAAGGCTGTAAATTAATGCAATAGAGTTTGAACAAACGCGAATTTGTTTACTTAGAGACGTTTTCACTTCCTTAGTCGTCGTAGTCGCTTAAGCTCTCTAATTGAGAACGAGTGCGAGTACGAGATTTAACTTAAAGTTTTTGTGCGTGTTCTTAAAAAAAAAAAGACACCCCGGAAAGTTTTATTTTACTTTTTATCACCAAAAAAGTTCGTACGGTTGTTTTTACTAAAGGAGGTTAAGCCCTCTACCGATGACAAAAACTCGAAGTAGAATGACGACGGTCATCACGTTTTCCGGCCAAAATGATGCTGATTCACGGGAAAATCGAGTACTCGTAAACGTCCTCGTCGCAGAATCTAAAGCTCTCTAATATATTACGAAATACGGCCAAGACTTGACGTGGGTAAATAACGTACATTATTATCTATTCAAAATATTCCTCCTTTTCTGATTGGCTAAAATCCCACCCATAATTCATCATAACCTGCTACTGTTGACCAAATTTGGAAGAATTTTGGGATATGTAAAAAATCACGTCAGTTGTGCTGCATAATTGCCAGGAAACTGAACAGTCAACCGAGAAGACCTGGGGACGAGGCTGGAGAGTTGTAGTGCGTACAAAATGGCGGAACATTTCACTCGTTTCACGAAGAAATAGGCGAACTACCTGCTAAAAACGTAGCAAGAAGAGCAAGAAGACAACTCGACGGACGACATCTGCTATTTGAAGAATGTTTGCAGTCCTGAAGAACCCTTTTGCTCCTAAACTTGCCGATAATCAGGCAATTGAAGATGAACTTAACATCGATGGAGGTAAGCATATTTTAGCTTGTGTGTAAACTAGGAATTATTTTGAATTAATAATAAAACAATTATTGAATTCGGCTTTTGTATCATCTCAAGAATTATGTAGACCTGGGAGGGTATGCTCGATATCCATAATTCTTCAGATCATACTCAGCCTCATCCAATAATTGTTAAATATAAGTAGAGAAAGATCAAATGTGTATCTACTGGATAGGGTGACCCCACAAACCACACGTTCATGAGGGGCCATTTGTAACGTGTACTACGAGGACCGCCTCTCTAGGCATGCGCCCTTAGCTTTCTCGCGCACCAAATTTTCCAACTCCCCACTATTTTTGAATGCCTACCACGCATTCTACAACCCCGGACAAAACTCTTTAGGTATTTCCATGTAATTTCGCGCCATACCACGATCACTTCTAACGGGAACAAAGTCGCCCTCTCCCCACCCCCTGTTCAAAGTTGGTTTGGTCTAAAAGCTCACGTGTGTAATTCTAGTGTTACCACAAACAAAATTGGAATAGAGGAAGAGGGGAACGGTTTTTCATTTTGCGACGGTAAGCTTTTTGGTCAGGACGAGTGCAAAAAATAGGTGTTTTGTAATAGGCTTCAACAGTTTTTGCCCGAGGTTGTAGCGAGCTACATGTAAGAATTCAAACCTCGTGATATTTCTCTCTCAAGTCCTGTTCCTCTTGTTGTAACCTTTTGTTGTTTGACTCAAGTTCTTCTTGGCGTTCCTGCATCTCTTTCAATCGAGCACTTCGATCTGATACAGAAATACAGTGAACGTTTCTTTAACGGCCACCTCTGAAAGATGAACACCTCCCTAAACAAGACACCAACAGTTGGTTCCAGCCGTTGTTCAGTCATTTTCTTTGAAACTCTCTATATGACGGACACCTCCCTATACCGGACACCTGGAGATGGTCCCTGCCGTTCTTCAGCCATTTTCTTTGACCCTCTACAAGACAGACACCTCCCTAAACCGGACACCAAGAGGTTGGTCCCTGCTGTGCTTCAGTCATTTTCTTGGACTCTCTATAAGATATAAATAAACTATGTGAAAAAATGTTAACATTATACTTACCGTGATAATAATGAACAAATTCGCTTGTGAGAGCAGGTCGGACAAACCATTTCCGCCGAACGTTTACAATACTCTGAGTCTGAAAAAAGGAAGGTTGAAAGAGAGCTATTCACCCACATCTTAAAATACCCAAAAATCTGGTTAAGCCATACCTACCATGGGAACAGTCAACGACAAAATTATTGAGACCCTTGAAATGGGCTACATTTTGGAGGACAAAACAATCTGGACCCCTCCAATCTTCCCCATCCTGACCTCCCCTCTCCCCAAACAAAGCCAGCTCCTTTGCTGCCTCGCAATGACAAAGTGGAGCAAAGGCACAAAACTCACTTCGGGGGAGGGGGAGGAAAGGCTTGCCTAAGAGCATCTCAAAGTTTCATTTTCACGTGAACAGCAGTAACTAACAATGCATTTGACATATGCAAAAATACTAGGTATTGTTGTGTACGAAAATATGAAACTTGGAGACAATAACCCTGAATAATGAGAGGCTCTCACTTGTAAACACAAAATTTCTGACAAAATATTAGCGAATTCAAGCCCTTATTTTACTGCCTTACAATATATCAATAATCTTGAAACTAAGAGGTCATATAAAAGGACGGTTAATCTCAAGATTCTTAAATTTTCTAAAAAATTTATCGAGCGATTTAAAAATTATTCGCTAATTTGTTAAAGTAGACCGAAATGTCTACATTACCGCTAACAAGAGCGCCTTGATACATACTAATCAAATCCTTCTTTCTAGCAATCGGCTGAAGGTATCTCAATGATCTTTCACACACGTTTTTAAAAAGATTGAAACTACTATGAGGTGAAATTGCATGTCAAAAGCGCTTCGTTTAGTACAGATAACAGTCGAACATCAAGATTGTCCATTTTTTACCGCATTTCTAACCATAAAAACTTGTTCCCAAAATATCTCGATAACGCTCTTACAGATTTCGCTTAAACTTCACGAACATCGAGGCGGCTGTTGTAGGAAAAAGGTCCAGCAAACGATTTTGGAAGAACAGTTCCCAGTGCTGAGAAATCATGCTGCAAGCAAAATAGGTAATGGCGTCATTTCGTTGCTATGACAACTCCGATGTCGTTGCAACCCTGATCATAACAAATTTTCATCTTTATCTAATACAACTGTGGTGTCAATTTTTCCAAATCTTTGTTTATGGCGACGTAGTTTACGCTCAAACTTGGGAGGTATTGACCTTGAAAAACTATATCGAGCCACCTTAAGCATTTCAGTACTTGACGAGTAAGATAAACGTAGCATATTATTTTATTTCAAATAGTCTAGAACACGTATGTTAGACTTACCCTCTTAGGCAAGTTACTGTAGACCCGAAATGACACCGGGTTGGAAGTTTATGGTGTCAGGTTAATGAATAAATGTTTGAAAATTTGCGCCTTTTTTAAATTTGGACTCGGTGAAATGCCACTGAGGGCCACTAACGTACTGCCTGGCGTCAGATAAAGGTTTTTAATCGGCCTTTGAATGATTTTTTATTGTTTTAAATTGCCAAGTAGTAGAAT
Organism: Porites cylindrica; assembly: GCA_964035525.1. Lineage (NCBI taxonomy): Eukaryota > Metazoa > Cnidaria > Anthozoa > Scleractinia > Poritidae > Porites > Porites cylindrica. Next base: position 7,385,626 of record OZ037777.1, on the reverse strand, counting down.
GAGTTGATTTTTTTTGCTAACCCGGTTTTCAAAGCTCCAGGTATAGATAAATGAAGGAAAAAAATGTCATACGAAGCCTAAAGAGATGGGAAAAAAACGTACAAATCACACACGATAGCGGTGGATTCCATTTCTTCCTTTGACCCTCAATGGCGATTCGCAGAATTTTACGTCTATATACCCTGGCCACCAAAGACTTAGACAGTTCACTATCCCCTATTTTTTTTTTAAGATCGTTGAGACTGACACCATGAATCCAGAGGTCAGGAATTAAGGAAAAAACTCTGTTACCCGGGGTAGGAGACAGAGTGTTCTCCTCGGAGCTTACCGCTACGGGTGGCCATCTTGGTTTCAAATGTAAATAGCAGTGGGGGGGGGGGGGGGGGTGGGGGGGGAGAGGCAAGAAAGATAGCCTCCTTCGAAACTGTCCCCTCCCACCTAAGATTTAAAACTCACCCCCAGACTTTATCAGGTACACTGGAAACCAAGATGGCCACCTGTAAGGGTAGGTGCTCGATCCCGACGATCTTTCGGAAAAACAGGGAACAATGAACAGTTTACGAGACTTAACATTGCGGTTCGCCGTTTACGGTTTCGGTCGCCGCTCGTAGCTTCGGCCATAGGCCGAAGATGTGTCTGCCTGCAGCCCACCCCGAAGCATCCCGCTGCACGCGCGAAATGCTGACCTTTTCTGGAGAATAATTTCACGTGACAACGTTAATTATAATTTTCATACTCCTTACCTCCAAGACAGGTATTCAAAAGTCGAGGAATCTTCTCCGAAGGTGCTGGGAAGACAAATACGGAAAATTAGGCCCGGTTCAAACCTATTTTTCATGCGCCGAATCGAATCATTTGATTCGGGGCATGCAAGTTCGACGTTTGAATCAATTAAATTTGGGTGGCCCCAACTAACAAATTCGACCAGCTCAGTCGCATAAAACGGCGAAAGTGCGAATCGGATTCACGCGTCGAACTTCTAAGGTGCAGAAATTAATGCATACATTATTTTCGTGCATTTCCTAACCACAATCTAGCAATGTAAGGTTACTTGTCATATGCAGTATTTCGCACGCGATGAGATGAAACCTGAAAACTAACATTTACTAAACAATTCGACTATACTTACTATAGTATTTTGGTATGTTCTTCATTCTTTTTGCTTGAAAGTCTGAGCGGACAGCTTCCAAACAGTGCTTTACTCTTTCCTGCAATTATATAAAGGAGACCGAAAGAACCGTGAATAATGGTAACCAACCAAACTTCCCTCCAGTTACGTGTTGGACGAGAATGGGGTCACACATGATTGAAAACGAGCATTCACCATGCTGAATTTTCACATGTTTGGAGACGAAATTTCGTTGGGATCCGATGGCATGGAGTTTCAAGGGTCAGATAACGCTCATCAACGACCACATCGTCATCAGTGACCACGTTCCGGGGAGATGCATTGTTTTTCCACTGCAGGTACTCGGAACTCAAAATGAAGGAGATATTAGCGATAGATTTTGGGGGGTTCAAATTCATGATTCTAGAAAGTTTGGAGGGTAGGGAGTTCTATCATGTTGATTTCTGAGTGGCTCAATTCAAGTTGGGATACTCTTTGTTTAGTGAACACTAAATGGCAAGTTTCATGGTAAAATTGCCGAGAAAAATATGCACCTAGTATTCATGACCCTTGAATATTTTAGAATTGTGGCTTTAACTTTTGTCCAAAAGATTTTAGCGGGCTCTGTTTTCAATACAAAAATGGGAGAGAAATCCAAATGCAAAGAAAAGAGAGAGCGCTTGGTTTTCTCTCCTTTGCCCTCCTTCTTTTTTATCGCTCTCTTTCCAACGTCCTCGACAAACTCGCGCGGAAACGCTTGCTATGCAGGCTACCCCAGAGAAGAAGTTTATCTATACCTTGTCTTCAGTTGATCGTCTTTCAGCAGTTTTCTTGTAGCGCGACTGGTAGGCTAGCCATGTGCGTCTCTAAGAGAAAAAATATATAACACACAGAGGTAACAAATTATAAAAATATTCTGTTAATCAGAACAACTTAATTAGTTGTAACACATTGTGCAAGTGAAATTTGCTCAAACAATGAACACGAAAAAGGTACAGTGAAAGAAACTAAAAAATATATACACTAAACAATATCTATGTTGCTTCTATCCGTTGCAGAATTTCTCATTGCAAATACATCCTCCGTGAAAAAAGGAAAAGAAAACAAAGGAACAAAAAGTTGATGTTTTTGTGTAAAGTTCAAATTTTCAAAGCCTAAACTGCCAACATTCTTTCTATCACAGAAAAGTGTCCGCCTCAAAGACGGTTAAAGGAAATAACTGAAGAACGGCTGGGACTATCGCTAGGTGTCCGTTTAAGGGTGATGTCCGCATTATAGGGAGACAAAGAAAAATGAATAAAGAACGGCAGGGCAAAGTCTTTGTTTCCGCCTTATAGACAGTTTGAGAAAACAACTGAAAAACGGCAGGGACTAACACTTGCTGTCCGGTTTAGGAAGGTCTCCGTCTTATAGAGAGTCAAAGAAAATGACTGAAGAACGGCAGGGACCAACTCTAGGTGTCCGTTTAAGAGAGGCATTGGCCTTATAGAGAGTCAAAGAAAATGACTGAAGAACGACAGGGAGCAACTCTTGGTGTCCGTTTAAGAGAGGCATTGGCCTTATAGAGAGTCAAAGAAAATGACTGAAGAACGGTACGGAGCAACTCTAGTGTCTGGTTTAGGGAGGTGTCTGTCTTATGGAGAGTCAAAGAAAATGACTGAAGAACGGAAGGGACCAACTCTAGGTGTCCGTTTAAGAGAGGCATTGGCCTTATAGAGAGTCAAAGAAAATGACTGAAGAACGACAGGGAGCAACTCTTGGTGTCCGTTTAAGAGAGGCATTGGCCTTATAGAGAGTCAAAGAAAATGACTGAAGAACGGTACGGAGCAACTCTAGTGTCTGGTTTAGGGAGGTGTCTGTCTTATGGAGAGTCAAAGAAAATGACTGAAGAACGGAAGGGACCAACTCTAGGTGTCCGTTTAAGAGAGGCATTGGCCTTATAGAAAGTCAAAGAAAATGACTGAAGAACGGTAGGGAGCAACTCTAGTGTCTGGTTTAGGGAGGTGTCTGTCTTATGGAGAGTCAAAGAAAATGACTGAAGAACGGCAGGGACCAACTCTAGGTGTCCGTTTAAGAGAGGCATTGGCCTTATAGAGAGTCAAAGAAAATGACTGAAGAACGGTAGGGAGCAACTCTAGTGTCTGGTTTAGGGAGGTGTCTGTCTTATGGAGAGTCAAAGAAAATGACTGACGAAAACCTGGCATTTTAGGGAGGTGTGTGTCTTATACGAAGAACAAAAACAAGGAAAAACCTTGGGTTTCTGTTTAAGAAAGTCGTCTCTCTTTTGAAGGTGTTCATTAAGAGACAGTTTACTGTCATACGGCATATTTCTTCATCCATTACTTCATTATACTGATTATAGCATTCCCAAATGTATTATACTGGCAATTTTGCAGATATGGTCAAGTATTTGGTGTTTTTCTCACCTTGCTATCTGATGTCCTTTTATCTGCATGAAGTCTACAGTGTGCAAACAAAGGATCAGCAACATCCTACAAGGAAAGCCAAAACAAGAACATTGTCAGGTTAACATCACCAAAGTTAATGTAAAGGGTTACATTTCAGTCTCTCAGTGTTGCAGCATACCTCATCACATTCTTCTGGAACCTCTGACAGAAGTCCATACATCTGAGCACTAAATATGAAGCGATAATCAATTTTAATAACAAAAAATGACAAGAATAGTTGAGTTTGATGTTTGGCCACGTTATTAAGATGGTGAAAAATATGTGACAAAATCAGGGCTCATAAAAACTTGAATTCTAGCTTGTCCTTTGGGCAAGCAGCTCTGGGCGGCCGGACTTTTAGAAAGAAAAAACAACAACAAAGCCATGTCTTTTTCATCGTTATTTTTTATGTTTACATTAACGTGGATAACAGAGAAAGAGCTAGAGCGAGTTATTGAAAACAACACTCCTTTCCCATGTTTAGCCAAGCACATAATTGTGGCAAAACAATAAACTTCAAACTTGAAGTGAGATCTCAAATTAGAGACCTTTAGATTCAAGAATGAGGATGACTACGAATGAGAGATTTGACTTAAAGTTTTTTCGCGTATTCTCATAATATAGACTTCCCGCAAAAGCTTCATTTTACCATTTTTCACTAGGAAAGTTAGCACTGTTACTTTTAGTGAAGTATTTGTGATTGTTGCTTCTTGCTGCCCAAACACTGGACACTCATCTGGGTTCGCAGGTTAGGGAGGGGCACTCTTAACATGTTGTTTGTTTACAATAAGTAACAGCTGCTGTTGTGGATCACTTTTGTTTGTTGTGGTGAGGAATTAGACAAAATTTTCAGGACAGAATTAATTAAAAGAAATAAACAGGTTATAGCAAACACATGGGTATTGTTTAGTGAAGAAATAAAGTAAACTTACTTGTGCTATATTTGCATTCCTAAGTTGTGTTGAAGAGATCTTTGCTTTCTTTGTGATCCTGTCTTAACCTTTATAAAATGGACATTTAATGGAGAAAGAATAAACAGTCATAAAGAGGGCTCTTCAAAAACCTTTCAGGTAACTAAACACAAATTACTGGTGAGTGGTAAGTGGTTATGGTAAGTATTTTGAGCCTGGGGGGAGGGGGTGCAGTGCTTCCAAATATGGGGTATAAGCCTCCTGATAGGGTATGGTTTTTAAGGGTGAGGATCCTTAAATCAGGGATCATTTTTGATTGCCTGGTTAGCTAGGTTGTAAGTTCAAACCCTGGCAAGACCAGAGAAACTGCTGCTTTTGTAATGACATCTGCAAACGGTTAGACTTTCTAGTCTTCTCGGGTAAGGAAGAAAAACTGTAGGACCCATCTCACAGCACTTTCACTAATCTGCTTCTTGTGGGACGTAAAAGAATCCACAGCACAAAAAAATTGAGCTTGGATTGGTGCCATATAGTATGAGAAATAGTAGCTAAGCATTTGTTTTCCCTTGTATGGGTTGTCATTTTTCGAGTTTGGGCCTCAAATAGGGTAGCGTCAGGGTTTAGAACCCTGGACGACACACACCTATCCGAAACTCGCAAACAGAGATTAAATCTCACAAACAGTTTGTGCAGAATGAAGATTGTCAATCATCAAAACGTTGTTTAGCACATGGGGTGCCTCAAGGATCTGTGTTAGGTCCCTTGCTGTATTCATTATATACATCTCCGATTGCTGATATTATCAATCTTCATAATCTACAGTACCATTTGTATGCTGATGATTCTCAACTTTACATTTCTTTTAAAACTGACTGCTTTGCTGACCTCGCTCAAGCTAAGTCATCTGTTGAGCTATGTGTTCAAAGATATTGACTGGTGGATGAAAAACAACATGCTAAAGCTCAATCAGGAGAAAACTGAACTGATTGTAATTAGTTCAAAATTCCGCCCAAAGCCTGCCATTTCATATGTGTCAGTTGGTGATGAACAAATACCCCCTAAATCTTCAGCTAGGAATCTTGGTGTCATTTTTGATGAATGCTGTAATATGGTGGAACATGTAAATAAGATCTGCAAAACGTCGTACTACCACTTAAGGAACATTTCTAAAATTAGGAAGTACCTCACTGAGGAAACTACGGAAATTCTTGTTCATGCGTTTGTTACTTCTAAACTAGACTATTGTAACTCTTTATTGTATGGCCTCCCTAAGCATATGATAGGTAGTTTGCAGTCTGTGCAAAACACGGCTGCTCGTATCGTTACTTTAACCAAGAAATTTGATCATATCACCCCTGTATTGATTCAACTGCATTGGTTACCTGTTCACTTTCGGATTCTTTTTAAAGTTTTATTGTTAGTTTATAAGGCGCTGAATGGTATGGCACCATTATATATCATGGAATTACTTAGTTATCGTACATGTTCACGTACACTATGCTCTACTGATCCAAAACTTCTGGCAGTTCCGAAGTCAAGACTTAAAACATACGGAGACAGGGCCTTTTCCGTTGCTGCACCTAAACTCTGGAATGAGCTGCGATTAGATCTTAGAAGTTTAGTTACAATTAATTTATTCAAGAAACACTTAAAGACCGATCTTTTTAAAAAAGCATATAATGTTTGACTTTTTGATAATTTAGAATTGGATTTATTGTGATATTTTTATAAATAAGACTGCTAACAGGTTTTTAATTTATTCATATGTTATTACCAGTGGGATCTTTTTAATTATTTTAATATTATGAATTGTAAAGCGCTTTGGTCAATTAGTGGAGTTAGCGTTATATAAATTATGTTATGTTATGTTAACTTATGGGAGTACCACTCACCTCTCACCCCCGGGGTGTTATGAGTCAAGACCAAAGCCCGGACCACAGGAGGTACATGATTTTGTCAAGCGACGTGCATTTAGTTGGACAATATGCATTCGTTTGGCCTTTTCCTTTGCTAGTTATATGTAATTTTAATTCTCTTACCTTAACCTAGCATGTACGCCAAGGTAGGTAGTTGTCTCTCTGGAACTATTAAAGCTGAACATGAACACATGCCGACTGGAAAACAATTTTGAGAATGCTGCGTCGTTCCTCCACCCGCCTGAAACTTTTGAAGATTCATACTCTTTCGCGGTCCTAAACGCACCTTTTTCAATTGTATGTTCCCCTTTTAACGGGTAGACTTGGGTCCGGAATAAAGTTCTTTAAAAGTTTGAAACTGTTGCCAATCTTCGTTCACCGATCCGCCATGTTGGCCGCGAGTTATAGGAGCCTGGGAGATTGTGGGAAAACATTATGATAGATGGCCCCCAGACTTCCCGGTCAGAGCCGGCCACGCCCGGCACAAGGAAGACGTGTCCACGGATAATTTCACATTGCGAAAATCGGTTACAAACAAAAAATTGCTTGCCTGAGGCTAAAAAAGAGTCATTTACACAAGAGTGAAATGGTTAGTGTATCCACAACGTAACGGGACGCACATTTTAAGTCCAGTTTTTATTAATTGCTACTAACTATCGAAAAACGTGATAAATTATCGGTTTTTGTTACCGCATGTTGACCTGTATCCGGACACTTCAGTTTAACACTGCAATAACCTTCCTTTGTTAATCGCAAGAGCTCTAAAATTTGGCCCAGAGAGGATCTGTTTAGTCCTTAATATGACGAAAGACAGTTTAACTGTGACATTTTTCAGACCGCTGCAACCCCATTCTGATTCTAGCAGACACAACTGGGGAAAGTATGAGATTTCCTGGTTCAACTCCGACGCTTCCGGTTATATATAGAAAATGCAGTCACGCGAAACAAGCCGTGCACACGAAATCAAGTCATCAAGTCGCCTCTGAATGAGTGAAGAAAATTTCCATAAGGAGTTGAGTAGAATTACATTTTACGACTATATCACTATATCCTAAGCTTTAATTATAGTTATAGATATGAAATAAATCTTATCCGGATAACGTACACAGCTAATTCATCGATTCTGTACAGCAACGAAAAAACTGGCGGGATACTGGGCACCTGACATCAATACTTAGTGAATGTTCCTGGCCTCCGTTATTCCAAACAAATCGAATTTCAAGTAGAATTAATAAACTTTCTAAGAACCTGACTTCTTCAAGTATCTTCAGTTTCAATGTAAAACAGCTTCTTAGAAAATATAACATATTACCTACCCTTTTCTGAGCAGCACTAATTTTACTGCGTAGTAAACAGCGTAAATATTAGCCATGAAAAGTTTACCCACGCTGTGTTGCGCTAAAAATCGTCGTTGCGAATCGCACCGTGTAACATCACCTTTAGGCTGATGTTACTCGGGACAATTCGCAACGACGATTTTTAGCGCAATACAGCATTACAACATTGTTGTGATATTGTTTTGAATGGTTGCAGCATTGTTTCAACATTGCAACGATGTGTTGCGCTAAAAATCGTCGTTGCGAATCGTCCCGTGTAACATCACCTTTAAGGTACGATAAAGAGCCTGTAAAAGGGGTAAAAAAAAAACCCAAACAATAACAACATTGCTGCAAAACGAGTCGAAAAGCAATGTTCGCATCGCACGTTTTACCACCAACGTTCAAACCTGTTTTGTAACAAATCAGGTTGTGGCTTGATGCGTGAATACAGACTTCTGTTTGGATAAAATTGCACTGGAGTTACGCCATCTCGGGAGTTACGTCGCGTTCGGGCCGGAAAACGCGCAACATCTACCAACATGTACAGAACTACATTGTTCACTCTTCTATAATTTTTCAACAACTTCTCGCAACCTGCAACTACCTAATTTTCCGCAGGACAGGTTGATTCGTGGGTGGTAAACGCGCAACATTGTAGTCAACTCGTTTTGCAGCAATGTTGCAAGACAGTTTTTTATTTATTTTTATTTAAAAGACAGTGTATTTACACCAGTTAAAAGGGATGCAAAGTTTTAAACTGACCACTAGTAACATATACAGCAACTAAACCATCAACGTGTGTTAACTAGGTACCATTTGTCAATATAAGGTCTAAGGAAAGGGCACCTTTTCTGGCAAAAATAGTATATAAGTGTACGGGGCTGTACCTCGGGGCGGAGCTTCCCCGTATAAAACTTTGGTGAGTACCCCGGGTTACGGGTCAACATCCCCTCTATAAAAAGTGCGGTGCACGCCTAGTAGGCCAGTTTCTAATTATTAAAATTCATACTAAAGAGCCTATAAAAATCGCGTTGAGTTTAATGGATAATCAATCATTTTTTAATTGCTGAAAACAATCAATTATAGGTAAAAAAGAAAAGGACAAAGATCTACTATGCGGATCTCATCATCTATTTACTTATTCATTTGTATATTTTTCATTAAAAGGGTACGAAACGAAACAAAGACGGAAATCGAGCACAGACTAGCTCATAAATTACTAAGAATTAATTTCAATTTTTCAATTAACAACAGTTCACGGCGCTCTGAAGGCTAAGTTCAATATAAAATAATCGTCGGCGGTCTCTCTTTCAATATACCGTGCTTTGTTCGATGATAAATCTGAATCTTCGAGTTAAATAGTCCGGTCAACAAGAGATGCGGGAAAAGGAAGTTGATTGTTTTGCTCAGTCAACATTTTGCAGCAAGAAATTCCCGCAGCACTTTGAACTGTGACAATTCCTGAAGCTCAGCAAGAGATGTGATGTAAAATGCGCTTTAGAAGGAGACTGGGTCGAGTTAACTTTCGCAAAGCCGTCATGTTCCCATGGTAGCAAAATTTCTGGATGATAACAAACCGAAAATTCACTTAAAAAGTGAATTTGCATTCGCACTGTTTCAACCTTAATCGATCTTATTCAGTTTTACTTAGTTTGTTAAATTTTGGAGAAATTTTCTGGGGTTAAATCCGAAAGGACAGTAGGAAAAAGAAAAAGAAAACTTTTGTGTTGTGTTTACCTACTCCATAACGCAAGCGCGTGAAATTAGGAAGTTTCACGTCGCAGGCTTGCAACGACGGACAAGAAATGTACAAAAAAGCGTGATGCACGTGTAAAGTTGTTGTTTCGATAATATAAACTTATTGCTTTTTAACTGTTCTTGTTGCCGTCGCCGTCGTCGTTGCTTAAACTCCCTATTGTTGTGATCCAGAAACTTTGCTACCATGGTAACGTGACGTCACACTTCTCTCTATAGAGAATTTAAGCTTCACGTATACGGCAAACGGCAAACGTCAGATTCAAGTTGAGAACTTCTCAAAATAGCAAATGAGCAGATAAAAAGAGCTCAGAACAATTCTTATGGATAAAAAATTGCGTGAAACTACTAATTTATGTGCAGAACTAATGAACAGTAAAGGACAGGTAAAGGGGAAACTTGGTCACGTGGTACAAATTCGCCTTTGCTGTTTGACGTAAACGTGATGCTTAATCTCTGTGATAACTGACTGGCGCTTTCCCAGTAACGATCCAGTTGCGGGGCACAGTTCGGCTCCTGTACCCTCCTCATTTATAAGTGGCGAATAGGGTAGCTTGAAGAAATATATAAATGAGGCCAACCTATGTTTCTTAAAAAACGTAACAAAACAATAAAATCACTTGTCCAAAAACAATCACGATCTTTTACGCCTTAGCTTTCTTTCCCTTCCGCACCAAACTTGCTAATGAGGCATTTTCATCATCGCCATCGTCGTCTTCTTCTTGTTTCTCTTTGTCTCCCACTGTCTTCTTTGTATCTTTCTTCAGTTTCTCCTCTTTATCTGTTTTCGTTACATCTTTTTCACGTTTATCCCTCGCTGCCTTTGGTGCATCTTCTGGCTTCTCATTGTCTACTTTTGCTGTGTTCGCTCCTTGCTCTCTTTTTATATTGTCTGCTTTCTTCGCATTTCTTTCCTTCTCCCTTTCTGCCTTTGTTGTTACATCTTGTGGTTTCTCTTTGTCCCTGTCTGCTCCCTTAACATTTTCACGTTCTTCTTTCTCTTTATCTACTTTCTTAACATCCTCCTTCCCTTTTTCCTTATCAGATTTCTTAGAATTTTCTTTTGTTTTTTGTGCCCTTGCTGCGTTTTCTCGTTTCTCCTCGAGTACTTTCTCAACATCTTTTTCTTCCTGCTCATCTGCTTTCTTTGAATCTGCTTTCCCCTTCTCATTTCCTGCCTCCTTTGCGACCTCCTGTTTCTCTTTTTCTTCCTTTGTCATATCACATGCTTTCTCTTCCTTCTTATCTGCTCTGTTTCCTTTTCCTTGTCTCTCTTCCTCTTTATCTCCTCTCTTCACATCTCCTTGTTGTTGTGTCTCTACCCTTGTTACCTCTTCTCGTTCTACGTCTGCTTTCTTTACATTTCCGTCGCCTTTCCCCTTGTCTTTATCTGCCTTTTTTACATCTTTGCCTAGTTTCAATTTTTCCTCCTCTACTTTCGTCACATCTTGTTTTTTCGGCTCTTTACTTGATGTTTTTACATCTGCTGTTTCTCTCGAGTCTACTTTCTTTTTACCTCCGTCTACCTTCCCGGATTGGTCTGCTTTCTCAAATTCTCCCTTTTGTTTTTCTTTCTCTTTAATGGCTTTATTTACTTTTGTTTGCATGTCTTTTTCAACCGCTTTGTTCTGATCTTCAACTCCTTCCTCTTTCTTTTTCTTGTCTTTCTTTATACTTTTGTCTCCTTCGTCTTTTCCTTCATCCCCTTTCTTTTCATTCTTTTCACTGTTTTTCTGCTTTGTTTCTTTGTCATATTTTTCTGTTATAGCGTCAGTTGTACTCATCTCTTCTACATCTACATCTTCGTCGCTTTCCTCTTCCTAATTAATAAAATCAACATAGTGATAGTTAAATGCTAACGCTAATGGGCTTTAACTAACAAACAGAGCAAACCGCCACAACAAAGAACTCCTCAGTAATTTTTTAGACCCCCCCCCCCCCGGCCCCCTCCTGAAACCCTTTACGAAGATGTGTAAGCCCAGGGCTTAGAAGCTGCAGTTTGATAACGTACCCAGGAGGGGTACTCCTGGGAATTCGTGGTAAGGGTGTGCCGCCCGGTTCTCCAAATCCTGACCCTATTTCAGACCCAAAAATTGACATTTTCCACACCCGTTTTCAGACCTGGCGTCGGCAGAAATTATGTTATCATTACAGCCAACTCAGACACTGTAAGGACCTCCAGTTGGTGTTCTCATTAGCGAGAGTCTGTAATAGCGGGAGTTTATTTCAGTCAAACGACTATAATTTATTTTTGCCCGGGATTTAAATGTGTCCGTATTATTGGGGTGTCTGTTATAGCTGGGTGTCCCCAACGCGAGAGTTGACTGTACTTAGATTAGAGCGCCAAGAAAAAGATTTCCTAAAATCCACCTCGAATTCGCATGTTACTCTTTCTTTCTTATTCATTTGGAATTGAAACGACATATACGTTCATGCATTCCCTCGAAAACCATACCCGAATTCAGACCAGAGTAGGCAAAGTCTATACCAGTTTTCAGACCAAAACGGCCCAAAAACCATACCCTTTGGGGTGGCACATACCAAAAAGGCAAATAAAATAGAGTCCCCTCCCCTCCCCTCCCCTCCCCAGGGGTATCGTATGAAACATTCCTCCTTGTGTTATCCAAAGTTCTCAATCACCTACCGATTCGTCACATTCTGTGCAGAACCACAGGTATCCTCGCGTCTTGGGGTTGGCCTGCAAAATAAAAATAATAAGATAAGTCTTAACGAAAAGGAGCTCTTTCCTTCCTACAAGACAGTAGACATAAAATAACGATAACTCCAAATTTTGTTTTGCAAAACACTATCATGTGATAGGACAGCTGACGAGGTTTCATTTAAATAGTCAAACTAAAGGATTTCATCCACAGGATCAAAAGTTAGAAGTGCACTTCAACTTTGCACTAACAATTTTGCACGAGGAACGTAGTATGACAGTCACGACAAAGTAAAGTTTGCAGCGTTATGGTAACGTGTTACCCTGTGAGCTATTACTGAACAGACGCACGGCAACATGCAGCCTAGAAGATTTCCTCCAGTTGAGGCCATTTGAAGTCGCCAAGAATACTCTTCGTCTCGGGTTTTTCCTTTTTCTTGTAAACAGCTCGTGATAAACTTTTTTCGAGGACTTTACTTGCCAATTCGAAATAATCTCGCAACAACTTTCAAAACCGAGCAACTTGTTGGACAAAATAAAGAAAAAAATTTCCCCGTGACGTCATCTGTATGTCTGCACTCTAATATTTCATAGACAACGACCAATCACAGGGCTCGTGGTCTTCAGGCTTTGTAAAACTAGTACGCTATTTGATATCTTGTAATAGAGCAAAAAACGGTCTTTGCATCAAAATAATTTCAAAAATTATGGTTTAGTTTTGTTATTCAAGCTTATATTTAGGCCGTTTCCTAGCTATTCACTATTGCTACGGATGGAAAGGATTGAGACGAATTAAAAGTTTTTAAAAAGTGGGCCACTTTTTTTTTTGCTATGCCTACAAAAGCCAACATAAAATGCTGGATCATTATACACCTTTGCGAATCTGCCTACCTACCCCTTCCCTAAGCCAACATTTTGCCCTAAGTGAGAAGTAAGTGTTAATGTTGGCTTAGCGGAGGGGTTGGTGGGCAGATGGTTTGTACTCGCTGAGGAAATTTGATTGATATCTTATTCATATCGCTATAAAAGCACTTTGTGTGTAGTTAAAGGCACGAAGTAATGACTTCAGCACATAATTGACCTAAAAAAGTGATATCCTCGTGACACGGCCCCTTTAAAACTGAACTTACTTTTATCGGAGGATCAAGGCATTGGAAATGATAACAAAGCTTGCACTGGTCGCATCTGTAAAAAGTAGTAAAGAATAAATAAGTGAGCAAATAAATAAATAAACAATGTCATCAGGCCTGGCACTGATCAGGCTACTTAAGTCTGCAGAAGCCGCCATATTTGATTTTAAAAGCAGAGGAAATGGGAGGGGGGAGTGGTGTAGAAAATGTGACCATTTAAGTTGACATAAGCTTAAAAATATTACAACAACAACGAAATATAAAAGCAAACAAACAAAGAAGAGGGAATTTCAGGGTGGGGGAAAGGTCTGTATAACTCTTCTGCGCTCTGCGGTGACTTAAGAAACGTTGAAATCTTCACCACCTTCACCAAGAGCATAATGCACTATAATTTCTCCTGGGTATAACAGTCGTCCTAAGAGAAATCGAAGACAATGCTTATGCCAAATTCCGGGGGGTGGGGGGAGGGGGGTAAACAAGGGGCATTATAGTCTCGGTGACAATGGTGAACTTCCCAGCATACCTCACAAGATTAGAATTGGTGCCGCTCTGTTTGCAAACACAACACTCAGTGCGAGAGTCTTCAGGCTTTTTCTTCTTTTCAGTTGGTTCTATGCTTCTTCGCCCAGGGCGCCTTCCTCTTTTCGCTGCAGGCGCAGAGCTTTCTTCCAATTTTGGCTTCTGTGAAGAATAAATCACAGATCTTGGGTTGGATGTTATTAACGGCCACAAATGCATGCAGAATTTTTCTCAGAAAGCTTTTTAAGATGAACACGCAGTTGCATCAAACATTGTATTTCTAAAGGGACAGAAGTGTATAGGGGTAGATATCGCTGAGTTCGCGCGCGGGAAAGATGAAGCGAATCCTGTCTTCTCGTTGGCTATCCGAGCCACGGATGCCACAGCCAGAAATTTCTGAAATTCCCTGACTTTTCCCTGACAACTGCAAGTTTCCCTGACCAAATGAATTAACAAATTCAGAAATTAGTCTTTGACGTACTCAACCGCCCCCCTCCCCCCACCCCTCACATCAGTCCTCGCTGCGACTGATTTTTGCTTTCAGCAAGTCACGTGGAGTGTCCATGAATTGATAAAAAAAATGTGTACTCTTAAAATTTCACTTTATCTTGACTTTATCTTGACTTTTCCCTTACTCAAAGTGAAATTCTCTGACTTTTACCTGCCCTTGAAGAATAACTTTCCCTAACCATTTCCTGACCGATAGTAACCATGCGAGAGGGAAAGATGAGCCCCTCCTGCACGCTCGGTGTTGGTCCCGCAATAATAAGTTCTCTTTTTGGCGATGTAATTAATCCGTTGAATATTGATCAAGCTTGTTCCATGAAGATGGCTGGGTATTCATCGTTCTTTTTTGCGTTTTTATTGGCCAATATCTAGCCATGTTAACCACACCCATGGACAATAACGCATTTTTCCTACCGGATCAGTGAGTGGATTCACGACAAAAAACATGCAGCTGTCCGCTATGCCCCAACTCCTTAGAACAATAAAAGCTGTAGGATATGGGGATAGTGACAATAGAGGTCCTGAAGAAGCGCAGGGCTACATGAACCAGACAGCCCTCACTTACTTTACTGTCCGATGTAGTGGTTTCACCTTCTCCTTCTCCTTCTCCACCTTCTGTTGCGGGCGTTTTTCGCTTGGATGACTTTTTCAGCTTGCGCTTTTTTGACTGAAAGGAAACGCAAAACGGATTAAAAGTTCCGAAGGTATACTGCTATGAAACTCTCCAAGAGTAGAAACGGAATGTCGCGGAAGAGAGAACATCAGTACGTGTCCTCCTTACACGATATATTAGGGACCTTACGAACCGATAACGGAGACGTCCGTGAAGACGGCCCTGAAAAATAGACCACACATCCTTTCTACCATTTTCGCGACTATCCCAAGTCACCCGAGTTACTCAAAAGAAGGGAATTTAGGTTGGAACTGAAGAGAAGGGACCGGGCCCGATACCAGACAGAGATGGTAGAATTTATCGCCTTGCACAACTTAATAATCAATTCCACAGGAAAGAACTGCCGAGTAGCTTCCACTCAAATGGTCACGTGGCTCCACCTACAAGCTCCAAAGTCAGAATTGCATTTAATGTCTCCAGCGGTTAACTCCGATTATGTCAGGCTTGAGTCAGTAGAAAGATAAAAGTAGTTTGGAACTTGTATTCCTGACGCAACCTGACTTACCTCTCCCTCGTCAGGAGTGAATTTAGTGGGTTCTTTGATGACCCCTCTTTGACGGCCTTGAGAAATGGGTGTGGTGTCCTCAGTATCGACTTCCATTTCGTCATCATCATCGCTGGGGTCACACTCTGAACACTGCCTGTAATAACAAACAAATACGCTAAGGCTTGAAAAATTATGCACCGCGAAACAGTGCTGTTCCCTCGGATTACACGTTTATGGAGATCTTATAGCCAAATTCGTTGTATCGGGCTGCGTGTTTTGCAAACTTCTAAAGAATGTTGGGTTTTTCTGTTCCGTCAATCATCTTAGCGGACCGCTTAGGAAACAAATGTTTACTTGTGATTGGTTCATTTCGGTCCACTTTGTTTTTTTTTCTGTCCTTCAAGGTTCGTTGCTTCTGATCGCCCTGTTTCGGGCAATAGTCGACTAGTTCTCTTCAAATATTTTTCTGATCTTTCTTATTCTTGTCTCTTGAAAGAATAAAGCAATGTCTGCCTCCTGACTTCTACAAAAATACCACTCATCATCCGATTTCCTTCGCTATTCTTGAACAGTCTAGAGTCATTCTCAGTTTTCTTTTTGCGGGCCAAGCTGGGCGAGTACGTTGCATTGTGATTAACATTAACTCCGATACAACGAATTTGGCCATAAGATACAGTTTCCGTGTAGGTTGACGGGTAAATAAAGAGCTTAAGCAACAACGACGGCGAAGACTACGAAAACGTTACTTAAAAAGAGAAGTCGCGCTGCTGCAACCTTTATAGCGTTATACCATCTTGTTCAATTCGTTAAATGTTGGCAACTTTTTCTGGAGTTGAATTCTAAAAAACTGTATCGAAGTTCAAGAAAAAAAGGAAGTCGTTGTCTTGTGTTGACGTCCTCAACAAAACATGAACTTAAGTTAAGTCGTGCACTGACGGGAAAGATATGTACAAAAAAGAGTGATGCACGTTGTTGTTTTGCGAATCCAAACCTAATGCTTTTTTTGTCGTTCTCCTTGCCGTCGCCGCCGTCGTTGCTTGAGCTAACTATTTAGTAAACTGCAACCTACCAAGTCACTGTTATTCGCCTCCCTCTTCGTTTTAAGCTGTTTTATCTTCGAATTTCTTTTTTACTTTTGCCTTATTTAATTTACTTTATAACAAAATACCAGCAAAAAGAACTGAAATGTTAATTGGTGATTCTTAGTTTCAACTTATGCCTGTGCAGCTCTAAGTGGAAAAAAAATATTACTCCATTTTTAGGCTCTACCTGCTTGGTAACAGACGATTGAGTGGCAAAGTCTCTTGTTTAGTAACAAAAACCACGGCAGACTGTCAAATTGAGAATTAAGGACTGAACAGGTTCTATTAGTTTTCAGCCGCTATCATGGGACGCTTGTCACACTTAAGGTTGCACCGCTACTTCCCCACCCTCCACCCCCAGACTATGTCTCCAGAACCTACATCATATACTCAGCTGAGAGATTCAACGACACGTAAAAGGGTTAGTGGCGCTGTCACTTGTTGAAGACAAGCGTGGAATTGTTTTGAAACCTTGAAAGAACACTCATTAAACAACGCATTTACGCCTATTTGCTGGTTAATGAAAGCAATTTTGAATAAGAAGGAAAACCATTTCCCCTTGAAAGCATTTTAAAATGTTTGATAGACTGCTTGCAGTCCGCTGTTTCTCTTAAAATCCGTCTAGTTCTTATCTCAGCCAGCGCGATTGCAAACCGCGACGTTATGTTACTATATTTTCCTTCTCGGGTTTTCGCCCTCGTTTATCCCAGCTTCGCCGTTCGCGTGCAGTAACTTTGCAAAGAAAAATAAGAGACTGCTTGCAGTCTAAATGTCTGACGATTTACTGACCAATCAAGCCTTTTGTCTCTAGTTGTTTAAAAAAATTAGCCTATAACCGATGAGTCTGATTGAGACTTTTAAACTAAAGCGACACGCAATAAATCATCTGGCAGGTTTAACCATGACCGAGCAGTTCTGTACTGCAAAGCTACATGAATTTGAGCAATTCGTTCTCCAAAAGAGAGATTCTATGCTGGCCTTTTGTGTTTTACACCTGGCGTTTTCAGTTGTGGCCACTCTTGGAAATTTTTTAGTGATCCGAGCCTTGTTTAATGCCTCATCGATACCAGCCACCGTCAAGAACCTGTTTTTGAGTCTGGCTTTCTCTGATCTTGCCGTGGAGTTGTTTCCGCAACTCATGTCCGGGGTTATCAGCGCCGTCGTATTGAAAATGGCATCAAGTGAAGAAAACACCTTTACCTCATTTTGCCCAACGGTTCTAACAGTGTATTATTATCTTTTGTTTCTTCGCGGCGCTGCATCTTTCCTAACTGTTACTGCTATCGCAGTAGATAGACTTCTCGCTGTTTCGCTCCATCTGCGATATCAGGAGCTTGTCACTTCCAAACGTGTGATCACTATATTGGTGTTTCTATGGTTGACGAGTTGCATCACTGCCTTCATATATGTTTTCCTGCCCAAGGGCAGTGAAACGGTATCTGGTGTGCAGGACATATTTTGACAACAGTGGCTTACGTTCGCGTTTACAAAATTGCAAAATCTCATCAGAATCAGATCAACTGTCAAAATCAACTGCAAATTGCCGAAACAGTGGAGGTAATCCGACAAAAGAAGTCTGCCTACAATACGTTATTTTTCTATGCAGTTTATTTAGCTTGTTATCTTCCATATCTGCCCTCCGCAATATTGTACTTGCTAAACAGATCGAATATCTCCTTTTTCGTACCAAAATGGGCCTCAATATTCTTGCTCTTTCTGAATTCCTCGTTAAATCCTTACGTATACTGCTGGCGATATCGAGAGATCCGGGAAATTGTGAAGAGCACAATAAAGAAACTATTTCGCATGAAATAAAAAAAGGAAATTAGTTTGACCTTTTTAAAGTCCTATAAAACGCCAAGTATTACGTTACACACTTGTTTACAAGAACAAAAGGTTGTATGATAGTAAAAAGTACAAAGAAAAATCTCTCAGAACTTGAAAGTGGTCTTTTTGATGGAGAAAAAAGAGTGATTGAATAAATAGTGAAACTGGTTTCAATTTTAATGGTTTCGTGAGAAAGGTTAGATGTAACTATTTGATGATGTGACCAATCAACGCGCCACAAGCGCTAAAACTGAGGAGCTACTGGCCAGAGCTACTGCTCATTGGCGATTTCATTACCAAAGTTGGATCTGATCACCAAGCCTGGCCCTCTTGTCTAGGACATCACGGCTCCGGAAAAATGGCCAAAATGGACAAAGACTTTTGGATCTCTGCTCCTTGCGCAATCTGTGCATAACCTACACCTTCTTTGAAGGTAAGCCGCAACATTGTGTTTCATGGAAACCTCCTCGGTCCCACAGATGGCATCAGCTTGATCTACTTATCACCAGACCACGCAGTCTGCTCAACGTTCTCTCCACTCGCAGTTACCACAGCGCCGACTGCAATACTGATCATGTCCTGGTGTCCAACGCCACCGCACAAAGAAACCAGGCCATTCCGGCATAAACACTGCAAGCACTTCTGACTCAGCGTCAGCGCAAATTCCTCAGCAAGGTACAGGAAGCCCTCGAGGCCCCCCAGGGTCAGGATGCCACCTCCAGGTGGGACCTCTTGAGGGAGGCCATCCACTCTTCGGCCATGTCGGCTCTCGGCGGAATGGACAGGCCTAGTCACAGCTGGTTCAACGCCAGCCTACCGATCATGGAGCCCCTTATTGAGCTAAACAGCAAGCCCACTTGAAATACAAAAAGAACCCATGTGAGAAAATGCTGACAGCACTCCCCGCTACACGCAGTTTAACTCAGAGCACTGCCAGACGTTGTGCCAATGACTATTGGTTTAAAATTTGAAACGAAATACAGCTAACCACAGTCTTGGGCAATATTAGAGGCATGTAAGACGGCATCAAGAAAGCTTTGGGTCCATTACAGACCCCAAAGAACAAATGGACAGATTGGTGGAACACTACTCTGAGCTCTCTCTGCGTGAGACAGTTGTCAACTACGCTGCCCTCAATTGAATCACCTTTCTCCCAGTCATGGACGAGCTTGAGGCTGAGCCGACCCTTCAAGAGTTTGTACTAGAATACCCTCAAATAAAAGCCGAAAACTGAACACATCTCAATAATGGACAGAGCGGTAATAATAACTTGATGAAAAGAGACCATATTCTATTGCGGTGGGGGTTTAATATTTTTTCCATCTATCCCCGTGTTTAATTGTTTTGCTTGTCGCAAAACCTTCCCCTAACTCCTGGGTTTGTCTGCAAATGATTTAGTTTCACAACCCTAAAAATTATTGTACCAACAATAAATATTCCTGGTTGAACTCTTCTCTTTAAACACTAAGTCTACGGCTTAGCAAGTTAACCAACCATCGACATTAGGGAGTTTAAGATACCACGACGACGACGGCCACGAAAACGTTGCTTGAAAAGTCAATTCAGTTCGCGTTCTTACAATCTCTATCGGGATTACTCCAACTCATTTACTTTGTCAATCGCAAGCGAACTCTTTGTGAGCCGAATTCCTAAGAACCATATTCAAGTTCAGAAAGAGAAAGAAAATTTAGCCGTCGCTTGTTTACGTCCTCCATAAAACGGTGAAATTAGAAAATTTCCCGTCGTAGTCGTGCAGTGACGGCAAAGAAATGTACAAAAAGGCGGGCTGCACGTGCACAGTTGTTGTTTTCCTTATTCAACCTATTGCTTTTTTGAAGTTCTTGTTGTCGTCGCCTTCGTGGCATCTTAAAGTCCATATTAGCACGAAGCATCACAGCAGATGGCTATTTTGAAAGGAAGCTAACATACGGTCGAGGGAATAATTATTGTAGATATTTTTTGAACGAAAAGTTCATGTAAATTTACTAGTAAGTTAAACCATGGCTGAACAGTGCTGCACTCAAGCGTTGAATTTTTTGTTAAAATTTACTCGCTACAGGAGAACTTCTCGCCTTGCTTTCTTCGTTTTATACTTCACATTCTCTTTCCGAAAAGCAATGACAAGGTAGTCGCGGAAATTTGCATTGTAGAATATACTATGACAACCGTGGCACATGTTCGTATTCATAAAAATGTAAAATATCACCAGAATCAGATAAGCAGTCATAATCAGCTTGAAACTGAGCAAACAAGGGAGGCATTGCCGCGAAAGAAGTTCACCCATTTACAAAATGTATTCATGTAAGGAAGTTTCTGGATATATAACGTCCTAGTGTATATATGGACAAAAGTACAAAAATCTTTGTACTGTGGTTCCCTGTATTAATCTTAAAGTTTAAAAAACAAGTAAAAAAAAAAAGAGCATTTTGACAAGAAATGAGTTGACAAAAGAGGAAACCCAGTCGCACTCGCTGTACAGTGGTCCATCCAGACTTTTACATAGCAAGTTTTACATTTGACAGTTATCTGAAAGAAAAAAGAAGGAAGACGAGAACAGCCCAAAATATTCGGTTCCAGTCCCTTCCAGAAACCTCACCGGCTTTGAAAGCGCAAAACCCTCGCTGACGTCACAGTAAACTACGAAACAGATGTTAAATTTTCAAACTGAAACTCTGCGTCGGATGGCTTAAAATTTTAAGGAGGAATAGAACTTAAAAAATCCATCACTACTTGAATGATTTAAACTTCTATTGTTAAACCAGCCGTTTTAGATTAAATAAGCACATCTTTCTCAGCTTGAAACTACTCGTATCTCACTTATCAACAAAGAGGTAATTGGAACTTGATGGAAACGCACATTTTAAACGTTGTGTTTTCATTACGTATGTTAATAAACGACCTTACAACCCTGTACTCTACAAACAATACACACTGCGTTTGAGGCATATTAAACCGTCTACATTAACATCGACCGTCAAACCCTCGTCTATCGAAGCTTCGCCGTTCGCATGCAGTAACTTTGCAAAAAAAAATAAGAGACTGCTCGCAGTCTAAATGTTTGACGATTTACTGACCAATAAAGCCTTTTGTCTCCAGTTGTTTAACAAAATTAGCCTATAACCGATGAGTCTGATTGAGACTTTTAAACTAAAGCGACACGCAATAAATCATCTGGCAGGTTTAACCATGACCGAGCAGTTCTGTACTGCAAAGCTACATGAATTTGAGCAATTCGTTCTCCAAAAGAGAGATTCTATGCTGGCCTTTTGTGTTTTACACCTGGCGTTTTCAGTTGTGGCCACTCTTGGAAATCTTTTAGTGATCCGAGCCTTGTTTAATGCCTCATCGATACCAGCCACCGTCAAGAAGCTGTTTTTGAGTCTGGCTTTCTCTGATCTTGCCGTGGGGTTGTTCCCGCAACTCATGTCCGGGGTTATCAGCGCCGTCGTATTGAAGATGGCATCAAGTGAAGAAAACACCTTTACCTCATTTTGCCCAACGGTTTTAACAGTGTATTATTATCTTTTGTTTCTTCTCGGCGCTGCATCTTTCCTAACTGTTACTGCTATCGCAGTAGATAGACTTCTCGCTGTTTCGCTCCATCTGCGATATCAGGAGCTTGTCACTTCCAAACCTGTGATCACTATATTGGTGTTTCTTTGGTTGACGAGTTGCATCACTGCCTTCATATACGTTTTCCTGCCCAAAGGCAGTGAAACGGTATCTGGTGTTATTTCATTTGCAGGACATATTTTGACAACAGTGGCTTACGTTCGCGTTTACAAAATTGCAAAATCTCATCAGAATCAGATCAACAGTCAAAATCAACTGCAAATTGCCCAAACAATGGAGATAATCCGACAAAAGAAGTCTGCCTACAATGCGTTATTTTTCTATGCAGTTTATTTAGCTTGTTATCTTCCATATCTACCCTCCGCAATATTGTACTTGCTAAACAGATCGAATATCTCCTTTTTCGTACCAAAATGGCCTCAATATTCTTGCTCTTTCTGAATTCCTCGTTAAATCCTTACGTATACTGCTGGCGATATCGAGAGATTCGGGAAATTGTGAAGAGCACAATAAAGAAACTATTTCGCAAGAAATAAAAGAAGGAAATTAGTTTGACCTTTTTAAAGTCCTATAAAACGCCAAGTATTACGTTACACACTTGTTTACAAGAACAAAAGGTTGTATGATAGTAAAAAGTACAAAGAAAAATCTCACAGAACTTGAAAATGGTCTTTTTGATGGAGAAAACAGAGTGATCGAATAAACAGTGACAATGGTTTCAATTTTCATGGTTTCGTGCGAAAGGTTAGATGCAACTATTTGATGAAGTGACCAATCAACTGCAAGCCCTTCGGCGCCACAAGCGCTAAAACTGAAGAGCTACTGGCCAGAGCTACTGCTCATTGGCGATTTCAATACCAGAGTTGGATCTGATGACCAAGCCTGGCCCTCTTGTCTAGGACATCACGGCTCCGGAAAAATGGACAAAATGGACAAAGACTTTTGGAACTCTGCTCCTTGCGCAATCTGTGCATAACCTACACCTTCTTCGAAGGTAAGCCGCAACATTGTGTTTCATGGAAACCTCCTCGGTCCCACAGATGGCATCAGCTTGATCTACTTATCACCAGACCACGCAGTCTGCTCAACGTTCTCTCCACTCGCAGTTACCACAGCGCCGACTGCAATACTGATCATGTCCTGGTGTGCAACTCCACTGCACAAAGAAACCAGGCCATTCCGGCATAAACACTGCAAGCACTTCTGACTCAGCGTCAGCGCAAATTCCTCAGCAAGGTACAGGAAGCCCTCGAGGACCCCCAGGGTCAGGATGCCACCTCCAGGTGGGACCTCTGGAGGGAGGCCATCCACTCTTCTGCCATGTCGGCTCTCGGCGGAATGAACAGGCCTAGTCACAGCTGGTTCAACGCCAGCCTACCGATCATGGAGCCCCTTATTGAGCTAAACAGCAAGCCCACTTGAAATACAAAAAGAACCCATGTGAGAAAATGCTGACAGCACTCCCCGCTACACGCAGTTTAACTCAGAGCACTGCCAGACGTTGTGGCAATGACTGAATCACCTTTCTCCCAGTCATGGACGACCTTGATGATGAGCCGACAATTAAAGAGTTTGTACTGGTATACCCTCAAATAAAAGCCGAAAACTGAACACATCTCAATAATGAACAGAGCGGTAATAATAACTTGATGACAAGAGACCATATTCTATTGCGGTGGGGTTTAATTTTTTTTTCCATCTATCCCCGTGTTTAATTGTTTTGACTTGTCGCAAAACCTTCCCCTTATTTCCTGGGTTTGTCTGCAAAAGATTTAGTTTCATAACCGCTAAAATTTGTTGTACCAACAATAAAAATTCCTGGTTGAACTCTTCTCTTTAAACACTAAGTCTAAGGCTTAGCAAGTTAACCAACCATCGGCATTAGGGAGTTTAAGATACCACGACGGCGACGGCCACGAAAACGTTGCTTGAAAAGTGAATTCGCGTCCTTACAATCTCTATCGCGATTAGTCCAACTCATTTACTTTGTCAAATGCAAGCGAACTCTTTGTGAGCCGAATTCCTAAGAACCATATTCAAGTTCAGAAAGAGAAAGAAAATTTAGCCGTCGCTTGTTTACGTCCTCCACAAAACGGTGAAATTAGGAACTTTCCCGTCGTAGTCATGCAGTGACGGCAAAGAAATGTGCAAAAAAGCGTGATGCACGTGCACAGTTGTTGTTTTCCTAATTCAACATATTGCTTTTTTGAAGTTTTCGTTGTCGTCGCCGTCGTGGCATCTTAAAGTCCATATTAACACGAAGCATCACAGCAGATGGCTATTTTGAAAGGAAGCTAACATACGGTCGAGGGAATAATTATTGTGGATAGTTTTTGGACGAAAAGTTCATGTAAATTTACTGGTAAGTTAAACCATGGCTGAACAGTGCTGCACTCAAGCGTTGAATTTTTTGTGAAAAATTACTCGCTACAGGAGAACTTCCCTCCTTGCTCCTTTGTTTAACCACATTCTCCTTCCAAAAAGCAATGACAAGGTAGTCGCGGAAATTTGCATTGTAGAATATACTATGACAACCGTGGCACATGTTCGTATTCATAAAAATGTAAAATATCACCAGAATCAGATAAGCAGTCATAATCAGCTTGAAACTGAACAAACAAGGGAGGCATTGCCGCGAAAGAAGTTCACCCATTTACAAAATGTGTTCATGTAAGGAAGTTTCTGGATATATAACGTCCTAGTGTATATATGGACAAAAGTACAAAAATCTTTGTACTGTGGTTCCCTGTATTAATCTTAAAGTTTAAAAAACAAGTAAAAAAAAAGAGCATTTTGACAAGAAATGAGTTGACAAAAGAGGAAACCCAGTCGCACTCGCTGTACAGTGGTCCATCCAGACTTTTACATAGCAAGTTTTACATTTGACAGTTATCTGAAAGAAAAAAGAAGGAAGACGAGAACAGCCCAAAATATTTGGTTCCAGTCCCTTCCAGAAACCTCACCGGCTTTGAAAGCGCAAAACCCTCGCTGACGTCACAGTAAACTACGAAACAGGTGTTAAATTTTCAAACTGAAACTCTGCGTCGGATGGCTTAAAATTTTAAGGAGGAATAGAACTTAAAAAATCCATCACTACTTGAATGATTTAAACTTCTATTGTTAAACCAGCCGTTTTAGATTAAATAAGCACATCTTTCTCAGCTTGAAACTACTCGTATCTCACTTATCAACAAAGAGGTAATTGGAACTTGATGGAAACGCACATTTTAAACGTTGTGTTTTCATTACGTATGTTAATAAACGACCTTACAACCCTGTACTCTACAAACAATACACACTGCGTTTGAGGCATATTAAACTGTCTACATTAACATCGACCGTCAAAGTAGTCGGCTATTTTAAAAAACGAATGGAGAAAGGCTGACTACGGTGAAATGCTTGAAAAACAACCGGCAAGATAAAAAATGGCTGAACAGTACTGCAATCAAACGTTGGAGGGTTTTCTTCAACTTGCCCGTTACAGAGAAACTTTTTTCTTTTCTCTCTGTGTTTCACACTTCGCGTTTTCTCTCGTGACAAGTCTCGGAAATCTTTTACTAATTCGCGCCTTATTGAAAGCTTCATCAATAACAGCCAACGAGAAGAGGCTGTTCCTTAGTCTGGCTTTCTCTGATCTTGGGGTGGGATTGGTGTCGCAGCTAATGGCCGGCATTATTTATGCCGCGATACTGAAGACAGCATCAAAAGAAGATTACAACTTAACGTCACTCTGTCCAACAGTTTTAATTTTGGACTCTTATCTGTTCTTTTTTCTCTGCACTGCATCTTTCCTAACTCTCTCGACCATTGCACTCGACAGACTTCTCGCCGTTTCGCTCCATCTGCGATATCAAGAGCTTGTCACGTCCAAACGTGTCACTATAGTATTGATATCTATATGGTTAACAAGTTCTATCACTGCCTTGATGTACAGTTTCCTTCCGAAAAGCAATGAAATGGTAGCTGCAGTTATTTTACTGGTAGGGTATGTTCTGACAACAGTGGCATATGTTCGTATTTAGAAAATCGTCAAATATCACCAGAATCAGATATACCGTCAAAATCAGCTTCAAAATGCACAAACAAGGGAGGCACTCAGACAAAGGAAGTCCGCTTATAATACTCTTTTTGTCTATTTTGTTTTTCTAGTTTGTTATCTTCCTCATTTGCCTTCTGTAATATTGTACTTGATTAATACTTCTGAAACTTCGTTTCTCATAGCCAGATCTGCGTCGCCATTCTTAATTTACCTGAATTCATCATTTAATCCAATTGTTTATTGCTGGCGATACCGAGAGATTCGCCAAATTGTAAAAAGCACAATGAAGAAAATACTTCGTTTGGACGAGAATATGACGTGAGGATGCGAAGTTCTACGAGACGAAATTTGGAGAGAACGAGCAATTCTAGAAGGAAACTGGGGCGAGTTACCTTTCGCAAAGACTTCTGGGACTATTACTAGGGAGAAGGGAAAAAATAACCAAAAATGACCGCGCTGATCGGCGCGTCCCCACCTGAGTAACAGTCCCAAGAAAAAATTGCGGGAAATATTTCGGCCCTAATCGTTTTAAAAGTGGCGAATGGACTTGCTCTGCCCAAAGACCAAGGAAAGGTGTAAACAGGAGAAGATTGGTCGCTACAACTGGAATTGGTCTCTCAATAGAGACCCTGAAAACAGACACCTTTGAACTAAATTCCGCCTACGACTTCCACGAAATGTAATGGACTTACAGTGGAAAAAGACTAACATATAAAAGTGAATTTCAATTCAGCATTTTAAACATTGGGATGGAAGGCGATTTTTGTAATAACTACGTACCTAGAATTGAATTCTTCAAAACACGATCTGGTCTCTCCCAATTGCGAAAAAAGAAGACACCTTTAGGGCACCTACTTAATGAAACTCAGTTCCCTTTTTCATCGTCAACTAACTTCTAAAAGAGAAAAATTTAAGAGGATTTTCCTCTTTTTATGGACAAAACTGTGTTTGCTATGGCTCAAGAACCTTAGCGTTTACAAGCGTGATTGTACCGATTACTCGCAAAGAATAAGTAACAATGTGACAAAATGGCCATTTTTTAGGCTGTAATCGATTTCCATCTGAAGAATCGACAGCTAAAGTAGTTGTTTACCACTGTATGCATGTCTCCATTAAAAAAAGTGAAGTCTTTCTTTCGCTTGGCCGTGGGAGATATGGATACGCGATAAGACGCATTCCTACGGCTTGTTGAGGCTCTTTAGAGACAAACGCATATACTCATTGGCATTCGAAAAGAGTTTACAAATAAGCAAGGTCATTCGCTGTGCGCTAGTCCATTCAGAAAAACCGTCGCAAGTCTACATTTGAGACAAATCTCAAGGAAAGACGAAGGAAGACGAAAACAGTCCAAAATGTTAGGCTCCAGTCCATTTATAAAAACCTCATCGGCTTGCAAGACTAAAAAGCCTCGCTGACTAGACGTCACTTTACTAACTACGACTAAAACAGGTTCTAAACGTTTTAAAACTGAAGCATTGGATCAAAATGCTTAAAATTTTAAATAAAAAATAGAACTAAACAAAATCCATCTCCATTTTATTATGTTTCAAAACTTCGCTGGACAGTTAAATTTAGAGCGAAAACTCACCCTTTCAACGTTTTAGAATGAACTGAAGTTCTATTTTCTATTCCGAGCATTTGCAATTAAACAAACGGTTCTTCTCAGCAGGAACCAGCTCACTGATCAATTATGAACAGAGAAGTAATTGGAACTTTATGGAAAGGACTATATATTGCGGTGTTTAATTGTCCTGTTTTCAATACTAGTGTTGCAAAACCTTCCCCTTGCATTGCTTTCTGGGTTCGCCTTGTTTTATACAATTTGATTCGGTGTTTCAACCCTTAAAAATCTATACCAACAATAACACTGAATTTCTGTTTGCACTCTAACTATAACATTAAGTCTAAGGCTTTAGTTAATGAACCGGCTTTACTACGCACTACCACTACTACCGCAGGTGGCCGATGTGAAAAAAAGCTAATAAAACGAGGGGTAATTAATGTAGATATCAGTTTTAACCACGACAAATACATACATATTGTATATTTACAAAACTATGGCTGAACAGGCCTGCACTCGACTTCTGGATTATTTCATTAAACTGGTTTCCTACGGGAGAAGTTTCTTCCTTGGTTTCTGTGTTTTAAACTTTGTATTTTCCCTCGTGGCGACTCTAGGAAATCTCTTAGTAATCCGTGCCTTAACGAAGAACTCAGCGATACCAGCGACCGTCAGGATTTCGGAGACATAAGAACGTGACGAACGTTCATGTTACAATACAATACTGCTCTCTCTGAATTGTGAAACAACAAGAAACCTTTAGGGCACTTACTTAAAAAACTGTATATGTACCGATTACTACCAAAGAAAAAGTAAAAATGTGACAAAATGGCGAATTTTTGAGATGGAAACGATTTCCATCTTGGCAATCGCCAGACAAAAAAGTTGCTTACAACTGTACGTATGTCTCGATTTAAAATACAAGGTCTCTATTTCGCTTGACCGTGGAAAATCTGGGTACGAGATAAGACGCATCCTTCGGCGTAAGCCTAAAGTGAAAGTTGCCATGTTGAGGCTCTTTAGAGAAGAAC
This sequence comes from Porites cylindrica, assembly GCA_964035525.1. Taxonomy (NCBI): domain Eukaryota; kingdom Metazoa; phylum Cnidaria; class Anthozoa; order Scleractinia; family Poritidae; genus Porites; species Porites cylindrica. The sequence goes on along the minus strand of OZ037777.1, from coordinate 7,357,082 downwards.
ACAAATAATCGTTGGCATTTGAGAAGAGTTTCAGATTACATTGTCGTGAGTCCCCAATTGAGGCTTATCTCAAAGAAAGAAGAAGGAGGACGAGAAGAGCCCGAAATATTAGGTTTCGGTCCTTTTTCAGAAACCTTTTCGACTTTGAAGACTCAAACGCCTCGTCGACGACACCTTGAACTACCAAAAAGATGCTGACTGAAAACTTACGTCAGATTCCTTATAAGTTTAAATAAAAGTATAGAATTAAATAAAATCCATCATTATTTTATGTGTACATCATTTGCTTGTCGGATGAATTATTAACGACAAAATAACTCGCCCTTTCAAGCTTACACCGAGCGTTGTCAACTAAAGAAGAAGTTCTACTTAGCAGGGAGCATCCCACATGTCAATTAAGGACAGAGAGGTAATTGGAACTTGATGAAAACGGACTAAATATTGCGGTCTTTAATTGTTTTGTGTTCAATACTAATGTTGCAAAACCGGCGTTCCCGTTGTTTTCTGAATTGGCCTTGCTTTCTACAATTTAACTCAGTATTTCAACCCTTAAAATTTATATCAACGATCAGACTGAATTTCTGTTTGCACTCTACCTATAAAACATTGAGTCTAAGGCTTTAGTTAAAGAACCGGCTATATGACGTGTCCGCACAGCAGATGGCATATATGAAAGGTAGCTAATAAACGGAAGCGTAATCAATATAGATATTTCATCGAAAAGAAAAACTTCATGTATATAATCTAGCAAGTTAAACCATGGCTGAACAGTACGGCACTCGAATCCTGGATTTTTTGTTACCAATTCTCTCATTGTTCGCCTCAGAAGAAGTTTCTTCTTTGCTTTCTGTGTTTTAAACTTTGTATTTTCTCTCGTGGCGACTCTAGCAAATCTTTTAATTATCCGCGCGTTAATGAAGGCCTCTACGCTACCAGCCAACGTCAAGAAGATGTTGAATTGCAAAAAAAGAGGAGAACTGGGGCGAGGCTAAGAGAAAGAGAGATGATACTTTTTTCCTCCTCTCCCTCTCCCCTTTTTTCCTTTTTTCGCCCTAGCGACAACCCATGGATTGCTATTTCTACTCTCCCCGATCTTCATCTGTCCAAAAAAAAATTAAAGATGGGAGATAATTCTTTACTCACCAAAGACACTTGGCCGATCGCTTGGGCATGCGCGTTAGAGGTGGATCGACGCATGCCAGGTGATAGTGGTAGTGGCACGTGTCACACTGCACCAGTTGATGTTGATTCTCGGTTGTTTTGCACGTGTTGCACCTGCCGGGGAAAAACGTGACAAAACATTCAGGTTATGTTACAACTTCCTCTTCCTTTTTAAACAGATCATTTACTCGAGCCAACGGAAAACGCTTTTCGTGGAGTTATCGGGAGTTCGAAGCAAGTAACCGAAAAAGAGAAAATACGAAAGTGGGATGGGGAAAGAATACAAGTATCATGCACACTTGGAATTAAGAAAACAGAACTTCAATTAAAATACACGGGGCTGGACACTGTAATCGAACTGCACTGACCAAAAAGTGAAGACAAAGAATACACAGTTGTTTTGAAATATTAAATTCAATATTTCGGACTACAGTATACACTTTTTTTCTTTTTTGATCGACTTGTCAGGCGCTTAAGATCGAGGGTAAAATTATGTAGAGGTCATCTGAAGGGAAGCAAAAATAACTTCGAGTGAGCGGGAGGTTCGAGTTATCAAGGGCTCGAGTTACCGAGGGTAAAATTACGGTATATGTATGAAAGAAATCCAAGGAAATCGATTTTGGTTCGACTTAGCGAGGGTTCGTGTTATCGGGAGTCGACTGTATTTGAATTTGGTTAACCTAGTGAGGTTTAAATAACAAAAACCCTTAATTTGCACAAAAAAGCAAAACCCTGAAGGATTCTAGTAGAAGTAGTAAAATGACGCCATCGTGGAAATGACCTATTTTCCAGGTAATCAATCTCGAACCAAGAGCTCACGCTCTTGACTCCGCGTTGTCATGCGCAATAGAGAAGGGTTCTGGGAGGGGGAAGGGAAGAGTCGGAAATACAGGCCAATCAGAAGCATATAGTGACTTCTAGAGTCGACCACAAAAACAGTGAATGCAGGGAACAAGTGTTAGCTTAAAGATTACAGTCGGGTACATTTTTTCAAAAGCCAAGCGCGAATCTCGAAAATTTTGCGCAAAATGAAACCTGAGCGCGAAGTCTTAAACGGTTATAAGGCCTTAGGGCGTCAGTTTCTATAACTACGAAGGACAATGAGAAATGCTACATTAAAAAGTCGGGCTGCAGTAAAAACCCGCGACTAAGAACCTGCATAATTACATAAATGGTAATAAGCACAAATTTAGGCTCTTTAGGTTCGTAAATATTTAGGTTTTTGATTTATAGATTTTAGAAAATAAGAAGCAGTTTCAAATTTTAGCCTAACGAATTATTAGTCGCGGGTTTTTACTGTATATCACAGCAAAGGAGTCACGCCGACTTTGCGTGACTTACAAGTAATCAAATCCAATATAGCGTCACTTACATGTGGAGTTCTAAAGGCTTCATCCGTGTTTGTGAAGCTGCCGTCTTCGTTTTTTTGGATTCCAATACGGACGGCTGAGTTAACTCCTGAAAAGCAAAAAAAACAAAAAAACAAAAAAAGCCTTTTCTTGGATGAACAAAGGCACTTTTGCGAGCCGTACAGGAGACGTTTTCATTGATACGTTGTGTAATGGGACAGAAAACTAAGTTCTGACAGCCTTCAAAAAAAAGAAAACTAACTAACTAATGAAATTGTTCGAGTCTTAAAAAAATGTGAGGAAGAAGCAGCAGTAGGACGGTTTTCCCCTACGCGCGAACAGTTTTCGCCAAGACCCTGTGCACACTTACCCCGCATAAATTCAAAAACGCAACTTTTTTCTCCGCTTTGGCCTGGCGTCCACGGCGCTTTTGAAGGCTTTTCGAAAACGGTCTCCAGAGAGGATAATTTGTGAACCTGACTCTTGACTCAAGTAACGTGCATGCGCATGCTGTAAAAGTCACACCTTCATCTTGGGCCTATATCCTCTACAGAGGTCTCTTTGCGCCAATAGGAGCTGGGGCCAATCAGAGGGGAAAAGAGAAAGAAATAGGCCTCCGCTCAGCCTTTCCTTCTTCCCATCGACCTCCGTGCGCTTACCATATCTTTTCAGTTTCAATTTTATTTTTGGAATACCAGTGGAGGAGTCTGTAGCCTGAGAACCCCGCCCCCTCCTCCCACCGCACACAGGCTGAGGCCTCAGCAGAGAAGGGAGTTCTTGGATCAGGGCAACTTTTCGTTTAGAAATTTCATAAAACGTAGTGTAGATCTTCTTTACTGATACAGTCAACTTAATGGACACCTCCGTAAAACGGACACCTCCATAAGACGAACACCTCCGTAAAACGGACACCTCCATAAGACGGACACCTCTGTAAGATGGACACCTCTATAAGACGGACACCTCTGTAAGAGGGACACCTCTATAGGACAGACATCTCTGTAAGACGGATACCTTTGTAAGACGGACACCTCCATAACACAGACACCTCTGTAAGACGAACACCTCTGTAAAATGGACTGCCAAGGTTGTCTCTCCCTTTCCTTACTCTCTTTATTTTACTCTCTATTGGACAGACATCTTTCTAAACGTGATGTTACACGGGACGATTCGCAACTACGATTTTTAGCGCAATACAGCGCTGCAATGTTGGGACAATATTGTAACCATTCGAAATAATGTCGCAACAATGTTGCAACACTGTGTTGCGCTAAAAATCGTCGTTGCGAATCGTCTTGTGTAACGTCACCTTAATACAGACACTTAGTGCCGGTCCTACAGATGTCCTTCTTGCAGAGAGTTGACTGTAATTCATAAAGACGAAAGAAGACGTTAGTTACCTTGCCCGGCAGCTTACACAAGCAGCGGTGAAGCCGTGTCGTTTCTTGTCTCCTTTCAAGGATGTCTTCTGCCAATAGCTGAATAGTTTCAGTCAACTGATAGAGATGATAAACACAAATAAAACAGAAAATTCTAATGGATAGTAGGATCTCACATTCTATGGTGCTAAGAGTCTTCTCAGACAAGAGGTTTGGTTATCCGCCACGTTAAAAAAGAGAGAGGAACTGGGTCGAGTAAACTTTCGCAAAGACTTCTGGGACTGTTACTGGCGCGTGCCCAGTAACGATCCCAGAAACCATTGCGGGACATGTTTCGGCTCCAGTTCCTTCTCGTTTTAATACTGCTTATCAGTAGCTCAGTTTATACCATCGTATTCGTCACGTTAAAAACAAGAGGGAAAATGGGCCGAGTAAACTTTCGCAAAGACGTCTGGGACTGTTACTGGCGCGTGCCCAGTTACGACCCAAGAAACAATTGCGGGACACATTTCGGCTCCTGTTCCCTTCTCGTTTCTAAAGTGCCTGTCAGTAGCTCAGTTTATGCCATCGATCCCGGGAGCGACATGAAACGTTTGTTTTGCTGTACAAGTTTGCTCTTATGTGGATAGAACCTTACAGCGCTTTTCAAAAACACGCGAACTCTGATGTTCAAAAGCCGCTCTCACTATTACGTTTTCCGCTGCCGTCAATCAAAATTACGATCACAAGTAACCTTGAAACACGGAAACACACAAAACGGATTAAAATCCACCAATCGCAAAGCATATCAAAAAATTTTTTTCGGCCCTTCGGGCCTCAGTTTCGTCTAAAAATAAGGAGGGCCAAGCCCCAGGGCCCCTCCAATGGATACGTCACTGATTTTTGAATGTCTAACCACGCATTCTACAACCCCGGACAAAGCTTCATTAGACATTTCCATGTGTTTCGTAATTTCGCGCCATACTACAATCTTTTCTAACGGGAACAAAGTCGCCCCCCCTCCTCCAACAATCCTTTTTCAAAGTTGTTTGGTTTAAAAGCTCAAGTGTGCATTTCTGGTGTTACCACAAACAAAATTGGAACAGGGGAGGGGGGGGGGGGGGACGGTTTTTCATTTTGCGACAGTAAGCTTTTTGGTCAGGACGAGTGCAAAAAATAGGTATTTTGTAATAGGCTTCAACAGTTTTTGTCCGAGGTTGTAGCGAGCTACACGTAAGAATTCAAACTTCGTGATATTTCTCTCTCAAGTCCTGTTCCTCTTGTTGTAACCTTTTGTTGTTTGACTCAAGTTCTTCCTGTCTTTCCTGCATCTCTTTCAATCGAGCACTTCGATCTGACATAGAAATACAGTGAACGTTTCTTTAACGGCCACCTCTGAAAGATGGACACCTCCCTAAACAAGACACCAACAGTTGGTCCCTGCCGTTGTTCAGTCATTTTCTTTGAAACTCTCTATATGACGGACACCTCCCTAGACCTGACACCTGAAGTTGGTCCCTGGCGTTCTTCATTCATTTTTCTTTGACTCTCTAGAAGATGGACACCTCCCTAAGCCGGACACCTAAAGTTGGTCCCTGCCATTCTTCAGTCATTTTCTTTGACTCTCTAGAAGATGGACACCTCCCTAAACCGCTCACCTAAAGTTGGTCCCTGCTGTTCTTCAGTCATTTTCCTTGTTTCTCTATAAGATGGACAACTCCCTAGACCGGACACCCAGAGGTGGTCCTTGCAATTACACTCTCATTTTCTTGACTCTTTGACTCTCTATATGACAGACACTTCCCTTGACCGGACACCTAAAGTTGGTCCCTAACGTTCTCCTGTTATTTTCTTTGTCTCTCTAAAAGACGGACACCTCTGTAGACAGGACACTTCAATCATTTTTTTTAACTCTATACAATGAACACCTCCCAAGACAGGACACCTAGAGTTGGTCGCTGCCGTTCTTCAGTCATTTTCTTTGACTCTCTATAAGACGGACACCTCCCTAAACCGGAAACCTAGAGCTGGTCCCTGCCGTTCGTCATTTTCTTGGACTCTCTATAAGATGCATCCCTTATTATAAATATAAACAAAGTGAAAAAAATGTTAACATTATACTTACCGTGATAATAATGAACAAATTCGCTTGTGAGAGCAGGCTGGACAAACCATTTCCGCCGAACGTTTACAATACTCTGAGTCTGAAAAAAGGAAGGTTGAAAGAAAACCATTCACCCACATCTTTAAAATAACCTAAAATCTGGTTAAGCCATAACTAATTTGACTTATCGATGGGAACAGTCAACAACAAAATCGTCAACACCCTTGAAGTGGGCTACACTTTGGAGGACAAAACAATCCAGGCCCCTCCAGTCTTCACCATCCTAACCCCCCACCCCCTCCCCAAACAAAGCCGGCTTTCGTACCGGAAAGTGGAGCAAAGGCACAAAACTCACTTCGGGGGAGGGGGAGGAAAGCCTTGCCTAAGAGCATAAGAAAAACATGAACAAAGTTTAGCTAACTTTAATGCCGATAAAAGGGTAGGGAAGGCAAGAAAGGAAGTGGAAATGGAGTTCCAGCAAAGCAATATTGTCCTACACGACACTTTTTTACTTTCCGCCATACTTGCTTTGAGTGAATGATTTTCCATTCAAACAAAATTAGGCTAGTTACGTCATCAGTCAACTCATGTGGAATTTTGGCTGCGCGATTTGAAACCATTTTTCAGCTTTGAGCGCTTTAAAAATAATTGAAAATTGAAATTTAGGCATGCACATTCATTTAGAATGAAACGCAAAATCGGATTATTAGATCTACAATAATACTATAACTTCCCGCTATAAAGATGATTAGCGATTTACACTTGAAATGTATTACATATTGTTGAGTTTTGTCGATTGTGCTCCTAGGCCTTATGGTGGTTTCACATTGCTTTTGGTCCCAAAATTCATGTGAAAGGCATGGACATGATACTGTATACAGATGAGATTATTAAACTCGTTTCGTGCCTGCAACATCATGCGTGTATTTCCGTTTTTCCTTTACTGGTCCTTTGCCTTTGGTAGTTGGTAGTTTTCCTTTAATGCATATTTTCACTACCCGTACCCACTTTAATAGCTTTTACTTAAACCTAATATATAGATTTAGCCAGGGCTAAAAGCGAAGCTCTCTTTAATATTTATAGATTCCTCAAAGAAAATATAAAATCGAGTAACACTAAAGACAATTTGAAAGCAACGAGAACGCTAAAAACAACAGCAATAGGTCTAATTAGCAAAAAACAACTTTGCACGTGCAGCACACTTTTTTTCTCTAATTAGCAAAAAAACAACTCTGCACGTGCAGCAGTTTTTTTTGTACATTTCCTTGCCGTTGTTTTAACGTAAAACGTCTTTTAGCTTCCTATTTACGCGTTTTATGGAGGAAATGTTTGTATTCCTGTTCACTCTGTTTTTTCACTGCCGCTCCTTTTTCACATTAGTAGCCGCTAGCATTTCTCGTTTTCTAACCGCCGCCATATAGTTTTCATGTTTTTCTTCCAACGAAGTTAGTCTCCGTTGTTATTTATTTCTCGCTCCTGACAAGTCTGACACTTGACATCGGTTTACATGAAGTGTGTGTACGGGTGGGCGGGCGGGCGTCCGCTACGTCATAACCAAATTTTCTCGGATGGATAGTTTACCAAATTTTCTTACCCATGGTGCTCCGCTGGCGCGCTTCGCGCGCGAGAGCTCCGCTAATAAGTTGCTAAGTAACAACGTCATCAAATATATATCTTTCCATCGACCCCTCGTTTTCAGGATATTCTGAGCAATCCTAATAGAGTTACACTCACAAAGAAAATTCCTTTCGACGCCTGCCACGCAGGGTAAGAAAATTAAGAAAAGTAAGGTAAAGTGGGCAATAAAACAGTTTATAAAGAAGGAAGGCAAAGGAAAAATACATCGAGCGAGACTTAGGCTGCGAGCAAGCTCTGCTATTTGGGCGAGGGAAGCGAGCCTCGCGAGAACTTGAACCTTATGATAGTGAGAAACACAAAACAGGCTGAAGGTGACGTCATTTGGTGATCCGCAACACCAAGAAACCACCCGTTTCGGTGTGAAATTGGTCTGCCGGTACTCTGGAACGGGTAGCGCATGCGTAATGTTTGCGATTTTGAATCACACATGTATTTTATCAACCTGAAGTGTACCTTCAAATAAAGGAGATATGAAATGACCCAGTCATCATGTAAACGCGATACGAAATCAAAAAGTCATCCCGGTATGAAACTCGCTCCGGTGCGAGTTTTCTCATGTAAACACCCCCTTACTTTTGCCTTATTTGATTGCTGCCGCAGTGAGTGAGCTTGAAGCGAACGAACGAGGCAGCTCTCTAATCGGCAAAAATTGCATTATAGCGGCATTCAATCACTTTTTCTTGCCAGACGCAAGGAATTGTGGTTATGCGCGAATGAAAGATTTAGGATGCGCAATGGACTCGCAATTATCTGGTATCTGGTGTTATTTCATTCGTAGGACATATTTTGACAACAGTGGCCTACGTTCGCGTTTACAAAGTTGCAAAATATCATCAGAATCAGATCAACAGTCAAAGTCAACGGCCAATTGCCGAAACAATGGAGGCAACCTGACAACAGAAGTCTGCCTACAATTTTTTATTTTTCTACGCAGTTTATTTAGCTTGTTATGTTCCATATCTGCCCTCCGCAATATTGTACTCGGTAAACCGTTCGGAGATTTCCCTTTTCGTACCAAAATGGGCCTCAATATTCTTGATTTTTCTGAATTGCTCGTTGAATTCTTACGGTCTTGTCCACTTCGATCATTTAAATGTCACTTTTACCATCAACGTGGACTTCTACCCTCCAACTCCTCGGCCTAAATATAATTATGACTTCAAAAAGGCTAATCTCATTGACCTCAAGAAAACTTTGGAACATATTCCCTAGAGTGTTTTACTGCCTAATGCTGACACAAACATATCTTTATCCAACTGGGAAGACGTCTTCTGGTCGGCCGTCGATGAGTTTGTGCCTAAGAAGAAAGTTAGAGATAAACTCACATTCAGCCCAACCCCCCAACCCCCCAACCCCCCCGCCCCTTCCCCCCCAAAATTTCTGAATCTCAACAATCTTTCTTAATAGCCTGAGAAAACATCCGACATTTCGCGACGCTTCCAGTGGTTTACCCGCGAAATGACGTCTGAGAAACGAGCGCAGAAATTCCATACTGATGACGTGTCACTACCCAGATCTGGGTAGTGCTTCTGATTGGTCGTGTTGCGAGAGAAATTTGACCTTGAACCAGCCAATGGAGAGGCAATTGTTTAAAAGACCAACAAGCTGAGCAACAACATCAATTATATGAGTTGTCTAGTATCGCCCACGGAAATTATATCAAACTGATCAATGTTATTCGCTTTCTAGCGCTAAAACGGCCGTGGTCGTTGACTACAATTCTCATTGACAGTATGACCACGTACTGGGTCTGCTCCCACAAAAGTCTCATATGCCGATGGCATGTCCAATAAGCCAGAGTTCACTACGCTGACCAACTATAACGCACTCACTTTGAAACGTTTAGTTTAGGTACAGATGTTCACAAGACGTCGAAATTACGTCAAGAAAAGGTTGGCATTAAATTGTTTTAAAATTTAAAATAGAATTTCAATTTTAATATTACCCTAACTGTGTTTTAGGCTTATACAATTTTGCAAGGGGGTGAAAATAATTTTTAATTTGGAGACCAAACAGCTCTTTTTTAATATAAACAACAGTTCACGCTGGGATGGAAACTGATCATTTTCAATGATAGAAATGTAGGGAGATAATTGGTTCTTGATGTATGGGGAGCATTTATGTAGCAGGTTTGTTTTGCATTTGTGGTATCTATTAAATAAATCAATACAAATTTGCCCCTTTATCACCGATATGATGAAAATGATAATGATTTTCTAGCTCTTATAAACTCTAATAAATTACATCAAAAAACAAAGTTTTGGTAGAACTATAGCTAAACATGTGTCTGCGTTATTACGTTAAACGTCAAGTCGACGAAAAAGGAAATATAAAATATACGCGTTAATATGCAAAATGTTGATAAGTATTGTCACAATAGAGTGAGCAATAAACGACTGGTGTGGTTTAGACTACTATTTAAAAAGACATGCCATCTGGTAGGTTAACCATGAATGAACAATTCTGCATTGCGAAGCTTGGTGATTTTGTACAACTTGTAAACTTTCAAAAAGCTTTCATGCTGGTTTTCTGTCTTTTAAACTTCGTGTTTTCCTTAGTGGCGACGCTTGGGAATATGTTACTTATTCGTGCCCTTGTAAAGGCCTCATCGATACCAATCATCGTCAAGAAGCTGTTCCTAAATCTGGCTATTTCTGATCTTGCTGTAGGATTGTTGGTGCAGCTAATGGCGGGTATCATCTCTGCTGTGATGTTGAATATGGCATCAAAAGGAGACTACAACTTGACGCCATTCTGTCCAGTAGTTTTAAATGTTTATAGCTATGTTTTGTTCCTTCTCGGCACTGCATCTTTCCTAACTGTCACTACTATTGCTATTGACAGACTTTTCGCCATTTCTCTCCACCTGCGATATCAGGAGCTTATCACACCCAAACGTGTTACCATAGTGTTGATATCTTTATGGTTAATAAGTTGTATCACTGCCTTCATATACATTCTCCTTCCGGAAAGCAATGAAATATCAGCTGCGGTTATTTCACTGATAGGATATGCTCTGACAACAGTGGCTTATGTTCGTATTTACAAAGTTGTCAAATATCACCAGAATCAGATATACAGTCAAAATCAGCTTCAAGTTGAACAAAAAAGGGACGAAATCCGACAAAAGAAGTCCGCCTATAACGCTTTACTTGTCTATCTTGTTTTTCTAGCTTGTTATCTTCCTTTTTTGCCTTCTACAATCTTGTATTTGACAAATACTTCTGAAATTTCGTTCATCGTAGCTCAAGGTGTGTCGGTGTTCTTGATTTGCCTGAATTCATCATTAAATCCCTTCCTTTATTGCTGGCGGTACCGAGAGATTCGCGAAAATGTTAAAAACACAGTGAAAAAATTATTTTCCATGGACGAGAACATGACATAACAAAAGACCTCAAGTTCAGAATACCTTAATGGTACTTAATTTCGCGATTTTGGCAAGACAGTATTTCGCGGGGTTCTATTTTCGCGATTTCATTAGGCAAATATGAAAAAGGGCATTAAATTTCGCGATTCAAGCCTTCTCAACTTGAGTTTAGTTTTCAAACATTTTGAAATATCAACATAAAATGAAACAAGCAAAATGTGTATTAACGTTATTTCAGAAGACCGAAGTCACGGAATGGAACGTACCAGTAAAACCAACAGATAACTTGTCGGTATTTGTCAACACATATATCAGGCAAAGTGTATGTTAGTAAAGTGTAGTTAAAGTGTTAGTTAAAGTGTAGATAGTATTAACTGAAAGTCAAGACCTGGCCAGTAAACTTGTCAACGTTTTTACTTCAACTAATTTATCAATGAACAAAGTTATGACGATTTTGTCACGTGATGACCAAACTGTGCTTAGCGATCGGTTTCAGGCTAACCAACACTTTACTCCAGTCTACAAGTTGTGGACATGGGGCATGTTGCGTAGACAAGGGACGAGAAGGATACTCCACGACTCACAGATGCCTGCGGTTTCGGAGTCTTTAGTAGCGGACAAAAGAATGCACTAAGAACAAAGAAATCCACAGGACAACGTCGCATGTAGAGGCTCAGTCCTATGGAACGCAGTGACTGGCATATGATATTCCATGTCGTGGCCTCAGGCTAAAGCTTAAATCTTTAGATATCTTCAATAAATTTAGCTTTAAGATAACGTCCGCATCTACTCTTGTAGTCTTATAAAAGATAATTTTGTATATAATACTTGACTTCCTCACATTTTTAAATATTTCTACTTTATATTCTTATTTGCTTTTCGTAAATGCCATTAGTTTGTAGTTTCTCATTGTCATTAGTTAGCTGCAAACAACCCCATAAGCTCATGTAGCTTTAACACTCATCGTTTTTAAATAAAGACTATCTAGCCCTTTAAGCCCTAAAAGTGATCAGCAAGAAATTTCTCCATGTAATTATAACATCAATGCTTTAGAAAATAGAGTGGTGGCGAGAATAAAGGACACGATCACACAAGATGAATCTAACTGATTCTTCAGTAACTTCTTCCCACTATTACTATAGCAAACGTATGGGGACAACAGAGGAGAATTTGAATTTGGATACCGTATTATGGTTTAAAAGGGTTAAAAGGCCAAGTACATTAGTTCTCCCACGAAATGGTCTTAGAACTTCGCCAACAACAAAAAAAAGAATCATATTCTACTGACTGACGCCAGACACACAAGAACAAAATTAATATTAAAAGTAAACATTAGAGTATTGGCTGCCTGAAAGAACCATAGGGGCTAGCGCCCGGAGGGGGGGGGGGGGGGGGTACTGCCATATATGGGCTATATAGGTGTGTGCCGCTGCGAAGGGTATGGTTTTCAAGCAGTTTATTCTAGGATAGGGTATATAAATCAGAGCCTTTGGGTCTAGAATAGGGTATCATTTTTCAGGAAACTGATCAGTTGGTTGAAGATTTTATCAAGACTAGGGAAACAGCTACTCTAGGATAGGGGGGGATTTGGGGAGTTTACTCTAGTATAGGGTAGCAAAATTCAGCTGAACTAGCTCTGGTATAGGTTAAGGGTTCCAGGGTCCCAGCGGCACATCCCCACCCAGAAATTCCCCCCTCCCGGGGGCTAGCAGAGCCAGGAGGCCAGTTGACATCAGCATTAAATAGAAATAAATTACAGGTCAGCAAGAAAACGCCATCTTTCTCGCAGAACATAACATTTTCAGGATAGAGATAGACCTAGGCACTTAACTTTACGTGGTAAATATGCTTAGCTATATGGCTATATGGCTATATGGATATATGGCTACTTCAGATATCCCACGGGTAAAATTAAGGTAGAAATTAAAATACAAAGTTTTAAAAATTTAAATTACTAATTGCCATGAATATGAATTAGCTAAGATATAATAATTAAAAGTACCTTAACCTGAAATTATGATTCAATGAAAAAAGTTATAAAAATTCTAAAAATCTAAAACTTTAAAACACAAACCCTGCTAGCAAATTCCTTAGTTCCAGCTGAAGCACAAAAATTGTATGCGTATCATTTTAATCTGATCCACCAAGAGCTGAAGAGAGTTCAATGTATATACAGCTTATAGAATGATATTCTTACAAATTATCAAAAAAAGTCATAAATGTATTTAAAGAAGGTTGGTTGTATAACCCTTCTCCAGTGTTGAGAAAACAGTTACAATACTTTATTGTTATTAGACGCTAAATGAAGCGCGCGCATGTAAATTGTAGTGTGTGCCATATATACATCTAGCACGCATAAAGGTGAAAATTCTGTTCTCAAAGGTTTGAGCCATTATTGAAAACAAATAAAATAGAGTTTAAAAACAATGGGAAGATCATATTGGGTACATTCGGCTAAATTGGAGTATCCGGTTTGTAAAGGGGCAACAAGACGCCTAATTTTCTGCCCATATCTCCTATAGTCAGGTGAGCATTCTTATAATACAAGAAGATCGGGGGTCTTTTAGTTACTCCATTGCAGGACGAATTTAAGAAAGTTGTCTATCTGTTTCCAAGGTCCTAAGTTCTTTAACTCTCTTAGTGTTGAAATTGAAAATGCAACAAGCATTACGTCCTTTTTCTGTAAACTAAAAGCATTTTCATACCAAAAGATATTTTCTTTGCCTCTCCATTTAATTTTTTCCAATTTTCGCTTTGCATTTGTTAACCTAAGCTTAATACAAATATCTAATATGTTATAATGTTTAGTGTTAAGTAGCTCTGCCATTTATTTGACATGTATACTTCCGCTGATACTTTGTAATAATAATTATTTGAGGAAGCCTATTCCTTGGGCTTCCTCACGGTTAGCTTCTTATATTTAAGTAATTCATTTGTATTGTGGCAAAACAATAAACTTCAAACTTGAAGTGAGATCTCAAATTAGAGAACTTTAGATTCAAGGATGAGGATGACTACAAATGAGAGATTTGACTTAAAGTTTTTTCGCGTATATTCTCATAATATAGACTTCCCGCAAAGCTTCATTTTACCATTTATCACTAGAAAAGTTATCACTGTTACTTTTAGTGAAGTGTTTGTGATTGTTGCTTCTTGTTGCCCAAACACTGGACATTCATCTGGGTTCGCAGGTTAGGGCGGGGCACTCTTAACATGTTGTTTGTTTACAATAAGTAACAGCTGCTGTTGTGGATCACTTTTGTTTGTTGTGGTTAGGAATTAGACGAAATTTTCAGGACAGAATTAATTAAAAGAAATAAACAGGTTATATAAAACACATGGGTATTGTTAAGTGAAGAAATAAAGTAAACTTACTTGTGCTATATTTGCATTCCTAAGTTGTGTTGAAGAGATCTTTGCTTTCTTGGTGATCCTGTCTTAACCTTTATAAAATGGACATTTAATGGAGAAAGAATAAACAGTCATAAAGAGTGCTCTTCAAAAACCTTTCAGGTTACTAACTAAACACAAATTACTGGTGAGTGGTAAGTGGTTATGGTAAGTATTTTGAGCCTGAGGGGAGGGGGTGGTGCTTCCAAATATGGGGTATAAGCTTTCTGATAGGGTATGGTTTTTAAGGGTCAGGAGCCTTAAATCGGGTACCATTTTTGATCGCCTGGTTAGCTAGGTTGTGAGTTCAAACCCTGGCGAGACCAGAGAAATTGCTGCTTTTGTAATGACATCTGCAAACGGTTAGACTTTCTAGTCTTCTCGGGTAAGGAAGAAAAACTGTAGGACCTGTCTCACAGCACTTTCACTAATCTGGTTCTTGTGGGACGTAAAAGAACCCAGAGCACAATAAAATTAAGCTTGGAGTGCTGCTATATAGTATAAGAAATAGTAGCTAAGCAATTGTTTTCCCTTGTATGGGTTGTCATTTTTCGAGTTTGGGCCTCAAATAGGGTAGCGTCAGGGTTTACGACCCTGGACGACACACACCTATCCGAAAGTTATGGGAGTACCACTCACCTCTCACGCCCGTGGTGTTATGAGTCAAGACCAAAGCCAGGACCATACACACATGATTTTGTCAAGCAAAGTGCATTCGTTTGGCCTTTTCCTTTGCTAGTTATATGTAATTTTAATTCTCTTACCTTAACCTCGCACGTACGCCCAGGTAGGTAGTTGTCTCTCTGGAACTATTAAAGCTGAACATGAACACATCCCGACTGGAAAACAAATTTTGAGAATGCTGCGTCGTTCCTCCACCCGCCTGAAACTTTTGAAGTTTCATACTCTTTCGCGGTCCTAAATACACCTTTTTCAATTGTATGTTCCCCTTTTAACGGGTAGACTTGGGTCCGGAATAAAGTTCTTTAAAAGTTTGAAACTTCTGCCAATCTTCGTTCAGCGATCCGCCGCCATGTTGGCCGCGAGTTATAGGAGCCTGGGGGAGAGCATTATGATAGATAGCCCCCAGACTTCCCGGTCAGAGCCGGCCACGCCCGGCACAATGAAGAATTTCACATTGCGAAAATCGGTTACAAACAAAAACTTGCTTGCCTGAGGCTAAAAAAGAGTCATTCACACAAGAATAAAATGGCTCGTGTATCCACAACGTAACGGGACGCACATCCAGTTTTTAATAATTGCTATTAACTAAGGAAAAACTTGATAAATTATCGGTTTTTGTTACTGTATGTTGCCCAGTATCCGGACACTTCAGTTTAACATTGCAATAGCTTTCCTTTGTTAATCGCAAGAGCTCTAAAATTTGGCCCAGAGAGGATCTATTTAGTCCTTAATATGACGAAACACAGTTTAACTTTTTTTTTGCCTTTGTTTCCGTCGCAAAATTATTATTTTTGCAGAACTCCTATGTTGCCCAGTATCCGGACAGATGGTCCAGTATCCGGACACAACAATAACAACGTAATTTTACATAAATTTCGACAGGGAAGTACTTGCACTTGCAAAGAAGTCTGGCAATCAATGACTGGGGTATGGTGGGGAACGCGAGCGGTTGTTAAATGGTATTATTCTTAGGTACTTCCTTGTCTAAAAACTTTTTCACTGATTTAAGTCGAGGTATCGAGGACATGCCGAAGCCGCGGTTTGCAAGCTCAATTAGCCAATCTGCAAAGGACTTATTTCTTCATTTTTTATTTTTTAAAAAAAGCTTGGGGAAGGGACCTCAATCCCACGGTTAAAGGCCACTCTCCTATTTAGTCTGACCTGCAGTGTTGATTTCTTCATGTTAAGTCCCCACAATAAGTTTGCTTTTGTAGCACTAACTCCTCCTTTCACATCTCTCAATCCCTTTGTGACATTTTTCAGACCGCTGCAACCCCATTCTAGCAGTCAAAACTGGGGAAAGTATGAGAATTCCTGTTTCAACTCCGACGCTTCCGGTTATGTATAGAAAATGCAGTCACGCGAAACAAGCCGTGCACACGAAATCAAGTCATCAAGTCGCCTCTGAATGAGTCAAGCAAATTTCCATAAGGAGTTGAGTAGAATTACATTTTACGACTATATCATATATCCTAAGCTTTAATTATAGTTATAGATATGAAATAAATCTTATTCGGATAACGTACACAGCTAATTCATCGATTCTGTACAGCAAAGAAAAAAACTGGCGGGATAATCGGCACCTGACATCAATATTTAGTAAATGTTTTTGGCCTCCGTTATTCCGAACAAAACGAATTTTAAGAAGAATTAATAAACTTTCTGAGAACCTGACTTAAATATAGAACAGTTTCTTGAAAATATAACATATTACCTACCCTTTTCTGAGCAGCACTAATTTTACTGCGCAGTAAACAGCGTAAATAATAGCCATAAAAAGTTTACGCACGCGCAACGTTTACCAACATGTACAGAACTACACTCTTCACTCTTCTATAATTATTCAAAAACTTCTCGCAACCTGCAACTACCTCATTTGCCGCAGGACAGGTTGATTCGTGGGTGGTAAACGCGCAACATTGCAGTCAACTCGTTTTACAGCAATGTTGCAAGACAGTTCTTCATTTATTCTTATTTAAAAGACAGTGTATTTACACCAGTTAAAAGGAATGCATAGTTTTAAACTGACCACCAGTAACATATACAGTAACTAAACCATCAACGTGTGTCAATATAAGGTATAAGGAAAGCGTACCTTTTCTGGCAAAAATAGTATAGAAGTGTACGGGGCTGCACCTCGCGGGGGGGGGGGGGGGGGGGGGAGCTTCCCCGTATAAAACTTTGTTGAGTACCCCTGGGTTACGGGTCTAAATCCCCGCTATAAAAAGTGCGGTGCACGCCTAGTAGGCCAGTTTCTAATTATTAAAATACATACTAAAGAGCCTATAAAAATCGCGTTGAGTTTAATGGGTAATCAATCATTTTTTTTATCGCTGAAAACAATCAATTACAGGTAAAAAAGGAAAAGGACAAAGATCTACTCTGCGGATCTCATCATCTATTTACTTATTCATTTGTTTATTTTTCATTAAAAGGGTACGAAACGAAACAAAGACGGAAATCGAGCACAGACTAGCTCATAAATTACTAAGAATTAATTTCAATTTTTCAATTAACAACAGTTCACGGCGCTCTGAAGGCTAAGTTCAATATAAAATAATCGTCGGCGGTCTCTCTTTCAATATACCGTGCTTTGTTCGATGATAAATCTGAATCTTCGAGTTAAATACTCCGGTCAGCAACAGATGCGGGGAAAGGAAGTTGATTGTTTTGCTCAGTCAACATTTTGCAGCAAGAGATTCCCTCAGCACTTTGAACTGTGACAACTTCTGAATCAAGAGATGTGATGTAAAATGCGCTTTAGAAGGAGACTGGGTCGAGTTAACCTTCGCAAAGCCTTCTGGGACACTTATTAGGGACTTGGGGAAAAAGGTGGCCAATAGAGAGGAGAAGTCGTAACGTCATGTTCCCATGGTAGCAAAATTTCTGGATGACAACAAGCGAAATTTTCTGGGGCTGAATCCGAAAGGACCGTATTAAAGTTTAGAAAAAGAAAAAGAAAATTTTTGTGTTGTGTTTACCTACTCCATAACGTAAGCGCGTGAAATTAGGAAGTTTCACGTCGCAGTCTTGCAACGACGGCCAAGAAATGTAACGTGCAAAGTTGTTGTTTCGATAATGTAAACTTATTACTTTTTAACTGTTCTTGTTGCCGTCGCCGTCGTCGTTGCTTAAACTCCCTATTGTTGTGATCCAGAAATTTTGCTACCATGGTAACGTGACGTCACACTTCTCCTCTCTATAGAGAATTTAAGCTTCACGTATACGGCAAACGGCAAACGTCAGATTCAAGCTGAGAACTTCTCAAAATAGCAAATGAGCAGAGAAAAAGAGCTCAAAACAATTCTTATGGATAAAAAATTGCGTGAAACTACTAATTTATGTGCAGAAACAATGAACAGTAAAGGACAGGTAAAGAAGAAACTTGGTCACGTGGTACAAATTCGCGTTTGCCGTCTGACGTAAACGTGATGCTTAACCTCTCTGATAACTGACCGGCGCTTTCCCAGTAACGATCTAATTGCAAGGCACAGTTCGGCTCCTGTTCCCTCCTCATTTATAAGTGGCGAATAGGGTAGCTGGAAGTAATATATATATATGAGGCCAACATATATTTCTTAAAAAACGTAACAAAACAATAAAATCACTTGTCCAAAATCAATCACGCTCCTTTACGCCTTAGCTTTCTTTCCCTTCCGCACCAAACTTGCTAATGAGGCATTTTCATCATCGCCATCGTCGTCTTCTTCTTGTTTCTCTTTGTCTCCCACTGTCTTCTTTGTATCTTTCTTCAGTTTCTCCTCTTTATCTGTTTTCCTTACATCTTTTTCACGTTTATCCCTCGCTGCCTTTGGTGCATCTTCTGGCTTCTTATTTTCTACCTTTGATGTGTTCGCTCCTTGCTCTTTTTTTACATTGTCTGCTTTCTTCGCATTTCTTTCCTTCTCCTTTTCTGCCTTTGTTGTAACATCTTGTGGTTTCTCTTTGTCCCTGTCTGCTCCCTGAACATTTTCACGTTCTTCTTTCTCTTTATCTACTTTCGTAACATCCTCCTTCCCTTTCTCCTTATCAGCTTTTTTAGCATTTTCTTTTGTTTTTTGTGCCCTTGCTGCGTTTTCTCGTTTCTCCTCCATTACTTTCTCAACATGTTTTTCTTCCTTCGCATCTGCTTTCTTTGAATCTGCTTTCCCCTTCTCATTTCCTGCCTGCTTTGCGTCCTGTTGTTTCTCTTTTTCTTCCTTTGCCGTATCACATGCTTTCTCTTCCTTCTTATCTGTTCTGTTTCCTTTTCCTTGTCTCTCTTCCTCTTTATCTCCTCTCTTCACATCTCCTTGTTGTTGTTTCTCTGCCCTTGTTACCTCTTCTCGTTCTACGTCTGCTTTCTTTGCACTTCCGTCGCCTTTCCCCTTGTCTTTATCTGCCTTTTTTACATCTTTGCATAGTTTCAATTTTTCCTCCTCTACTTTCGTTTCATCTTGTTTTTTTGGCTCTTTACTTGATCTTTCTACATCTTCTATTTCTCTCCAGTCTACTTTCTTTTTACCTCCGTCTACCTTCTTGGATTGGTCAGCTTTCTCAAATTCTCCCTTTCCTTTTTCTTTCTCTTTAATGGCTTTATTTACATTTGCTTGCATGTCTTTTTCTAACGCTTTGTTCTGATCTTCAACTCCTTCCTCTTTCTTTTTCTTGTCTTTTTTTACACTTTTGTCTCCTTCGTCTTTCCCTTCATCCCCTTTCTTTTCATTCTTTTCACCGTTTTTCTGCTTTGTTTCTTTGTCATATTTTTCTGTTTTAGCGTCAGTTGTACTCATCTCTTCGACATCTACATCTACATCTTCGTCGCTTTCCTCTTCCTAACAAATAAAATCGACATGCCAAAGTGTAAAGACTTTCTGTATAGTAGTGGTGGTAGTTAAATAGTAACGCTAAAGGGCTTCAACCAATAAACAGCACCACAACAAAGAACTTCTCAGTAATTTTTTAGCCCCACCCCCCCCCCCCGGCCCCCTCCTAGAACCACTTGCGGAGGAGGGGTATAAGCCAAGGGCTTAGAAGCAGCAGTTTGATATCGTACCCCCGGAGGGGTATTCCTGGGAATTCGTGGTGAGGGTGTGCCGCCCGGTTCTCCAAATCCTGACCCAATTTCACACCCCAAAAGTGACATTTTCCACACCCGTTTTCAGACCTGGCGTAGGCAGAAATTATGTTATCATTAAAGCCAACTCAGACACTGTAAGGACCTCCACTTGGTGTTCTCATAAGTGAGAGTCCGAAATAGCGGGAGTTTATTTCAGTCAAACGACTGAATTTATTTTTGCCTGGGATTTAGCTGCTGTGGGTATTATCGTAGTGTCCGTTATATCGAAGTGTCCGCAAGGCGAGAGTTGACTATACGTTGATTAGAGCGCCAAGAAAAAGATTTCTTAAAATCCAACTCGAATTCGCATGTTACTTTTTTTTTCTTATTCGTTTGGAATTGAAACGACATATAGGTTCACGTGATTCCCACGAAAACCATACCCGAATTCAGACCAAAATAGGCAAAGTCTATAACCGTTTTCCGACCAAAACGGCGTAAAACTCCAACCCTTTGGAGCAGCACATACCTACAAGGGAAATACAAGGGAGTACCTCCCCTCACAGTTATCGTACGACATATTCCTCCTTGTGTAATCCAAAGTTCTCAATCACTTACCGATTCATCACATTCTGTGCAGAACCACAGGTACCCTCGCGTCTTGGGGTTGGCCTACAAAATAAAAATAAAAAAGAACTTTGTTCACCTTTAAGTTTATGTACTAAGCTGGAGTTTTAGGCCATGGTCCCTTTGGGCTATTCTGGACGACTTTGAGATATTCAGAACGAACGGCATTAGATTTTGAAAACAGATAAGTCTTAATGAAAAGAAGCTCTTTCCTTCCTACAAGACAGTAGAGAAAAAATAACGATAACTCCAAATTTTGTTTTGCACAACACTATCATGTGATAGGACAGCTGACTGGGTTTCATTTAAATGGTCAAACTAAAGGATTTAATTCACAGGTTCAAAAGTTAGAAGTACACTTCAACTTTGTACTAACAATTTTGTACGAGGAACGTAGTATGACAGTCACGACAAAGTAAAGGTTGCAGCTTTATGGTAACGTGTTACTCCGGGAGCTATTAATGAACAGACGCACGGCAACATGCAGCCTAGAAGATTTCTTCCAGTTGCGGCCATTTCAAGTCGCCAAGAATACTTTTCGTCTCGGGTTTTTCCTTTTTCTTGTAAAAAGCTCGTGATAAACTTTTTTCGAGGACTTTACTTGCTAAATTCGAAATAATCTCGCAACAACTTTCAAAACCGAGCAACTTGTGGGACAAAATAAAGAAAAAAGTTTCCCCGTGATGTCATCTGTATGTCTGCACTCTAATATTTCATAGACAACGACCAATCACAGGGCTCGTGGTATTCAGGCTTTGTAAAACTAGTATCTTGTAAAAAAGCAAAAAACGGTCTTTCCATCAAAATAATTCCAAAAATTATGGTTTAGTTTTGTTATTCAAGCTTATATTTAGGCCGTTTCCTAGCTATTCAGTATTGCTACGGATGGAAAGGATTGACACGGATTAAAAGTCTTTAAAAAGTGAGCCAATTTTTTTTTTTTGCTATGCCTGCAAAAACCAACAAAAAATGCTAGATTATTATACATTTCTGGGAATCTGCCCACCTACCCCTCCCCTAAGCCAACATTTTGCCCTAAGTGAGAAGTAAGTGTTAATGTTGGCTTAGGGGAGGGGTTGGTGGGCAGATAGCTTGTACTCGCTGAGGAAATTTGATTGATATCTTATTCATATCTCGATAAAAGCATTTTGTGTGTAGTTAAAGGCACGAAGTAATGACTTCAGCCCAGAATTGACCTAAAAAAGCGTTATCCTGGTGATACGGCCCCTTTAAAACTGGACTTACTTTTATCGGAGGATCAAGGCATTGGAAGTGATAACAAAGCTTGCACTGGTCGCATCTGCATAAAAGTAGTAAAGAATAAGTAAGTGAGTAAATAAATATATAAACAATGTCATCAGGCCTGGCACTGATCAGGATACTTAAAGGTCAAATGAACCAAAAAATTGAAACATTTTCTTTTGTCGCTTTACCTTCACCAAACACTAAAAAGAAACTTCCTAAGTGAGATTTGGGTGAGGATTTTTCATCCCAAGCCTTTATAGAAAGATTAAAGTTCAAAATCCGAGCATTTCCGAAGACTTCACGAAAACGTTTCTGAAATGGCCGCGTGATAGACTGGAGACTACGTGACGTCAAAGTTCTGCACAAGCTTCTGCGCATCCCTTATCACCTGCGTTTGTTTGTCTCGTTCTGTGAGAGTTCTGACTGAGACTGAATGAAATACACGAGGTGCGAACGTTTGCTCCTTGTAAAGGCTTTTTTTGTTTTTGATATTGTTGTTGTTTATTCGTCACTTGAAAATTACCAAGAGAAATCGGAGACAATGGTTATGCCAAATTCTGGGGGGTAAACAAGGTGCATTATTGTCTCGGTGACAATGGTGAACTTCCCAGCATACCTCACAAGATTAGAATTGGTGCCGCTCTGTTTGCAAACACAACACTCAGTGCGAGAGTCTTCAGGCTTTTTCTTCTTTTCAGGTGGTTCTATGCTTCTTCGCCCAGGGCGCCTTCCTCTTTTCGCTGCAGGCGCAGAGCTTTCTTCCAATTTTGGCTTCTGTGACGAATAAATCACAGATCTTGGGTTGGATGTGATTAACGGCCACAAATACATGCATAATTTTTAACAGAAACCCGTTTAAGATGACCACGTAGTTGCATCAAACATTGTATTTCAAGTGTATAGGGGTAGATATGGCTGAGTTCGCGAGCGGGCAAGTTGAAGCGAAGCCTGTTGTCTAATTGGCAATCCCAGCCATGGATGCCACAGCCAGAGGTTTCTGAAATTCCCTGACTTTTCTCTCACAACTGCAAATTTCCCCGACCAAATTAATTAACAAATTCAGAAATTAGTCTTTGATGGACTCAACCGCCCCCCCCCCCCTACCCCTCACATCAGTCCTCGCTGCGATTGATTTTTGCTTTCAGCAAGTCACGTGGAGTGTCCATGAATTGATAATAAAAATGTGTACTCTTAAAATTTCAAAGACTTTTCAAAGACTTAAATTTTCTCTTACTCAAAGTGAAATTCTCTGACTCTTGCCTGGCCTTGACGAATAATTTTCCTTAACCATTTCCTGACCGATGGTAACCATGCGAGAGGAAAAGATGAGCCCCTCCTGCACGCTCGGTGTTGGTCCCGCAATAATAAGTTCTCTTTTTGGCCATGTAATTAATCCTTTGAATATTGATCAAGCTTGTTCCATGAAGATGGCTGGGTATCCATCGTTCTTTTTTGCGTTTTTATTGGCCAATATCTAGCCATGTTAACCACACCCATGGACAATAACGCATTTTTCCTACCGGTTTCACGACAAAAAACATGCACGGGTCCGCAATGCCCCAACTCCTTAGAACAATAAAAGCTGTAGGATATGGGGAATAGTGACAATAGAGGTCCTGAGGAGGGACAGGCTACATGAACCAGAGAGCCCTCACTTACTTTACTGTCCGATGTAGTGGTTTCACCTTCTCCTTCTCCACCTTCTGTTGCGGGCGTTTTTCGCTTGAATGACTTTTTCAGCTTGCGCTTTTTTGACTGAAAGGAAACGCAAAACGGATTAAAAGTTCCGAAGGTATACTGCTATGAAACTCGCCAAGAGAAGAAACGGAATGTCGCGAAAGAGAGAACATCAGTACGTGTCCTCCTTACATGATATATTAGGGACCTTACGATCCGATAACGTAGACGTCCGTGAAGACGGCCCTGAAAAATAGACCACACATTTTTTCTACCATTTTCGCGACTATCCCAAGTCACCCGAGTTACTCAAAAGAAGGGAATTTAGGTTGGAACTGAAGAGAGGGGACTGCGCCCGAGATCAGACAGAGATAGTAGAATTCATCGCCTTGCACAACTTAATAACCAATTCCACGGGAAAGAACTGCCGAGTAGCTTCCACTCAAATGGTCACGTGGCTCCACCTACAAGCTCCAAAGTCAGAATTGCATTTAATGTCTCCATCGGTTAACTCCGATTGTGTCAGGCTTGAGTCAGTAGACAGATGAAAGTAGTTTGCAACATGTGTTCCTGATGCAACCTGACTTACCTCTCCCTTGTCAGGAGTGAATTTAGTAGGTTCTTTGATGACCCGTCTTTGGCGGCCTTGAGAAATGGGTGTGGTGTCCTCAGTATCGACCTCCATTTCGTCATCATCATCGCTGGGGTCACACTCCGAACACTGCCTGTAATAAGAAACAAATACGCTAAGGCTTGAAGAATTATGCACCGTGAAACAGTGCTGTTCCCTCGGATGAAGTAGACGTTTATGGAGATCTTATAGCCAAATTCGTTGTATCGGGCTGCCTGTTCTGCAAACTTCGAAGGAATTTTGGGTTTTTCTGTTCCGTCAATCATCTTAGCGGACCTCTTAGAGGAAACAAATGTTTACTTATGATTGGTGCATTTCGATCTACTTTGTTTGTTTATGTCTTTCAAGGTTCGTTGCTTGTGATCGCCCTGTTTCGGGCAATAGTCGACCAGTTTTCTTCAAACATTTTTCCGATCTATCTTATTCTTGTCTCTTGAAAGAATAAAGCACTGTCTGCCTCCTGCCCTCTACAAAAATACCACTCATCATCACGATTTCCTCCGCTATTCTTGAGCAGTCTAGAGTCATTCTCAGTTTTGTTTTTGCGGGCCAAGCTGGGCGAGTGCGTTGCATTGTGATTAACATTAACTCCGATACAACGAATTTGGCCATAAGATACAGTTTCCGTGTACGTGCTCGGGTAAATAAAGAGCTTAAGCAACAACGACGGCGAAGGCTACGAAAACGTCACTTAAAAAAGGAAGTCGCGCTACTGCAACCTTTATAGCGCTTATTCCATCTTGTTCAATTCCTTAAATGTTGGCAACTTCTTCTGGAGTTGAACGCTAAAAGACTTTATCGAAGTTCAAGAAAAAAAGGAAGTCGTTGTCTTGTGTTCACGTCCTCCATAAAACGTGAAGTCAAGTTAAGTCGTGCACTGACGGGAAAAATGTACAAAAAAGAGTGATGCACGCTAAAAGTTGTCGTTTTGCTAATCTAAACCTAATGCTTTTTTGTCGTCCTCGTTGCCGTCGCCGCCGTCGTTTTTTGGGCTAACTATTTAGTAAACTGCAACCTACCAAGTCACTGTTATTCGCCTCCCTAACGGTTTTTTCTTCTAATTTCTTTTTTAGGGGGTGTTTACATGACACCGGGGCGAGTTCACTCCGGTACGAAATCTCGCAACGGTATCATGTAAACGCGAAACGACCACCCGTTTCGGTGTGAAATCGGTCTGCCGGTACTCTGGAACGGGTAGCACATGCGCAATGTTTGCGACTTCGAATCACACATGTATTTTTATCAACATGAAGTGTACCTTCAAATAAAGGAGATATGAAATGACCCAGTCATCATGTAAACGCGATACGAAATCAAAAAGTCATCCCGGTATGAAACTCGCTCCGGTGCGAGTTTTCTCATGTAAACACCCCCTTACTTTTGCCTTATTTGATTGCTGCCACAGTGAGTGAGCCTGAAGCGAACGAACCAGGCAGCTCTCTTATCGGTAAAAATTACATTATAGCGGCTTTCAATCACTTTTTCTCGCCAGACGCAAGGAATTGTGGTTATGAGCGAATGAAAGATTTAGGATGCGCAATGGACTCGCACCTATCTGATGTCTGGTGTTATTTCATTCGTAGGACATATTTTGACAACAGTGGCCTACGTTCTCGTTTACCAAGTTGCAAAATAACATCAGAATCAGATTAACAGTCAAAGTCAACGGCGAATTGCCGAAACAATGTAGGCAATCCGACAACAGAAGTCTGCCTAAAATTTTTTTTCCTACGCAGTTTATTTAGCTTGTTATGTTCCTTATCTGCCCTCCGCAATATTGTACTCGGTAAACCGTTCGGAGATTTCCCTTTTCGTACCATAATGGGCCTCAATATTCTTGAGTTTTCTGAATTGCTCGTTGAATCCTTACGGTCTTGTCCACTTCGATCATTTAAATGTCACTTTTACCATCAACGTGGACTTCTACCCTCCAACTCCTCGGCCTCAATATAATTATGACTTCAAAAAGGCTAATCTCATTGACCTTAAGAAAACTTTGGAACATATTCCCTAGAGTGTTTTACTGCCTAATGCTGACACAAACATTTCTTTATCCAACTGGGAAGACGTCTTCTGGTCGGCCGTCGATGAGTTTGTGCCTAAGAAGAAAGTTAGAGATAAACTCACATTCATCCCCACCCCCCCACCCCCCTTTCCCCCCCCCCCCCAAAAAAAGTTCTGAATCTCAACAATCTTTCTTAATAGCTTGAGAAACATCCGACATTTCGCGACGCCACCAGTGGTTTACCCGCGAAATGACGTATGAGAAACGAGCGCAGAAATTCCATACTGATGACGTGTCACTACCCAGATCTGGGTAGTGCTTCTGATTGGTCGTGTTGCGAGAGAAATTTGACCTTGAACCAGCCAATGGAGAGGCAATTGATTAAAAGACCAACAAGCTGAGCAACAACATCAGTTATATGAGTTGTCTAATATCGCCCACGGAAATTATATCAAACTGATCAATGTTATTCGCTTTCTAGCGCTAAAACGGCCGTGGTCGTTGACTACAATTCTCATTGACAGTATGGCCAGGTACTGGTTCAGTGCCCACAAAAGTCTCATATGCCGATTGCATGTCCGATATGCCAGAGTTCATTACGCTGACCAACTATAACGTACTCACTTTGAAACGTTTAGTTTAGGTACAGATGTTCACAAGACGTCGAAATTACGTCAAGAAAAGGTTGGCGTCAAATTGTTTTAAAATTTAAAATAGAACTTTTAATATGACCCTAACTGTGTTTTAGGTTTATTCAATTTTGCAAGGGGTGAAAATAATTTTTAATTTGGAGACCAAACAACCCTTAATGGAAACTCATCATTTTCAATGATAGAAATGTAGAGATATAATTCGTTCTTGATTTATGGGGAGCATTTATGTAGCAGGTTTGTTTTGCATTTGTGGTATCTATTGAACAAAGCAATACAAATTTGCCCCTTTATCACCGGTATGATGAAAATGATAATGATTTTCTCTCATAAACTCTAACAAATTACATCACCAAACAAAGTTTTGGTAGAACTATAGCCAAACATGTGTCTACGTGTTTACGTTAAACGTCAAGTCGACGAAGACAGGAAATATAAAATATACGTGTTAATATGCAAAATGTTGATAAGTATTGTCACAACAGAGAGAGCAATAAAGGACTGGCGCGGCTTACATTACTATCTAAAAAGACATCCCATTTGGTAGGTTAACCATGAATGAACAATTCTGCAGTGCGAAGCTTGGTGATTTTGTACAACTTGTAAACTTTCAAAAAGCTTTCATGTTGGTTTTCTGTCTTTTAAACTTCGTGTTTTCCTTAGTGGCGACACTTGCGAATATTTTACTTATTCATGCCCTTGTAAAGGCCTCATCGATACCAGTCATCGTCAAGAAGCTGTTCCTAAATCTGGCTATTTCTGATCTTGCCGTAGGATTGCTGTTGCAGCTAATGTCGGGCATCATCTCTGCTGTGATGTTGAATATGGCATCAAAAGGAGACTACAACTTAGCGCCATTCTGTCCAGCAGTTTTACATGTTTATGGCTATGTTTTGTTCCTTCTCGCCGCTGTATCTTTCCTAACTGTCACTACTATTGCTGTTGACAGACTTCTCGCCATTTCTCTCCACCTGCGATATCAGGAGCTTATCACACCCAAACGTGTTATCATAGTCTTGATATCTTTATGGTTAACAAGTTGTATCACTGCCTTCATATTCGTTTTCCTTCCGACACGCAATGAAATAGTAACCGCAGTTACTTTAATGATAGGGTATGTTTTGACCACCGTAGCATATGTTCGTATTTACAAAGTCGTCAAATATCATCAGAATCAGATATACAGCCAAAATCAGCTTCAAAATGCCCAAACAAGGGAGGTACTCAGACAAAGGAAGTCCGCCTATAATGCTATATTTGTCTATCTTGTTTTTCTAGCTTGTTATCTTCCTCATTTGCCTTCAACAATACTGTACATGACAAATACTTCTGAAATTTCGTTTATCGTAGCTTATTACGCATCGATACTCTTGCTCCTCCTCAATTCATCATTAAATCCTCTTATTTATTGCTGGCGGTACCGAGAAATTCGCCAAAGTGTAAAAAGCACAGTGAAGAAATTATTTCACATGAACGAGAACGTGACATGAGAAACGATTTAAAGCTTCGGATAGTCTGAACTGAAAGTCTTTCCAGTGTCTTTTGCGAGGTCTGCAAAACGAAATATGGTAAGGAAACCAATGGACTTATTTTGGTGCAAAGAAAATGAGAAATGTAAAACGAAACAGAATATTCTGTTAGACATTGGAACTGGTGTTGATAAATTGTGAAACGAGAACTGGCTAATAAACTTCTCAACGTTCTCAACGGTTCCACACCGACATATATGTGACGTCTGTCATCCGTTACAGCTACTCACTCATAATCCACTGCCACTTCGAGGAACAATCATACATGATATACATTTAAACGAGATGTTTGTATACTTTACAAAAAAGCAAGGCAAGACTCTTATTTTTCCCATATTTTAACCTTAATAAAAACGCAACCTAATGTCTAAAGCTTTCAGAAAAGATGGATCGAAACTACCGCAACCTGATTGGCTGGCAAGGAGCCAATCAAACCGCACCATTTTCGATCCTCCAAACGATCCAGGGTGCATTTATGTAGCAGTGTTCAGAGTTCACCTCAACCATCCAAACACATAGCAACTGATGAGAATCGTAAGATTCCAAACCGCGGTCTTGCTAGTAAACTTATATTTAACTGCACATATTATGTAGTAGCGCAAAGAAGCCAGTCAATTGATTGGTAAACAAAGTAAATGTTATGGTATTTTAAATATCGAGCTTTTAAATACTATCCTCTAATAAACTACAGTCACATTCGGCCGTAAGGCCGTACTTAAGTTTAGAAAAAGAAAAAAAATCGCGTTATTTTTACCTAGTTTATAAAGCGGACGCGTGAAATTAGGAAGTTTCACGTCGTAGTCATGCTACGACGGCTAAGAAATGTACAAAAAAGCGTGGTGCACGTGCAAAGTTGTTGTTTTGCTATCTAATCTTATTGCGTTTTCGCCGTTCTTGTTGCCATCTCCGTCGTCGTCGTCGCTTAAGTTCGCTATTGTTGTGATCCAAAAATTTTGCTACCATGGTAACACGGTGACGTCACACTTCTCCTCTCTATTGCTTTTCTTTCAAAACTTAGCTCGCAAAACCTTTCCGATCTTTCCTGGGTGGCTTTGTCTACAATCGAATTGGTGTTTGAACCTATTAAAATTTATACCAACAATAACAATTTCTGTTTGCACTCTACTTATACACATTGAGTCTAAGGTTCGGCAAAACAAACCGGCTATATAACGTGTCACAGCAGGTGGCTGTTATGAAAGGTAGGTAATTAACAGAGGGGGATATTAGTGTATATAGTTTATCGGAAGGAAAAATTTATCTCTTTAATATTACAATTTAAAACATGGATGAACAGTACTACGCTCGAATGCTGGACGTTTTGGTACAACTTGTTAGCCAAAAAAGAAGTTTCTTCTTTGTTTTTTCCTGTCTTCCGTCAACTTTCTTTCAGATTAGCCCCAATTGGGGACTGCCGACGATGCAGTCTGTATGAATTAGCGTTCCAACCTACAGATCCATTGATGTAGAAATCCACCGATCGTTTTCAATAAAACTAGCGGTCCTTCTCAACAGGGAGCAGCTCATATCTCAATTATGGACAGAAACGTAATTTGAAATTAATGGAAAAACCATATACAATGTATTACGGTGTTTAAATGTTTTGTCTGCAATACTTACGTCACAAAACCTACCCCTTGTTTTCCCCTTCCCCCGATTGATCTTGTCATCTGTTCGATGTTTCATCCCTTAAAATTCATTCCAACAATACGACTGAATTTTTGTTTGCACTCTACCTAGAAACACTGAGTCTTAGTCTTTAGTTTAATAATCAGAACCATCTATATAACGGGTCACAGCTGTTACGAAAGGTAGCTAATTAACCAAGAAGGTAATTAATGTAGATATTTCATCGAATGCAAAAATTAATATTTATAGTTTGACAAGTTAAACCATGACTGAACAGTACTGTACTCAAAGGCTAGATTCCTGGTTAAAACTTGTTCATCACAGCAAGTCTTCCATCCTTGCTTTCTGTGTTTCACACTTTACATTTTCCCTCGTGGAGACTCTTGGAAATCGTTTAGTTATCCGCGCTTTAATAAAAGCCTCAACGAAACCAGCCAACGTTAAGAAATTGTTCCTAAGTCTGGCTTTCTCTGATCTTGCAGTGCTGGGATTGTTACTGCAGCTAATGAAGGCAATTATCTATGCGGTGGTGTGGAAGATGGCGTCAAGGGGAGACAACTTGGCCTCCCTTTGCCCAACAGTTTTACGCGTGTATTCTTATTTTGGTTATCTTCTCATCGCTGCATCTTTCCTGAATGTTACTGTCATTGCAGGCGACAGGCTTCTTGCTCTTTCGCTCCATTTGTGATATCATGAGCTTGTCACACCCAAACGTGTTACAACAGTGGTGTCTGTATGGATAATAAGTTGCGTCCTTAAAATCCTATCTATTTTCTTTCCAAACGAAATTCAAATGGTAGCTGCAGTTATTTGTCTTACAGGATACCTTATAACGACCATGACATATGTTCGAATTTACAAAGTTGTCAAATATCATCAGAATTAGATTTACAGTCAAAATCAGCTTCAAAATGCCCAAACAAGGGAGGTACACCGACAAAGGAAGTCCGCCTACAATAGTTTATTTTCCATTTTTTCTTTGTACAATACTAACTATACAAGACAAACCCCTCTGAAATTTAATTTCTCATAGCTCAAATTGCGTCGTTTTTCTTAATTCGCCTGAATTCATCATTAAACCCTATTGTTTATTGCCGGCGGTACCGTGACATTCGCCAAATTGAAAAAAATTCGCATGAACGAGAATATGACATAAGAAAAGACCTTAAGCTCAGGATAGTTTTAACTAAAAATGTAATGCGAAGTTTTATGAAACGAAATTAACTGGGAAAATGCAATGGACTTGCTGAGCTCAAAGAAACGTGTAAAAGGGAGATTGGTCTATTCGACATCGGAAATGGTCTCGCTGGAAAGAGAAACAAAAAGACACCTTTGATCTTAATTCCTTCTACAATTTCTACGAAATGGAATTTAGCAAGAAAACCAATAGACTTGCAGCGCAAAAAGACCAAGAAAACAAATAATGTGAATTTCAATTCAGCATTTTAAACATTGGGCTGAAAGGCGATTTGTTATAATAAATATCTACCTAAGATTGGTCTCCGCGAAATTGGATCTGGTCTCTATGAATTGCGAGACAAGAAGACGCCTTTGCAGCATTTAAGTAATGAAACTTAGCTCTATTTTTCACCGTCAAAACACTTCTTACAGAGAGAAACTTAAAAGCAGTTTCCCTTTTAATGTACAATGTTAGCTACGGTGCAAGATCCTTATCGTTTTCAAGAAATATCCTTAAAACAATGACTGTACCGATAACTGCCAAAGAATAAGTAACGATGTGACAAAATGGCCATTGTTCAAGCTGTGATCTACAGCGAAAGTTGCAATCTTAACACTCTTTAGAGACGAACACATATGCTCGTTGGCATTCGAAAAGAGTTTACAAATAAGCAAGGTCATTTGGGTTCGCTGTGCGCTATTCCTATCAGAAAAACCGTCGCGCGTCTACATTTGAGAGAAATGTCAACAAAACACAAAGGAAGACGAAAACAATCCAAATAAAAATGTTAGGCTCCAGTCCATTTACAAAAACCTCACCTGCTTGAAAGACTAAAAAGCCTCGCTGAGCGGGCATCACCGTCAACTACGAAATGGGCGCTAAACTTTTCAAAACTAAAACCTTGTGTCAAAAGTTTAAATAAAGAATAGAACTAAACAAAATCTATCTGTATTTTACTATGTTTCAAAAATTTCGCTGGACGGTTAAATTTAGAGGAAAAACTCGCCCTTTCAACGTTTTAGAATGAATTAAAGTTATATTTTCTATACCGAGCATTTGCAATTTTAAAAACAAACGGTTCTTCTCAGCAGGCAACAACACACATGTCAATTATGGACAAAGAGGTAATTGGAATTTGAGGGAAGGACTATACATTGCGGTGTGTAATAATTGTTTTGTTTTTAATACTAGTGTTGCAAAACCTTCCCCTTCTATTGTTTTCTGGGTTGGCCTTGTTTTATACAATTTAATTCGTTGTTTCAACCCTTGAACAATGACATTAAATTTCTGTTTACACCCTACCTATAACATTAAGTCTAAGGATTTAGTTAATGAACCGGCTTTATTACGCGCTACAGCAGATGGCCCATGTGAAAAGTAGCTAATAAACCGAGGGGGTAATTAATGTAGATATCAGTTTTATCCAAGACAGATACATGTATGTAATGTGAGAAGTCAAACTATGGCTGAAAAGAACTGCAATCGATTTCTGGATTATTGGATTAAACTAGTTTCCTACGGGAGAAGTTTCTTCCTTGGTATCTAGGTTTCAAACTTTGTATTTTCCCTCCCTTCATAAAGCCCAAACACGAGAGGCACACCGACAAAGGAAGTCCGCCTACAATAGTTTATTTGTCTCTCGGCAGTAGTTTTTTTAGCGTGTTGTTGTCCTCATTCGGGCAATATGTAAAAGGTTTTCAGAGGTCTCACGTCGGTGAAGATGTGCGGCTTGTCACCCCTTACAGTTTTTACTATGAGGATTTTGTCATGTGATGGCCTAACTGTGCTTAACCCTTTATGCCCTAAGAGTGATCAGCATCAAATTTCTCCTAGTAATATTTCTGCTGTAGAAAACAAGGTTGTTATGAGAATTAGGGACATAATCACACAGAATCTTTGACAGCTTCTCTCAACTACTATTATCATGAGGAAACGTATGGGAACAACAAATGAGAATATGAATTTTAATATTACAATTTAAAAGATTATTATGTGACCAAGTAGACTAGTTCTTGCTCTAAATGGTCTCGGATCTTAGTCGAGAAAAAGCATTTTAAATTCTACTAACTTATGTCAGAGACACAAGAACGTGACGAACGTGTCACTTCCAGTTCCATATTTATACACTTGAATCCTAATTTTTGTGCATTTAGTGGGGAAGAGCTTACAAACGAGTAAGGTTATTGGGCTCGCTGTGCGCTAGTCCATTCAGACTACATAACACCGTTGTCAGTCCCCAGTTGAGGTTAATTAGTTTCCAGTCCTTTTTTAGAAACATCACTGGCTTTGAAGACTCAAAAGCCTAGCTGACGACACCTTCAACTAAGGAACAAGTGCTAATTTTTTCAAAGTGAAAAATTGCTTAAAACAAAAATCCACCATTATTTCATGTGTGTGAACCATTTGCTGCTCGGATCAATAAACAAAATACTCGCTCTTTCAACGTTTTACGACGATTTAATGTTCTATTTTTATACTGATCGTTTCCAATGAAGCAACTTTTTCCTCTTAGCAGGGAGTAGCTCACATGTCAAATATGAGCTGAGGTAATTGGAACTTAATGGGAAAGGACTATATATTACGGTGTTTAATTTTTTGTTTTCAATACTAATGTCGTAAAACCTTTCCCTTGTTTTCTGAGTTGGCCTTGTGTACAATTCGATTCGGTGTTTTAAACCTTACAATTTTGTACCAACAATAGGAATTTCGGTATGCACTCTAACTATAAACATTGAGTCTAAAGCTTTAGTTAATGAACCGGCTATATAATGTGTCAAGGCAGATGGCTGTTATGGAAGGTAGCTAATTAACCGAGGGGGTGATCAATGTAGATATTTTACCAAAAAGGAAAAATTCATCTATACAATTTGACAGGTTAAACCATGGCTGAACAGGTCTGCACTCTTGAGCTTGATTCCTTGCTTCAACTTGTTCATCACAGAAGATCTTCCCTCCTTGCTTTTTGTGTTTTAAACTTTGTATTTTCTGTCGTGGCGACTCTTGAAAATATTTTAGTTATTGGCGCCTTAATGAAAGCCTCAACGATACCAGCCACTGTAAAAAAGCAGCTTCTAAGTCTGGCTTTCTCTGATCTTGCAGTTGGACTGTGTTCGCAGCTTATGACCGCTAGTACCAGCGCCTCGATATTGAAGATGGCATCAAGTGGAAAAAACACAGCCTTCTTCTGTCCAACAGTTTTGGGTGTGCAAAGTTACTTTAGGCATCTTCTCGCCACTGCATCTTTTCTGAATGTTATGGTCATCGCATTTGATAGACTTCTCGCTGTTTCGCTCCATCTACGATATCAGGAGCTTATCACACCCAAACGTGTTAATATAGCATTGGTGTCTTTGTGGTTAATAAGTTGTATCACCGCCTTCATATTCGTTTTCCTTCCGACAAGCGATGGAATAGTAGCTGCAGTTATTTTAATGATAGGGTATGTTCTCGCAACCGTGGCATATGTTCGTATTTACAAAGTCGTCAAATATCATCAGAATCAGATATACAGCCAAATTCAGCTTCAAAATGCCCAAACAAGGGAGGTACTCCGACAAAGGAAGTCCGCCTATAATACTATATGTGTCTATCTTGTTTTTCTAGTTTGTTACCTTCCTCTTTTGCCTTCAGCAACACTGTACATAATAATACTTCTGAAATTTCGTTTATCGTAGCTAATTACTCATCGATATTCTTGATCAACCTGAATTCATCATTAAATCCTCTTGTTTACTGCTGGCGGTACCGAGAAATTCGCCAAAGTGTAAAAAGCACAGTGAAGAAATTATTTCGTATGAACGAGAACGTGACATGAGAAACAATTTAAAGCTCCGCATAGTTTGAACTGAAAGTCTTTCCAGTGTCTTTTGCGAGGTCTGCAAAACGAAATATGGTAAGGAAACCAATGGACTTATTTTGGTGCAAAGAAAATAAGAAATGTAAAACGAAACAGAATATTCTGTTAGAAACTGGAACTGGTGTTGATAAATTGTGAAACGAGACCTGGCTAATAAACTTCTCAACATTCTCAACGGTTCTACGCCGACAAATATGTGAAGCCTGTCATTCGTTACAGTTACTCACTCATAATCCCTTGCCACTTCGAGGAACAATCATACATGATATACATTTAAACGATATGTTTGTACACTTCACAAAAAAGCAAGGCAAGACTCTGATTTTCTTCCAAATTTTAACCTTAATAAAAACGCAACCTAGTGTCTAAAGCTTTCAGAAAAGATGGATCGAAACTACAGCAACCTGATTTGCTGGCAAGGAGCCAATCAAACCGCACTATTTTCGATCCTCCAAACGATCCACGGTGCATATATAAACGCCCACCAAATCACGGCCAACAATACGGAATGGTTTAGAGTTCACCTCAACCATCCAACCACACAGCAACTGATGAGAATCGTAAGATTCCAAACCGCGGTCTTGCTAGTAAACTTATATTTAACTCATATATTATGTAGTAGCACAAAGAGGCCAGTCAATTGATTGGTAAACAAAGTAAATGCTATGGTATTTTAAATATCGAGCTTTTAAATACCATCGTCTAATAAACTACAGTCATATTCAAAAAGCGATTGAGTAATAAATCTACATTCAAAGGACACAGCATTATAACGTATTTAAATAACGCTTCCACCAGAGGTGCGATAAATACCCACAACAACCAGAGTCTAATCTGGACATATTTAAAGAATGCATGCTGTGCACAGCTAAACATTGTGCTCTGAGGTCGAGTAAACCTCAGCTGTACGGAGATGTTAAAAGCGGATACTTAAGATAACAGAAGCTGTGGAAAATGATCATTATTAACTTAACGCGATTTTAAGCAGACATATCTTATAAAACGGACAAAAAATTCAACAGAAAGCAGACAAACTGAATAACTTGTCGGTTGCACTTTTCCTCTGCTGCGTATAGAATGTACTGAGCATTTCTTTGGTCGGCTTTATAGAAGCTGTATCAACTTAACAGGCATAACAGCCCACCTATCGTAGAACTTTTAAAGTGTAAAATCCCTGAAAGAGTTCTCCTCTCTGGCTCCGCTAGCCCCTATAGTTATTCCAGGCACCCAGTCCTCTAATTTTACTTTCAATATTTTCATTGTCGTAATTTAGTGTTTAGCAAGAGTGAGACCAAATAAAGATTGTTGTTGTTATTGTCCTCATTGAAGTAATATGTAAAAGGTTTTCACAGGTTTCACGCCGGTGAAGATGTGCGGCCTGTCACCCCCTGCAGTTTTTAATATGAAGATTTTGTCATGTGATGGCCTAACTGTGCTTAACCCTTTAAGCCCTAAGAATGATCAGCATCAAATTTCTCCTAGTAACATCTCTCCTTTATAAAATAGGGTTGTTATGAGAATTAGGGACATGATCACACAGATTCTTTAACAACTTCTCTCTTTCTCTCTTCTCCTTCTTCGCTTGACCGTCCTACGGCGTAAGCCTAAAGCAAAAGTTGCCATGTTAAGGCTCTTTAGAGAAGAACACAAATAATCGTTGGCATTTGAGAAGAGTTTCAGATTACATTGTCGTAAGTTCCCAATTGAGGCTTATCTCAAAGAAAGAAGAAGGAGGATGAGAAGGGCCCTAAATATTGGGTTTCGATCCTTTTTCAGAGACCTTTTCGACTTTGAAGACTCAAACGCCTCGTCGACGACACCTTGAACTACCAAAAAGATACTAACTGAAAACTTACGTCAGATTCCTTATAAGTTTAAATAAAAGTATAGAATTAAATAAAATCCATCATTATTTTATGTGTACATCATTTGCTGGTCGGATGAATTATTAAAGAGAAAATAACTCCCCTTCCAAGCTTACACCGACCGTTGTCAATTAAAGAAGAAATTCTACTTAGCAGGGAACAGCCCACATGTCACTGGCAATTAAGGACAGAGAGGTAATTGGAACTTGATGAAAACGGACTATATATTGCGGTGTTTAATTGTTTTGTTTTTAATACTACTGTCGCAAAACCGGCGTTCCCGTTGTTTTCCGAATTTGCCTTGTTTTCCACAGTTTAACTCAGCATTTGAACCCTTAAAATTTATATCAACGATCAGACTGAACTTCTGTTTGCACTCTACCGATAAACATTGAGTCTAAGGCTTTAGTTAAAGAACCGGCTATATGACGTGTCACAGCAGATGGCTTATATGAAAGGTAGCTAATAAACGGAGGCGTAATCAATATAGATATTTCATCGAAAAGGAAAACTTGATGTATATAATCTAGCAAGTTGAACTATGGCTGAACAGTACTGCACTCGAATGCTGGAATTTTGTTACCAATTCTCTCATTGTTCGCCTCAGAAGAAGTTTCTTCTTTGCTTTCTGTGTTTTAAACGTTGTATTTTCTCTCGTGGCGACTCTAGCAAATCTTTTAGTTATCCGCGCGTTAATGAAGGCCTCTACGCTACCAGCCAACGTCAAGAAGATGTTGAATTGCAAAAAAGATGAGAACTGGGGCGAGGCAAAGGGAAAGAGAGATGATACTGTTTTTTCTCCTCTCCCTCTCCCCTTTTTTCCTTATTTCGCTCTAGCGACAACCCATTGATTGCTCTTTCTACTCTCCCCGATCTTCATCTGTCAAAAAAAAAAAAAAATTAAAGATGGCAGATAATTCTCTACTCACCAAAGACACTTGGCCGATCGCTTGGGCATGCGCGTTAGAGGTGGATCGACGCATGCCAGGTGATAGTGGTAGTGGCACGTGTCCCACTGCACCAGTTGATGTTGATTCTCGGTTGTTTTGCACGTGTTGCACCTGCCGGGGAAAAACGTGACAAAACAGTCAGGTTATGTTATAACTTCCTCTTCCTGTTTAAACAGGTCATTTACTCGAGCCAACGGAAAACACTTTTCGTACGATGACGTGTTATTACTACTAAGACAGTCGACACAGTCAACTTCCGATAACTCGAAACTTCAAGGGAAATCTAAAGAGGGTGGAGTTATCGGGAGTTCGAAGCAAGTAACCGAAAATGAGAAATAAGTAAATGGGATGGGGAAAGAATACAAGTATCATGCACACTTGGAATTAAGAAAACAGAACTTCAATTATAATATACAGGGCTGCTATACATTGTAGTCGAATTGAACTGACCAAAAAGTGAAGACAAAGAATACACAGTTGTTTTGAAATATTAAATTCATTATTTCGGACTATAGTACACACGTTTATTCTTTTTTGATCGACTTGTCAGGCGCTTAAGATCGAGGGTAAAATTATGTAGAGGTCATCTGAAGGGAAGCAAAAATTACTTCGAGTGAGCGGGAGGTTCGAGTTATCGAGGGCTCGAGTTACTGAGGGTAAAATTACGGTAAATGTATGAAAGAAATGCAAGGGAAATCGATTTTGGTTCGAGTTAGCGAGGGTTCGTGTTATCGGGAGTCGACTGTATTTAAATTTGGTTAACCTAGTGAGGTTTAAATAACAAAAACCCCTAATTGACACAAAAAAGCAAAACCCTGAAGGATTCTGGTAGAATGAAGTAGTAAAATGACGCCATGGTGGAAATGACCTATTTTCCAGCTAATCAATCTCGAACCCAGAGCTCACGCTCTTGACTCCGCGTTGTCATGCGCAATAGAGAAGGGCTCTGGGGGAGGGGAGGGTCGGAAATACAGGCCAATCAGAAGCATATAGTGACTTCTAGAGTCGACCACAAAAACAGTGAATGCAGGGAACAAGTGTTACATTAAAGATTAGAGTCGGGTATATTTTTTCAAAAGCCAAGCGCGAATCGCGAAAATTTTGGGCAAAGTGAAAACCGAGTTCGAAGTCTTAAACGGTTATAAGGCCTTAGGGCGTTAGTTTCTATAACTACGAAGGACATTGAGAAATGCTACATTAAAAAGTCGGGCTACAGTAAAAATCCGCGACTTAGAACCTGCATAATTACATAAATGGTAATAAGCACAAATTTAGGCTATTTAGGTTCGTAAATATTTAGGTTCTTAAACTATTTAGGTTCTTATTTTCTTAAGAACAGATTATATTGTAACCAAGATGTATTTAAAGGTCCCCAGCTTATTGCTATACAAAATTTGCATTCTAAATTAGTATTGCAGTTGGAGTGATAAGGCACCTATATCTCCAAAAAGGATTCTGAACTGTGTTGACTTATCTTATTTGCCCTAGTGTGCAGAATTTGATTTATAGATTTTAGAAAATAAGAAGTAGTTTCAAATTTTAGCCTAACAAGTTCTTAGTCGTGGGTTTTTACTGAATATCACAGCAAAGGAGTCACGACGACTTTGCGTGACTTACAAGTAATCAAATCCAATATAGCGTCACTTACATGTGGAGTTTTAAAGGCTTCATCCGTGTTTGTGAAGCTGTCGTCTTCTTTTTTTGGATTCCAATACGGACGGCTGAGTTAACTCCTGAAAAGCAAAAAAACAAAACAAAAAAAAGCCTTTTCTTGGATGAACAAAGGCACTTTTGCGAGCTGTACAGGAGACGTTTTCATTGTGTAATAGGACAGGAAACTAAGTTCTGAAAGCCTCCAAAAAAAAAAGAAAACTAACTAACTAATGAAATTGTTCTAGTCTTAAAAACCTTTAAGGAAGAAGCAGCAGTAGGACGGTTTTCCCCTACGCGCGAACAGTTTTCGCCAAGACCCTGTGCACACTTACCCCGCATAAATTCAAAAACACACCCTTTTCCTCCGCTTTGGCCTGGCATCCACCGCACTTTTGAAAACTTTTCGAAAACGGTCTCCAGAGCGGATAATTTGTGAACCTTTACTCTTGACTCAAGTAACGTGCATGCGCATGCTGTAAAAGTCACACCTTCATCTTGGGCCTATATCCTTTACAGAGGCCTCTTTGCGCCACAAGGAGCTGGGGCCAATGAGAAGGGAAAAGAGAAAGAAATAAGCCTCCGCTCAGCCTTTCCTTCTTCATATCGACCTCCGCGCGCTTACCATATCTTTTTGGAATACCAGTGGAGGACTTTGTAGCCTGAGAACCCCGCACCCTCCTCCCACCGCACACAGGCTGAGGCCTCAGCAGAGAAGGGAGTTCTTGGATTTCTTCTAGTACAAATTTAGAAATTTCATAAAACATAGTGTAGATCTTCTTTACTGATACATTCAGCTCTCTCTTAATGGACACCTCCGTAAAACGAACACCTCTATAAGACGGACACCTCTGTAAGATGGACACCTCTATAAGACGGACACCTCCGTAAGGCGGACACCTTTGTAAGACGGACACCTCTCTAAGACGGACACCTCTTTAAGACAGACATCTCTGTAAGACGGACACCTCTGTAAAATGGACTGCCAAGGTTGTCTCTCCCTTTCCTTACTCCCTTTATTTTACTCTCTATTGGACAGACATCTTTCTAAAGGTGATGTTACACGGGGCGATTCGCAACGACGATTTTTAGCGCAATACAGCGTTGCAATGTTGGGACACTGTTATAACCATTCGAAACAATGTCGCAACAATGTTGCAACGCTGTGTTGCGCTACAAATCGTCGTTGCGAATCGTCTCGTGTAACGTCACCTTAAGACAGACACTTAGTGCCGGTCCTAAAGATGTCCTTCTTACAGAGAGTTGACTGTAATTCATAAAGACGAAAGAAGACGTTAGTTACCTTGCCCGCCAGCTTACACAAGTAGCGGTGAAGCCGTGTCGTTTCTTGTCTCCTTTCAAGGATGTCTTCTGCCAATAGCTGAATAGTTTCAGTCAACTGATAGAGATGATAAACACAAATAAAACAGAAAATTTGAATGGATAGTAGGACCTCACATTCTATAGTGCTAAGGGTCTTCTCGGGCAAGTGTTTTGGTTATTCGCCACGTTAAAAACGAGAAGGAAACTGGGTCGAGTAAACTTTCGCAAAGACTTCTGGGACTGTTACTGATCCCAGAAACCATTGCGGGGTATGCTTCGGTTCCAGTTCCCTTCTCGTTTTAATAGTGCTTATCAGTAGCACAGATTATACCATCGTATTCGCCACGTTAAAAATTAGAGGGAAACTGGGCCGAGTAAACTTTCGCCAAGACGTCTGGGACTGGT
Organism: Porites cylindrica; assembly: GCA_964035525.1. Taxonomy (NCBI): domain Eukaryota; kingdom Metazoa; phylum Cnidaria; class Anthozoa; order Scleractinia; family Poritidae; genus Porites; species Porites cylindrica. Next base: position 7,315,771 of record OZ037777.1, on the reverse strand, counting down.
ACTGGCGCGTGCCCAGCAACAATCCCAGAAACAATTGCGGGACACATTTCGGCTCCAGCTCCCTTCTCGTTTCAATAGTGCTTATCAGTAGCTCTGTTTATACCATCGTATTCGTCACGTTAAAAACGAGAGGGAAACTGGGCCGAGTGTACTTTGGCAAAGACTTCTGGGACTGGTACTGGCGCGTGCCCAGTAACGATCGCAGAATACTTGCGGGACACATCTCGGCTCCAGTTCCTTCTCGTTTCTAAAGTGCTTATTTGTAGCACAGTTTATACCATCGATCCCGGGAGTGACATTGCTGTACAAGATTGCTCTTACGTGGATAGAACCTTATTGCGCTTTTTAAAAACACGCGAACTCTGAAGTTCAAAAGCCGCCCTCACTATTACGTTTTTCGCTGCTGTCAATCATAATTACGATCACAATTAACCTTGAAACACGGAAACACACAAAACGGATTAAAATCCACCAATCGCAAATCACAAATCATGACCTTTTAAACCCGTTGAAGTAAACTTCTGTTTCCGAAGAGGACCGCTAAGATGATTGACGTCAGCGCATAACGCAACGTTACTAAGTTAAATATTTTGTTATGGTAAAGCGGGTCTTGTTTTTAAAAAGGCGCTTACGTAGCCATCACGACAACGGCAACGAGAACGTCAAAAAACATTGGTTAAACGAGAAAAACAACAGCTATGCACTTGCAGCACGTTCTTTGATACATTTCTTTAAAATCCACGGCACGAATAAGGACGTGAAACCTTTTAATGCGTGGTTTTATAGAGGACGTGAACACAAGAGACGACGAATCTTTCTTTTTTAAAACTTGGCAAAATAGAGTACTTCAGAATTCAACGCAAGGAAAATTCGCCTACATTTCACAAATTGACCAAGGCCATAAATGTCAGAACGTGATAGAGTTTGAACGAACGCAAATTTACTTAGTGACGTTTTCACCGCCTTAGTCGTCGTGGTTGCTTAAGCTATCTAATATATTACGAAAAAGGCCCGTACTTGGCGTGGGTAAATAACGTACATTATTATTCATTCAAAATATTTCTCTGTTTCTGATTGGCTAAAATCCCACACATAATTCATCATAACCAGCTACTGTTGATCAAATTTGAAAGAATTTTTCGATATGTGAAAAACAACGTCAATTGTGCAGCATAATTGCTAGAAACTGAACAGTTGACTGAAAATACCCGGGGACGAGGTTGAGTTGTTTTGGTAGTGAGTACAAAATGGGGGAACATTTCACTCGAAGGAAAAGGCGAACTGTTGGCTAAAAACATAGCAAAAACAGCAAGAAGACAACTCGAAGGACGACATCCGCTATTTGGAGAATATTTGCAGTCCTCAACAACCCTTTATCTCCTAAACTTGCCTATAAACAGGCAATTGAAGATGATCTTAACATCGATGGAAATAAGCATGTTTTAGCTTGTTTTTAAACTAGGAATTATTCTGAATGAACAACGAAACAATTATTGAATTCGGCTTTTGTATCATCTGAAGAATTATGGAGATTTCGAAGGGTGTCCTCGATCTCCATAATTCTTCAGGTGATACTCAGACTCATCCAAGAATTGTTAAACATATATGGAGAGAGACCATATGTGTATCAATAAGGTGACCCCACAACCCACACGTTCATGAGGGGCTTTTTGTAAAGTGTACTAGTCTACGTCGACGGCCTCTCTGGGCATGCGCCCTTAGCTTTCTCGCGCGCAAAATTTTCCAACTTCCCATTTTCAGTGGCGGATACAGACCTTCAGGTAAAGGGGAGCGCCGGTCATCCAGACCCGGAGATAAAGGGGAGGGGGGCGACCTCAAAAAAATTTTATTCGGCCCTTTGGGCCTCAGTTTCGTCTAAAAATAAGGTGGGCCAAGCCCCCGCGGCCCCTCCCCTGGATCGGCCACTGATTTTTGAATGCCTACTACACATTCTACAAACCCGGACATAGCTCATTAGACATTTCCATGTGTTTCGTAATTTCGCGCAATACTACAATCATTTCTAACGGGAACAAAAATCGCCCCCCCCCCCCCCCCCCGCCTCCAATCCTTGTTCAAAGTTGTTTTGGTCTAAAAGCTCACGTGTGCATTTCTGGTGTTACTGCAAACAACATTGAAATAGGGGAAGCGTGAAACGGGCTTTCAATTTGCGGAGATTTTTTGGGAGGACGAGTGCAAAAAATAAGTATTTTTGTAATATGTATCAACAGGTTTTGTCCGAGGTTGTAGCGAGTTACATGTGAGAATTCAAACCTCATGGTATTTTTCTCTGAAGTCTTGTTCCTCTTGTTGTAACCTTTTGCTGTTTGACTCAAGTTCTTCTTGGCGTTCCTGCATCTCTTTCAATCGAGCCCTTCGATCTGATACAGAAACACAGTGAACGTTTCTTTAACGGCCACCTCTGAAAGACGGACAACTCCCTAAACAAGACACCAACGGTAGGTCCCTGCTGTTGTTCAGTCATTTTCTTTGAAACACTCTATACGACGGACACCTAGAGATGGTCCCTGCCGTTCTTCGCTCATTTTCTTTGACCCTCTACAAGATGGACACCTCCCTAAAGCGGACACCCAGAGTTAGTCCCTGCTGTTGTTCAGTCATTTTCTTTGAGTCTCTACGACATGGATACCTCCCTAAACTGGACAAGTAAAGTTTTTCCCTACTGTTCCTCTGTTATTTTCTTTGTTTCTCTATTAGACGGACACCTCTCTAGACAGGACACTTCAATCACTTTTTTGGACTCTATACGATGAACACCTCTCTAAACCGGATACCTAGAGTTGGTCCCTGCCATTCTTGAGCCATTTTCTTTGACTCTGTATATGACGGACACCTCCCTAAACCGGACACCAAGAGGTTGGTCCCCGCTGTGCTTCAGTCATTTTCTTGGACTCTCTGTAAGACATACCCTTTATTATAAATAACCTATGTGAAAAAGTGTTAACATTATACTTACCGTGATAATAGTGAACAAATTCGCTTGTGAGAGCAGGTTGGACAAACCATTTCCGCCGAACGTTTACAATACTCTGAGTCTGAAAAAAGGAAGGTTGGAAGAAAACTATTCACCCACATCTTTCAAATAACCTTAAATCTGGTTAAGCCATACCTACAATGACTTATCGATGGGAACTGTAGCCACGAGAGACTGCGAGAGTTTTTTCCTGTTCTTTATTTTTTCATGTTTTGCTTTGCGTTAAGTTAGTTTAATTAGTGCCTTTGTTATCGCGCTTGGAGTAGTCTTTTGTTAGCCTTTTTTCATATGCGTATTCTTTCTGTATTCTAGTCTCAGGCGTTGCGTTACGTAATCGTTATTGTCAATTTTTGTAAGTTCGTTAGGTTCATTATTTTCAGTCCAGTTTAGTATAAAGTCTTGTTTTTGGTTCATGTAAATCAGTCGCTTAGTTGTATCCGGAGTTGCCGTGCAGATCTTGTAAGTATAGTTTTTTCTGTAATTTTTGCTCGTTTTCTTAGTCATTTGTTGTACTTTAAGTTATCGTTTTTGTAAGGCTTTCGGTCCGCGTTTATTAATTCTGTATTTTCTTTTTTCTTTGCTGTAATTGTTTTAGTGAATCGAGAAGTAAACGTCGAATTCAAACTGTACGAGAGTGTTCTCTTACATGCATTCAAAGATCTGACAGTGGATGTCATGTGTTCCGGAGTTGATCGGGAGTGGCAAAGAAGACGCCGTTTTCATTCTGAAGATGCTTTAGACAGTCTGCGACTGAAAAATTCAAGAGCCGGGTACTTGTCGAGAATAACCAAGTTGTACCGAGAAACTGAAGAACTCTTAAATGACTCAAAGAATGTCAATGAAGTTTCGGAGAAATTATTGGACATTGACGAAGCCTTTTCTCGCTTCGAGAAGGCGCATTACGATTACATCGCTACTTTATCAGGAAACTTAGAAGAATGGGAAAGCGAAGCACGTTATTTTAAAGAACATTGCAACCGAAAGGTGAATTTTGAATCAAGAATTGAACAATGGATTCATAGCGTAAAGGTGCCAGTTGTAACTCACGAAGATATAGACACACAGCCTGAAGATGTCGTCAGCACAGCGCATTTATCTATTAGACAGCTGAAGGCCAAGCAAGCGTTAGCTCATTTAAAGCTGAAACAGTTAACGCAAAAGCAAGAATTATTACGTCAGGAGGAAGAGACTAAATTAAAGTTAGAAGTTTTGGAGGCACAGTATGAAGTCCAAAAAACAGACCTGCAAGTTAAGTTGTTGCAAGATGAAGATATCGATTACCCTAATCTTCCGGAGGTGTTTAAAGAGCTGAATCCGTTTGATAAAGGAGTTGAAGGACGAGCTACAAGCGGCTATAAGCAGGAAGACCCTGAGCCCAGAGGCGGACAGAAATCAATTGAATCCAAACGTTCACAGTCACAGTTGAATCCCAATGCGCTAGAATTCAAAGGTCTACCAGCCAGATCCAGCACAGCCTCCTCTGTTTCAGAAAACGAATATATTTTGCCTGAAGAATTTATGGGCAAGATGGCGTTAACCATAAAGCAGGGGTTTGCGTTGCCGAAGAAGGAGTTGGCAATCTTTGATGGTGATCCCCTCGAGTACTGGAATTTTATTAAATCGTTTGAAACAAGCATCGTCTCTAATGCAGCTAGCGAAAGCGAGAAGCTGATGTACCTTCTTCAGTACACATCGGGTGTAGCAAAGGACACGATCAAATGTTGTTTGTACAAGGATCCTTCCCTAGGATATCAAGCTGCAAGAAAGCTACTTGAAGAACGGTTCGGACATCCCTTCAGAATTGCCTCGCAGTACGTGACCAAGCTAACAGAAGGTCCTCCTCTGAAGCCTTCAGATCGTACAGGATTATTAGCATTTGCTGACCAGTTAAAGGATTGCGAAAACACACTTGAATCTATTGGCTACCTGGATGAAATCAATAGCGCCGACAACCTAAGAAGAATTGTTCAGAGGCTGCCGTTTCATCTCAGGACTAAATTTGTTGAAGTAGCAGATCAAATCCAGGAAGCAGGTCAAAGAACGAACATTAGTCACATTGCAGAATTTGTCAAAATCAAGGCGAGAGCTGCAAATAACCCTGTGTTTGGTTGCGTGATAGACGATGCACGAGGCAGATCGGATAGTCAGAGACGTAAGCCTAATCCTAAAAGAGCTACATTGCCCGATGAGCGCGGTAACGCATTCAGTACTCAAGAGATCGATTTCAGAGAAGGACAGTTGAGTTCACCTGGTCACAAAGAAGCCCCATCTACGAGATATGCAGTCTGCCCGGTATGCAAGGCAGCTCACCCCTTAGCGAAATGCAAGATTTTTATAGAGAAGAATTTCGAGGAACGTCTACAAGTGATGAGGAAAGCTCAGTTATGCCATAATTGCTTCAAGTACGGCCACATTGCAGTGGGATGCTTAGCAAGGAGTACATGTGAAGTCCAGGGTTGTAAGAGACGACACCATACTTTACTTCACCCTCCGCCCTCACAGCAATCAGTTGAAAACAGAACCAGAGTCTCGGTTGAACAAGGAACCCAAGTAAGCAATGGCACGCCGTTATCAAGTGGACAGACTAACAGTACCTCAACAGGGGGGGGAAAGGTTTGCCTGAGGGTGGTCCCTGTGAAAGTCCGAAGTCGCGATGCAGACAAGGTAGTGGAAACGTACGCACTTCTAGACAGCGGTTCAGATATCTCCTTATGCGACAAGACGCTAGCGAGGGAGCTTGGAGTTCGAGGGCAAGAAAAAACATTCTTCCTGACAACTCAAGAAAGAGAAGACAGCCCAAGAGTTGGTCGTGAGATCAGCCTAACCGTAGAGTCACTTGATGGTACTGACAAGGTTGAAGTTAAAAGACTATGGACTGTTGATAGACTGAACGCCTCACGCCGGAGTATCCCATCAGAGCAAGACACAAGACAGTGGCCTCACCTTGAAGACATAAAGTTACAAAGTATTAGCGAGAAAGAAGTCCGATTAATCGTAGGCACTAACGCGCCAGAGGCCTTCTGGGTATTAGAAGAAAGGCGTGGTAATAGAGGAGAGCCATATGCCATTCGAACACCTCTTGGCTGGACACTCATGGGCCCAGTGGGACGCATCGATTGCCAAGAACGCCATCTGAATGTTAACTTTGTTCGCTTAGTGGAGTCCGCGAGAAAAGATTGTCTCATGCAGCAAGTCGAAAGGTTCTGGGCCATAGAGAATTACGGCTTGGCGGGTGACTCTAACGTGTGCATGTCAGTGGAAGACAAGAAAGCTCTTGCAATCATGGAACGATCTGTGAAACTTGATCAAGGTCATTATCAGGTGGCGCTTCCCTGGAGACAGTACCCACCATTCCTGCCTTATAATCGGCCCATTGCAGAACGAAGGCTTCAAGTACTGAAGAGAAGGTTTCTACAAGATGAGAAACTCTTTGAAAGTTACAAGACCACCATGGAGGAGTACATTGCTAAGGGACACGCACGAAAGGTACCGTGTAACGAGGTTCATGTAGACGACAAGCGGCCGCTGTGGTATTTACCTCACCACCCTGTACTCAACAAGCCTGGAAAAACCAGAGTAGTCTTCGACTGTGCAGCCAAGTACGGAGGAACATCTCTTAACGATCAGCTTCTTACTGGACCGGACTTGACTAATTCTATAGTTGGCGTGTTGATGAGATTCCGGGAAGAACGAGTCGCGTTATTAGCTGACATCGAGTGCATGTTCCATCAAGTTAGAGTACCACCAGACGACCAAGACGCGTTTAGATTCCTCTGGTGGCCGGATGGTGACTTGAATCAGCAACCAGTCGATTATCGTATGGAAGTCCATTTGTTTGGTGCAACGTCGTCACCGAGTTGTTGCAACTTCGCTTTGAAAAGGACAGCAGAAGATAACAAAGACGAATTCCCGGAAGAAGTGGTCAGGACAGTCAAAAGAAACTTTTACGTCGATGACTGCCTCAAGTCGGTTAAATCTGCAAAAAACGCTGTGGAATTTGTGCATCAGCTAAGAAGCATTCTGTCCAAAGGAGGATTTCGATTAACCAAATGGTTGAGTAACAGTTCAGAGGTCTTGGACTGCATTCCGCGAGTTGAGAGAGCCCCGTCAGTACTTGACCTTGACCTGGACAAAGTAAACCCACCGATCCAACGGACGCTGGGGCTCAAGTGGGATTTAGAGAAAGACGAGTTTACTTTCAAGGTTACCCTAAGAGACAGACCAAATACCCGTCGGGGAATACTCAGCATGATGAGCTCCGTTTATGATCCACTTGGGTTGGTCGCTCCAGTTGTTCTAACGGCAAAGAAGTTGTTGCAAGATCTTTGTAAAAAGAAAATTGGATGGGACGACCCAATCAGTGATGAAGATGGTGAAAGATGGGAGAAATGGAAGAGTCAATTACCCAGTCTCTCTCGGATCTCTGTTGGAAGATGTATTAAGCCATTGTACTTTGGAGACTTGAAATTTGCCGAGTTGCACAACTTCGCAGACGCGTCGCAGATAGCATATGGAGCGGTCTCGTATCTCAGAATGGTAGACGTTGAAGATAGAATCCATTGCACATTCCTTATTGGAAAATCTCGCCTAGCACACCTGAAACCTATGACTGTACCGAGACTGGAACTGTCCGCGGCAGTCTTAGCCGTTCAGTTAGACAAGTCTGTTCGAGAGGAATTGGACGTTCCGATAACACAATCAACATATTGGTCAGACTCCACCAGTGTGTTGCAGTACATCAGAAATCAGTCGAAGAGATTTCACACGTTTGTAGCAAACAGACTCTCAGTTATTCACGAGAACTCAGCCCCCCACCAGTGGAGACACATAAGTTCCGAGCTCAACCCGGCTGATGAAGTTAGTAGAGGTCTCACAGTAGAAGAGATGTGTGCAAACAGCAAGTGGCTAAATGGTCCTCAGTTTCTAACCAGGAGAGATGAATTTTGGCCTCGTGATCCTACACTTCATGAACCGGAGTTATCCGATGACGATCCAGAGATCAAACGTGCTCAGTCTAACAGCCAATCATCGTCTGGCCATCAAAGTGGAGATGTTCTTTCAAGTTTGATCGAGCGCCATTCATCATGGGAAAGATTAAAGAGGGCAGTGGCCTGGTTACATAGATTTAGAACGTGGTTCATTGAGCGATACAGTCGAAGACCAATCAGTTCCAAAGTTAAGAGTAGTGTAAATAGAAGAGTCCTGTCGGTAGACGAAATGAAAGAAGCTGAAAAGGAGATTATCAAGCCCACACAGAGAGTTTCATTTCCCGAAGTCATCCAGGCCTTGCAAAGGATTGGTTCATTACAGCACTCGCGTCAAGCAACTTCTGAGCTGAAGAACCTAAAGATGGCTGGGCATATACGCAAACTTCATCCGTTGATGGACGAGATGGGAATTCTAAGAGTTGGAGGACGACTGGAAAACGCTCTAATCGAGTACGATGCAAAGCATCCAATCATTCTGCCTTACCGAGATCACGTGACAGATTTAATCATCTCGCAGCATCATCAGAAAACCGGTCATCTGGGTCAAGAGTACGTTTTGTCCAGCCTGCGCCACCAGTATTGGGTTATTAAAGGACGATCAGCTGTGCGTCGTGTGATCAGTTGCTGTTTTCTGTGCAAGAAACTTGGAGCCGTGCGTGGGGAACAACTGATGGGTGATCTTCCAAAGGAAAGACTGATGTCCGAAGAACCGCCGTTTACTCATGTGGGGGTGGATTATTTTGGTCCCATTTATGTGCGCCAAGGACGTTCAAACGTGAAACGTTACGGATGCCTTTTCACCTGCCTTGCTGTTAGAGCCGTCCACATAGAAGTTGTACATTCCCTAGACACCGACGGCTTTATAAACGCCTTGCGAAGATTTGTCAGTTTGAGGGGATGTCCAACTACCATCATCAGTGACAATGGTACAAACTTTCGTGCAGGGGAGAAAGAGCTCCGAGAGTCGTTAAGTGAATGGAATCAAACAAGGATTTATGACTTTCTCCGCCAGAAAAAGATCATCTGGAAATTCAATCCCCCAGGAGCATCACATATGGGTGGAGCATGGGAGAGGATCATTAGATCAATTCGTAAAATCCTTAAAGCCTTGCTGGGACAACAACTCGTCACTGATGAAATGCTGCGAACCCTCATGGCCGAAGTTGCAGGTATTTTGAACAGCCGACCTTTGACACCAGTGAGTAGCGACCCTAAGGATCTAGAACCTCTCACGCCGAATCATCTGCTGTTATTGAGATCGAATCCAAGTTTACCCGTTGGGTTCTTTGGCAAGGAAGATAGTTACAGCAAGCGCCGATGGCGACAGGTGCAGTACATCTCAGACATATTCTGGAAGCGCTGGCTAAAGGAGTATTTGCCAACCCTACAAGAAAGAGCAAAGTGGATGAAGCCTCGTCGTAGCTTGGAGATCGGAGATCTAGTATTGATTGCAGATGAAAAAGTCCATCGCGGAAAATGGCCGTTAGGCAAAGTTGTTGATGTCTTTCGCGGAAAAGACGGATATGTCAGATCAGCAAAGGTTAAGACGAGTCTAACCGTTCTTACAAGGCCAGTAACAAAGCTATGCTTCCTTGAAGGACAGAGAGCGCCACATTGAATTTAGAAAAAAAAACAACCCTTTTTTTTCTCCAGAAGCTGTGAAAAGGAATTTATTTCATCACTACTAAGAATTCTATTTAAGGATCGCGGACTTACGCTCGTGCCTAGGTAGTGACTCTATTAATGAACTGTAAAGAGACTTGGATAGTTCATTGGGGCGGGCATGTAGCCACGAGAGACTGCGAGAGTTTTTTCCTGTTCTTTATTTTTTCATGTTTTGCTTTGCGTTAAGTTAGTTTAATTAGTGCCTTTGTTATCGCGCTTGGAGTAGTCTTTTGTTAGCCTTTTTTCATATGCGTATTCTTTCTGTATTCTAGTCTCAGGCGTTGCGTTACGTAATCGTTATTGTCAATTTTTGTAAGTTCGTTAGGTTCATTATTTTCAGTCCAGTTTAGTATAAAATCTTGTTTTTGGTTCATGTAAATCAGTCGCTTAGTTGTATCCGGAGTTGCCGTGCAGATCTTGTAAGTATAGTTTTTTCTGTAATTTTTGCTCGTTTTCTTAGTCATTTGTTGTACTTTAAGTTATCGTTTTTGTAAGGCTTTCGGTCCGCGTTTATTAATTCTGTATTTTCTTTTTTCTTTGCTGTAATTGTTTTAGTGAATCGAGAAGTAAACGTCGAATTCAAACTGTACGAGAGTGTTCTCTTACAGGAACAGTCAACAACAAAATAGTCGAGACCCCTGAAATGGGCTACATTTTGGAGGACAAAACAATCCTGACCCCTCTAATCCTCCCCATCCTAACCTCCCCACCCCCTCCCCAAACAAAGCCAGCTTTCGTAACGGAAAGTGGAGCAAAGGCACAAAACTCACTTCGGGGAAGGGGGAGGAAAGGCGTGCCTAAGAGCATAAGAAAAACGTGAACAAAGTCTAGCTAACTTTGATGTCGATTAAAGGGCAGGGAAGGCAAGAAAGGAAGTGGATATGGAGTTCCAGCAAAGCAATATCGTCCTCCACGACACTTTTTTGCCCTCCGCCATACTTGCTTTGAGTGAATAATTTTCCATTCAAACAAAATTAGGCTAGTTCTTTCATCAGTCATCTCATGTGGAATTTTGGCTGCGCGATTTGAAAACATTTTTCAACTTTGAGCACTTTAAAAATAATCGTTGATCTAAACTCAAAACACCTAAAACTTTGGAATCGAGAATTTTCTATAGAAACCATCGGGCACGTTAATGTACTAAGCACAGTACCCATCCAGTGCAAGCTGATATAAAAAGATTACCTGTCCTGTGGTGTAGCCTAGGAGCTGCGCTTTCTTGAAAAGCTGCCGGCATGCTGTGGAATAAAAGATTTGAAAGAATCGAAGTCGGGATCAAAACGAAATCAAAGACAATATGACTCTTCCAAACACCATTCAGAAAACGACTATCAGATTTCTAGAGCAATCAAAGCAAAACAAGTAGTCAAACGAAGAGGACAAGGGGAAAAAACGGCTTGCGATTTCGTTAGTAAGGACTCGGTTGTTCAATGTATAGATCTACATGAATTTATGAAAACCAGGTTAGCAAACATTTTGTAATTTATCACAACTTCCTCTGTCTTAGGCTGTTTTTATTATTTCTGTGGTACTTGCAACTAATAAACTGCGAAACTTTTATTTTGGAAAGTTTACGACGAAGACTTTGCTTAAGAATTTCAGTGCTTCACCAGTGAGATAAAAGTAGCATATTATTTTATTTTAGATAGTCTTGAACGTGTATGTTAGACTTCTCCTCTTAGCCAAGTTACTGTAGACCTGAAATGACGCCGGGATGAAACTTTATGAAACTTTATCAGATTACTGAATAAATGTTCTAAAATTTGCGTCATTTTAAATTTGGACTCGGTGAAATGCCACTAAGGGCCACAGATAAAGGTTTTTAATCTGCCTTTGAATGAGTTTTTATTGTTTAAAATAACCAAGTAGTAGAATGAGTTGATTTTTTTTGCTAACCCGGTTTTCAAAGCTCCAGGTATAGATAAATAAAGGAAAAAAATGTCATACGAAGCCTAAAGAGATGGGAAAAACAAAAAACGTACAAATCACACACGATAGCGGTGGATTCCATTTCTTCCTTTGGCCCTCAATGGCGATTTGCAGAATTTTACGTCTATATACCCTGGCCACCAAAGACTTAGACAGTTCACTGTCCCCTATTTTTTTTTAAGATCGTTGACACTGACATCATGAATCCAGAGGTCAGGAATTAAGGAAAAAACTCTGTTACCCGGGGTAGGAGACAGAGTGTTCACCTCGGAGCTTACCGCTACGGGTGGGCATCTTGGTTTCAAATGTAAATAGCAGTGGGGGGGGGGGGGGGGGGGGGGGGGGAAGGCAAGAAAAATAGCCTCCTTCGAAACTGTTCCCTCCAACCTAAGATTTGAAACTCACCCCCAGACTTTATCAGGTACACTGGAAACCAAGATGGCCGCCTGTAAGGGTAGGTGCTCGATCCCGACGATCTTTCGGAAAAACAGGGAACAATGAACAGTTTACGAGACTTAACGTTGCAGTTCGACGTTTACGGTTTCGGTCGCCGCTCGTAGCTTCGGCCATAGGCCGAAGATGTGTCTGCCTGCAGCCCACCCCGCAGCATCCCGCTGCACGCGCGAAATGCTGACCTTTTCTGGAGAATAATTTCACGTGACAACGTTAATTTTAATTTTCACACTCCTTACCACCAGGACAGGTATTCAAAAGTCGAGGAATCTTCTCCGAAGGTGCTAGGAAAACAAATACGGAAAATTAGGCCCGGTTCAAACGTATTTTTCATGCGCTGAATCGAATCATTTGATTCGGGGCATGCAAGTTTGACGTTTGAATCAATTAAATTTGGGTGGCCCCAACTAACAAATTCGACCAGCTCAGTCGCATAAAACGGCGAAAGTGCGAATCGGATTCACGCGTCGAACTTCTAAGGTGCAGAATTTAATGCATACATTATTTTCGTGCATTTCCTAACCACAATCCAGCAATGTAAGGTTACTTGTCATATGCAGTATTTCGCACGCTGAGATGAAACCTGAAAACTAACATTTACTAAACAATTCGACTATACTTACAAGAGTATTTTGGTATGTTCTTCATTCTTTCTGCTTGAAAGTCTGAGCGGACAGCTTCCAAACAGTGCTTTACTCTTTCCTGCAATTATATAAAGGAGGCCGAAAGAACCGTGAATAATGGTAACCATCCAAACTTCCCTCCAGTTACGTGTTGGACGGGAATGGGGTCACACATGATTGAAAACGAGCATTCACCATGCTGAATTTTCACATGTTTGGAGACGAAATTTCGTTGGGATCCGATGGCATGGAGTTTCAAGGGTCAGATAACGCTCATCAACGACCACATCGTCATCAGTGACCACGTTCCGGGGAGATGCATTGTTTTTCCACTGCAGGTACTCGGAACTCAAAATGAAGGAGATATTAGGGATAGATTTTGGGGGGTTCAAATTCATGATTCTAGAAAGTTTGGAGGGTAGGGAGTTCTATCATGTTGATTTCTGAGTGGCTCAATTCAAGTTGGGATACTCTTTGTTTAGTGAACACTATAAAATGGCAAGTTTCATGGTAAAATTGCCGAGAAAAATATGCACCTAGTATTCATGACCCTTGAATATTTTAGAATTGTGGCTTTAACTTTTGTCCAAAAGATTTTAGCGAGCTCTGTTTTCAATACAACAATGGGAGAGAAATCCAAATGCAAAGAAAAGAGAGAGCGCTTCGTTTTCTCTCCTTTGCCCTCCTTCTTTTTTATCGCTCTCTTTCCAACGTCCTCGACAAACTCGCGCGGAAACGCTTGCTACGCAGGCTACCCCAGAGAAGAAGTTTATCTATACTTTGTCTTCAGTTGATCGTCTTTCAGCAGCTTTCTTGTAGCGCGACTGGTAGGCTAGCCATGTGCGTCTCTAAGAGAAAAAATATATAACACACAGAGGCAACAAATTATAAAAATATTCTGTTAATCAGAACAACTTAATTAGTTGTAACACATTGCGCAAGGGAAATTTGCTCAAACAATGAGCACCAAAAAGGTACAGTGAAAGAAACTAAAAAATATATACACTAAACAATATCTATGTTGCTTCTATCCGTTGCAGAATTTCTCATTGCAAATACATCCTCCGTGAAAAAAGGAAAAGAAAACAAACGAACAAAAAGTTGATGTTTTTGTGTAAAGTTCAAATTTTCAAAGCCTAAACTGCCAACATTCTTTCTATCACAGAAAAGTGTCCGCCTCAAAGACGGTCAAAGGAAATAACTGAAGAACGGCTGGGACTATCGCTAGGTGTCCGTTTAAGGGTGGTGTCCGCATTATAGGGAGACAAAGAAAAATGAATGAAGAACGGCAGGGACAAAGTCTTTGTTTCCGCCTTATAGAGAGTTTGAGAAAACGACTGAAAAAACGGCAGGGACTAACACTTGCTGTCCGGTTTAGGAGGGTCTCCGTCTTATAGAGAGTCAAAGAAAATGACTGAAGAACGGAAGGGACCAACTCTAGGTGTCCGTTTAAGAGAGGCATTGGCCTTATAGAGAGTCAAAGAAAATGACTGAAGAACGGTAAGGAGCAACTCTAGTGTCTGGTTTAGGGAGGTGTCTGTCTTATGGAGAGTCAAAGAAAATGACTGAAGAACGGTAAGGAGCAACTCTAGTGTCTGGTTTAGGGAGGTGTCTGTCTTATGGAGAGTCAAAGAAAATGACTGAAGAACGGTAAGGAGCAACTCTAGTGTCTGGTTTAGGGAGGTTTCTGTCTTATGGAGAGTCAAAGAAAATGACTGAAGAACGGTAAGGAGCAACTCTAGTGTCTGGTTTAGGGAGGTGTTTGTCTTATGGAGAGTCAAAGAAAATGACTGAAGAACGGTAAGGAGCAACTCTAGTGTCTGGTTTAGGGAGGTGTCTGTCTTATAGAGAGTCAAAGAAAATGACTGAAGAACGGTAAGGAGCAACTCTAGTGTCTGGTTTAGGGAGGTGTCTGTCTTATCGAGAGTCAAAGAAAATGACTGAAGAACGGAAGGGAGCAACTCTTGGTGTCCGTTTAAGAGAGGCATTGGCCTTATAGAGAGTCAAAGAAAATGACTGAAGAACGACAGGGAGCAACTCTAGTGTCTGGTTTAGGGAGGTGTCTGTCTTATGGAGAGTCAAAGAAAATGACTGAAGAACACCTGGCATTTTAGGGAGGTGTGTGTCTTATACAAAGAACAAAAACAAGGAAAAACCTTAGATTTCTGTTTAAGAAAGTCGTCTCTCTTTTAAAGGTGTTCATTAAGAGACAGTTTACTGTCATACGGCATATTTCTTCATCCATTACTTCTTTATACTGATTATAGCATTCCCAAATGTATTATACTGGCAATTTTGCAGATATGGTCAAGTATTTGGTGTTTTTCTTACCTTGCTATCTGATGTCCTTTTATGTGCATGAAGTCTACAGTGCGCAAACAAAGGATCAGCAACATCCTACAAGGAAAGCCAAAAAAAGAACATTGTCAGGTTAACATCACCAAAGTTAATGTAAAGGGTTACATTTCAGTCTCTCACTGTTGCAGCATACCTCATCACATTCTTCTGGAACCTCTGACAGTAGTCCATACATCGGAGCACTAAAAATAAAGCGATAATCAATTTTGATGACATATGTCAGGAATAATTGAGTTTGATGTTTGGCCACGTGATTAAGAAGGTCAAAAATATGTGACAAAATCAGGGCTCATAAAAACTTGAATTCTAGCTTGTCCTTTGGGCAAGCAGCTCTGGGCGCCCGGACTTTTAGAAAGAAAAAACAACAACAAAGCCATGTCTTTTTCGGAGTTATTTTTTATGTTTACACTAATGTGGATAACAGAGAAAGAGCTAGAGCGAGTTATTGAAAACAACATTCCTTTCCCATGCTTAGCCAAGCACATTGCACTTTCCAAATTCTGGAAAATTGACCTTGACCGCAAGGTAATCTGATAATTACTCGATCTGCAAGAAACACTGGGGAAGCTTTCTGACCTCTAATAACTGTTAGATTCAGAGCGGCAAAAATAAGATTTAGTCAAATTTTAGAATACTGTATGCACTGCATAACCCTAGCGAAGGAAAGAAAAGAAGGAAAATGGTAACTCTAGGGTCACATTTTAGTCGCGTTTAGCCTGTCAACACTTAATTGCACAACTATTGATTGGTCACTTACCACGCAAATAAAACAATGGGAAAGGAATGTTGTTTTCGGTGACAATAAAACATTAAAAGTAAAAATTAGAGTACTGGCTGCCTGGAATAACCATAGGGGCTAGCGGAGCCAGGCAGCCAGTTGACATTAGCATTAAATAGAAATAAATTACATGTCAGCAAGAAAACGCCATCTTTCTCGCTCACCGTAACATTTTCAGGATAGACATAGACCTAGGCACTCTACTTTACGTGGTAAATATGTTTAGCTATACGGCTACTACAGATATCCCACAGGTAAAATTACGGTAGAAAATAAAATACAAAGTTTTAAAAATTTAAATTAGTAATTGCTATGAATATGAATTAGCTAAGATATAATTAAAAATACCTTAACCTGAAATTATGATTCAATGACAAAAGCTATAAAAATTCTAAAAATCTAAAACTTTAAAACACAAACCCTGCTAGCAAATTCCTTAGTTCCAGCTGAAGCATGAAAATTGTATGCGTATCAGGATGCGTATCATTTTAATCTGACCCATTGAGAGCCAAAGACAGTTCAATGTATATACAGCTTATAGAATGATATTCTTACCAATTATCAAAAAAAGTCATAAATGTATTTAAAGAAGGGTGGTTGTATAACCCTTCTTCAGTGTTGAGAAAACCGTTGCAATACGTTATTGTTATTAGACGCTAAATGAAGCGAGCACATGTAAATTGTAGCATGTTCCATATATACATCTAGCATGCATAAAGGTGAAAATTCTGTTCTCAAAGGTTTGAACCATTATTGAAAACAAATAAAATAGAGTTTAAAAACAATGGGAAGATCATATCAGGTACATTCAGCTAAATTGGAGTATCCAGTTCGTAAAGGGGCAACGAAACGCCTAATTTTCTGCCCATATCTCCCACAGTCAGGTGTGCATTCTTATAACACAAGAAGATCAGGGGTCTTTTAGTTACTCCATTGCAGGACTAATTTAGGAAAGTTGTCTATCTGTTTCCAAGTTCTTTAACTCTCTTAGTGTTGAAATTGAAAATGCAACAAGGATTGCGTCCTTTTTCCGTGAACTAAAAGCATCTCCATACCAAAACATATTTACTTTGCCTCTCCATTTAATTTTTTTCCACTTTTCGCTTCACATTTTTTAACCTAACTAAGCTTAATGCAAATATCTAATATGTTATAATGTTTAGTGTTAAGTAGCTCTGCCATTTATTTGACATGTATACTTCCGCTGATACTTTGTAATAATAATTATTTGAGGAAGCCTATTCCTTGGGCTTCCTCGTGGCTAGCTTCTTATATTTAAGTAATTCATTTGTATTGTGGCAAAACAATAAACTTCAAACTTGAAGTGAGATCTCAAATTAGAGAACTTTAGATTCAAGGATGAGGACGACTACAAATGAGAGATTTGACTTAAAGTTTTTTCGCGTATATTCTCATAATATAGACTTCCCGCAAAGCTTCATTTTACCATTTTTCACTAGAAAAGTTATCACTGTTACTTTTAGTGAAGTGTTTGTGATTGTTGCTTCTTGCTGCCCAAACACTGGACATTCATCTGCGTTTGCAGGTTAGGGCGGGGCACTCTTAACATGTTGTTTGTTTATAATAAGTAACAGCTACTGTTGTGGATCACTTTTGATTGTTGTGGTGAGGAATTAGACGAAATTTTCGGGACAGAATTAATTAAAAGAAATAAACAGGTTATAGCAAACACATGGGTATTGTTTAGTGAAGGAATAAAGTAAACTTACTTGTGCTATATTTGCATTCCTAAGTTGTGTTGAAGAGATCTTTGCTTTCTTTGTGATCCTGTCTTAACCTTTATAAAATGGACATTTCATGGAGAAAGAATAAACAGTTATAAAGAGGGCTCTTCAAAAACCTTTCAGGTAACTAAACACAAATTACTGGTGAGTGGTAAGTGGTTATGGTAAGTATTTTGAGCCTGGGGGGAGGGGGTGGTACTTCCAAATATGGGGTAGAAGCCTCCCGATAGGGTATGGTTTTTAAGGGTCAGGATCCTTTAAATCGGGTATCATTTTTGATCGCCTGTTTAGCTAGGTTGTGAGTTCTAACCCTGGCGAGACCAGAGAAATTGCTGCTTTTGTAATGACATCTGCAAACGGTTAGACTTTCTAGTCTTCTCGAGTAAGGAAGAAAAACTGTAGGACCCGTCTCACAGCACTTTCACTAATCTGGTTCTTGTGGGACATAAAAAAACCCAGAGCACAAAAAAACTGAGCTTGGAGTGCTGCCATATAGTATGGGAAATAGTAGCTAAGCATTTGTTTTCCCTTGTATGGGTTGTCATTTTTCCAGTTTGGTCCTCAATTAGGGTAACGTCAGGGTTTAGGACCCTGGACGACACACACCTATCCGAAACTTATGGGAGTACCCCTCACGTCTCACGCCCGTGGTGTTATGAGTCAAGACCAAAGCCAGGACCATAGACACATGATTTTGTCAAGCAGAGTGCATTTAGTTGGACAATATGCATTCGTTTGGCCTTTTCCTTTGCTAAGTTATATGTAATTTTAATTCTCTTACCTTAACCTCGCACGTACGCCCAGGTAGGTAGTTGTCTCTCTGGAACTATTAAAGCTGAACATGAACACATCCCGACTGGAAAACAAATTTTGAGAATGCTGCGTCGTTCCTCCACCCGCCTGAAACTTTTGAAGTTTCATACTCTTTCGCGGTCCTAAATGCACCTTTTTCAATTGTATGTTCCCCTTTTAACGGGTAGACATGAGTCCGGAATAAAGTTCTTTAAAAGTTTGAAACTTTTGCCAATCTTCGTTCAGCGATCCGCCATGTTGGTCGCGAGTTATAGGAGCCTGGGGAAAAGCATTATGATAGATAGCCCCCAGACTTCCCGGTCAGAGCCGGCCACGCCGGCACAATGAAGAATTTCACCTTGCGAAAATCGGTTACAAACAAAAACTTGCTTGCCTGAGGCTAAAAAAGAGTCATTTACACAAGAATAAAATGGCTCGTGTATCCACAACGTAACGGGACGCACATCCAGTTTTTAATAATTGCTATTAACTATCGAAAAACTTGATAAATTATCGGTTTTTGTTACTGTATGTTGCCCAGTATCCGGACACTTCAGTTTAACATTGCAATAACTTTTCTTTGTTAATCGCAAGAGCTCTAAAATTTGGCCCAGAGAGGATCTATTTAGTCCTTAATATGACGAGACACAGTTTAACTTTTTTTTTGCCTTTGTTTCCGTCGCAAAATTATTATTTTTGCAGAACTCCTATGTTGCCCAGTATCCGGACACAACAATAACAACGTAATTTTACATAAATTTCGACAGGCAAGTACTTGCACTTGCAAAGTAGTCTGGCAATCGATGACTGGGGTATGGTGGGGAACGCGAGCGGTTCTTAAATGGTATTATTCTTAGGTACTTCCTTGTCTAGGAACTTTTTCACTGATTTAAGCCGAGGTATCGTGGACATGCCGAAGCCGCGGTTTGCAAGCTCAATTAGCCAATCTGCAAAGGACTTATTTCTTCATTTTTTATTTTTAAAAAAAGCTTGGGGAAGGGACCTCAATCCCACGGTTAAAGGCCACTCTCCTATTTAGTCTGACCTGCAGTGTTGATTTCTTCATGTTAAGTCCCCACAATAACTTTGCTTTTGTAGCACTAACTCCTCCTTTCACATCTCTCAATCCCTTTGTGACATTTTTCAGACCGCTGCAACCCCATTCTAGCAGTCACAACTGGGGAAAGTATGAGAATTCCTGGTTCAACTCCGACGCTTCCGGTTATATATAGAGCATGCAGTCACGCGAAACAAGCCGTGTACACGAAATCAAGTCATCAAGTCGCCTCTGAATGGGTGAAGCAAATTTCCATAAGGAGTTGAGTAGAATTACACTTTACGACTATATCATATATCCTAAGCTTTAATTATAGTTATAGATATGAAATAAATCTTATCCGGATAACGTACACAGCTAATTCATCGATTCTGTACAGCAAAGAAAAAAACTGGCGGGATAATGGGCACCTGACATCAATATTTAGTAAATGTTTCTGGTCTCCGTTATTCCAAACAAAACGAATTTCAAGAAGAATTAATAAACTTTCTGAGAACCTGACTTAAATATAAAACAGTTTCTTGAAAATATAACATATTACCTACCCTTTTCTGAGCAGCACTAATTTTACTGCGCAGTAAACAGCGTAAATAATAGCCATGAAAAGTTTACTCACGCGCAACGTTTACCAACATGTACAGAACTACACTCTTCACTCTTCTATAATTATTCAACAACTTCTCGCAACCTGCAACCACCTCATTTGCCGCAAGACAGGCTGATTCGTGGGTGGTAAACACGCAACATTGCAGTCAACTCGTTTTACAGCAATGTTGCAAGACAGTTCTTCATTTATTCTTATTTAAAAGACAGTGTATTTACACCAGTTAAAAGGAATGCAAAGTTTTAAACTGACCACCAGTAACATATACAGCAACTAAACCATCAACGTGTGTTAACTAGGTACCATTTGTCAATATAAGGTATAAGGAAAGAGTACCTTTTTTGTCAAAAATAGTATATAAGTGAACCGGGCTGGACGTCGGGCCGGAGCTTCCTCGTATAAAACTTTGTCGAGTACCCCGGGTTACGGGTCTACATCCCCTCTATAAAAGTGCCGTGCACGCCTAGTAGGTCAGTTTCTAATTATTAAAGTTCATACTAAAGAGCCTATAAAAATCGCGTTGAGTTTAATGGATAATCAATCATTTTTTTATTGCTGAAAACAATCAATTACAGGTAAAAAAGAAAAGGACAAAGATCTACTCTGCGGATCTCATCATCTATTTACTTATTCATTTGTTTATTTTTCATAAAAGGGTACGAAACGAAACAAAGACGGAAATCGAGCACAGACTAGCTCATAAATTACTAAGAATTAATTTCAATTTTTCAATTAACAACAGTTCACGGCGCTCTGAAGGCTAAGTTCAATATAAAATAATCGTCTGCGGTCTCTCTTTCAATATAACGTGCTTTGTTCGATGATAAATCTGAATCTTTGAGTTAAATACTCCGGTCAGCAAGAGATGCGGGGAAAGGAAGTTGATTATTTTGCTCAGTCAACATTTTGCAGCAGGAAATTCCCTCAGCACTTTGAAAAGTGAGAATTCCTGAATCAAGAGATGTGATGTAAAATGCGCTTTAGAAGGAGACTGGGTCGAGTTAACCTTCGCAAAGCCTTCTGGGACACTTATTAGGGACTTGGGGAAATACGTGGCCAATAGAGAGGAGAAGTCGTTACGTCATGTTCCCATGGTGGCAAAATTTCTGGATGACAACAAGCGAAATTTTCTGGGGCTGAATCCGAAAGGACCGTATTAAAGTTTAGAAAAAGAAAAAGAAAATTTTTGTGTTGTGTTTACCTACTCCATAACGCAAGCGCGTGAAATTAGGAAGTTTCACGTCGCAGTCTTGCAACGACGGCCAAGAAATGCAACGTGTAAAGTTGTTGTTTCGATAATATAAACTTATTGCTTTTTAACTGTTCTTGTTGCCGTCGCCGTCGTCGTTGCTTAAACTCTCTATTGTTGTGATCCAGAAATTTTGCTACCATGGTAACGTGACGTCACACTTCTCTCTATAGAGAATTTAAGCTTCACGTATACGGCAAACGTCAGATTCAAGCTGAGAACTTCTCAAAATAGCAAATGAGCAGATAAAAAGAGCTCAAAACAATTCTTATGGATAAAAAATTGCGTGAAACTACTAATTTATGTGCAGAAACAATGAACAGTAAAGGACAGGTAAAGGGGAAACTTGGTCACGTGGTAAAAATTCGCGTTTGCCGTCTGACGTAAACGTGATGCTTAACCTCTCTGATAACTGACCGGCGCTTTCCCAGTAACGATCTAATTGCGGGGCACAGTTCGGCTCCTGTTCTCTTCTCATTTATAAGTGGCGAATAGGGTAGCTTGAAGTAATATATATATGAGGCCAACATATATTTCTTAAAAAATGTAACAAAACAATAAAATCACTTGTCCAAAATCAATCACGATCCTTTACGCCTTAGCTTTCTTTCCCTTCCGCACCAAACTTGCTAATGAGGCATTTTCATCATCGCCATCGTCGTCTTCTTCTTGTTTCTCTTTGTCTCCCACTGTCTTCTTTGTATCTTTCTTCAGTTTCTCCTCTTTATCTGTTTTCGCTACATCTTTTTCACGTTTATCCCTCGCTGCCTTTGGTGCATCTTCTGACTTCTTATTTTCTACTTTTGCTGTGTTCGCTCCTTGCTCTTTTTTTACATTGTCTGCTTTCTTGACATTTCTTTCCTTCTCCGTTTCTGCCTTTGTTGTTACATCTTGTGGTTTCTCTTTGTCCCTGTCTGCTCCCTTAACATTTTCACGTCCTTCTTTCTCTTTATCTACTTTCTTAACATCCTCCTTCCCTTTCTCCTTATCAGCTTTTTTAGCATTTTCTTTTGTTTTTTGTGCCCTTGCTGCGTTTTCTCGTTTCTCCTCCATTACTTTCTCAACATGTTTTTCTTCCTTCGCATCTGCTTTCTTTGAATCTGCTTTCCCCTTCTCATTTCCTGCCTGCTTTGCGTCCTGTTGTTTCTCTTTTTCTTCCTTTGCCGTATCACATGCTTTCTCTTCCTTCTTATCTGCTCTGTTTCCTTTTCCTTGTCTCTCTTCCTCTTTATCTCCTCTCTTCACATCTCCTTGTTGTTGTTTCTCTGCCCTTGTTACCTCTTCTCGTTCTACGTCTGCTTTCTTTGCACTTCCGTCGCCTTTCCCCTTGTCTTTATCTGACTTTTTTACATCTTTGCCTAGTTTCAATTTTTCCTCCTCTACTTTCGTTTCATCTTGTTTTTTTGGCTCTTTACTTGATCTTTCTACATCTTCTGTTTCTCTCCAGTCTACTTTCTTTTTACCTCCGTCTACCTTCTTGGATTGGTCAGCTTTCTCAAATTCTCCCTTTCCTTTTTCTTTCTCTTTAATGGCTTTATTTACATTTGCTTGCATGTCTTTTTCTAACGCTTTGTTCTGATCTTCAACTCCTTCCTCTTTCTTTTCCTTGTCTTTCTTTACACTTTTGTCTCCTTCGTCTTTTCCTTCATCCGCGTTCTTTTCATTCTTTTCACTGTTTTTCTGCTTTGTTTCTTTGTCATATTTTTCTGTTTTAGCGTCAGTTGTACTCATCTCTTCTACATCTACATCTTCGTCGCTTTCCTCTTCCTAACAAATAAAATCGACATGCCAAAGTGTAAAGACTTTCTGTATAGTAGTGGTGGTAGTTAAATAGTAACGCTAAAGGGCTTCAACCAATAAACAGCACCACAACAAAGAACTTCTCAGTAAATTTTTAGCCCCACCCCCCCCCCCCCCCGACCCCCTCCTAGAACCAGTTGCGGAGGAGGAGTGTAAGCCAAGGGCTTAGAAGCAGCAGTTTGATATCGTACCTCCGGAGGAGGTGTAAAGAGGTGGTGGGAATTCGTGGTGAGGGTGTGCCGCCCGGTTCTCCAAATCCTGACCCAATTTCACACCCCAAAAGTGACATTTTCCACACCCGTTTTCAGACCTGGCGTAGGCAGAAATTATGTTATCATTAAAGCCAACTCAGACACTGTAAGGACCTCCACTTGGTGTTCTCATAAGTGAGAGTCCGAAATAGCGGGAGTTTATTTCAGTCAAACGACTGAAATTTATTTTTGCCTGGGATTTAGCTGCTGTGGGTATTATCGTAGTGTCCGTTATATCGAAGTGTCCGCAAGGCGAGAGTTGACTATACGTTGATTAGAGCGCCAAGAAAAAGATTTCTTAAAATCCAACTCGAATTCGAATGTTACTTTTTTTTCTTATTCGTTTGGAATAAGAAACATATACGAGACATATACGAGACATATACGTTCACGTGATTCCCACGAAAACCATACCCGAATTCAGACCAAAATAGGCAAAGTCTATAACCGTTTTCCGACCAAAACGGCGTAAAACCCCAACCCTTTGGAGCGGCACATACCTACAAGGCAAATACAAGGGAGTACCTCCCCTCACAGTTATCGTGCGACATATTCCTCCTCGTGTTATCCAAAGTTCTCAGTCACTTACCGATTCGTCACATTCTGTGCAGAACCACAGGTACCCTCGCGTCTTGGGGTTGGCCTACAAAATAAAAATAAAAAAGAACTTTCTTTACCTTTAAGTTTATGTACTAAGCTGGAGTCTTAGGCCATGGTCCCTTTGGGCTATTCTGGACGACTTTGTGATATTCAGAACGAACGGCATTACATTTTGAAAACAGATAAGTCTTAACGAAAAGAAGCTCTTTCCTTCCTACAAGACAGTAGAGAAAAAATAACGATAACTCCAAATTTTGTTTTGCACAACACTATCATGTGATAGGACAGCTGACTGGGTTTCATTTAAATGGTCAAACTAAAGAATTTAATTCACAGGTTCAAAAGTTAGAAGTACACTTCAACTTTGTACTAACAATTTTGTACGAGGAACGTAGTATGACAGTCACGACAAAGTAAAGGTTGCAGCTTTATGGTAACGTGTTACTCCGGGAGCTATTAATGAACAGACGCACGGCAACATGCAGCCTAGAAGATTTCTTCCAGTTGCGGCCATTTCAAGTCGCCAAGAATACTTTTCGTCTCGGGTTTTTCCTTTTTCTTGTAAAAAGCTCGTGATAAACTTTTTTCGAGGACTTTACTTGCTAAATTCGAAATAATCTCGCAACAACTTTCAAAACCGAGCAACTTGTGGGACAAAATAAAGAAAAAATTTTCCCCGTGATGTCATCTGTATGTCTGCACTCTAATATTTCATAGACAACGACCAATCACAGGGCTCGTGGTATTCAGGCTTTGTAAGACTAGTACGCTATTTGATATCTTGTAAAAAAGCAAAAAACGGTCTTTGCATCAAAATAATTCCAAAAGTTGTGGTTTAGTTTTGTTATTCAAGCTTATATTTAGGCCGTTTCCTATTCACTATTGCTACGGATGGAAAGGATTGACACGGATTAAAAGTATTTAAAAAGTGAGGCAATTTTTTTTTTTTTGGCTGTGCCTGCAAAAACCAACAAAAAATGCTGGATTATTATACATTTCTGGGAATCTGCCCACCTACCCCTCCCCTAAGCCAACATTTTGCCCTAAGTGATAAGTAAGTGTTAATGTTGGCTTAGGGGAGGGGTTGGTGGGCAGATAGCTTGTACTCGCTGAGGAAATTTGATTGATATCTTATTCATATCTCGATAAAAGCATTTTGTGTGTAGTTAAAGGCACGAAGTAATGACTTCAGCCCAGAATTGACCTAAAAAAGGGATATCCTCATGACACGGCCCCTTTAAAACTGGACTTACTTTTATCGGAGGATCAAGGCATTGGAAGTGATAACAAAACTTGCACTGGTCGCATCTGCATAAAAGTAGTAAAGAATAAGTAAGTGAGTAAATAAATATATAAACAATGTCATCAGGCCTGGCACTGATCAGGCTACTTAAAGGTCAAATGCACCAAAAAATTGAAACATTTTCTTTTGTCGCTTTACCTTCACCAAACACTAAAAAGAAACTTCCTAAGTGAGATTTGGCTGAGGATTTTTCATCCCAAGCCTTTATAGAAAGATTAAAGTTCAAAATCCGAGCATTTCCGAAGACTTCACGAAAACGTTTCTGAAATGGCCGCGTGATAGACTGGAGACTACGTGACGTCAATGTTGGTCTTTTAGGGCGGAAAAAAAGTTCTGCACAAGCTTCTGCGCATCCCTTATCACCTGCGTTTGTTTGTCTCGTTCTGTGAGAGTTCTGACTGAGACTGAATGAAATACACGAGGTGCGAACGTTTGCTCCTTGTAAAGGCTTTCTTTTGTTTTTGATATTGTTGTTGTTTATTCGTCACTTGAAAATTACCAAGAGAAATCGAAGACAATGGTTATGCCAAATTCTGGGGGGTAAACAAGGTGCATTATTGTCTCGGTGACAATGGTGAACTTCCCAGCATACCTCACAAGATTAGAATTGGTGCCGCTCTGTTTGCAAACACAACACTCAGTGCGAGAGTCTTCAGGCTTTTTCTTCTTCTCAGGTGGTTCTATGCTTCTTCGCCCAGGGCGCCTTCCTCTTTTCGCTGCAGGCGCAGAGCTTTCTTCCAATTTTGGCTTCTGTGAAGAATAAATCACAGATCTTGGGTTGGATGTGATTAACGGCCACAAATACATGCATAATTTTTCACAGAAACCTGTTTAAGATGACCACGTAGTTGCATCAAACATTGTATTTCTAGTGTAAAGGGGTGGATATGGCTGAGTTCGCGAGCGGGCAAGTTGAAGCGAAGCCTGTTGTCTAATTGGCTATCCCAGCCATGGATGCCACAGCCAGAGGTTTCTGAAATTCCCTGACTTTTCTCTCACAACTGCAAATTTCCCCGACCAAATGAATTAACAAATTCAGAAATTAGTCTTTGATGGACTCAACCGCTCCCCCCCCCCCCCCCCCCCCCCGTACTCCTCACATCAGTCCTCGCTGCGATTGATTTTTGCTTTCAGCAAGTCACGTGGAGTGTCCATGAATTGATAAAAAAAATGTGTACTCTTAAAATTTCAAAGACTTTTCAAAGACTTAAATTTTCCCTTACTCAAAGTGAAATTCTCTGACTCTTGCCTGGCCTTGACGAATAATTTTCCTTAACCATTTCCTGACCGATAGTAACCATGCGAGAGGAAAAGATGAGCCCCTCCTGCACGCTCGGTGTTGGTCCCGCAATAATAAGTTCTCTTTTTGGCCATGTAATTAATCCTTTGAATATTGATCAAGCTTGTTCCATGAAGATGGTTGGGTATTCATCGTTCTTTTTTGCGTTTTTATTGGCCAATATCTAGCCATGTTAACCACACCCATGGACAATAACGCATTTTTCCTACCGGTTTCACGACAAAAAACATGCAGGGGTCCGCAATGCTCCAACTCCTTAGAACAATAAAAGCTGTAGGATATGGGGAATAGTGACAATAGAGGTCCTGAGGAGGGACAGGCTACATGAACCAGAGAGCCCTCACTTACTTTACTGTCCGATGTAGTGGTTTCACCTTCTCCTTCTCCACCTTCTGTTGCGGGCGTTTTTCGCTTGAATGACTTTTTCAGCTTGCGCTTTTTTGACTGAAAGGAAACGCAAAACGGATTAAAAGTTCCGAAGGTATACTGCTATGAAACTCGCCAAGAGTAGTAACGGAATGTCGCGGAAGAGAGAACATCAGTACGTGTCCTCCTTACACGATATATTAGGGACCTTACGAACCGATAACGGAGACGTCCGTGAAGACGGCCCTGAAAAATAGACCACACATCCTTTCTACCATTTTCGCGACTATCCTAAGTCACCAAGGTTACTCAAAAGAAGGGAATTTAGGTTGGAACTGAAGAGAGGGGACTGCGCCCGAGATCAGACAGAGATAGTAGAATTCATCGCCTTGCACAACTTAACAATCAATTCCACAGGAAAGAACTGCCGAGTAGCTTCCACTCAAATGGTCACGTGGCTCCACATACAAGCTCCAAAGTCAGAATTGCATTTAATGTCTCCATCGGTTGACTCCGATTGTGCCAGGCTTGAGTCAGTAGACAGATAAAAGTAGTTTGCAACATGCATTCCTGATGCAACCTGACTTACCTCTCCCTTGTCAGGAGTGAATTTAGTAGGTTCTTTGATGACCCGTCTTTGGCGGCCTTGAGAAATGGGTGTGGTGTCCTCAGTATCGACCTCCATTTCGTCATCATCATCGCTGGGGTCACACTCTGAACACTGCCTGTAATAAGAAAAAAATACACTAAGGCTTGAAGAATTATGCACCGTGAAACAGTGCTGTTCCCTCGGATGAAGTAGACGTTTATGGAGATCTTATAGCCAAATTCGTTGTATCGGGCTGAGTGTTTTGCAAACTTCGAACGAATTTTGGGTTTTTCTGTTCTGTCAATCATATTAGCGGACCTCTTAGGAAAAAAATTTTTACTTGTGATTGCTGCATTTCGATCCAGTTTGTTTGTTTCTGTCTTTCAAGGTTCGTTGCTTGTGATCGCCCTGTTTCGGGCAATAGTCGACCAGTTTTCTTCAAATATTTTTCTGATCTTTCTTATTCTTGTCTCTTGAAAGAATAAAGCAATGGCCTACTGCCCTCTACAAAAATACCACTCATCATCACGATTTCCTCCGCTATTCTTGAGCAGTCTAGAGTCATTTTCAGTTTTGTTTTTGCGGGTCAAGCTGGGCGAGTGCGTTGCATTGTGATTAACATTAACTCCGATACAACGAATTTGGCCATAAGATACAGTTTCCGAGTACGACGTACACGGGTAAATAAAGAGCTTAAGCAACAACGACGGCGAAGACTACGAAAACGTTACTTAAAAAGTTTCAGTTCGTTAAATGTTACCAGCTTTTTCTGAAGTTGAATTCTAAAAAACTGTATCGAAGTTCAAGAAAAAAAGGAAGTCGTTGTCAAGTGTTCACGTCCTCAACAAAACATGAAGTTAAGTTAAGTCGTGCACTGACGGGAAAGATATGTACAAAAAAGAGTGATGCACGTTGTTGTTTTGCGAATCCAAACCTAACGCTTTTTTGTCGCTCTCGTTGCCGTCGCCGCCGCCGTTGCTTGAGCTAACTATTTAGTAAACTGCAACCTACCAAGTCACTGTTATTCGCCTCCCTCTTCATTTTATCTTCGAATTTCTTTTTTACTTTTGCCTTATTTAATTTACTTTATAACAAAATACCAGCAAAAAGAACTGAAATGTTAATTGGTGATTCTTAGTCTCAACTTATGTCTGTGCAGCTCTATGTCGAAAAAAATTATTACTCCACTTTTAGGCTCTAGAGTGGCAAAGTCTCTTGTTTAGTAACAAAAACAACGGCAGACTGTCAAATTAAGAATTAAGGACTGAACAGGTTCTATTAGTTTTCAGCTGCTATCATGGGACGCTTGTCACACTTAAGGTGGCGCGGCTTTTTCCCCACCCTCCACCCCCACACTATGTCTCCAGAACCTTAAATACTCAGCTGAGAGATTCAACGACACGTAAAAGCTTGCATGGTGCGTCAGCGGCCAGAGAAAATTATGTCGCATTTACGCCTATTTAACGCAAAATAGGCCTAAATAGGTCTTCTATGCTTCACATATTTGCCGGTAAATGAAAGCAATTTTGAATAAGAAGGAAAACCATTTCGCCTTAAAAGCATTTTAAAATGTTTGACAGACCGCTTGCAGTCCGCTGTTTCTCTTAAAATCCGTCTAGTTCTTATCTCAGCGAGCGCGATTGCAAACAGCGACGTTATGTTACTATATTGGGACCAGACAGGAAAAGACGGACTGCGGACTCTTTTGTAGTAAACAAACCCTCCGTCAGCCCAGAAAAGGAGTAACCGATTGGTCAATTTTACAGCTGTTGACAGATCATTGACTGGACTGTGGTGGAGATGCAAGCGATAAAAATAGCCACGCGTCACAACTAACAACGAACAATTACGAACCTGGCGGTAATCGCTTGTAAACTAAAACGTTAAAAGCTATCTTACGGAAGGAAACTACTGAAAATTTCCTCAAGGGAAAGAAATTCATCGTACGTAATCTTACCGGATTTTAAAAAAAGTAAAATTTTTCAGTTGTTATGTTCTATTTTTAAATCGTTTCAAGTTACTCGGGTCTCTTATTTCTCCTTCTCGGGCTTTCGCCCTCGTTTATCACGGCTTCGCCGCTCGCGTGCAGTAACTTTGCAAAGAGAAATAAGAGACTTCTCGCAGTCTAAATGTTTGACCAATCAAGCCTTTTGTGTCCAGTTGTTTAACAAAATTAGCCTATAACCGATAAGTCTGATTGAGACTTTTAAACTAAAGCGACACGCAATAAATCATCTGGCAGGTTTAACCATGACCGAGTACTTCTGTACTGCAAAGCTACATGAATTTGAGCAATTCGTTCTCCAAAAGAGAGATTCTATGCTGGCCTTTTGTGTTTTACACCTGGCGTTTTCAGTTGTGGCCACTCTTGGAAATCTCGCGGGTTTTCGCCCTCGTTTATCGCAGCTTCGCCGTTCGCGTGCAGTAACTTTGCAAAGAAAAATAAGAGACTGCTCGCAGTATAAATGTTTGACGATTTACTGACCAATCAAGCCTTTTGTCTCCAGTTGTTTAACAAAATTAGCCTATAACCGATGAGTCTGATTGAGACTTTTAAACTAAAGCGACACGCAATAAATCATCTGGCAGGTTTAACCATGACCGAGCAGTTCTGTACTGCAAAGTTACATGAATTTGAGCAATTCGTTCTCCAAAAGAGAGATTCTATGCTGGCCTTTTGTGTTTTACACCTGGCGTTTTCAGTTGTGGCCACTCTTGGAAATCTTTTAGTGATCCGGGCCTTGTTTAATGCCTCATCGATACCAGCCACCGTCAAGAAGCTGTTTTTGAGTCTGGCTTTCTCTGATCTTACCGTGGGGTTGTTTCCGCAACTCATGTCCGGGGTTATCAGCGCCGTCGTATTGAAAATACCCGGCTTTGAAAACGCAAATCCTCGCTGACGTCACATTAAACTACGAAACAGGTGTTAAATTTTTCAAACTGAAAGTTTGCGTCGGATGGCTTAAAATTTTAAAAAGGAATAGAACTTAAAAAATCTATCACTACTTTATTATGTTTCAAAGACTTTCGGCTGGTCGGTTAAATTGACAGAAAAACCTCGCCGTTTCAACTTTTTAGAATGATTTAACCTTCTATTGTTAAACCAGCCGTTTTAGATTAAATAAGCACATCTTTCCCAGCTTGAAACTATTCGCATCTCAGTTATCAACAAAGAGGTAATTGGAACTTGATGGAAACGAACCATGTATTGCACATTTTCAACGTTGTGTTTTCATTATGTATGTTAATAAACGACCTTACAACCCTGTACTCTACAAACAATACACACTGCGTTTGAGGCATATTAAACCGTCTACATTAACATCGAGCGTCAAAGTAGTCGTCTATTTTAAAAATGGAAGGGAGAAGAGGTGACTAATGTAAAATGCTTGAAAAACAACCGGCAAGATAAAAAATGGCCGAACAGTACTGCAATCGAACGTTGGAAGAATTTCTACAACTTGCCCGTTACAGAGAATCTTTCTTCTTTTCTCTCTGTGTTTCAAACTTCGCGTTTTCTCTCGTGACAAGTCTTGGAAATATTTTAGTAATTCGCGCCTTATTCAAAGCTTCATCAATACCAGCCAACGTCAAGAACCTGTTCCTTAGTCTGGCTTTCTCTGATCTTGGGGTGGGATTGGTGTCGCAGCTAATGGCCGGCATTATTTTTGCCGTGATACTGAACACAGCATCAAAACAAAATTACAACTTAACGTCACTCTGTCCAACAGTTATAAATTTGTGGTTATATATCTTCTTTTTTCTCTGCGCTGCATCTCTCCTAACTCTCACCACCATTGCATTCGAGAGACTTCTCGCTGTTTCGCTCCATCTGCGATATCAAGAGCTTGTCACGTCCAAACGTGTCACTATAGTATTGATATCTATATGGTTAACAAGTTTTATCACTGCCTTGATATACATTTTCCTTCCGAAAAGCAATGACATGGTAGCAGCAGTTATTTTACTGGTAGGGTATTTTCTGACCACAGTGGCATATGTTCGTATTTACAAAGTCGTCAAATATCACCAGAATCAGATATACAGTCAAAATCAGCTTCAAAATGCACAAACAAGGGAGGCACTCAGACAAAGGAAGTCCGCTTATAATGCTTTATTTGTCTATTTTGTTTTTCTTGTTTGTTATCTTCCTTTTTTGCCTTCTGTAATATTGTACTTGATTAATACTTCTGAAATTTCGTTTCTCATAGCCAAATCTGCGTCGTTACTCTTAATTTACCTGAATTCATCATTAAATCCAATTCTTTATTGCTGGCGGTACCGAGAGATTCGCCAAATTGTAAAAAGCACAACGAAGAAAATACTTCGTTTGGACGAGAATATGACGTGAGGATGCGAAGTTCTACGAGACGAAATTTGGTGAGAACGAGCAATTCTAGAAGGAACCTGGGACGAGTTAACTTTCGCAAAGACTTCTGGGACTGTTACAAGGGAGAAGGGGAAAATGACCAAAAATAACCGCGCTGATGGGCGCGTCCCCACCTGAGTAACAGTCCCAAGAAAAAATTGCGGGAAATATTTCGGCCCTAATCGTTTCAAAAGTGGCGAATGGACTTGCTGTGCCCAAAGACCAAGGAAAGGTGTCAACGGGAGAAGATTGGTCATTACAATTGGAATTGGTCTCTCAACAGAGAACCTGAAAACAGACACCTTTGAACTAAATTCCGTCTACGACTTTCACGAAATGTAATGGACTTACAGCGCAAAAAGACTAACATATAAAAGTGAATTTCAATTCAGCATTTTAAACATTGGGATGGAAGGCGATTTTTGTAGTATCTACCTACCTAAAACTGAATTCTTCAAAACACGATCTGGTCTCTCCGAATTGCGAAAAAAGAAGACATCTTAAGGGCACCTACTTAATGAAACTCAGTTCTCTTTTTCATCGTCAACTAACTTCTTAGAGAGAAAAGAGGGGATTTTCCCCTTTTTATGGACAAAACTGTGTTTGCTATGGCGCAAGAACCTTACAGGTGTGATTGTACCGATTACTTGCAAAGAATGAGTAACAATGTGACAAAATGGCCATTTTTCGAGCTGTAATCGATTTCCATCCGAGCAATCGACAGCCAAAGTAGTAGCTTACAACAGACTGTATGTCTCCATTAAAAAAATGAAGTCTCCCTTCCGCTTGGCCGTAGGAGATCTGGATACGAGATAAGACGCGTCCTTCGGCTTGTCGTAAGCCTACAGCGGAAGTTGCAATGTTGAGGCTCTTTAGAGACAAACACATATACTCGTTGGCATTCGAAAAGAGTTTAGAAATAAGCAAGGTCATTCGCTGTGCGCCAGTCAATTCAGAAAAACCGTCGCAAGTCTATATTTGAGACAAATCTCAACAGTCCATAATGTTGCCCTCCAGTCCATTCATAAAAACCTCACCGGCTTGCAAGACTAAAAAGCCTCGCTGACTGGACGTCACCTTACTAACTACTACTGAAACAGGTGCTAAACGTAAACGTTTTAAAACTGAAAAATTGCGTCAAAATGCTTAAAATTTTAAATAAAAAAATAGAATTAAACAAAATCCATCGGTATTTTATCATGTTTCAAAATTTCGCTGGACGGGTAAATTTAGAGGAAAGACTCGCCCTTTCAACGTTTTAGAATAAATTTAAGTTCTATTTTCTATACCGAGCATTTGCAATTAAACAAACGGTTCTTCTCAGCAGGCAACAGCTCACATGTCAATTATGGACAGAGAGGTAATTGGAACTTTATGGAAAGGACTATATATTGTGGTGTTTAATTCTTTTGTTTTCAATGCTAGTATTGCAAAACCTTCTCCTTGCATCGTTTTCTGGGTTGGCCTTGTTTTGTACAATTTGAATCGGTGTTTCAACCATTAAAATAACGAAGATTTTCTGTTTGCACTCTACCTATAACATTAAGTCTAAGGCTTTAGTTAATGAACCGGCTATATGACGCGCTACAGCAGGTGGCCGATGTTAAAAAAAAGCTAATAAAAGGAGGGGGTAATTAAGGTAGATATCAGTTTTAACCACGACAAATACATGCACATTGTGACAAGTAAAACTATGGCTGAACAGACCTGCACTCTATTTCTGGATGGTTGGATTAAACTGGTTTCCCACAGGAGAAGTTTCTCCCTTGGTTTCTCTGTTTTAAACTTTGTATTTTCCCTCGTGGCGACTCTAGGAAATCTTTTAGTCATCCGCGCCTTGATGAACAACTCAACGATACCAGCTACCGTCAAGAAGCTGTTCCTAAGTCTGGCTTTCTCTGAACTTGCAGTTGGATTGTGTTCGCAGCTAATGACTGCTATTATCAGTGCCGTGATGTTGAAGATGGCATCAAGTGGAAACGACTTAGCCTTCTTTTGTCCAACAGTTTTGAGTGTGCATTCATATTTTACGTATCTTCTCGCCGCTGCATCTTTCATGAATATTAATGTAATCGCAGGCGATAGACTTCTCGCTATTTCGCTCCACTTGCGCTATCAGGAGCTTGTCACACCCACACGTGTTACAATAGTGTTGGTGTATCTATGGTTAACAAGTTGCGTCTATGCCTTTATAATATTTTTCACTCCAAAAGGCACTCAATTAGCAGGTGCGGTTATTTCCGTTATAGGATATGTTCTGACAACCATGGCGTATGTTCGTATTTACAAAGTTGTCAGAAATCATCAGAATCAGATATACAGTCAAAATCAACTTCAAAACGCCCAAACAAGGGAGGCACACAAACAAAGAAAATCCGCCTATAATAGTTTATTTGTCTCTGTAGTTTTCTTAGCTTGTTATCTTCCTTTTTTGCCTAGTACAATGTTGTATTGGACAAACACTTCTGAAATTTCATTTCTCGAAGCTAATTTTGCGTCGACATTCTTAATTTACCTGAATTCATCATTCATCACGGTAAGGCAAATAATTCACATGAACGAGAACCTCTCATAGGGAAGGAATTAAAGATCTGGGTAGTTTGAACTGACAGTCTTTTCAGTGTCTTTGCGAAGTCTGAAAAACGAAATTTCGTGAGAAGACGAATGGACTTGCTTTAGGCCAAAAGAAAATGAAAAGTGTGAAACAAAAAAGAATAGTCTATTACAAAATGGAAATGGTGTTGAGAAATTGGGAAACGATAAATAACTAGTAAAGTGGTCACCGTTATAACTTTCACAAATTTATCACAGGAACAAAGTTATGAGGATCTTGTCATGTGATGGTCTAACTGTGCTTAACCCTTTGAACCCTAAGATTGATCAGCATCAAAGTTCTCCTTGTAATACCTATGCTTTAGAAAACGGAGTGGTCATGAGAATTATGGACATGATCACACAGATTCTTTAACAACTTCTCCCAGCTACTATTATAGGAAATGTAAAGCGACAACAAATGAGAGTTTAAATATAGACATTACAATTTAAAGGATTAATATGTGACAAGTATAGTTCTTGCACAAAATAGTCTTAGATCTTCGTCGAGAAAAAGCATTTCACATTCCACTGACTGATGTCGGAGACACAAGAACATGACGAAAGTATAACTTTCAAGATGCGTATCATTTTATTCTGGGAAATCGAGAGCGAAAGACAGTTCCATATTTATACACTGGAATCCTGATTTTTGTGCATTTAGTGGGGAAGAGCTTACAAACGAGTAAGGTTATTGAGCTCGTTGTACGGTAGTCCATTCAGACTACATAACACTGTCGTGAGTCCCCAGTTGAGGCTAATTAGTTTCCAGTCCTTTTTTAAAACATTACTGGCTTTGAAGACTCAAAAGCCTCGCTGACGACACCTTGAGCTAAGGAAAAGTGCTACATTTTTCAAACTGAAACATTGCTTAGAAGTTTAAATAAAAGAATAGAACTGAACAAAATCCATCATTATTTTACTATGTGTAAATCAATTGCTGGTCGGATCAATAAAGAGAAAATACTCGCTCTCTCAAAGTTTTGCAATGATTTTAACGTTCTATTTTTATACGGAACGTTTCCAATTAAGCCACTGGTTCCTCTCAGCAGGGAGTAACTCACATCTCAATTATGGACAGAGAGGTATTAAACTGGAACTTGATGAAAAAGGACTATATATTACGGTGTTTAATTGTTTTGTTTTCAAAACTAATGTCGTAGAACCTTCTCCTCGTTTTCTGAGTTGGCCTTGTTTACAATTCGATTCGGTGTTTTAAACCTTAAAATTTTGTACCAGCGAAAAGAATTGCGGTATGCACTCTAACTATAAACATTGAGTCTAAAGCTTTAGTTAATGAACCGGCTATATAACGTGACACATGTACAGTAGATAGCTTTTATGAAAGGTAGCTAATTAACCGAGGGGGTAATCAACGTAGATATTTTACCAAAAGGAAAAATTCATCTATACAATTTGACAGGTTAAACCATGGCTGAACAGGTCTGCACTCGGTTGCTTGATTCCTTGGTTCATCTTGTTCAGCACAGAAGATCTTCCCTATTTGCTTTTTGTGTTTTAAACTTTGTATTTTCTGTCGTGGCGACTTCTGAAAATCTTTTAGTTATTCGCGCCTTAATGAAGGCCTCAACGATACCAGCTACCGTGAAAAAGCTGCTCCTAAGTCTGGCTTTCTCTGATCTTGCAGTTGGACTGGGTTCGCAGCTTATGACCGCTGTTATCAGCGCCTCGATATTGAAGATGGCATCAAGTGGAAACAACACAGCCTTCTTCTGTCCAACCGTTTTGGGAGTGAACAGTTACTTTGTGCATCTTCTCGCCACTGCATCTTTTCTGAATGTTATTTTCATCGCATTTGATAGACTTCTCGCTGTTTCGCTCCATCTGCGATATCAGGAGCTTATCACAGCCAAACGTGTTAACATAGCATTGGTGTCTTTGTGGTTCATAAGTTGTATCACCGCCTTCATATTCATTTTCCTTCCGACAAGCAAAGAAATAGTAACCGCAGTTATTTTAATGATAGGGTATGTTTTCACCACGGTAGCATATGTTAGTATTTACAAAGTCGTCAAATATCATCAGAATCAGATATACAGCCAAAATCAGCTTCAAAATGCCCAAACAAGGGAGGTACTCCGACAAAAGAAGCCCGCCTATAATGCTATATTTGTCTATCTTGTTTTTCTAGCTTGTTATCTTCCTTTTTTGCCTTCAACAATACTGTACATGACAAATACTTCTGAAATTTCGTTTATCGTAGCTTACTACGCATCGTTATTCTTGATCCGCCTGAATTCATCATTAAATCCTCTTGTTTACTGCTGGCGGTACCGAGAAATTCGCCAAACTGTAAAAAGCACAGTGAAGAAATTATTTCACATGAACGAGAACGTGACATGAGAAACGATTTAAAGCTTCGGATAGTTTGAACTGAAAGTCTTTCGAGTATCTTGCGAGGTCTGCAAAACGAGATATGGTAAGGAAACCAATGGACTTATTTTGGTGCAAAGAAAATGAGAAATGTAAAACAAAACAGAATATTCTGTTAGACAGTGGAACTGGTGTTGATAAATTGTGAAACGAGAACTGGCTAATAAACTTCTCAAAGTTCTCAACGGTTCCACGCCGACATATATGTGAAGTCTGTCATCCGTTACAGTTACTTACTCATAATCCATTGCCACTTCGAGGAACAATCATACATGATATACATTTAAACGATATGTTTGTATACTTTACAAAAAACCAAGGCAAGACTCTTACATTTTCCAAATTTTAACCTTTATAAAAACGCAACCTAGTGTCTAAAGCTTTCAGAAAAGATGGATCGAAACTACAGCAACCTGATTGGCTGGCAAAGAGCCAATCAACCCGCACCATTTTCGATCCTCCAAACGATCCTGGGTCCATATATAAACAAACGCCTACCAAATCACGGCTAACAATACGGAATGGTTCACCTCAACCATCCAACCACATAGCAACTGATGAGAATCGTAAGATTCCAAACCGCGGTCTTGCTAGTAAACATATATTATGTAGTAGCACAAAGAAGCCAGTCGTTTGATTGGTAAACGAAGTAAATGCTATGGTATTTTAAATATCGAGCTTTTAAATACTATCCTCTAATAAACTACAGTCACATTCACAAAGCGATTGAGTAATAAATCTACATTCAAAGGACACAGCATTATAACGTATTTAAATAATGCTTCCACCAGAGGTGAGATAAATACCCAAAACAACCAGAGTAAGAGTCTTATCTGGACATATTTAAAGAATGCATGCTGTGCACAGCTAAACATTGTGCTCTGAGGTCGAGTAAACCTCAACTATACGGAGATGTTAAAAGCGGATACTTAAGATAAGAGAAGCTAAGGAAAATGATAGTTATTAATTTAACGCGATTTTAAGCAGACATATCTTATAAAACGGAAAAAAAAATTCAACAGAAATGCACACAAACTGAATAAATTGTCTGTTGCATTTTTCCTCTGCTGCGTATAGAATGCACTGAGCCTTTCTTTGGTCGGCTTTATAGAAGCTGTGTCAACTTAACAGGCATAACAGCCCACCTATCGTAGAACTTTTAAAGTGTAAAATCCCTGAAAGAGTTCTCCTCTCTGGTTCCGCTAGCCCCTATAGTTATTCCAGGCAGCCAGTGCTCTAATTTTACTTCCAATATTTTCATTGTCGTAATTTAGTGTTTAGCAAGGGCGAGACCAAGTAAAGATTGTTGTTGTTATTGTCATCATTGAAGCAATATGTAAAAGGTTTTCACAGGTTTCACGCCGGTGAAGATGTGCGGCCTGTCACCCCTTACAGTTTTTACTGTGAGGATTTTGTCAAGTGATGGCCTAACTGTGCTTAATCCTCTAAGCCCTAAGAATGATCAGCATCAAATTCCTACTAGTAACATCTCTCCGTTATAAAACAGGGTTGTTATGAGAATTAGGGACATAATCACACAGATTCTTTGACAGCTTCTCTCAACTACTATTATCATGAGGAAACGTATGGGAACAACAAATGAGAATTTGAATTTTAATATTACAATTTAAAGGACTATTATGTGACACTAAATGGTCTCAGATCTTCGCCAAGAAAGAGCATTTTAAATTCCACTAACTTATGTCAGAGACACAAGAACGTGACGAACGTGTCACGTTCAGTTGCATATTTATACACTGGAATCCTAATTTTTGTGCATTTGGTGGGGAAGAGCTTACAAGCTAGTAAGGTTATTGAGCTCGCTGTGCGCTAGTCCATTCAGACTACATAACACCGTTCTGAGTCCCCAGTTGAGGCTAATTAGTTTCCAGTCCTTTTTGAAAAACATCACCAGCTTTAAAGACTCAAAAGCCTCGCTCACGACACCTTGAACTAAGGAACAAGTGCTAATTTTTTCAAAGTGAAAAATTGCTTAAAACAAAAATCCCCCATTATTTCATATGTGTAAATCATTTGCTGGTCGGATCAATAAACAGAAAATACTCGCTCTTTCAACGTTTTACAATGATTTAACATTCTATTTTTATACTAATCGTTTCCAATTAAGCAACTGTTTCCTCTTAGCAGGGAGTAGCTCACGTCTCAAATATGGACAGAGAGGTAATTGGAACTTAATGGCAAAGGACTATATACTACGGTGTTTAATTTTTTGTTTTCAATACTAATGTCGTAAAACCTTTTCCTTGTTTTCTGAGTTGGCCTTGTTTAAAATTCCATTCGGTGTTTTAAACCTTAAAATTTTGTACCAACAATAGGAATTTCGGTACGCACTCTAACTATAAACATTGAGTCTAAAGCATAAGTTAATGAACCGGCTATATAACGTGTCACGGCAGATGGCTGTTATGGAAGGTAGCTAATTAACGGAGGGGGTAATTAATGTAGATATTTTACCAAAAGGAAAAATTCATCTATACAATTTGAAAAGTTAAACCATGGCTGAACAGTTCTGCACTCGTGCGCTTGATTCCTTGGTTCAACTTGTTCATCAAAGAAGATCTTCCTTCCTTGCTTTTTGTGTTTTAAACTTTGTATTTTCTGTCGTGGCGACTCTTGAAAATCTTTTAGTTATTCGCGCCTTAATGAAGGCCTCAACGATACCAGCTACTGTGAAAAAGCTGTTCCTAAGTCTGGCTTTCTCTGATCTTGCAGTTGGACTGGGTTCGCAGCTTATGACCGCTGTTATCAGCGCCTCGATATTGAAGATGGCATCAAGTGGAAACAACACAGCCTTCTTCTGTCCAACAGTTTTGGGAGTGAACAGTTACTTTGTGCATCTTCTCGGCACTGCATCTTTTCTGAATGTTATTGTCATCGCATTTGATAGACTTCTCGCTGTTTCGCTCCATCTGCGATATCAGGAGTTTATCACACCCAAACGTGTTAATATAGCATTGGTGTCTTTGTGGTTAATAAGTTGTATCGCCGCCTTCATATTCGTTTTCCTTCCGACACGCAATGAAATAGTAACCGCAGTTGTTTTAATGATAGGGTATGTTTTCACCACCGTAGCATATGTTCGTATTTACAAAGTCGTCAAATATCATCAGAATCAGATACACAGCCAAAATCAGCTTCAAAATGCCCAAACAAGGGAGGTACTCCGACAAAGGAAGTCCGCCTATAATGCTATATTTGTCTATCTTGTTTTTCTAGCTTGTTATCTTCCTCATTTGCTATCAGTAATACTGTACATGACAAATAGTTCTGAAATTTCGTTTTTCGTAGCTTTTCGCGCATCGTTATTCTTGATCCGCCTAAATTCATCATTAAATCCTCTTGTTTATTGCTGGCGGTACCGAGAAATTCGCCAAACTGTAAAAAGCACAGTGAAGAAATTATTTCACATGAACGAGAACGTGACATGAGAAACGATTTAAAGCTTCGGATAGTTTGAACTGAGAGTCTTTCCAGTGTCTTTTGCGAGGTCTGCAAGACGAAATATGGTAAGGAAACCAATGGACTTATTTTGGTGCAAGGAAAATGAGAAATGTAAAACGAAACAGAATATTCTGTTAGACATTGGAACTGTTGTTGATAAATTGTGAAACGAGAACTGGCTAATAAACTTTTCAACGTTCTCAAAGGTTCCACGCCGACATATATGTGAAGTCTGTCATCCGTTACAGTTACTTACTCATAATCCATTGCCACTTCGAGGAACAATCATACATGATATACATTTAAACGATATGTTTGTATACTTTACAAAAAACCAAGGCAAGACTCTTATATTTTCCGAATTTTAACCTTTATAAAAACGCAACCTAGTGTCTAAAGCTCTC
Organism: Porites cylindrica; assembly: GCA_964035525.1. Lineage (NCBI taxonomy): Eukaryota > Metazoa > Cnidaria > Anthozoa > Scleractinia > Poritidae > Porites > Porites cylindrica. The sequence continues at coordinate 7,275,105 of OZ037777.1, read as the reverse complement.
AGAAAAGATGGATCGAAACTACAGCAACCTGACTGGCTGGCAAAGAGCCAATCAACCCGCACCATTTTCGATCCTCCAAACGATCCTGGGTCCATATATAAACAAACGCCTACCAAATCACGGCTAACAATACGGAATGGTTCAGAGTTCACCTCAACCATCCAACCACATAGCAACTAATGAGAATCGTAAGATTCCAAACCGCGGTCTTGCTAGTAAACATATATTATGTAGTAGCGCAAAGAAGCCAGTCATTTGATTGGTAAACGAAGTAAATGCTATGGTATTTTAAATATCGAGCTTTTAAATACTATCCTCTAATAAACTACAGTCACATTCACAAAGCGATTGAGTAATAAATCTACATTCAAAGGACACAGCATTATAACGTATTTAAATAATGCTTCCACCAGAGGTGAGATAAATACCCAAAACAACCAGAGTAAGAGTCTTATCTGGACATATTTAAAGAATGCATGCTGTGCACAGCTAAACATTGTGCTCTGAGGTCGAGTAAACCTCAACTATACGGAGATGTTAAAAGCGGATACTTAAGATAAGAGAAGCTAAGGAAAATGATAGTTATTAATTTAACGCGATTTTAAGCAGACATATCTTATAAAACGGAAAAAAAATTCAACAGAAATGCACACAAACTGAATAAATTGTCTGTTGCATTTTTCCTCTGCTGTGTATAGAATGCACTGAGCCTTTCTTTGGTCGGCTTTATAGAAGCTGTGTCAACTTAACAGGCATAACAGCCCACCTATCGAAGAACTTTTAAAGTGTAAAATCCCTGAAAGAGTTCTCCTCTCTGGTTCCGCTAGCCCCTATAGTTATTCCAGGCAGCCAGTACTCTAATTTTACTTCCAATATTTTCATTGTCGTAATTTAGTGTTTAGCAAGGGCGAGACCAAGCAAAGATTGTTGTTGTTATTGTCATCATTGAAGCAATATGTAAAAGGTTTTCACAGGTTTCACGCCGGTGAAGATGTGCGGCCTGTCACCCCTTACAGTTTTTAATATGAGGATTTTGTCAAGTGATGGCCTAACTGTGCTTAATCCTTTACGCCCTAAGAATGATCAGCATCAAATTTCTCCTAGTAACATCTCTCCGTTATAAAACAGGGTTGTTATGAGAATTAGGGACATGATCACACAGATTCTTTAACACCTTCTCTCTTTCTCTCTTCTCCTTCTTCGCTTGACCGTGGAAAATCTGGGTACGAGATAAGACGCGCCCTACGGCGTAAGCCTAAAGCGAAAGTTGCCATGTTAAGGCTCTTTAGAGAAGAACACAAATACTCGTTAGCATTTGAGAAGAGTTTCAGATTACGTTGTCGTGAGTCCCCAATTGAGGCTTATCTCAAAGAAAGAAGAAGGAGGACGAGAAGAGCCCGAAATATTAGGTTTCGATCCTTTTTCAGAAAGCTTTTCGACTTTGAAGACTCAAACGCCTCGTCGACGACACCTTGAACTACCAAAAAGATGCTGACTGAAAACTTACGTCAGATTCCTTATAAGTTTAAATAAAAGTATAGAATTAAAAAAAATCCATCATTATTTTACGTGTACATCATTTGCTGGTCGGATGAATTATTAACGAGAAAATAACTCGCCCTTTCAAGATTACACCGAGCGTTGTCAATTAAAGAAGAAGTTCTACTTAGCAGGGAACAGCCCACATGTCAATTAAGGACAGAGAGGTAACTGGAACTTGATGAAAACGGACTATATATTGCGGTCTTTAATTGTTTTGTGTTCAATACTAATGTCGCAAAACCGGCGTTCCCGTTGTTTTCTGAATTAGCCTTGTTTTCTACAATTTAACTCAGTATTTCAACCCTTAAAATTTATATCAACGATAAGACTGAATTTCTGTTTGCACTCTACCTATAAAACATTGAGTCTAAGGCTTTAGTTAAAGAACCGGCTATATGACGTGTCCGCACAGCAGATGGCATATATGAAAGGTAGCTAATAAACGGAAGCGTAATCAATATAGATATTTCATCGAAAAGAAAAACTTCATGTATATAATCTAGCAAGTTAAACCATGGCTGAACAGTACGGCACTCGAATCCTGGATTTTTTGTTACCAATTCTCTCATTGTTCGCCTCAGAAGAAGTTTCTTCTTTGCTTTCTGTGTTTTAAACTTTGTATTTTCTCTCGCGGCGACTCTAGCAAATCTTTTAATTATCCGCGCGTTAATGAAGGCCTCTACGCTACCAGCCAACGTCAAGAAGATGTTGAATTGCAAAAAAAGAGGAGAACTGGGGCGAGGCTAAGAGAAAGAGAGACGATACTTTTTTCCTCCTCTCCCTCTCCCCTTTTTTCCTTTTTTCGCTTTAGCGACAACCCATGGATTGCTATTTCTACTCTCCCCGATCGTCATCTGTCCAAAAAAAAAAATTAAAGATGGGAGACAATTCTTTACTCACCAAAGACACTTGGCCGATCGCTTGGGCATGCGCGTTAAAGGTGGATCGACGCATGCCAGGTGATAGTGGTAGTGGCACGTGTCACACTGCACCAGTTGATGTTGATTCTCGGTTGTTTTGCACGTGTTGCACCTGCCGGGGAAAAACGTGACAAAACATTCAGGTTATGTTATAACTTCCTTTTCCTTTTTAAACAGATCATTTACTCGAGCCAACGGAAAACGCTTTTCGTGGAGTTGTCGGGAGTTCGAAGCAAGTAACCGAAAATGAGAAAATAAGAAAATGGGAAGGGGAAAGAATACAAGTATCATGCACACTTGGAATTAAGAAAACAGAACTTCAATTAAAATACACAGGGCTGGACACTGTAATCGAACTGAACTGACCAAAAAGTGAAGACAAAGAATACACAGTTGTTTGGAAATATTAAATTCAATATTTCGGACTGTAGTACACACTTTTTTCCCTTTTTGATCGACTTGACATGGTTCCAGTTATCGAGGGTAAAATTATGTAGAGATCATCTGAAGGGAAGCAAAAATAACTTCGAGTGAGCAGGAGGTTCGAGTTATCAAGGGCTCGAGTTACCGAGGGTAAAATTACGGTATATGTATGAAAGAAATCCAAGGAAATCGACTTTGGTTCGACTTAGCGAGGGTTCGTGTTATCGGGAGTCGACTGTATTTGAATTTGGTTAACCTAGTGAGGTTTAAATAACAAAAACCCTTAATTTGCACAAAAAAGCAAAACCCTGAAGGATTCTGGTAGAAGTAGTAAAATGACGCCATCGTGGAAATGACCTATTTTCCAGCTAATCAATCTCGAACCTAGTTCTCACGCTCTTGACTCCGCGTCATGTCATGCGCAATAGAGGAGGGTTCTGGGAGGGGGAAGGGAAGAGTCGGAAATACAGGCCAATCAGAAGCATATAGTGACTTCTAGAGTCGACCACAAAAACAGTGAATGCAGGGAACAAGTGTTAGCTTAAAGATTACAGTCGGGTACATTTTTTCAAAAGCCAAGCGCGAATCTCGAAAATTTTGCGCAAAATGAAACCTGAGCGCGAAGTCTTAAACGGTTATAAGGCCTTGTGGCGTCAGTTTCTATAACTACGAAGGACAATGAGAAATGCTACATTAAAAAGTCGGGCTGCAGTAAAAACCCGCGACTAAGAACCTGCATAATTACGTAAATGGTAATAAGCACAAATTTAGGCTATTTAGGTTCGTAAATATTTAGGTTTTTGATTTATAGATTTTAGAAAATAAGAAGCAGTTTCAAATTTTAGCCTAACAAGTTATTTTAGCGGGTTTTTACTGTATATCACAGCAAAGGAGTCACGCCGACTTTGCGTGACTTACAAGTAATCAAATCCAATATAGCGTCACTTACATGTGGAGTTTTAAAGGCTTCATCCGTGTTTGTGAAGCTGCCGTCTTCGTTTTTTTGGATTCCAATACGGACGGCTGAGTTAACTCCTGAAAAGCAAAAAAAAACAAAAAACAAAAAAAGCCTTTTCTTGGATGAACAAAGGCACTTTTGCGAGCCGTACAGGAGACGTTTTCATTGATACGTTGTGTAATAGGACAGGAAACTAAGTTCTGACAGCCTTCAAAAAAAAGAAAACTAACTAACTAATGAAATTGTTTGAGTCTTAAAAAAAGGTAAGGAAGAAGCAGCAGTAGGACGGTTTTCCCCTACGCGCGAACAGTTTCGCCAAGACCCTGTGCACACTTACCCCGCATAAATTCAAAAACGCAACTTTTTTCTCCGCTTTGGCCTGGCGTCCACGGCGCTTTTGAAGGCTTTTCGAAAACGGTCTCCAGAGAGGATAATTTGTGCACCTGACTCTTGACTCAAGTAACGTGCATGCGCATGCTGTAAAAGTCACACCTTCATCTTGGGCCTATATCCTCTACAGAGGTCTCTTTGCGCCAATAGGAGCTGGGGCCAATCAGAAGGGAAAAGAGAAAGAAATAGGCCTCCGCTCAGCCTTTCCTTCTTCCCATCGACCTCCGTGCGCTTACCATATCTTTTCAGTTTCAATTTTATTTTTGGAATACCAGTGGAGGAGTCTGTAGCCTGAGAACCCCGCCCCCTCCTCCCACCGCACACAGGCTGAGGCCTCAGCAGAGAAGGGAGTTCTTGGATCAGGGCAACTTTTCGTTTAGAAATTTCATAAAACGTAGTGTAGATCTTCTTTACTGATACAGTCAACTTAATGGACACCTCCGTAAAACGGACACCTCCATAAGACGAACACCTCCGTAAAACGGACACCTCCATAAGACGGACACCTCCGTAAGACGGACACCTCTATAAGACGGACACCTCTGTAAGACGGACACCTCTATAAGACGGACACCTCTGTAAAATGGACTGCTAAGGTTGTCTCTCCCTTTCCTTACTCCCTTTATTTTACTCTCTATTGGACAGACATCTTTCTAAACGTGATGTTACACGGGACGATTCGCAACTACGATTTTTAGGGCAATACAGCGCTGCAATGTTGGGACAATGTAGTAACCATTCAAACCAATGTCGCAACAATGTTACAACGCTGTGTTGCGCTTAAAATCGTCGTTGCGAATCGTCTCGGGTAGCATCACCTTAAGAGAGACACTTAGTGCTGGTCCTTAAGATGTCCTTCTTGCAGAGAGTACCCTGCTAGCAGAGTCACTTCGATCTTTCCTAGATAAGTCGGGAAAGAGGAAGCGTCTTCCCGACTTATCTAGGAATATCGAAGGAGACTCTGTTCGCAGGGTATGCAGAGAGTTGACAGTAATTTATAAAGACGAAAGAAGACGTTAGTTACCTTGCCCGCCAGCTTACACAAGCAGCGGTGAAGCCGTGTCGTTTCTTGTCTCCTTTCAAGGATGTCTTCTGCCAATAGCTGAATAGTTTCAGTCAACTGATAGAGATGATAAACACAAATAAAACAGAACATTTCGATGGATAGTAGGAGGCAAGTGTTGTGGTTATTCGCCACGTTAAAAACGAGAGGGGAACTGGGCCGAGTAAACTTTCGCAAAGACTTCTGGGACTGTTACTGGCGCGTGCCTAGTAACGATCCCAGAAACAATTGTGGGACACATGTCGGCTCCAGTTCCCTTCTCGTTTCAATAGTGCTTTTATACCATCGTATTCGCCAAGTTAGAAACGAGAGGGGAACTGGGTAGAGTAAACTTTCGCAAAGACTTCTGGGCATGTTACTGGCGCGTGCCCATTAACGATCCCAGAAACAATTGCGCGACACATTTCGGCTCCAGATCCTTTCTCGTTTCAATAGTGCTTATTAGTAGCTCAGTTTATACCATCGATCCCGGGAGTGACCTGAAACGTTTGTTTTGCTGTACAACATTGCTGTTATGTGGATAGAACCTTGAAGTGCGACTACTATAACCGGGGCCACCCAGAAAAAGTTGACCAATCGGATTACAGGAAAATAACAATTTATTCCTAGAAAGTTAGTTTGTCAATCATAATTACCACGAAACAAAATTAACGACATGGATCGAAATCAACCAATTACAACCTGCAGACATGACCCTGTAAACCCGCTGAAGAAAGCACGTGTTTCCCAAGAGGTCCGTTAGAGTGAGTGACGGGGGCGAAAATCGTAAACGGTAGTTATATTTTTGACGTGCGGTCGCATGTTATTGCAAAGCGCGGCAACAGGAGCGAAGAAATTTCTGGTACATGACAAAATAACAACTTGTGCCAAAGAACTAGTTCTCCTGGGTGTTGTGTGCAAAGTTTCGAATAGAAAAACATTGTCTGGTGAAACATTCTGCTTTCCTGAAAAACGCTTGCCATCAATATTAAATTTTGTGCTTCGAGTAACTTATTGTTTTTTTACGGACTGCTGATTAGCCAACAACCAACCTGCTTGGAATGTATTGTTATTTTTCTGTAATCCGATTGGTCAATTTGTCTAAGTGGCCCCGGTTACAGTTGTCGTACTGTAAGGCAGTCATAAAAGTGAAAGCTGCTGGAAATATTTTGATAAGGCAAAGTCGGTCTTGCGTTTAACAAGGCAACCAAAACGACAACGGCAACGAGAACGTCAAAATACATTGGTTAAACGAGAAAAACAACAGCTATGCACTTGCAGCACGTTCTTTGGTACATCTCTTTAACATCCACAGCACGACTTCGACGTGAAACCTTTTAATGAGAGGGTTTATGGAGGACGTGAACACAAGACGACAAATCTTTCTTGTTTAAAACTTGGCAGTATAGAGTACTTAAGAATTCAACTCAAAGGAAATTCGCCTACATTTCACAACTTGACCAAGGCTGTAAATTAATGCGATAGAGTTTGAACAAACGCGAATTTATTTAGTTAGTGACGTTTTCATTACCTTAGTCGTCGTAGTAGCTTAAGCTCTCTAATCGAGAACGAGTACGAGTACGAGATTTAACTTAAAGGTTTTGGGCGTGTTGTAAAAAAAAGACACTCCGGAAAGCTTTATTTTGCTTTTTATCACCAAAAAAGTTCGTACGGTTGTTTATACTGAAGGAGGTTAAGCCCTCTCCCGATGGCAAAAACTCCAAGTAGAATGACGACGGCTATCAGGTTTTCCCGCCAAAATGACGCTGGTTCACGCGAGAGCAATACTCAGTATTGAGAAAATCACGTACTCGTTGTCGTCCTCGTCTCAGAATCTAAAGCTCTGGGTCCAGTTGTTCGAAGGCCGAATAGCGCTAACCCAAGGTTGAAGTTTAACCAGGGTTTCCTTTTCGTTTGTTCAAAAGCATTTTCCCGGGTTATTTTCTCTATTCTTTTTAGGCCATCCAATCATTAAACTGTAGACAAAAATAATAACACTGATTTTGCTTTTTAAGCTTCGATATCTAAATTCAAATTTTGCACTAACCCTGGGTTATCTCAACCCTTCTTTGAGCAACCCAGCCCTGTAATATATTACGAAATAGGGCCAAGACTTGACGTGGGTAAATAACGTACATTATTATCCATTCAAAATATTTCTCCGTTTCTGATTGGCTAAAATCCCACGGATAATTCATCATAACCAGCTAATGTCGACCAAATTTGGAAGAATTTTGGGATATGTGAACAATCACGTCAGTTGTGCAGCATAATTGCCAGAAAACTAAACCGTTAACCGAGAAGACCTGGAGACGAGGTTGGGTTGTAGTGAGTACAAAATGGCGGAACATTTCACTCGTTTCAAGAGGAAGAAATGGGCGAACTACTGGCTAAAAACATAGCAAAACCAGCAAGAAGACAACTCGACGGACGACATCTGCTATTTGAAGAATATTTGCAGTCCTAAAGAACCCTTTTTCTCCTAAACTTGCCGATAAACAGGCAATTGAAGTTGATCGATGGAGGTAAGCATGTTTTAGCTTGTTTGTAAAGTAGGAATTATTTTGAATGAATAATAAACAATTGTTGAATTCGGCTTTCGCATCATTTGAAGAATTATGTAGACCTGGGAGGGTATGCTCGATATCCATAATTCTTCAGATCATACTCAGCCTCATCCAATAATTGTTAAATATATATAGAGAGAGATCAAATGTGTATCTACTGTATAGGGTGACCCCACAAACCACACGTTCATGAGGGGCTATTTGTAACGTGTACTACGAGGACCGCCTCTCGAGGCATGCGCCCTTGACTTCCTCGCGCACCAAATTTTCCATTTCCCCATTATTTTTGAATGCCTACCACGTATTCTACAACCCCGGACAAAACTCTTTAGGTATTTCCATGTATTTTGTAATTTCGCGCCATACTACAATCATTTCTAACGGGAACAAAGTCTCCCTCTCCCCACCCCCTGTTCAAAGTTGGTTTGGTCTAAAAGCTCACGTGGGCATTTCTGGTGTTACCGCAAACAAAATTGGAATAGGGGAGGGGGGAACGGTTTTTCATTTTGCGATGGTAAGCTTTTTGGTCAGGACGAGTGCAAAAAATAGGTATTTTGTAATAGGCTTCAACAGTTTTTGTCCGAGGTTGTAGCGAGCTACATACATGTGAGAATTCAAACCTCGTGATATTTCTCTCTCAAGTCCTGTTCCTCTTGTTGTAACCTTTTGTTGTTTGACTCAAGTTCTTCTTGGCGTTCCTGCATCTCTTTCAATCGAGCACTTCGATCTGATACAGAAACACAGTGAACGTTTCTTTAAAGGCCACCTCTGAAAGATGGACACCTCCCTAAACAAGACACCAACAGTTGGTTCCTGCCGTTGTTCAGTCATTTTCTTTGAAACTCTCTATATGACGGACACCTCCCTAAACCGGACACCTAGAGATGGTCCCTGCCATTCTTCACTCATTTTCTTTGACCCTCTACAAGATAGACACCACCCTAAACCGGACACCAAGAGGTTGTTCCCTGCTATGCTTCAGTCATTTTCTTGGACTCTCTATAAGACGCACCCTTTATTATAAATAAACTATGAGAAAAAATGTTAACATTATACTTACCGTGATAATAATGAACAAATTCGCTTGTAAGAGCAGGTTGGACAAACCATTTCCGCCGAACGTTTACAATACTCTGAGTCTGAGAAAAGGAAAGTTGGAAGAAAGCTATTTACCCCCATCTTAAAATAACCAAAAATCTGGTTAAACCATACCTACAATGACTTATCAAGTGGAACAGTCAACGATAAAATTGTTGTTCTCCATCCTAACCTCCTCACCCCCTCCCCAAACAAAGCTAGCTGCTTTGTTGTTTCGTACCGGAAACTGGAGCAAAGGCACAAAACTCACTTCGGGGGAGGGGGAGGAAAGGCTTGCTTAAGAGCATAAGAAAAACATGAACAAAGTCTAGCTAACTTTGATGCCGATTAAACTGGGTAGGGAAGGCAAGAAAGGAAGTGGAAATTGAGTTCTAGCAAAGCAATATCGTCCTCCACGACGCTTCTCTTTTTTACTCTCCGCCATACTTGCTTTGAATGAATGACATTCCATTCAAACAAAATTAGGCTATTTAGGTCATCGGTCAACTAACGTGGAATTTTGGTCGCGCGATTTGAAACCATTTTTCATCTTTGAGCACTAAAAATAATCGTCGACTTAAAATAAAAACACCTAAAACTTTGGAATCGAGCATTTTCTATAGAAACCCCCGGGCACGCTAATGTACTAAGCAAAGTACCGACCCTGTGCAAGCTGATATAAAAAGATTACCTGTCCTGTGGTGTAACCTAGGAGCTGGGCTTTCTTGAAAAGCTGCCGGCATGCTGTGGAATAAAAGATTTGATAGAATCGAAGTCAGGATGAAAAAGAAAGTGAAGACAAAATGACTATCGCAAACACCATTCAGAGAATGACTATCAGTTTTCTAGAGCAATCAACACAAAACAAGTGGTCAAAGGAAGAGAACAGTGAAAAAGAAAACAGCTTGCGATTTCGTTTGTAAGGACTCGGTTGTTCAATGTACAGATCTACATGAATTTATGAAAACCGGGTTAGCAAACATTTTGTAATTTATCACAACTTCCTCTGTCTTAACCTGTTTTTATTATTTCTGTGGTACTTGCAACTAATCATAAACTGTGAAACTCTTATTTTGGAAAGTTTACGAGAAAGTCTTTGATTGAGCATTTTTACCTGACCAGTAATATAAACGGAGCATATTATTTTATTTTAGATAGTCTTGAACATGCATTTTAGACTTGCCCTCTCAGGCAAGTTACTGTAGACCTGAATGACGCCGGGTTGAAAGTTAAGGGAGTCAGATTACTGAATAAATGTTCTAAAATTTGCGTCATTTTAAATTTGGACTCGGTGAAATGCCATTAGGGGCCACTAACGTACTGCCTGGCGTCAGAGAAAGGTTTTCAATCAACCTTTGAATGATTTGAATGACCCGGTTTTCAAAGCTTCAGGTATAGATAAATGAAGGAAAAAAATGTCATACAAAGCCTAAAGACATGAAAAAAGAAACCGTAGAAAATGTCACACGATGGCGATTTGCAGAATTTTACGTCTGTACACCCTGGCAACCAAAGACTTAGCTTGCGCAGCAGGCGTTTGGAAGTAATGGGCGCGGAAAAGAACGAGGCACGCGAGAGAGAGAGAGACACGCGTGTCTCGCTCGCGAGCACAGTTCTTTCTTAGACTTAGACAGTTCACTGTCACCTCGGACCTTACCGCTACGGGCGGCCACCTTGGTTTCAAATGTAAATCGCAGGTGGGGGGGGGGGGGGGGGGTGGTAAGACAAGAAAAATAGCCTCCTTCGAAACCGTCCCCTACCCCTAAGTAGATTTGATACTCACCCTCAGACTTTATTAGTTACATTGGAAACCAAGATGGCCGCCTGTAAGGGTAGGCGCATGATCACGACGATCTTACGGAAAAACAGGGGACTATGAACACTCTACCAGACTTAACATTGCGGTTCGCCGTTTACGGTTACGGTCGCCGCTCGTAGCTTGGGCCATAGGCCGAGGGTGTATGGCTGAAGGTGTGTCTGCCTGTAGCCCACCCCGAAGCATCCCGCCGCACGCGCGCAATGTTCACCTTTTTAGGAGAATAATTTCACGTGACTACGTTAATTATAATTTTCATACTCCTTACCTCCAGGACAGGTATTCAAAAGGCGAGGAATCTTCTCCGAAGGAGCTGGCAAAACAAATACAGAAAATTAGGCCCGGTTTAAACGTATTTTTCATGCGCTGAATCGAATCATTTGATTCGAAGCATGACAAGTTGGACGTTTGAATCAATTAAATTCGACGATTTTAATCCGGGTCGACCCAACTAATAAATTCGACCAGCTCAGTCGCATAAGACGGCGAAAGTGCGAATCGGATTCACGCGTCGAACATCTACGGTGCAGAATATAATGCATACATTATTTTAGTGTATATCCTACCCACAATAGAGCACTGTAAGGTTTCTTGTCATGTGCAGTATTTTGCGCGCTGACAAGAAAACCTGAAAACTAACATTTACTAAACAATTCGATCATACTTACTATAGTATTTTGGTGTGTTCTTCATTCTTTTTGCTTGAAAGTCTGAGCGGACAGCTTCCAAACAGTGCTTTACCCTTTCCTGCAAGTATATAAAGGAGGCCGAAAGAACCGTGAAAAGTGGTAACCATTCAAACTTCTCCGTTATTTGACCTTCCCTCCAGTTTCGCGTTGGACGGGAATGGGGTCACAAATGATTGACCGATGACTGAAAATGAGTATTCACCATGCTGTGGAGACGAATTTCGTTGCGATCCGATGGCATGGAGTTTCAAGGGTAAAATAACGCTCATCAACAGCCACATAGTCATCAGTGACTACGTCCCGGGGAGATGCATTGTTAATCCCCTGCGGGTACTCGGAACTCAAAATGAAGGAGATATTAGTGATAGATTTTGGGGTGTTCAAATTCATGATTCTAGAAATTTTGGAGGGTAGAGAGATTCATCATGTTCATTTCTGAGTGGTTCAATTCAAGTTGGGACACTGTTTGTTTAGTGAACACTAAATGGCAAGTTTCATGGTAAAATGCCGTGAAATATACGCCCCTAGTATTCATGACACTTGAATATTTTAGAATTGTGGCTTTAACTCTTGTCCAAAAGATTTTAGCGGGCTCTATTTTCAATACAAAAATGGGAGAGAAATCCAAATGCAAAGAAAAGAGAGAGCGCTTCGTTTTCTTCGTTTTCTCTCCTTTGCCTTCATTCTTTTTTATCGCTCTCTCTCCAACGTCCTCGACAAACTCGCGCGGAAAAGCTTGCTACGCAGGCTACCCCAGAGAGAAAGTTTATCCATACCTTGTCTTCAGCTGATCGTCTTTCAGCAGCTTTCTTGTAGCGCGACTGGTAGGCTAGCCAAGTGCGTCTCTAAGGAAAAAAATATATAACACACAGAGGAAACAAAATTAATTATAAAAAAATTCTGTTAATCAAAACAACTTAATTAGTTGTAACACATTGTGCAAGTGAAATTTGCTCAAAACAATGAACACGAAAAAGGTACAGTGAGAGAAACTTAAAAAAATATATACACTAAACAAAATCTGTTGCTTCTATCCATTGCAGAATTTCTCACTGCAATGACATGATCCGTGAAAAACGAAAAAGAAAACAAACGAACAAAAAGTTGATGTTTTTGTGAAAGGTTCAAATTTTCAAACCCTAAACTACCAACATTCTTTCAATCACGGAAAAGTGTCCGCTTCAAAGACGGTCAAAGAAAATTACTGAACAACGGCAGGGACTATCGCTAGGTCTCCGTTTAAGGATGGTGTCCGCATTATAGAGAGCCAAAGAGAAATGAATGAAGAACGGCAGGAACAAAGTCTTTGTTTCCGCCTTATAGGGAGTTTAAGAAAACGAGTGAAGAACCCCAAGGACCAACTCTAAGTGTCCGGTTTAGGGAGTTTCCTGTCTTATGGAGAGTCAAAGAAAATGACTGAAGAACGGCAGGGACCAACTCTAAGTGTCCGGTCTAAGGGAGTTTCCTGTCTTATGGAGAGTCAAAGAAAATCACTGAAGAACGTCAGGGAACAACTCTAAGTGTCCGGTTTAGGGAGTTTCCTGTCTTATGGAGAGTCAAAGAAAATGACTGAAGAACGGCAGGGACCAACTCTAAGTGTCCGGTTTAGGGAGTTTCCTGTCTTATGGAGAGTCAAAGAAAATCACTGAAGAACGTCAGGGACCAACTCTAAGTGTCCGGTTTAGGGAGTTTCCTGTCTTATGGAGAGTCAAAGAAAATGACTGAAGAACGTCAGGTACCAACTCTAAGTGTCCGGTTTAGGGAATTTCCTGTCTTATGGAGAGTCGAAGAAAATGACTGAAGAACGTCAGGGACCAACTCTAAGTGTTCGGTTTAGGGAATTTCCTGTCTTATGGACAGTCAAAGAAAATGACTGAAGAACGTCAGGTACCAACTCTAAGTGTCCGGTTTAGGGAATTTCCTGTCTTATGGACAGTCAAAGAAAATGACTGAAGAACGTCAGGGACCAACTCTAAGTGTCCGGTTTAGGGAATTTCCTGTCTTATGGACAGTCAAAGAAAATGACTGAAGAACGTCAGGTACCAACTCTAAGTGTCCGGTTTAGGGAGTTTCCTGTCTTATGGAGAGTCAAAGAAAATGACTGAAGAACGGCAGGAACAAAGTCTTTGTTTCCGCCTTATAGAGAGTTTAAGAAAACGAGTGAAGAAGCGCAGGGACCAACTCTAAGTGTCCGGTATACGGAATTTCCTGTCTTATGGAGAGTCGAAGAAAATGACTGAAGAACGTCAGGTACCAACTCTAAGTGTCCGGTTTAGGGAGTTTCCTGTCTTATGGAGAGTCAAAGAAAATGACTGAAGAACGTCAGGTACCAACTCTAAGTGTCCGGTTTAGGGAGTTTCCTGTCTTATGGAGAGTCAAAGAAAATGACTGAAGAACGTCAGGTACCAACTCTAAGTGTCCGGTTTAGGGAATTTCCTGTCTTATGGAGAGTCGAAGAAAATGACTGAAGAACGTCAGGGACCAACTCTAAGTGTTCGGTTTAGGGAATTTCCTGTCTTATGGACAGTCAAAGAAAATGACTGAAGAACGTCAGGTACCAACTCTAAGTGTCCGGTTTAGGGAATTTCCTGTCTTATGGACAGTCAAAGAAAATGACTGAAGAACGTCAGGGACCAACTCTAAGTGTCCGGTTTAGGGAATTTCCTGTCTTATGGAGAGTCAAAGAAAATGACTGAAGAACGGCAGGGACAAAGTCTTTGTTTCCGCCTTATAGAGAGTTTAAGAAAACGAGTGAAGAAGCGCAGGGACCAACTCTAAGTGTCCGGTATACGGAATTTCCTGTCTTATGGAGAGTCGAAGAAAATGACTGAAGAACGTCAGGGACCAACTCTAAGTGTCCGGTTTAGGGAGTTTCCTGTCTTATGGAGAGTCAAAGAAAATGACTGAAGAACGTCAGGTACCAACTCTAAGTGTCCGGTTTAGGGAGTTTCCTGTCTTATGGAGAGTCAAAGAAAATGACTGAAGAACGTCAGGTACCAACTCTAAGTGTCCGGTTTAGGGAATTTCCTGTCTTATGGAGAGTCGAAGAAAATGACTGAAGAACGTCAGGGACCAACTCTAAGTGTTCGGTTTAGGGAATTTCCTGTCTTATGGACAGTCAAAGAAAATGACTAAAGAACGTCAGGTACCAACTCTAAGTGTCCGGTTTAGGGAATTTCCTGTCTTATGGACAGTCAAAGAAAATGACTGAAGAACGTCAGGGACCAACTCTAAGTGTCCGGTTTAGGGAATTTCCTGTCTTATGGACAGTCAAAGAAAATGACTGAAGAACGTCAGGTACCAACTCTAAGTGTCCGGTTTAGGGAGTTTCCTGTCTTATGGAGAGTCAAAGAAAATGACTGAAGAACGGCAGGGACAAAGTCTTTGTTTCCGCCTTATAGAGAGTTTAAGAAAACGAGTGAAGAAGCGCAGGGACCAACTCTAAGTGTCCGGTATACGGAATTTCCTGTCTTATGGAGAGTCGAAGAAAATGACTGAAGAACGTCAGGGACCAACTCTAAGTGTCCGGTTTAGGGAGTTTCCTGTCTTATGGAGAGTCAAAGAAAATGACTGAAGAACGTCAGGTACCAACTCTAAGTGTCCGGTTTAGGGAGTTTCCTGTCTTATGGAGAGTCGAAGAAAATGACTGAAGAACGTCAGGGACCAACTCTAAGTGTCCGGTTTAGGGAGTTTCCTGTCTTATGGACAGTCAAAGAAAATGACTGAAGAACGTCAGGGACCAACTCTAAGTGTCCAGTTTAGGGAGTTTCCTGTCTTATGGAGAGTCAAAGAAAATGACTGAAGAACGTCAGGTACCAACTCTAAGTGTCCGGTTTAGGGAATTTCCTGTCTTATGGAGAGTCGAAGAAAATGACTGAAGAACGTCAGGGACCAACTCTAAGTGTTCGGTTTAGGGAATTTCCTGTCTTATGGACAGTCAAAGAAAATGACTGAAGAACGTCAGGTACCAACTCTAAGTGTCCGGTTTAGGGAGTTTCCTGTCTTATGGAGAGTCGAAGAAAATGACTGAAGAACGTCAGGTACCAACTCTAAGTGTCCGGTTTAGGGAATTTCCTGTCTTATGGAGAGTCGAAGAAAATGACTGAAGAACGTCAGGGACCAACTCTAAGTGTTCGGTTTAGGGAATTTCCTGTCTTATGCACAGTCAAAGAAAATGACTGAAGAACGTCAGGTACCAACTCTAACTGTCCGGTTTAGGGAGTTTCCTGTCTTATGGAGAGTCAAAGGAAATGACTGAAGAACGTCAGGTACCAACTCTAAGTGTCCGGTTTAGGGAATTTCCTGTCTTATGGAGAGTCGAAGAAAATGACTGAAGAACGTCAGGGACCAACTCTAAGTGTTCGGTTTAGGGAATTTCCTGTCTTATGGACAGTCAAAGAAAATGACTGAAGAACGTCAGGTACCAACTCTAAGTGTCCGGTTTAGGGAATTTCCTGTCTTATGGACAGTCAAAGAAAATGACTGAAGAACGTCAGGGACCAACTCTAAGTGTCCGGTTTAGGGAATTTCCTGTCTTATGGAGAGTCAAAGAAAATGACTGAAGAACGTCAGGTACCAACTCTAAGTGTCCGGTTTAGGGAGTTTCCTGTCTTAAGGAGAGTCAAAGAAAATGACTGAAGAACGTCAGGGACCAACTCTAAGTGTCCGGTTTAGGGAGTTTCCTGTCTTATGGAGAGTCAAAGAAAATCACTGAAGAACGTCAGGGACCAACTCTAAGTGTCCGGTTTAGGGAGTTTCCTGTCTTATGGACAGTCAAAGAAAATGACTGAAGAACGTCAGGGACCAACTCTAAGTGTCCGGTTTAGGGAGTTTCCTGTCTTATGGAGAGTCAAAGAAAATGACTGAAGAACGTCAGGGACCAACTCTAAGTGTCCGGTTTAGGGAGTTTCCTGTCTTATGGACAGTCAAAGAAAATGACTGAAGAACGTCAGGGACCAACTCTAAGTGTCCGGTTTAGGGAGTTTCCTGTCTTATGGACAGTCAAAGAAAATGACTGAAGAACGTCAGGTACCAACTCTAAGTGTCCGGTTTAGGGAGTTTCCTGTCTTAAGGAGAGTCAAAGAAAATGACTGAAGAACGTCAGGTACCAACTCTAAGTGTCCGGTTTAGGGAGTTTCCTGTCTTATGGAGAGTCAAAGAAAATGACTGAAGAACGTCAGGTACCAACTCTAAGTGTCCGGTTTAGGGAGTTTCCTGTCTTATGGAGAGTCAAAGAAAATGACTGAAGAACGTCAGGTACCAACTCTAAGTGTCCGGTTTAGGGAGTTTCCTGTCTTATGGAGAGTCAAAGAAAATCACTGAAGAACGTCAGGGACCAACTCTAAGTGTCCGGTTTAGGGAGTTTCCTGTCTTATGGACAGTCAAAGAAAATGACTGAAGAACGTCAGGTACCAACTCTAAGTGTCCGGTTTAGGGAGTTTCCTGTCTTATGGAGAGTCGAAGAAAATGACTGAAGAACGTCAGGGACCAACTCTAAGTGTCCGGTTTAGGGAGTTTCCTGTCTTATGGACAGTCAAAGAAAATGACTGAAGAACGTCAGGTACCAACTCTAAGTGTCCGGTTTAGGGAGTTTCCTGTCTTAAGGAGAGTCAAAGAAAATGACTGAAGAACGTCAGGTACCAACTCTAAGTGTCCGGTTTAGGGAGTTTCCTGTCTTATGGACAGTCAAAGAAAATGACTGAAGAACGTCAGGTACCAACTCTAAGTGTCCGGTTTAGGGAGTTTCCTGTCTTATGGAGAGTCAAAGAAAATGACTGAAGAACGTCAGGGACCAACTCTAAGTGTCCGGTTTAGGGAGTTTCCTGTCTTATGGACAGTCAAAGAAAATGACTGAAGAACGTCAGGTACCAACTCTAAGTGTCCGGTTTAGGGAGTTTCCTGTCTTATGGACAGTCAAAGAAAATGACTGAAGAACGTCAGGTACCAACTCTAAGTGTCCGGTTTAGGGAGTTTCCTGTCTTATGGACAGTCAAAGAAAATGACTGAAGAACGTCAGGTACCAACTCTAAGTGTCCGGTTTAGGGAGTTTCCTGTCTTAAGGAGAGTCAAAGAAAATGACTGAAGAACGTCAGGTACCAACTCTAAGTGTCCGGTTTAGGGAGTTTCCTGTCTTATGGAGAGTCAAAGAAAATGACTGAAGAACGTCAGGTACCAACTCTAAGTGTCCGGTTTAGGGAGTTTCCTGTCTTATGGACAGTCAAAGAAAATGACTGAAGAACGTCAGGTACCAACTCTAAGTGTCCGGTTTAGGGAGTTTCCTGTCTTATGGAGAGTCAAAGAAAATGACTGAAGAACGTCAGGGACCAACTCTAAGTGTCCGGTTTAGGGAGTTTCCTGTCTTATGGACAGTCAAAGAAAATGACTGAAGAACGTCAGGTACCAACTCTAAGTGTCCGGTTTAGGGAGTTTCCTGTCTTATGGAGAGTCGAAGAAAATGACTGAAGAACGTCAGGGACCAACTCTAAGTGTCCGGTTTAGGGAGTTTCCTGTCTTATGGACAGTCAAAGAAAATGACTGAAGAACGTCAGGTACCAACTCTAAGTGTCCGGTTTAGGGAGTTTCCTGTCTTAAGGAGAGTCAAAGAAAATGACTGAAGAACGTCAGGTACCAACTCTAAGTGTCCGGTTTAGGGAGTTTCCTGTCTTATGGACAGTCAAAGAAAATGACTGAAGAACGTCAGGTACCAACTCTAAGTGTCCGGTTTAGGGAGTTTCCTGTCTTATGGAGAGTCAAAGAAAATGACTGAAGAACGTCAGGGACCAACTCTAAGTGTCCGGTTTAGGGAGTTTCCTGTCTTATGGACAGTCAAAGAAAATGACTGAAGAACGTCAGGTACCAACTCTAAGTGTCCGGTTTAGGGAGTTTCCTGTCTTATGGACAGTCAAAGAAAATGACTGAAGAACGTCAGGTACCAACTCTAAGTGTCCGGTTTAGGGAGTTTCCTGTCTTATGGACAGTCAAAGAAAATGACTGAAGAACGTCAGGTACCAACTCTAAGTGTCCGGTATAGGGAGTTTCCTGTCTTATGGACAGTCAAAGAAAATGACTGAAGAACGTCAGGTACCAACTCTAAGTGTCCGGTATAGGGAGTTTCCTGTCTTATGGACAGTCAAAAAAAATGACTGAAGAACGGCAGGGACCAACTCTAGGTGTCCGTTTAAGAGACGCATTGGCCTTATAGAGAGTCAAAGAAAATGGCTGAAGAACGGTAGGGAGCAACTCTTGGTTTTCAGTTTAGGGAGGTGTCCATCTTGTAGAGAATCAAAGAAATGACAGACGAACAGCAGGCACTTTAGGGAGGTGTGTGTCTCATTCAAAGAACAAAAACAGGGACAAACCTTAGATTTCTGTTTAAGGAAGTTGTCTGTCTTTTAAAGGTGTTCATTAAGAGAAAGGTTTCTGTCATACGGCATATTTCTTCATCCATTACTTCATTATATCGCATTTGAATATATTTATATAGATATTTGCGCCTTATAAGTTTTTGAAATTAAGTTTTTTTTTTTGAAATTATAGCATTCTCAAATGTATTATACTGGCAATTTTGCAAATATGGTCAAGTATTTGGTGTTTTTTCTCACCTTGCTATCTGATGTCCTTTTCACTGCATGAAGTCTACAGTGCGCAAACAACGGATCAGCAACATCCTGCAAGGAAAGCCAACCAAAGAACATTGTCAGGTTAACATCACCAAAGTTAATGTAAAGGGTTACATTTCAGTCTCTCAGTGTTGCAGCATACCTCATCACATTCTTCTGGAACCTCTGACAGTAGTCCATACATCTGAGCACTAAATATGAAGCGATAATCAATGTTAATAACATAAAAAGACAGGAATAGTTGAGTTTGATGTTTGGCCACGTGATTAAGATGGTGAAAAATATGTGACAAAATCAGGGCTCAAAAAAAACTTGTATTGTAGCTTGTCCTTTGGGCAAGCAGCTCTCTCATTTTGCTTTCTCACGACCCCTTCTTGCTGGTCTTAGACAGTTAGAGCGATTTTTTTTTCGTATGACAACAAACCAACGGAAATAGAGCGATTTGATTGGTTTATCGAACGGGTACAAAAGCGTGTGGCTTTTGGTTGGTGAAGCGAACGCTCGGCTGAAAAAACTTCATGCCCGAAGAACTTTCTAGAAATCAATCGATACTTCGCTTTGACTTCATAGTGCAACACGATTGGTCAATCGAACAATGCCTTCTCCATATTACGGATTTTTTTGCGGGAAAACGAAGAGTCCATGTTCTGATCTGTTCATTCATTGGCTGATGAAGCAAATAACGAACACTTACCGAAACCATTTTTCAAGGTCATACGAAAATCGCTCTAATGATTTTGTTAGAAGATTACTTGCCTGTAGCCTTGCCTATTGGTCCAGTAGGCTATAAAAGTTATTTGCCCAATACTTGAGAATAGGCACCTAAAGGCTGAGATGGGTCAAAAGAGACAACACCCATCCTTTAGCAAAGATGTGGTTGTCTATAGATACATGTAACATATAATTTCCAGCGGTTTGCTACTTTTTATTTAATCTTATCAAACATTTGTTATAATTTTAATGCTATTTACTGTTTTTTTGTGTGTGGCAAAATAATATATAAAATAACATAAAATCTCATGTGTGAAATATTTCCCATTCTTATTACTTTAACTCACCAAGTAACATGAAAGTATGTCCTGCACATTCCAGCATCACATTCAATACAAACGCCAGTGCGACAAAATCGCTCATCTTCACAGAGATTACAATCCTAAGAAGACAAGAAAGGCACACCTTTAGCACCTCTGATAAAGTGACACACCGTAGAGGTGCAAATTGCATTTTAAGCTACAAGCGAGTGTATCTCTTGGGGAAACGCCCATACCTTTGCTCCCCACTTGTAGGGTGGGACCTCTGATAAAGTGACACACTGCAGCTTCTCTGGTTTAACAAATGCTACATCGGGAGTGTACAGAGCACATAGGAGATGGACCCACCTGGCGAATAACAAACATATTGGAAACATTTTGAAATTACCTGTTTAATAAGATGTAACAGAGTGCTAAGCTGTATGCACATCAAATTGTCACTTGTCATGCTTACATTGTCTTATTTCCTTGTAAAAAGGTAAGATTATTTTAGGTTTCTAGGAAACTACTCACCTTCCCCTCCCCTAAGCCAACATTAACACTTACCTCTCAATTAGGGCAAAATGCTGGCTTAGGGGAGGGGTAGAAGAGTAGTGTAAAAGAAACCTAAATTGATCCCACCATTATGGCCGCTTACTAAAACTATAATGAGCGGTGGCAGATCTCCCCCCCCCCCCACCCCCCACCTTATTTTTAAACCAAACTGAGGCCCAAAGGGCCGAAAAAAATTATTTTTGGAGACCTCCCCTCGTTATGTCAGGGTCGTGATGACCAGGCCTCCCTCTTATCTGAAGGCCTGGATCCGCCACTGATATGGTCTCTATTTTAAACCTTAGGACTATTTTCTTTGTATGTATGTTTCTATCTCAAATATGGTCATACAATTGAGACATAAAATTGAATTACAGTACTCTATGTCTTAACATTATTTTTCTTTGCTTCACTCACTGGCCTGTATCTGTTTCCTTGAATATTCCACCAAGATTTGGACACAACTCACAGTCCTTGAAAAGAAAGCAAAAACAAAAAAATCACCATGATTATTGGTCAAAAATAATTCTTGTTAAAAATGTTCAACCTCGAGATTGACTCTCAATTTCTCCCAGCCATAATCATTCATGAATTAGGGCTATGAGACAAATGAAATTGAGAATCACCCACTGTTAAAAAGTTTTGACCTGAATTTAATTGACTTAAAACACATCTCCTAGCCTCCTACACAGATGTTCTTAATGGTTTGTCACACTTTCTCCCCCAACAAACATTAGTGGGGCAGGAAAACTTGAAAAATCCCTAACAATGTTTCTTGGAGGCTACACATCTGTGTGATGTCCAATGTTTTTTTGGAATCATTACACGTTTCTGGGAAACTGCCCACCTACCCCTCCCCTAAGCCAACATCAACACTTACTTCTCACTTAGAGCAAAATGTTGGCTTAGGGGAGGGGTAGGTGGGCAGGTTCCCAGAAACGTATAATGATCCGTTTTTTGTGACATCAGGGCCTGGAAATGTCCCTTCCAGTCATCCAGGTTGGGTAGATTTTCCTGCAGGGCAAGTAATTTTTCCTACTCACTCGCCTAATGGCTAATAGTCCAGGTAATTCATCTTTATTTCAAACTAAATCATCACCTGACACAAGCATGCAACATTTCTGGGGTAAGCAAAATGTTTAAGCTACTTGTTTTAAGAACCAGCTGGAATTCAAGTTTTTTATTCAAGCCCTGAATATTATTATTTCACCATGAAGTTTCACTTCAGGAATGCACTGCTCATAGTATAATAGTATTAGAAGTCAGCAAGAACTCACAAATCAACCAGAAAAATAAAAAATCCCATCGCTGCATGCCAACACCAAAAACTCACTCCAGACTGAAATAACAATCACCTGTTGTTTACCATTTACATGCGCAAACTGTTCAGTTCATGGTTTGGGCAAAAAGTAAGTAACATTCAGGACTGGTCAATGTTGCCTCAGAATCGTGTTTACTTCACAATTTATTTGTAAAAATTAGCACTGTTTACTGAAGGATGGCCACAAAGGCCTGAAACTGGTATCAAAGATAGCTTTGAAGAAATGGAACATGAATTTCGGTTTGGAACATTCCATCTGGAAAAACAGGAATACCTTTTCAGATGTTCCGTTGCTACCAGAAATTTTCCACTGGGGTGACCCAAAAAGTTGTGTTCCATTTACTTTTCGACTGGATTTATCAGGAAATTTGTGTAACTGGTAAACAACCCTCAGATAAGACCCAAAAACATCTTCTGACTCCCAGCAGATGGTCAGGAAGTTACATGGGTGTCCCGCCAGGGGAAAATAAACTTACTGGCAGTAATCCTACTTTGCAGGCATCACAGAACCAGAGTTCTGTAGGTGAATCAGTATCATTACTCTTCCCAGAATCACTATCTTCATCGTTAATACCATAGCAACCTGGAAAATTATATAAAACTTCAGGTTAAACAAAATAAAGAGAAATGTATGAGTTGATTGAAGACTAGGTAGTCAGCCCTTAAACATAACCAAAAACAGGCACATGAGAAAGACGATCTTATTTACCTTCATGGACGGTGATACCACAGTTGTCACATTCTACTATTTCATCTCCTTCATCACTATAAAGTAAAGCAAAATACTTAAAAATTGGAAGCCATTTTTGACTGAGAGATATCAGACTGATGTAACATAAAACTTGTGGCATTTACATTTTTGGCCTAGGGTAAATGTTAGTATAACAGTCAAGTGCCCTCAAGTTTTAGATTAGAAGTATCAAAGCATTTAATCTACTTGATGAAGACTTGACCCAACTCAGCACCATACAAAATATATGAATATTTCTTGTCTACAACTTGAGGCTGAATATGGGCATAATAAATTTGAATAAATATAATCAAACTTAACAAGTGATTATATTCATTTCCATTTAGGCTATGTTCATGCTGTGGTTAATTTTTTATCTCAGGTAATTAGTATTTTTACTTTGTTTCAACTTTATTAGCATACATTACCATAACCAAAAACAAAACAAAAACAAAAATTACCTGAGATAAAAAATTAACTGCAACATTCACACTACACCGAATAGCTTTTGTGCCAGCATGAAAAACTTTATACCAGATAGGGCTCATGTTCGTACATAAGAACATTGATCACGATGCAATTTCTGAACGGGGCGAAGCGCTGTCCCACTCTTAAAAGTGGGGTGTCACATATCGGATAGGTTAGTACAATGTGAACAAGTATTCAGACTGTTGCAGAAGTGAAGGTAATAGGGAGGACTAGAATCCACTGAGATAAAAGAAACATTAAGGGTTGAGGACTGGGATTTAGTTCACCAAGCCCTCCCAGATAGCTGCTCTGAAATGATGTTCAATGTGTATGAACAATTTTTTCTGATTCTGTGCTGTTGCCATTCAAAGATAGCTTTCCCTTCAGCACGAAAGCTTCATGTATCCAGTATTGTGTAAATATAGTCTTAATCTCCACCATCAGGTACATTTAGAATACAAAGCTCAACTGAGCAATGCGGCTGATCATTGCAAAGGTCTTGACTGGTACTATAAGTCTCAGTCAGGTCCAAATCTTTTTCTTGGGCCCCTTTTCACCTGATTAAACTTATCACATAACATTAAGGATCACATCCCACACTCACTGTCATGACATTCTTACCTCACATCATCTAAGCAGATTCCACAAATTAGGATGTCAACTTTCTTTGATGAAGCAGACACTTCACTTGAGGCCTACATATAAAGAGCTCTATGTCAACTTCACTTTCAGTCAATGTCCTGCGAATAGGGGTGGTGTATAGAGATGCTGAGATTCTCAGGCTCTCTGAAAACTTCTCTGAAAAGTCTGGGACATCTAATGTCTGAGACTTTTCAGCAAAAGACTCCAGGATGGAAGGAAACACATACACAAAAGAAATTTTGAGACTCACTATAAATGCTTTAAAGAGAAAGATTGCATTAAATTTTCCGTACACCCAAGAATTTCTAGGTATTGGCACCATTTCTCACCTCTACTATTTACTTTTGCTAACCTTTGTCTTATGAGTAGGGCTGTGCTTAAAAAGCACCAAGTGACCCCTGGTACCTTGCTATCACTCTTGGGCAGCTAGGAAATCTTCGTACATGTGTAAAAATCATATGCTGGGCACCCTTGATTTCATAGGTTCAAAGCACTGGGCTCCATTCAATTTTTCTTAGTACACAGCCTTACAGCTCATGACTGATAGACAGGTCTTCTGATATTTTACAAGGTCACAGAGCCACAAAATTCAGGTAAATCTGAGCTGCACACGAAAGGAGATGCAAATCGAGGGGCCTCCTTTTCCTCAGCCACTCGTGACGTCGCCACTCACTCTGCCCGCTCGCATGTTCTCTTGTGGCTTGCTTTGCGAGTCATAATAAGCTTGCTCACAGGCTACAAGACAGTGCACATGCACACAGGTATTGAACACCCCACCAAGAGGCAACAATGAACCACATTTTAAGCCCACTAACTATAAGCAATGACACAAAATGGAAAACATTATTTACCACAGAACTTGGCTGACTAACTGGAATCTTTTTCTTGGTCTTCATAGCCTGTATCAGGTCTCCAACAGTGAATGTTTGAGAAGGTGCTTCTTGACTTTGAACATCCTCATCATCATCATCATCACCTTCATCCTCATCATCATCATCATCATCACTCACTTCTACTTCCTGCTTTTTGAGTTGACCCTTATCTCTGTTCTCTGCTTTATCATCGTCTTCTTCCTGATCTGAGCCAGATCCTCCTGAATCAGTAATTTATTTAAAAAATTAATATTATTTTCTTCTCTGCTTAGAGACCAAAATACATAACATAATTCTGAACTTGTTCTGAATTTGAGTCTCAGAATCTCAGGCTTGCTAGGATTCAGACCATCATCATCTCTCATTTAGACCATCTGGTCTTGAAATCTTCTAAAACTCTTTTGTAGTTATAATTAAAGTTTACAATAAAGTTATTTCTGTTAGCCATGGCTAATGTAACTAATGCGATGCACATCCATTGAGTTTATATCGCAGCAAATCCCAGTGAGCATGTTGCAAAGCAACATAGTTAAATTCAAAAATTCAAAAATACCTTGATAAGAAGAAATAAGACTGCTTGCAGTCTCATCTTTTTACAATGTAAAGATTTTAGGATAACCCTATAAATCTTCTAGCCCACTGCTTTCATTTTCCGAGTTCAAAAGCTCTAAGCCATATTTACAGTCATGAATTTTTTCAGGCTTTCTTTTTGCAACTGCATAAATATTAAATTCCACAAATGACCTAATAAATGCCCTGGGTGTCTGTTTAATTTAAGGGGTCCGAGCAGGGGCATTTAATAGATAGGAGGTGTGCAAAAGATAGCCTGCGAAACATCCTTTTCTCCTCGCTCTTCGCCGCTGTGGACGTTTCGTGTGGAGGAACGTCTGCGACTCAGCGCCAGAAATTCCATATTGATGATGTAAAATCTGTCCGGAATCCGGTCAGAAGCACTGATTGGTCGACGGAGTAGTTACTTTGTTTTAGCTATTGTTCACGAATGACAGACAAAAGACAAAAGGCCACAAAGGTCAAATGTAAATGCAAAGAATCTCTAACAAAACAGTCAATATTTGTGGAATATAGTCTTCTCTAGAAGAAGCATTTGAATTTTACTGGAGCTTGTAGGCAGATGGACACAACAATTTACCAAAATCAACCAGAAGACACAAAACATTGGACAAATTTATATTTCGAACCCCATGACTACCAGATTTATTATGTAAACATTGATTTGTGTCATCAATATGAAATTTCTGCCGCAGAGTCGCAGATGTTCCTCTGCGTGAAACGTCCCCAAAGTGATGAGTGAGGAGAAACTGATGTTTTTGCAGGTTATTCAAAAGAGAGAGGGGCCATCTATTAGGTCATTTACAGTTTTCAACTGCAATGATCTTCTCTTCATTTATTTTGACATACCCTCATCGTCATCATCTTCATCATTCAGCTGAAAATCTTCATCCTCTTCACTGTCCTCGCTATCCTCTCCTAAAGCTAACTGAAGGAGGGAGTTGTTTTCTGCAGGTTTGATCTGCCTCTTATTAGGACCTCTATTTACTGCATAATACAAATAAAATCAGTGTACTGTTTGTCTCATGATAGTCAAATTGACTGTTGGAAAAGGAAACTATGAGAACATTTTTCACATAGCAGGGAGAGTGGAAACAACAAATTTTATTAACATTCCAGTGAGAAAAACTACTGCGGGACATTTATGAGTAACTGTTAGGGTTAAATTCTGGCAAGCAACATGGCCTTGAAACAGCCACATAGAAAAGCAAAAATGGCGACAAGCGACACAAATATGAGCTAAAACTGCAACAGTGACAGAGAAAAAAGCAACTACAATAGCAACATGGTTTCCTTCTCAGTACATAAAACAACAGGTTTTGAAATTCAGACTAGGGACATAAGTAACCCTCCTAAGAGGAGCTCATGTAACAATCTTGGTAACGGGGGGGGGAGTACTGTCAAGAGCTATAAAGGTATCTGCACCCAATGTATCTGGTCTAGAATAGGTTATAATTTATGAGAAATTGACTGGTGGTTTAACGACTGGAGTATCTGATTTATAGCTAGCCTGAGATAGGGTAGGGATTTTTGGTAACTGTAGGTCTAGGTCTAAGTAGGATGGCAAAATTGTAGATGTGGGTAGTCTCGTATAGGCTAAGGATTCCAGGGTCCCAGTAACACATCCCTTACCCTGCAAGCAGAGGTTTCTTTTTTGCATGGCTTTTAGCAGGGGTTTCAATAGTAGCCGGGTAGCGGGTAGATCTACCCGCTTGCAACGGGCCGATTACCCGCTTGGAGCCTTCACATGAACGTCAACTAAGACCAGATACTTTCATCTCAGCTTCGAATTCTTGCCAAAAAATTTGGCAAAATAGGTTTTGACTGTGACTACTTCATTGTAACATAATTCTCTTCAAATTTGTTTAAATTAGTTGACTTAGGAGCAAAAAAATGAAACAACAAAGCAACAAAAAAAGACCTGAAAATGCATCTGCGAGAGTCTAGAACTTCAAAATTTTCGGGCCTTCGGCAAATATACCCGCCTGTTACTCTTAAGTACCCACTTGAGCAGAAACTTATTGAAACCCCTGTTTTAGCATTTACAGAGTCATTTACATGGCTTGTCAGTCGTGTAGTTGGTTTGTTTATGCTGCGACAGAACTAGGAGCACAAACCAACTAACTACACATAAATGCTAGAAGCCTTGCGAGGAAGAAACTTCTCCTCACAGGGTACACATCTCTGTCCAAACTTTCACAGATTCCTCTCCCCAAGGAAAATTGATCAAGGCCCAAGGAGAGGAACTCACATGTGAAAGGGACAAGGATGCTGGTCATCTCACTTAGTGGTTTAAATTGCACATTTTGGTTTACTTATGGTGTTTAGATGGGAAAAGCCAATATTTTAAACCATACAGGGTTGATTAGGGTCATGTGCAAAGAGAAAGTATTATTTTGATGTCAATATCTTGATTGCGATTTAAATCACTATAGCTCTAATTTGACAGTATGTCCTAGTACCCCGATTGATCTGCTTAAAGGGTTTTATTCTTTTTATCCAACAAGCTTCCACCTCCCTTTTATTGGGAGTTACCCATCCCTCCAAGGGAACAAGGGAATCACAGTCGCTTTTCAACTGCACTTACCACATGGCAGAAAGGAGAGAAAACAACAATGCAAAGTGCGTTTTGGTAAGATAATATCAACATCAATTAACATCAACAAAGACAACAATTTGTAGCACTTCAATCTTTTACACCTTTTGAAAAGCGAAAAAAAAAGACACTAGGCACCAGTCTGCTTGATCACTCACCGCAAAATTTGAATTTATAAACCACGATCTAAGCTTAAAATTGAAAGGCAAGGCGAAGGAGGCACTTCAAGGAGAAAAATGTTACTATCCCTCGTTATTTGAAATTTATATTTCTGATCTAAAATACGTTACAAACAAGCAATACGCCGTCAAATTGAACAGTCGACAACGCTCGCGTCCTGCCGGGATAGTTATAAGCTTACATGCATGATCGTGATGTCAATGACATGCAATAATTTACATCGATATCCCAGAAATCTCAAAATAAAAGGAGTTCAATTAACCACTCCTTACTCAGCAATGCTAACACTATTTTAAGCTGTAATTAAAGCTAGTGCTGCAATACTTATACTTACAAATTGACCGTAGAAAACTATCTCTCTCTTCCTTTTCTCTGTCCGCCATGTTGGTCGTGTTGTCAGTTGCGCGGAAGGCCTGGACCTCAAGCACGTCAACCGGAAGTGGCCATATTTGTCTTTTAATACGCCTTAGACCTCCTTAGACCCTGGCCTTGGACCACGAGTAGTCCCCCATTTTTTCCTTGAGGAAACGCCTTAGCGATACGCCTTAGCGCTACCAAATTTG
The DNA here is from genome assembly GCA_964035525.1 of Porites cylindrica. Taxonomy (NCBI): domain Eukaryota; kingdom Metazoa; phylum Cnidaria; class Anthozoa; order Scleractinia; family Poritidae; genus Porites; species Porites cylindrica. Next base: position 7,246,558 of record OZ037777.1, on the reverse strand, counting down.
TATGCTACGTCTGTTTACTCTTAAAGAGATGATTTGCCCGAGAATTTGTTCAAAATCACGGCCGAAGAGTTCAAAAAGTCAACTTCCGGTTGCCTAGCTCCCTAATTTTGGTACGTAGCCTGGGGTGTTTGCCTGTTTGGAGCACAGTAACACAACCTTTGCCCGCCATTTAGGTTGCCATACCTGTTGAATGAGTTATGTTACATTGGTACACCTGTGGAGTAGACGGACGGTCGCTCGGTGTACGGTCACGTGAGTGGAGTCCAATTCGGTCCGTAATCATGCGAGTGATTAACAAAATCGGACGACCGCTTAGCGTAGCGTAGAGTCCGATTTGTTTAATCTCGAGGGAATTGATACCTTCGTCATTTCACTAATGGCGCTGGATTCTAGTTTCAATCATAGATATGAAAAAACTTGATTCTATAAGCTAAGGTAAGAAAGGTCACCCTCTCTTGGCTAAGGGAAATACAAGTTTTAATGAACAGAACAGAAAAAGGTTATTCACTGTAAAAAAAAGGAGTAAAATGTTTGCATCCTGTTTCCTAGTTTTCCCTGCATTTTCTTTCTTTGCAACCTTGCTTTTCTTCCTGAAAACTGTGTTACTCATATTCACGATTATTATTTTCAGTGAAACGATTTTTAACGCGCAGTTGGGAATAAATAATCACTTAAGGGCTCCTGCGATTTTGTTAGTCTTTTGAAGAATTTACGAGTTCATATTTAAGTCGTGTAGCCAGCTGAACAGGCGCTATGTTTTTTTTGTTTTTCGGGCGAGCGACGCTCGAAGCGGACGTGGAGGAGCGAGAGACACACGCGACAGGAAAGAGGTGTTTCGCGCTCCTCGCTCGCTTCACGTTCGCCTTCGCTCGCCTGTAAAACGCCAAAATAGCCATTCAAACTGGTGCTTATTATTTGGCACAAAGGGTAGATTTGCCGAACAGGATACTAAAACTAAATCTAGAGGGGAGCAGTAAAACGGTGCACGAGGACGAAAACTTATCCTCAAACTCTGTTTCAGATTCAGATCTAACTGATGATATTTCATAGCGGCTAACAGCAGAGGTACAAAATTTCTCCTCAAGTAAGATCCACACGAGAACGGAAATTTCGCATCTCCAAGCGGCCATGCAATGTTCTATTTATTTTATAAAATTAAATGTAATATCAAACCATTTCACTTAAATATTTTCTGATGCGAAAGGCGCGATAAGCAGGTTATTCCAAGCAACGTTGATCTCTTCGTGTGTGAAGATAATGTTATTTTCACGCGTGACAATATGTTTTCGCCCAAAAGCTCACCTATTTAAATGTGATTATTACATGGCTTTAAAGTCGATAAAACTGACGTTAAATCTTAAGTTCTTTTTACAGGGAAAACTAAATAAGAACAAGTCTGCTTGCAAGCGTGTAGATGCGGGGTTTGATAAATATCCGGTCAAAAATCCTTTTTCACTGACATCAAAGTCAGCAAACTGATAACTCTAAACAACGAAGAAAGTAGAAAAGAAGCAAGAATTTTACTGATTCCGTGAACTTTATTTGAAGGATTTACAGATATTAAATACATCACTCGTATCTGCCCGAAAATTGCAAATCAGAAAATCAACAATTTCATGCGATTATTTTTAGGGCATCCGGTTGGTGCTAAAATAATATGCAGCTTCAAATTTTGGGGGCCGTCCAAGGTAGATCCGTTCTAAAATAGCTTTAACGGAAAATGACAAAAGCAAACAGAAACTTACCGAGCAATGTTAGGGGTGAAGAGGTCTTAGGGCAGTGATCACTCCAGTTATTGTAAAATGGAACAGACCTTATAGTACAACATGCCCTCATCATAACAAACGTTATCAGAGTTCCACTGTATTTATTTACAAAATAAACGGACTTTTGAAGACTTAGCTAAGAGGGAATTTGACACTAATTTGTTAAGATAAATAACACATTTTGTCTACGTTACAGTAACTTGCCTAAGAGGGCAAGTCTAAAATACATGTTCAAGACTATCTAAAATAAAATAATAGGCTCTGTTTATATCACTGGTCAGGTAAAAATGTTTAAACAAAGACTTCATCGTAAACTTTCTCGAATAAAAGTTTCACAGTTTATTAGTTGCAAGTACCACAGAAATAATAAGACAGTCAATGCCACTTTCTCAATCCTATTCAGTAAAGTGAATCTGCGTTGTTTGTGCGAGGTTTCTTGATTTTATCCAAGTTCTTTGTGATGGTATCATGGAGAGAGAGCTGTTAAAAACAAAGGGAGTACATTTAATACTAGAGACCTTAAGAGCCTATTTACATGGAAGTGGGGGACCCCAGATAGGTGAGGTAACATGCGGCGGGTCACCCCACCTATTATGTAAACGTGATCACATTAAAAATGAGAGATTACATGGACAAACCGGTTACCCCACCTAAGCGGGTTACCTCACCTACCTGGGGTCCCCACCTCCATGTAAACAGGCCCTCAGAATCTAAAACAAGCACGACTACGAGAACGAGATTTTCTCAATACTAAGTAGTGCCCGCGCGTGAACAAGCGGCATTTTTCGCGGGAAAACGAGATACTACGGGATTTAGCGAGAATGTCGTAGTGACGGAAACAAATTCATCAAATGTTAGGAGTCTCAGAAGTTCTATCATTTTGCGATCAGGAGAGAGATTACCTTGGTATCCTACTTCAATAACCGCGTTATTTTCTTCTGGTGAAAAACGTAAAACAGTGAAACCTCGATTTGACGAACCTCTATATAACGAAGTTCTCGGTGTAACGAACGAAATTTTTTGCCCCAGTAATAGTAAAATATATGAAAAAGACCCTCGATAAAACGAAACCTCGTTATAGCGAACAGATTTTGACAGTCCCTTGGCCCTTCGTTATATCGAAGTACCACTGAATGAAGCTTTCCGGGTGTCTATTTTTCAAGAATACGCAAAAAACTCTTGAATTCAAAACTCGTCCTAGCAGTCGTCCTCGAATCTAAAGGTCTGTAACTACACAACGATCACAACTTTTTTTCTAAACAGCGGGGTTTCAATAAAAGCTGTTAGCAGTGGTCTACCTATCTACCTGCTGCCGATAGGGGCTCTCACTCCATTTGTTGAAGTTTTATCCATAAGATTCTTAACGCCCCCTTTACCTGGTCACATGCACAGCTGCCTATTCCATCATCAGCAGGCACTTATGGAAAAAGCTACTGAAATGCCTGCGTAGTTGGGCAATACGCAGACTGCATTTTACTTTTAATAAGATGTTTATTGGGGGTATACTAGTAATAACCAAAGACTACGGAGTGCGGGCGACAACGATCGAAGGTCAAAACGCTTTGCTCCATCGCTGTGCTTTGCATAAGTTTCGCGTGACATATCGTCAAATCACGCGTGATCAGATTACGAGTGATGGAAGGTCCAAACGCGCGTGATCAAATTGCGTTCTGTGCCTTCCATTCATTCTTAGTGGAAGTCCAAACGAATTCTGGCGACATACATGCGACGCATGCGTAAAAACCCGGAGATTAGGATTGCGGGCGGGCTCCTCTTGTCGCCCGAAATGCAATTAAGGGTGCGCTTGAGTGATCGTACTACGGAATAAGAATACGCCAAAGCTTTGTAACAAATCTCTTGTACCACAATGTTTGGACTGGCTATTGCAATGCACTGAATGCCAAAACAAGTGATTTCTAGAGTTTATCCGATTTATTCCTATTCCGGAATACAGTCAATCGAACACGCCCTAAATCAAGTAACACTGCAGCATTAATAGGTTCGCTTACATAATGATTTCGAAGTTCGCAGCAACAGAGGCGTAGACTAGTGAACTCTTTTTCGTCTAACTCCATAACAGCTTGCCGGTAGTCATCCTACGAAAATAGCTGTCAGTATTGTAGATAGTGGGGTTGTATTAGTCTGCTACACAGCCGTTTTCAGTGTAGTGTAGCAGAATAGGGTTATATCGAATCTCCCCATATTCACGTAGAGTTATCATATGCATATTTTTTTTTTAATGTAATCCCTTGTCGTATAAATACAGTCAAAGCTCTCCTTCCGATCTTTCTCGTAAGCAACTAGTTCGTAGTTATGACGACCTTTGTTAGACCCACAGAGGGGAGGGTGTTATCCACCCAGGCGTAATAGGCCTCGGTGGATAACACCCTCCTCAATCTCCATAATTCTTCACATGACGCTCAACCTGATCCAGGAATTTTTAATTATTAAATGAATTTCAGTGTCTTATTCACGACAGAATAACTAAAAGTCCCAAATGTCAACACTCATAGAGTGCTCAATGAGAACAATCAAAATAATACTACTGTAATAATAACAATAATAATTACCAATAACCATAAGAACAAATATCATCATCATCATCATCATACAACATCACTACACTTGAACAAAGTTCAGCACTTACCAGCTGAGGGTATTTTATGATCTTGGAAACTATCTTTCCTCTTGTGATGTAATATCTGCAAATGAATGGTAATTGTACGTTTTGAGCAGTTGAATAAATATCAAAAGTGCCATATTCAATACAACTTCATCACCATCTACCAAAACATTCCGGAAAATAAGCTGCGGGCTTAATTTATCTTTTTTTGAGAGGCTTCTTACGCTGCAAAAAGCCTTTGTAATGTGCTATTGTTTCCTTGAGCCAATTAAAAATTTTGCTTTCTGACGCCTGTCAAATAACTGTTAAATCACTTGTCCAGCACTTTTTTCTGTTCCCCCAAACAGGAAGCCATTTAATAAACATTTTATTGGCCACGTTTTTTTTGGTCCGTACTGTTAATTATGGACATCAATTTGTGGCCCACACACTTCACGATTGGCCCATAAAACAATGGAAAAAAGCGTTCTGTAATTTACAGCATGGATTGAAAACTCGGCTAATAAGAGGTTTTTACATGTTCTTCTCAATAGTGGTCACAGCAATAACAATTATAAAAGGCGATCTTTTCTGAGAGGCTGTATTTATAGTGCTTTGGCTGAAAAACATGTTCAGTTGTTATTCTGGATCGGTGTTCACTAACAACAGGTTGTCACGCATGAAGGTGTAATAGTGTACCTTGAAATCTGGTCCAAGAATGTTGCTGCTTCTCCCTCAATTCTCTGTACTTCACTGAGAGTTTCCTCCTACATTAGGGAGAGAAAAGAGAAATGTAACTATGAGAATTGAAAAATTCACAGTTACTCCTGGCAATGTGAGCACCAGCATAATGGTATGTGGCTGAGACTTAAAAAGATGGCAGATGCAACCTTTGTTGTACAGTTGACTCCCAATAACTTGCAGTCCAATACATTGAATTTATTTAAAAACAACTGTGTCAATCCTGTATTCTTTGTCTGTTATACGGTACCTTTTTTTTCAGTCCACTTTAAATACAATGTCCAGCCCTGTATAGTGATCAAGCTTTGTTGCTTTATTCCTTTTTCAAAATATCATTATTTTAAAAATCTCTTGTTGCCCCTGAAGTAAACTTTGCATGGTATTTGCACTGCTTCCCCATCCCATTTCCTTATTTTCGGTTATATGCTTCCAGCTCCAGATAACTTGCACTTTTTTGGAATTTCCCTAGAAGGTTCGAGTTACTGGGGTTCACTGAACTCAAAAGCAGTGGAACTAATTAAGCATAAATTAAATAAGTAGGTTGAGTATGATCGTTTGGGTGCACAAAGTCCTGAATAGGACTGTTGTTGTTGACAGTGACTGACGTTTCAACAACCTGTGCGCTAGTCATCTTCAGAGTCAAAGTGAGTTGTATCACATCAGTTGATGGCATCAAACTCTTTTTGGTAATTAACCTTGATTGGTGCAAAAAATGTACATGTTATCTGGCATTAAGCTGCATTTGTATTGACAGAAAAAAAATTACCTGGATAGAGACACCAAAGTTGTTTCCATCCTCTATTCTGGGGATTAATAACTGAATCCACATCTTCACCTAACAACAAACACCCCTCATGGTAAGTACCGGTATCAACAGTACTGGCCCAAACTGCCACCCCCCCCCCCCCCCCCCCCCCCCCGGTAGTCAGCTCTCTTTTACTACACAACTCTTGCAAATTGGTAACCTTCCTAAAGGTGATCTTACGCGAGACGTTCCGCTACGACGATTTTTAGCACAACACAGGGTTCAAATGTTGGAACAATGTTGCAGCCTTTCGAAACAATGTTGCAACAATGTTGTAACGCTGTGTTGCGCATAAAATCATCGTTGCAAATTCATCCCGTGAAACATCACCTTAAAACAGGTCAGTCTTCACCTTAAGTTCAATATCCTTATTCATCTTTCCTATTGATGTTCTACAACAGTGGTGGGGAGAAACTGTTAAGGAGTTGAGAAACTATGACTAATAATTTATGCAATAATTATGCACACTTACCAAAAAAGGGAATCCGGGAATTTTGTCAATGTTTGACAATGGCCACCATTTGGAGTGAAACCGGGGTTATCCAAAGGAAATCCGATACTTATCATTAAACTTGGATTACTTTACAGGGTTGAAAAATACTCTAGAAACAAACTTACCGTGTTGCATTTCTCCATCAATGTCTGTATTTTGGGTTTGAGGACTTCAATTACTTGCAGAATATACTAAAAAAATAATAATACTGTTTTAAATAACAAGAATCTATTACATGCCCAGTTATGCTACATGCTTTGTCATGTTTTGTCAGCTCCTCAGTATCCCTAACTCTTTTGTTGCAATGTGTAGTTCCAGAAAATATCCAGACCCCCACCACGGAGGGAATTTCACTTAGGACCCCCCCACCTCCCTGGATTTTCCATTTTTGCAGGGAACTGATGACCCCCCACCCCCTCGGAATTTCCACAAGTGTGACAAAGACCCCCCATGGCGAGCCGCAAGCCTTAGCGACCGAAATATGGGGGAAAATTTGTCCCCCATCTGACCAGGAAGCCATTGTTTAAATTCAGCCAAGCATAGACCGTTGACAGCTTGAAACCATACTTGAGGTGAAATGCGAATCTCCTTTCGTGACCTCCCGACTGAAGCTTTATTCGACATATCTTTCAATGGATCATTTTAGCAGACACTACAGACATAATAAAGCTGAGCTGATGAGACGAACACAACTAAAGAAAGGAACCTGGTGAAATAAAAATCACTCCGAAACAGCGCACCACTCGGAAAACTTGTGGCGGTGTAGAGGAGTCTTGCACAAATTATCTAACTGGGGAATCAATATGCATTTATTTACCACAAATGAACGAAGTGCAGCGATTTAAATAAATTTGATTGAATTTGAACTACAAATTTAAATAATTTTCATTGTAGCTTTTTCTGGGGAGCAGAATTTAAAGCGGGACTATTCCCTTTTCTTGAGAAAAGGCCGGTGAAGTTTTCTATTTCATCCTGTTCGTGGCGTAAAAAGGCACTTATATTTGTCTTATAACACAAACGTGTAAGGTCACCTATATGATGTTCATTAATTATGACTGAAACCATTTATTTCGTTCAAAACGGACTTGCGAGCCATAACCAATAAAAACCAAGTTCCCTTGCACTAAGCGAAGGCGACACACCCGATCGCTTGCTTTTTCAGGCGACTCACCCAAAAGAGCATGTGCAGACGGAACTTTGGTCATTGTTTTGAATCCGAAGAATAAGTTCAATTGCGAATTTTACAGCGTCTAGTTGAAACGCAATTTTAGCAATCCCCAAACAAAATAAAAACATATTTGGCAAGACGTTTCAAAAACTATTTTTCAAGCTTTCTAGGCCGCCTCGTTCTTTACAGAAAGATTCATTAAATATACACGTTTTACAAAGTCTTCTTGCACTAAGCGAAGGCGACTCACCCGATCGCTCGCTTTTAATCAGGCGACACACCCAACATAAAAGGCACGTACAGAATACCCTGAACCATGTACATTTTATGAATCTGTTTTAGTTTCGGTGAATTAAAGCTCTCTGGCTGTTAATGAAAAATAATAGAGACCATACAGGTTCTTGCAATGGTGTTATTTTTTTTTTGAAAAACAAATAGGGGGGAACCGCGATGGACGCAACCAATCAACTAAAATTCATTTCGATTCCCCGGTAAAAATTATAGAAAAGAAAAAGAAAGCTGCTAAGATTCAGAGACTTACAAATAACGAGCAACACTCAACCCCCTCTCTGTAACACGAGCATGTGTTATTTTTAACGCGTTTTAGTCACTCATTTCGTTGTTGATCAAAATCAAAAGTTTTTGTGAGGTTTATACTTCGAATATCCCTTATTTATGGTTTTGTAGCACAATTTGCCACCAGTGGGAGTCAGTTGGCCTATCCGATGTACTACTAGGAAAACGATTGTTTTCATAGGCAGTGAACGCATTCAACAATGCAATACTACGCATAATTACCGACTACAAGATAATTTTCTCATTAATTCAAACAAATTAAAGATCTGAGCATGTAACGACAACTATAAATCGCACTGGATCATGACGTAGCATTTAAACTTCGGCAACAAGCAAAACAGCGGTAAAAAGATAAAATATGTAGCAATTTGGCCGCTAAGTGTGTACGTGTATTATGAAACACGGATGTCTACAATTTTCAACACATTCCATTGTTTATCCAGAAAATGTAGCACGAAATTAATAATAAAAAAGCTTTTCGACTTCTTTATAAGGGTACTTCTTGCAGTAACACAAAATTGCCTCCAGTGGAAGTTGTGCTGGGCCTGTTTCTTCCTAAACACTGTACGATCACTCCCGAGCGCGCCACATTAAATTTGGCGGGCATTTAGGAGGTTTTGGCGCGGATATATTCGAGGCAGAAATAAATAAAAAAAAGGAAAAAAATCGAACATTGTTCTTACCTTCAAGGTGTCTTACGATTAAGCAAGTCATAAAAAAAAACAGAATTAATGTGTCGCAAGGTAAACCTACTGATTTAAGGCTGAAATGGCCTCGCTTCTGAAAGTGAACCAATGTGACGAAGGAAGGCTGGCCATCTCAGTTTGGAACTCTGCTAACCTGTTCGATCTGTTAAAATTTTCTTTCAAATATCAACAAGCTTCTAAGGGAAATGAGTTTGAATCAACACAGAAATTCTCGACCGGGATACCCTAAAAAAGAATTCACATATACTCCATACAATGATGGCTTGATTGGGATGATCCGATCCGGAGAATAGTTGAATCAGTTGAATAGACCGCGCTTGACTATAAATAACACCGGCTAATACTGTTTTAACCATATTACCAGACAGTTGCGAAATTTAGGATTGTTTCATCGCCTCTGTGAAAATCCCTATCGATGACAGCAAGTCTGACCCCTGCTAGCCTGCACGAGATCAGAGGTAAAATTATAACAGGAAATTGAGCATAGCAACCGTCACTCAGCGTAATTAGTAAAGGGACTTCATGCGGCTCCTCATGTACCCCTCTGGAAAAGTTCATTTTCACGAAGAAAGACTATTCAAGTAGAAGAATGAGGCCATCTATGGTTAGTACGCAACAGTTTCCATCAGAAGCTTGTATACTTCTGTTTCCATTTATTTAGCTTTTATTTGAGTGATCTCGCAACACTAAAACGCACTACACCAC
>OZ037777.1:7104495-7229495 GCA_964035525.1 Porites cylindrica | reverse complement strand
ACCGCCGCTTTTTGGAAATCTAATCGCTCACCAAGGTGGTTTAATCGACCGCGAAAATGACCGATGATAGATTCCGCGATGTTGTAGCAACTTGGGACATCGCTCTGTCGGATGGTAAACACAGAATTCAATTTGAACATGGGACGACAACTGGAAAGCGAGTTATTGTAGTTGACAATGTAGAAGTCATTCGACACAACTGGATGTTTAGACTTGTGGGAAAGGAAAGTTTTAACGTCGGTGGGAAAAGAGCAACGATACATATCGAAGCGGTTAGCGGTTTTCAGTATGAATACACCCTTGAAATTGATGGAAAACCCCTCAAGAAATTTGTAGAAAATCGCAAGAAAACAGCCAAAGTATGGACATTTCTTTTAGATGGGTTCGAAACACGAATGGTGCTGGGTGAGTTTAAAATGATTTATTTATTAATGTTTTTGTTATTATCATTATACTTTTAACGCCTGTCAAATGTTGCCCTGCAGTTGAGGTTAGAAAGATAAACGTTGAATTGATCTTAAAGTGCTGTATTCCCACCTTTCGCAAATTACAGGCTCAAAAGGCATGATTAATTTGAGTTTTTAACACTTTTTTTTCCGAATTTACACACCTAATGGCAGGTGTTTGATTATTATCGTTGCGATTGGAAGAGAATAAGCCAGTACTCTTATTTTCAGTGTCAAAATTCAAAATTTGACACAAATTATGACACAATAAAACAACTTTACTGGTTGAAATGAAAAAGTGTCAGCGCAGCCCTCAAGTACGGTGACAAACATTGGCAGCTGCAGAGCAATATATGGAACCTTTGATCTCTCAAACTTCCTGAAAAACAAAAACTGACTTTGCCCCTGTCAAATTTCTGTAGTTATTTTCCTCTGATTTTTCAATAATTCTCTAGATCTATACCAATTTCCCTCACTCTAAGAATTTTGAATTGAAATTTGTGTTCCCTCTGCCATTTACACTGTGTAGACATAGTGTTTGACTTGGGAGGATTTGTTAATGGTTTTTGCCATAACTTCCATGATTATCCATGACTCACAACAAGAAAATTTTCAGAGACCAGTTTATTTTTAGATTCAATGTTTATTTAGACCATCATATAGCTAAGTCCCACAAACCAGTCAGCAAAAACGTAGATACCAGTGAATGGTATTTTTTGACATTCTGGTGACTAAATAAGCACACAGACATGGAATGGAGGTTCCTTTTCACTGGAAAAGGTAAACTAAAATGTTGTTAAAAATATATATTGTTGGCTTGTGAAAATGCCATTGTCACCCTATTGACAGTCCCCAATTTCCCTAAGGCCATTAAGTAAAGCACTTACAGTTACTGTACAAATGTACTGATTCGAGGCTGGAGAGGAGTATCAACTCTACCTTGGGGAAGGTTTTGGAAGGAGGCAAGAAAAATATTTTTTTACCCTTGATTCTTTCTCCCAAAACTGCTATAAATCCTGAAGCCCCCTTGGTACCTGTTTAACCAAGATGGCCACCCATAATGGTAAGTGCTCAACCTGACGATCTTACAAAAAAATAGGGGACTGTGAACAATCTACACTATAATAATAATACACTTAGTATAAGAGTTGTGTATGGGGGCATAAAATGAAAGGAAGTGGCCTGTAGTGTGAAAAGGCTCTTTGGTGGGGCATAGGGTTCAAGAATGTTGCCTTTGTTAGGGGTACCATCAACTGAGATCTATATTCTTCTTGACACTATCAACATAGAGTCCCAAAGTGTGATGTCATTAAAAATTAAATTTGTGAAATTATGGGACTTCTCGGGGTATTGTGAAAGAACAACATCCAAAAGGCTTACTCACCAAAAATTAGCATTCCAGGGCAAAGAAATTATCTTTGAGATATTAGCCCAGTTATGGTCTAATAAATCCGTGCAAATCCTTCTCAATTTTACTCAGTTCATCACATTAGGAACTGAGTCAAATTTAGAAGGATTTGTATGGAGTCATCAGAGCAAAATGGGACTAGTATCTCCAAGACAATTTGCCCCACAATGCTAGTTTTTGGCAAGTAGGCCTTTTATATGTTGTTCGTTCAAAATATCCCAACAAATCCCATAATTTCACAAATTTAATTTGTATGAAGTCATCACTTTAGAACTCTATTCAGCATCATTTTCAGACCATGGCACCAGATTCTAGTATATGGATTGGTTGTGATCAAAGAAAGTCCATAGTCTACCGCAACATTTTCTTCCCTTCTTCACACCATGTTTCCCTAAGAGCCTGTTTGCATCCTTAGAGGGAAGTAAAACTTGAGCCAAAGACGGTTTTCAAAAAAAAAAAAATCTCCCTCTACCACAACAACACACTCACAATATTAAGATGGAATCCATCAGGAAATTAAGTGATTTTAATTGTCAGTGGACAAAAACCTTGTACCAGAATATTTTAAGCCATATCACATTCGTTTTCACACTATTCAAGGGCTATAGATGCAATTAGTTATCTGTAATTACACCAAAGACAATTTCTAATAGGAGCCCTCGAAAATAAGATATTTTCATGTTGTGAAATTTTAACCTTTTTAAGCTTGTTTTCTCAGTCAGTCTCCTATAAGAAATCTTTCTTTGGAGTTATCACACAACTAATTACATTTATAGTCTTTGAAATGTGTAAAATTGAATGTAATATGTTTCAAATTATTCTGGTACAAGGTTTCTGTCCACTGAAAATTAAAATTACTCAACTTCCTAATGGATCCTTCTTAATTACATGCAAATGTTTTGAAAAGTGTATTGTTTGATTCTCTCTCTAGAGAAGGACACGATGGAAGTGTGGGTGAATGGAGGTGTTGTAGAAACTGCTGTAAGTCTGATTGTTATTTCCTTACCTTTAGCATATAATCACATATAATTTCTCCTTACTTTTCTGCGCACATTTCTTGGAGTGCTTGCCATTATGCTAACATTTCCAGCAATTTCAGTCAAACTATAGAGTGTTTTCACATGACGTTATGGTGGCGATATTGGTGTCCCAAAGGAATGAAGCGGCGGCCATGTTGGTGTTCCAAACCAATCCTCTGGGAGTTTAACTCTTTTCTTATGCAAACGCTTTCTTTTGTCTCAATGAATTTGCATAGATGCTGGCCACATGAGTGAAAACACTCTATATAGATAGAAAGAATCAGTTCGGGTGAAATTTTTGGGGAAAAAGTGGTCCACCTTGAAAAGTGGCCCTCTTTGAACGGCTGGACCTTACCTTTCCATTTCCAGAATTCTTGTTTCCAGGGTTAGTTAGCTTAGAAGTTATCAAAATTTTGAGTGAAACCTAAATTGGATTGATTTGATCTTGTTGGAAACTTTGCCCCAATTAATGTTTTTTCCATTTTCTGTGTGGTGTACAGAGGAAACATTTTGTACTAACAAGTGACAAGAAGTGTTATTAAAAACATTATTAGCAGAGTAGGATTGTGTTTCATGGCTGGTGTCCTTTTCTTGTTTAATAAATATGCAGTGATTTTGTTACACCTGCACCCTATGTCTCTGCAGCATCTCTTGGGGGTGGGGTGGGGGGGTTGGGTGGGTACATATGTCCCTAGTCTGAATTTCAAACATAGTCGTTTCGTGTTTTGAGGAGTGGGCCATGTCCCTGTTGTTATTTAACCCATCTTCATGCCATTTGTCGCCATTTCATCTAGTCTTATGTGGCTGTTTCACGTCCATGTCGTTTGTCGGGAATTTTACTCTATTAACAGGGCCACATAAACATCTCTCAAGATGCAAAATAATAAACAGCATGCAACTTGTAGAAATAGAGGATCGATTGAGCAACCTGATGATGTTTAAAAATATCCTGTTATTACTCCTACAGCGAATGATGGAGTCTTGTAAGGTAGTTTTAGCTTACGAGTGTGTGAATGAGATCCTATGGTGCATCCATTGGAATGAAACATCGCATTTATAGCAGTACCTTCGGTTTTTCTTTGTCCGATTTTGGTCAAACTACTTTGGTAGTGAAAGAAGTAACAGTTGATGTGAGCATGTTAATTTTTTTTTTATCGTCAGGGTGAATTTGTGGATGACGGAACAGAAACACATTTCCAGTGGGGAAGCCACAACTGCTACATAAAAGCCATCAGTTCAGGAAAAAAGAAAGATGGAATTATACACTCCCTGGTTATAGATGGAAATGAAATACCTGAGTCTATTGATGAATAGTAGCTGAAAACAGAAGGATGAAAACAACTATAATGTACATTTACTTGTAAAATACTTTAAGAACTCCTGCGAAATTGATTTTGTGCCAGCCATTTTAAATGATAAAAATATTATTTGGCCAATTGCTGCGAGGTCTGAAACTCAGATTTCTTCAGGAAGAAGTAAGAAGCTGGCTTACAGTACTTTCAGGAAAGGATTAGATACTCAGTTAGACTTAGGGGAGCAGACACTTTTTTCGGCTCTTTTTTTACCCGCTATTTTCGTGGCAGGTAAAACTAGCTGAAAAAAGCGTCTGCTCCCAGCAGGCTAATATTCAGAGAGAATTTTCAAATTTCTGCCCATTAAGACCAAAAATGAATTCTCGGGTGCAGAACTTGCACATGTTGGCCAATAATAATAATAATAATTTTAAAAATTAAAATGGATATTATAAAATTAATATAATTTTGATACTTTCAACTCTCTCTAAGATGGATTACCATTGGTCACTACTGATAAAACATGTAAGTTTCCATCTTAGAGTTGTGTCTGCATCTAAAGAGAGTGTAAGAAAATGACTGAAGAATTTATGGACAAGCTCTAGAGGAGCCTATTAACCCTTCAGTCCCAATAGTGACCAAAATCAATTTTCTCCTAACTATATCCATACATTGTCAAGAGCAAAGTCTACGAGGATTGATAAAATGATCTCAAAGAGAAAAATCTTTGATTTTTATCAAATTATCTCAACAAATTCTGTAAGGAAATGTATGGATATCAGTTTGGAGAATTTGTATGTGGATATTGGAGCTTAAGGGGTTAAGAGAGAGGACCATTATGATGGATGTGTTTGTTCATTACTAATAATGTTATTTTCACAAAAAAAATGGAATTTTGTTACTCTTTTTACTATTTATTACCTAGAAACAAGCATTGGTGACACATTAGGTGTACAAAGTAAAATCTGCCGGAATTGTGTTTTCCACAGAATTATTGATTTTTTGTCTTGGTAGTCTGACCACTTTAATGATGTGGACATTAAATGCTTTTGCTGTTTTTTATTTCACTTGGATTACTAAACTTGAATAAGAAAGCAACAGAAAGTGAATTTTGGTTAGTTGTAGTCAAATGATGTTGTTCTGAAAACACATAAAATAGATGAACATGACAAACAAGTATAATAAGATGCCAATTTATTACGTATAGTTGTTTATAGTTGTAAATACTAGAAAAATTCATGCCCTATTATGCACTTATTTGGTGCCACTGAAGGGTTTTACTGTATGCAATTTAATCACTTGGGCATTCAAGATAGAAACTTGAATGTTTGCTTGCTTAAATTAAAACAAACACACAGAAAAAGAGTCATCGTTGTGATAATTGAACCGCTTCCGATTTCATCAGAGGTGGGGAAAAGGCAACTACTGTTTACACATAACAGGGCATTTTAACAACACATCATGGCAGCCATATTAATTTTGTGTTTCAATGGGCAGTTAGCCTGCGGAGCAGGGGCTTATAAGCAAAGAATTCAAGACGCTGTCTGAGTAGCGATGCACATACGGCAACTACACATATCAAGCCATGTCCTGAGTGGTCCCTTACAGGAGGATAAAAACAATGGAAAATTCTAAAATACTCATCCAAAAAAGTGGAGGCAGTCGCTTTGGAAAGATGGCTCTTTACAAGAAGTTCTAAATAATTATAGTGATTTGCCTGGGAAAATTTTGGTTTTGAATACGTGGCTGCTTACAAAAGGTGGTCACACATAGAGTTTCGACTGTATTGCGGAAAACTGATCACCACTAACATCATAATATGAAGTCTGTGATTTTCTGACATTATCAAGATCTGGGATGTTCAGGATAGAACAAAATCCCCAGACCATCTGCACATTACCAGACATAAATGCATGGATAGTCATTACCTTGTCAGGAGACCAAAATTGTTGACTTAATGCAAACAGCTTTGTGCCACACACTACAGAAAACTCAAAACATACTCAGGTTCTCCATCTTTGGCCCATGCCATTTCTACTTAAATTCTCTTTTTTCCCTCATAAGAGTCATTTCTCTTGCCAGATGATCTCTTGGTATAAGTAGATCCTTCCTCTTTTGACTCTTTATAATCATATTTTTCATTATCTCTCTTTCTAGAGTCGTTCCTTCTGGACCCTTTGCTATTGTCATAACCTTTTGATAGTTTATACCTATCACCTCCCCTATCACCCATAGCTTTCCTGTCTTTATAATCTTTTGATTTTTCCTTGTAATAGCTCTCCTTTCTTCTGTCTGCTGAATCCCGCTCCCTTCTCTCAGAGTAATCTTTTTCCTTTCTCTGTTTTGATTCTTGTTTCTCTTCAAATGATTTTAGCTTTTTATCCACACTCCTGGTGGTTTCTGCTTCGCTTCCACTACTGCTGCTGGATTCCTCTCTATCCATGCTACGTCTTCTTCCAGTTCTCTCTTTAAACGACCTCTTCTTGTTGTCGCCATAACTTTTCCTTTCATAATCAGCTGAATCATCCCGGTCTAAATTTAGCCTGACATCTCTACCCTCTGTAAAAGTCCTTTTCTTGACATCGCCCCTTTCTTCCTCATCAGAATCACCTGACTCACCTCTTTCCACACTGTGTCTTAGCTCTTTCTTCTCCTTGAATGATCTTTTCTTAACATTTCCATCCTCAGTCTTTTTAACTGTAGGCTCAGTTTGTATAGTCCCAGGAAGGATTCCTCCCTGCTCTGTCCCCTTAACGAATCTGATTAACAATTTTGGACGCAGAGCTGCCTTGATCCTCAAAGTATCTGCGTACTCGATTACCTTCTCAAGCGTGTCTTGCTGTTGCGTTGGAGTAGATGTCAGCTGCTCACTCTCGAATGAAACTCGCTGGTCTTCTTGTTCTTCTTCCTCTTCCTCCTCTTCACTGCTTGATTCTGCAAATGCAGAAGCAGTGCTTTTAACAGGTTTAGACTTCATTCCAAACTGCATCATGCCCTGACCTTTCTTCTTTCCAATGTTAAAAGAAAAACCCTGTTTTGGGGGCGTGGCTGTTCCAGATGTTTCTGCCTCACTTGCATTGCCAGAAGACGCACCCATCTTAAAACTGAATGGTTTCTTTGCTTGATTATCTCCTGGTGGGGGTGGTGGTAGGGGAGGGGCTGGCTCATTAGGGAGGGGTGGGGCTGGCTCACTGGGCAGAGGAGGTAGATTGTCAGGGGGTGGGGGTGGGACAGCTTTAAAGCCTTGCTGTACTGTGATTGGCTTGAATCCAGAACTGCCAGTTGTCGTATTTGATGATGTTTTAAATGCTATATTGAATCCTGCATTGGATCTGTTGACAGTAAAAACAGATTTTTATGTAGATTAAGGGGTGATTAAACCCTAGCTTTCCCTTTTGGCCTTTTTCTATTATTTTATCTACCTCTTTCTTTTGTTCAAGATTTGATTTTTTACTATAATATTCTACAGTAATAAAACAGCAGCCACATGCAGTCAGAGACTGACAATTTTTTTTTTAAGAAATAAACCGTAACAGCGTAAAAAGAAAGTAGTGTCCGATAGCCCAGGGCTAGTGGATTTTGCTATCGGGCTAGTGAATTCTGTTTTTAACTTGCCCGACGGGCAAGTGATGTCTTTTGAGGAATTCGAATAACAGAAGAACTGTGAAATCAATTCTGCTAGTACCCATAGTGAGGCTTACCCTTGTATTACCTTCAAAAAGTTTTTGGGGCTAGTTGAAATGACGTCTGGGCTAGTAAATGCTAGCTTCAGCTTGCCCAAATGGCAAGCTGTAAAAATGATTTTCTTTACACCCTGCTTAACTTACTTAGAAAAAGATCCAGTTCCAGCAAGAAGATGTAGCCTTTGCATCTCTTTTTCCATCTGCTTCTGTTCCTTCTTCTTTTTTGCATCTACAATTAAGTTAACATGGAAGTAAAAAATACACTGAAATAACATGGTACATTACAAAACCTCATCATTCCTGGCATAAGCTACAATGTGGTTAGAGTCAAACCTGTATATAACAGCCCTGTATATAGCGGTCATCCTGTACATTGCGGTCACCGGATAATTTAGCAAAATTTGCCTTATATTTTCCGTAAAGTTCAGAGTTCTCAATATGTTTTAACATAGACAGCAAGAATGTGAAAGTAGGCAGCTTGCCAATTGAATTTCATAGTCAATTTCAGGCTTTCTCACGTTACCCTATTTCCCCAAAAAGTAGACAGCTCAAACCTCCAAGTAGCCAGGGCCCAGTTGTTTGAATGCCTGTTAGCGCTAACCCAAGGTTAAATTTTTACCCAGGCTTCTCTCGGATAATTTTCTATATTTTTTTTAGAGTATCCAATCATCAAATTGTAGGCAAAGAGAATTAAACTGAATTCGTTTTTTAAGCTCTCATATCTGAGTTCAACTTTCGCACTAACCCTGGGTTATCTTAACCCATCTTCGAACAACCCGGCCCAGGTTTTTAGCCTGCCAGCACTTAATGGGAACCCTTAAACTTTACCTGTATATAGCAGTAATCTGTTTATAAAGGACAAGGTCAACCTTTTTGGGTTCCTGAATGCACAATTTTATTATTATTATTATCACTACACCAATTAAAAAGGAGTGTATCGGGGACTTGCTCAAAATCGGCCATCCACCAGCGCAAAATGGCCACCAAATTGGATAACAATCAAACAATTAGCAAATCATAACAAACTTGATTCAAAAGCTCATTACATTGTCACTAGCGGGGCAGGAGTACAGGCCTGTAGGGAGGGGTGTGGGAAGGGTGCACTTGCACCCCCCCCCCCCCCCCCACACACACACACACACACATGCCCCAGAGGTCTACTTTTTTGTCGGACCAATGATTTAAAACAAAAAGAGTTGATAATATTTTTCAAATCTCATTCACTGCTTGTGTAGTAAACTTGAAAACTCTGAAAGTGTTAACAAGCCTCATGCTTTCCACAAAACCTGTTTTCGCCTTCATGTAAACGTATCAAGGGGATTTGGTATGCCTACAAGGCATTAACCTCTTGCTAATTACACCTTGTCCTTAAGGAAAAAAAGTCTGTATTGGAGGATTTGTAGTGTAGATTGAGAAAATGTTTCCGTGCCGCTTTTTCTTTACTTGGAGGTCAAGTGGTCTTTTACTGTTCAGCGGCTGACAATCGACATAAACAATGAAAACGGCTGAAACTTTTTTGACCTTCCATTTTCATCGAT
The DNA here is from genome assembly GCA_964035525.1 of Porites cylindrica. Lineage (NCBI taxonomy): Eukaryota > Metazoa > Cnidaria > Anthozoa > Scleractinia > Poritidae > Porites > Porites cylindrica. The sequence continues at coordinate 7,220,109 of OZ037777.1, read as the reverse complement.
TTAAATTACTATTGATTTTATTGATTATCGAATTTCATTGATTGGGCATGCCGGCCCTTTAGCAAGTGCATTTGCTTTATGCCTTATTACCAGACTGTGCTCACCTTTCAAATATCTAAATACAGTAGTTATTTCCACATAAAAACATTATTCATTACTTTCCAGTAGAGTTTAAAGAAAACCTGTATATGGCAGTCACCCTGTATACATGTATAAAGTTCTGTCAGCTGACCATTTCCATAGGGTGACCATTATATGCAGGTTTGACAGTTTGTCATAACAGTGTAATGATGATGACCAGAGTACCATAACTGCTCTTGTTCTGGGGTAACGGTAAAAGTAAAAAACTGCATTATAGTAATATTTCACACTTTTTCAAGGTTACATTAATCTCGTTATACACATATAAAAGTTTAATTCTATATAACCGGTAAGTACAAAAAAACTTACATATATTTCTAGTTGACTCTCTTTGCCTCAATTCCCTGAGTCTCTGCAAAATGTATAAACTTCATATAAACAGAAGGCATTTATCTTGCCATGGAAAATGCACTTTATTAGTAGTTCTAAAAGCAGCTAAGTCATTATGTGGATCAAATCAAAATAAATGTATTGAAAAAAAGCCTTTCAAAATTAGTCTCAGTACAGTTAAGTGACATAAAGCTGAATTTGTCAGAAACATAGGATGATGAAGAGGTTGTCTCTTCCCACAGAATTTTCCTGTACTTCATGTATTTAGTTCCCCCCCCCCCCCTAAAATACTCCACCTTAATGCTGCACTTAGCCACCATAATGTACAGATTCCCCCAATAAAGTCACTGAAATGCTCAGAGGCTATTTTCCATTATTTAAATTTAATGCTAACAAAAACATTCATGATAATTAAAGGTTTTTAGTACAGCAAAAGGTAATCCTCTAAATGGCTTTATTAGGGAGCCATTTGAATTTGTTTTTGTAATTTTGACTTTACAGGTAGGTGATCATTCTCTCTTAAAAACTTCTTTAATTTTCCAAGAAAATTCCACTTCAATGCCCACAAAAATGCGAGCAAACTTTACACTGTACAAAAGCCTATTGGGAGGAGAATATTTTTACCAGACTATTCTGTACCTGCCGATGTGCGTGGTCATAAGAGTTGATGTGGTTATCATATTCCTTGTATTTAAAATACTGTTTGTCACAAAGTTCACAGTAGAACATCTCTTTCAAATCCCGTAAACTCTCCTCGATGGCTTTTTCCTTTTCTTGCTCATTCTAAGAAAAAAATAAATTCTCATTCATTTTTATAAAATAGCTAAGATAGCATGCATACTCTGATTGGCTGAGAGGCATGAGAGTAAGAAAACACAGTTGTGAAGTCAAGATGTTTAAATGGTGTTTTTAGGAAGCTGGAATGAATCTGAGGATGGGCCACATCTTCCTCAAGAATACCCATGGCTTGTACAACTTGAGACAAACAAATTTCAAGGACTTTTCATGAACTAAGATTTATTTACCATATTGGCTAAAAGGCATCATGGAGTCATTTACAATTTTTATTTCTTTGACTATCATTGATCACGTTATTTTAAAATACTTTCTGCAACAAGACTTTGCAAAATGACTGGGTATGACTTGCAATGGCATCTGAGATACGGAAATAGCATTTGAAATAAAGAGACAGAAATAAAAATTAATATTGTTCATGTACAAAAATGGTTTTACTTTAATGGTGAGTTTTACAGGTTCTTACACGAGGATGAGCCAAATTTTCCTCTGCAAAATAATCTAAGTTTACAGAAAAAGGTCTCTGGCGTAGACAAGGTTGTGAATTTCAAATACTTTTCAAGACCTACAGAAGGAATCAAGTACTTTTCAAGGACCTAAATTGAATTCAAGGACATTTCAAGACGACTGGTAAAATTGAAAACCTTTTCAAGATTCTATGAACCATGATACCACACCCACTTAGGAAAGACAATGTGAAAGGTTTGAACCCAGGAGTCATTTAACAAGTAGATCTCCATACATTACATTACTGACAGACGACCAATAACATCTCGACTTAATTGACTAATCAGCATAATAACCAGAGTTTAATATCATCAACTGACGTGATACAACTCACTTTGATTCTGAAGATGACTACCACACAGGTTGCTGAAATGTCAGTCTTTGTCAACAACAGTCCTATTCACGACTACGTTCACCGAGATGATCATACATGTTCTGAACCTACTTACATTGTATGGAAATGTTGAGAAAGTAGTTGAGAAAGACAGTGTTCTTTAGTGTCCACATGAAAATTCTCCAGACTGATCTCCCTACATTTCATTAAAGAATTAGTTGAGAGAATTTGATAAAAGATCAAAGCCTTTTCCGTTTGGAGATCATTTTAGCAATTCTTATAACCTTTACTCTCGAGGATGTATGAATATTATTGTCAGGAGAAAATTAATGATTTGTCTCTTCCCTGCTCTATCAAAAGCCGGAGTATTTCCTTCGTCCTTTAAAAGATTGCTCAACTATGAACTTCAGTGCATTCGGTTTGGCTTATCACTAGGGGCGCATTCTCTTGGCTCCAATGGGCCATTTTATAATTCTTTTTTTTGTGTGTGGGAATCCCAAAAGGCTACAGCCTAGTAAGAACACTGGAAAGGGTTTTAAAACTAAGAGTCCTCATACTGTAACCCTTGTTCACCACACTGAGGCATTCCCACCACACCAGATAGCTCTTGGGCCGACATGAAAAGTACACCAGATAGCCGGGCTTCTCATCGCTCATAAGAACAGTAATTTCAGTGTGATTTTTATGTACCAGAGCAAAGTTGCACCACGCCGATCTTGGAAGTAGATCGTCACATATTGGAAAGGTTTCTGCTACACTTTATGTCGACTGGTATTCAGACTGTAGCGGAAATAAATAAGTAGGAGCGATGACTGGAACCCGTTCAGACATAAGTAAAATTCAGAAAATGAGGATTGGGACTTGGTGCATTAAACTGCTCCAGTCTGAAGTTTGACGTTTGTGAATGACTTGTTCTAGTTCTGTGCTATTGCTGTTAATACCATACCAAATGGCTTTTTACAGTGGCAAAAAAAGCTGTTGGGCTAATTGGATAAAGGGCAGACAAAGCCTAAGCCCCCAATAACTTGCCATATTCAGTCTTCATGAGAGGCAATAGTGTGCTGACATGTTAAGTTAGCAAAAGCTGGGTGTTCAGAAAACAACTAACCTGATATTTTTGTTGTAGTTCATCAGTGTCTTCTTTCTCTATCTCCATCACCTTTCTATTGCGAGTTGCTTCATCTGCCTGCTCAAACTACAACCACCACAGAAACGTTTCGGAAAATGAGAGAATGGATTTGGAATGTTGTATCACATAAGGTATGTCCCACTTTAGTTGTATGCACACCTCACATGCCTTTCCATTTGTGAGACTGTACTAAATCATGAGATCAAAGGAAAAAATCTATGTGCTTTACCTGAGCTGTAAAAAGTTTTGCTGTTCATTCCAATGGAGTAAATCATGAAGGCGACCTAAAGGCCTTCTACTCTTTCTTTATATGGTCCTTTGAGCCGGACATTTCTTGAGGTGATAATTCTTGTGATTGTAATTCTCAAATAGGATGAATCTGGTTTACCCGACCATGCTGTGGAACCTTCATCTTTCGAGTCGACTGTTTTAAAGGTGCAAGTGATATCACTGAAAGGGGAAAACCTTTCAAGGAAAAAGGCCTTTTACTCTTTCTTAAGACCCACTAAAATAACTAAATAATATTATGTTACAAACATACCTCCATAGTGAGACGACCAAGACAGAGAGAATCTTCCTTCCTGACTAAAGGGAGTGGCTCTGTACGACCTAAAAGAACAACACAGTGGTTAATACTGCAAATTTCCTGCTGAAACAAGCAAGACCTTTGTAGCACTAATAATGCAAAAAATGCACTATAACTTCTACTCTTAAAATAAATAATGTATTAATCATTAAGTCAAGTGCATTAAACCATATGTTCCCATATTTTGTTACTATCAAGGTTAAAAGATTAGCAAAACTACCTAAAACATTGTTTATTAGACTAGAAAATGACACAACAAGATTGTCTTTTTTCTTCCACTTTCATTGGGCCCTTACTGTAAGCTTCACTCCTTTAGAAAAGCTCTGGCACAATTTAACATGAAAATACTTTTAAAGAGCGTACAGGTTGGTAGTTACCCTGCACGCAGAGGCCCTACGATCTTCCTAGGAAGATTGACGGGCCTCTGCTTGCAGGCTGGTAGTGGCTATTGGGCCAAAATTTCCATTCATATTTTCCAATCAAAGAAACATGATACAGGCTGCAAAGCAAGCCGGTTTTACGGCTTGCCATTCGGGCAAGTTGTTGCTCGTATATACTAGCCCAAGAGTCTTTTAAGTAGCCCAAACAAATTTTTGATAAACAGCATTGATTACAGTTCTTCTGCAATTTGAATTTCCCCAAAAACTTCACTTGCCCTTCGGGCAAGTTAAGAACAGGATTCACTAGCCCTATTGCAAAATCCACTACACACGAATGCCACGAATGTCCAGTTTGAACTGAATGGTGCACCTTCAGAATGATAAAGGCTGCTGAGTTAGAATGGTGCAAGAATGAGGATATGATACCTTGCTTCTTCCTCCCCAATCCTGATCCAGTAGTCCAGCCCAGTTTGAGAGCCATCTGGTATCCAATATTTTCCTATACAAGTGGAGGATGATACAATTCGGGCAGTACTAGCCAAAATCAAAGCAAAACACCCAAGAACAGTCTTTAGGATTGACTATTTAATTATGTCTTATTGTACAGTCTGAGTTGCCATACTGGCCCCAGTTGTTCAAACGTGGGATAGAGCTATCCACCAGATAAATCACTGTATTATAAAAACACCAATGAAATGCCAGGTGAGCTTTCGGGCGAAAACTTGATATCTTCACATGTGAAAATAACATGTTATCTTCACATGTGAAAATATCACCGTTGCTATGGCTACATAATATATCACGCCTTTCACACCAAAAAACTATTAAAGCGAAATGGTTTGGTAGCTCATTGGTGTTTATATAATAAATAGAACATTACATGCCTGCTTGGAGATACGAAATTTCTCTTCTCGTGGTGAAAAAAATATTTCACTCGTTCACTGCATTCACTCGTGAAATATTTTTCAACACTCAAAGAAAAATTTCGTATCTCCGCGTAGCCATGTAATATTCTCTATATCCACTGGCTGAGTATTAGGGAAATCAATAAATATTGTGTTATCCACTGGATAGGGATTTATCCAGAGGATACCATTATCCACCATTTAAACAACTGGAGTCTGAAGGGGATCCGCTGAGAAAGGTTTTGGGAAACTGGTCATCTGGTTTAGGGGTGCAAGTTGCACATCTTAGTATGACATACAATGTAGGCTATTCAGAGGGCAGCAAGCTGGGGGGAGGTCATGGTTCTGTTTCATGTGCAAATTTTGACAATTTTCACATATCACATGCTTTATAAAATAATAATGACTATATCATGACTATATTCGTGACTTGTGAGATCATTTCATGAGTCACGAATATAGTCATCACCCGCCTGTTAATCTAACAGGCTACAAACCAAAACCATAGCCATCACAAATCAGACACCACAATTTGATTTGACGATTGCAACTTCTTCTCTAATTAGAATGTTGGCAGGGTGATCTTAAAGGGCGCTAAAAAACAGATGTTACTGACCAGGACAAAAACGTAATGCACAGAATGCAACCGACAGCGCTGTACAATCCATTTTGTCTGATACTATAGATTTTCATGTAATGTGACAAATAATTCTTGTGTCTTACATATCTTATATGATAAATCAGGCTTCACAGGCATACAGTAACTGATTTCATGGATCACGTTAAACTTTGTACTTCACACACGATGTGCTAAATTTGGGTCTAATCAAGCATCATGCAAAAACCCTTTTTCTCTTCTTACAGTTTAATTCTAATTTTCTGTCATGAGTCGACTCCCTGCCCCTTTTCATGAGGGATTCACCCCCTTCCACCTCTAAGTTTGCCTCTTGATGTAAAAAAAATTCAGTGACCACCAAAATTTGGTGATGATGATGATTTTCAATGACTTTGACAAGAATAGAGATTTTCCCAGACTTTCCCTGACCATAAAAACTTTCAATTTCACCTGACTTTTTTTATGATGATGGCAACCATGGTGAATCTTGTGACTCACATTTTCTTTGAAATTCAAACCACACTGATTTTAGTTTCACCCTTTGTCTCAGATTATGAAACTCAATAAATAACACACATAAAAAGTAGCTGTTTCAGGAATTAAGCAAAAAGCAAAAGCTTGGGAAAAAAGATTGCCAGCTCTATTATTCGCGTACTTTGCAAGCAGAGGCTACATTCTCGCTGTGTGAGCTGTAGTGTGAAAAGTAGTCTCTGCCAACAACCATTCAAATCCGTCCAGTAATCTGGACAAATAAATTTAAAAAACAGGCTTTTTCCTGTTCTCGACTGGTTTAGAGCATTGGATGAGTATTGCGGGGACCTTGCATAGCAGATCAGAGTTGTCACAATTTTTTAGTCCCACGAAACTCATGCCATTTGACAACAGACCTGACGATTAATTTTGCTTGGGAGTCACGTGACGAGAAATTCATGCATGCACGATAGAAAATTGAACGGTTGCCGGCAGAGGCTACTTTTCGCACACCAGCTCACACAGCAAAAATGTAGAGTCTGCTCATAGGGTATTATTCATGCAATGTGAACGTTAGAAAGCATCCTTACTGAATAATTTTCATCTTGTTTGGGGGAGAGCTTAAGCTTACGTTTCTAAGCTCACTTCGTAAAGTTGACTTGCAAAGGTTAAACAAATCAGGTTTCGGCAACCCATTTTCGGCATAATTATAGAATACAGGACCAACTCTCTAGGCATATAAGCTTAAGCTTATCTATCTCGTTCTAAAAACAATTGTCTTGACAAGACAGCCTGGCACCGAGCCACTTTTCTCTTTAAGACCCTAGGATAAGAGCCTGCATTCTGTAGTTGCTCCCCATTTTCCGACTTGAGAATAAAACTGGAATAATATTTAAGCTTAAAAACCAAAGTAATCAGATCTATTGAAAATACCTCAGCGATATGAGCGTCCAAAGTTGCCTTCTCCACAGTAGGTTCATCGTCGTCAAAAATTTGGGAAACGTCTGCATTTCCCGTCTGTAACAGCATAAAAAAGAAGACTCATAACAAAAGTACACCCAGAGCTCTAATTCGTTTTTTGCTCGAGATGTTCTGCTGCGAATATACTCATAAAAGTGCAACATTACAGCTACCTGATATGAACGGTTTTCGTGAAATCTTGAGAATTTGGCCGCCATTTTGAACTTACTGACCTCGATGTCACGTTTGTAGCGAGCATGCGCTTCTTCTCGGCCTCCTTTTCACGGAAAGAAAGAAAGAAAGAAAAGAGCCTGTATTTTCTCAGTTATCCACTCCCTTCCGTCCGAGTGATATTTTAGATCCAGGGGTTCAGATCGTGGGAACAGCGCAAAGAGATACATGTGAGCAGAAAAACTTCCTTCGCACCGCACTCCACTATCCCAACGCCTGGAACAGGCTAGGCTAGAGCATTTGTAAAAATTACGATATTTAAAAACTTTGAAGGGAGGATTATAATGCAACATAAAAATATAAAGCCATAAGGTCTTGTTCCCGTGTAGAGAAAGATGACAGCCTTTGAACAAATAAAGCTGGCTCTAAATACGCTAGTAAAAACAGAACTGAGAGGCAACTAGAGTTAAGTACGTGACCTCGCAGACATTTTCTTGAACAAATTTCTCCATAAAACAAAAATTTGAATAGTAAATATTCTGTAAAAGAAAAATAGTAAAAGTAAACAAATTGCCATTGAAGACTGATACATTCCTATCGCGAAAAATGCGGTGGCTTATCAGATGAATTCGAGTTTGAAAAGTATACATCTGCATTTGTTTTAGATTACTTAGTAACTACAGCGACTGTCGTCGAAAACTAAAATACTCCTGCGTTGGTTTTAACTAAATGCTCTGTTTCACGTTCAATTCTTGTTTGTCTTGTTTTATAACAGGTCATTTGCTAAATATTTACCTAAATGAGTGCGAAATAAATGTCGAACTAAAACCTCGTTATATTAAAAAAAAAATGGCAAAAAAACTGTCAAAATTAAAAGCGATGGAAGCAGATCAGCTGGCAGATTCCGTCTTCTTTTTCACCTGTTTTACTATAGCCCTCACGAACGAATTGTAGATTTATTAAACTTTTCCCCGTTGCAAAAAAAAAGAAGAAAAAATAATAATACAAAGACAGTTACAAAGAGAAAAGTCGACTCAGGCGCAAGACTTTAGCATCTCAAAAGTCCTCTGTCTTTTTGGGTACCCTGTGTAGACACAATTAAATGAAGTAGCCGTTCCTTTTCTCTTTCGAGGCTGCGCTCTTTAACGGTGTTAATGAGAGCGCTAAGAATACCATTTCGACGAAAATAAACAAGAAGCTTCTTGCACCATTTACACGAGCATACAAGACGAGTCTTTGCTTACGTCCTTTCCAAGCTTATATGGCTTAGCTTTTTAACCGTTTAAACCCTAACATCAAAATACAAATTCTCATTTCTTATCCCTATGCGTTTTCAATACAAGTAGTGGGGAGAATTTGTTGAAGCATCAATTAGATTCATCTTGTGTGATCATGTTCTTAATTCTCATGACCACTCTGTTTTATAAAGCAGTGATATTACATGGAGAAATTTGACGCTGATCACTCGCTTAGGGCTTAAAGGGTTAAGTTTTCAGGTTTGTGACTTTTTTAAGGCCACAGCACTATAAGTTCTGTTTTAGGAAAGGTTCATTTACCAAGGTTAAATTTGCCTTGAGAAAATGACTGTTTATATTGCCAGACAACTACAAAAGTTGCCATAAAAGGTATAGTTTCCTTAACTGCTTCACATGCAAAAAAGAATATCTTTTTATGTTTCTCTACTCGAAATTCAGCCAATAAGCTGGCTTTCGCCGAACATTTACACCTTAGTACAATGTTCGAGTTCGTCTGAAACAGGAGCCGACTGGTCTGAAACCATTGTTACCGCACACTGACTTTTCACACTTATGCGGAAAACCGAATAAATTTGTTTAATTGTCGAGTTTCTGGGATAACGGTTGCTAGCTCGAAAACAATCTAAATGTTCTTTTCACAGCGGTTATTTGTGGCCTGAGCTGAGGTAGGTGATTTAATAAGAGATCGCCTAAAATTTACAAAATTTTGACGTAATATTGATGGCGGGATAAAAGTAGTCGATCGTTTGGGTTCTTTTTGGTTGGAAAAGTTTGGAACCACGATACCTCATCACCGTCGGATAGTATGGCCTTTAAGCATGTCGTCAAAATGAAGAAAGGAAAGTGATAAAGATAGTTGTAATCATGATTGACATAATGATCTACTTAACCCTAGTCTTGTTGGACTCAGCTGCTGTAGACAGAAATTGCACTGTGTCGGTTCAATTTGACTGACACAATATTGTCAAGGGGAGCATTAATAATACAGAAAAAGACGCAAAACATTTGTAGCGGAAACAATAACAGATGCTAAAAGAAGAACACATATAGAACTACTGCTGAGGAATTGTTCTTGGCAGCTCCTTACCAGCCGTGTCGAAACTAGAAACTCGCAAGATGTCAGTGAATTCCCCGTCAAATACTAGTCAAGGAAGTGCCGATATTTTGTTGATTTACGGACGCGAGGAAGCAATCATTCAGACTGTAATTCTTGGGTTCATTATTCTTTTTGGCGTTGCTGGGAACTTATATATATGCAGCGTTGTTTACAGAAACAAGAACTTGAGAAATCCAACGTTTGTTTTTCTCGCTAACTTAGCTGTAGCAAATATTGGTGCTCTCACGTTATGCACGCCATTTCCTGTCCTCAACAGCATTCGAAGAAGATTTGGGCTGGCAAAACACTGGTGTATTATAAATGGCTTTCTAAACAACTTCTTTTTCTGCATTTCAATTCTCACATTGTCCTTAATCACCTCCCAGAATTATTTCTCCGTTGTAAAACCCCCGTTTTGCTCATGGTTGCATATCACGCCGAGAAACGCAAAGTTTCATTTGGTGGGCTTGTGGACTCTTTGCTTTTTATTTTCGCTGCTTTCCCTAGGCCCGTTTGAGAGTTGGAGCTATATTGTTTTTAACCCAACCACGGCACATTGCGGACTGGCGTTTCCTAACAGCTTGGGAGATAAATTAAAATTGACGTTTCTCGCCTTGGTCGCATTTATTATACCAGTTTCTGTTATGTCGTTTGGCTACACGCGAATATATTGCAAAGTACGTGCGCACGAAGAGAGACTGAACCGCAACTCGACAGAAGGGCCGAGAATAGGTACTTTGACTAGAAAACTTGCGGTGACTCTGTGTCTGATGTTTGGTACATTCGTCATCTGCTGGTTGCCGTTTTTTCTACTCATTGCCCTGGCGGTCGTATTCAACAACGCATCACAACTACCGTGGTCACTGGGAAGAATTGCATATTGGAGTGGCTACCTTAATTGTGCCATCAATCCAACCTTATATTGTTTGCGATCATCTGCGTTTAAGGATGTCATCCGTCGGTCTTCGACATCCACTGGGGAAGTGACAAAGAAGTTTTCGATACCGAACAGACGCAGGAGAGCATTTTCTCTCCCAACAATGCCAGCAAACTTTAATGCTGGCGCTGCCAAGCGGGTTGATAGACAAAGCTTTCCTCAAATCGAGTGCGAGAGAGCATCTGATCTTCGTCTTGGGCAAAATTTTAGATCTGAGGTTGCTCGCTTGCGGGCGTACTCCTGCTCAGGATATGAAATTAAAGAACACGCGGAAGAGAATCGAAAATGAACGGAAAACGTTAACTATGCATGAGAAAAACCGGGTAACACCAGAGACTGCAAATAAATATCAAGAAGGGTAATTTAATAAATCCGTGTTGCAAGTTAGAATTAGATCAATTCTATTAGAACAGTGGACCTACAAGATGACAAATCATTTCCGACTTATACAAAAGACAAGTCAGTAGGAGGAAAATCAACGGAAACCGCCAACTTAGTATTATTGAACTAAAACGACATCAGTATAACCGTTCAGAAAGAAACCTATGTTTAGACAAATACATCATTATCTAATGCAAGTTTTACATACATGGAATCAATACGTATTGAGATTGAAATCTGATTCCGTGTCTAATTCAGTTTCATTTTCAGCTCTTTTTACGTGCATAAAAGAGGTGAAAACTTAACGTTTTTCCGTTGATTTTCGTCGTTCTTTGTCAATACGCCTCACGTCGAAGACTTAGTGTAGTTTTTGTTGATTAAAAATACATTTTTGTTTGCTTGAGCGCTTTTGGGAGCAAGCGATTTAAAAGATTTCGTTAAATGTCTAGGACTATATGACACCGAAGTTCCTTGATTCTAACATACGAGATTTGTTATGATATTATTCTCAATTGTAACTGAACCAGTTTTTTATTGGATTGCAAAATAAAATAATAATAAGAGCGGATTTACTCCGTCCAATTGTTCAAGCCGTCTTTATTTAAATTATAACGATGACCCATTTTTAATTTACTTTTGATCTAATCAAATTGCAATTTCAAACAGCTGCATTTTCACTTGCTCAGAGTCCAAATTTTCAAATATCAATAACGACTGATTAACATATAAAAAAGATGAACAACGAGAATAGCTTGAACCCTATTTAAAAAACAGTCACCCTTAACAGTTTAAAAAAGGAACCGCCGCCGACGGAAAGCAAAATTCTTTGTATCGAGGAAGTTACTGTTAAGCGATTGTCAGCTTGTCAAAACAACAGGAATATTTTTCGAGTGTGCTATATTTACTAAACTGATATTCTGAGAGTCAGAAAAGCTTTCCACTTGATTATCATAACAAGCGACAAATTTTTTATTTATACCCATTTACCATTAAGACAATGATAAGACTGACGTGCACCCTTGACAATACCTTTTTAGAATTCGGAACGAAAAGATGTGTCTCTGTTCTTCAAACGCTTAAGCTATTTACTTAGTTTAAAAAGCCAGCAAAAATAATAAAAACAGAGGAAAACATAAATTGATTTCGATTCCAAGGAAAACTTGCCCACATAAATTTTCATTACCTTCGATCTAAAATGACGATATTAGCAAGCCTTTGATTTTGTAATTACCCCAAAAGCAATTAATTGCTAAAACAACAAAAAATGCGTAGTAGGAAAACGACAACGAAAAAACAAAATAATGGGCCGAATAATTACGAAACGAAATCTGAAGCGAACAACGGAGATGGAACAAAGGGGTATCACAGCGGCAGTTTTTAAAATCAATTTAGACAAATAATCCGTGTACAAATGGAGTCCTTTTTTTGCTCTTACGCAGCGCCCATGGTGTCTTGGGAATTACGCACAACACCCAACTGCATGCACCCGGTGTTCCTTTCCAGTCGACGCCCGCGCTTTCCGTGTCATAAGGAGCTGGGAGCTTTCCAATCGATAACGGCGACGGTAGCGAAAACGTGACTTTTAAAATAAATACGCGTTTTTTTCAAACTTTGTCGCGTTTATTCCTTTTCGCTGAAAATGTTCACTGTAGGCGAATTTCCCGGGAGTTGATTTCTTGGGGACCGCACTCAAATTTAGAAAAAGAAGTAAAAATTCGTCGTCGCTTGTTTGCGTATTCCATAGAACGTAAAAATAGGCAATTTCACATCGCAGTCATGCAGTGACGGCAGAGAAATGTACAAAAAAGTACGATGCACGTGCAAAGTTGTTGTCTTGCTAGAATTAAACCTATTGCTTCAATTTTTTGTCGTTTTTGTTGCCGTGGCCGCCGTCGTTGCTAAAGCTCCCTAGTTTGATAACCACGACAGCGACGCCGGCGAAAACATCACTTTAAAAAGTCACTTCGCCTTCTTTTAACTTTACCGCGATTATCCCATCTCACTGACTTTGTATCGTAACTCTCCTGGGGCCCGTTTCTCGAAAGTCCCGGTAACTTTTCGGGCCCGAAATCAAATATTCAAATCGAAATATAAAGAATGAGAGCGCGGGTCATGGCTAGCAAACTACTCCATTTTGTTTCATTAACTGATAGTTTTATCATGTTAGATGCAAAACTATTGAAACCTCGATTTTTAATGTAAACGGAGACAGCTTACCGGGCCCGTTAATTATCGGGACTTTCGAGAAACGGGCCCCAGGAGTTGAATTCTTAAGAAAAATATCCAAGCTAAAAAACAGGACGAGAAATTCATCGACGCATGTTCATGTTGTCGATAAAGCGTGAAATTAGGCATCACGTTGTAGTCGTGCAGAATAAAAAGTTGAAACGACAAAGTTGTTATTTTGCTAATCTTATAGACTACGAGTAGTCCCCCATTTTTCCTCAGGGATAGTAGAGCGAGCGAAACGCTAGCGCGCGTGAAAATCACCCCACGAGAGAAAAGGCGACACGCGAGGTGATTTTCACGCGCGCTCGCGTTTTGCTCGCTCTACTATCCCTGAGGAAAAATGGGGGACTACTAGTCTACTAATCTTGGGGCTATGTTGGGCTTTGTTCACACCATGCCGGGATGGCTTTTGCGCCCGCACGAAAGCCGTACCGGATGAAACTTCTGTTCACACATAAGAACGGTGATTTTGGCGCGATTTCTGTGACGGAGCGAAGCTACGCCGCGCAGATCTCTAAAGTGGAGACTCACATATCAGATAGGCGTCCACACTATAACGGATAGCTTTTTGTTTTGGCACGAAAATATAGTGTGAACATTAGCCTCCCACGCAGATATTACGTTACGTTACAATACGTTACGGGACGTTACGAAACCACGACGATGACGGCAACTGGAACGTCAAAAAACAGTAGGTTTTTAAAATGAGCAAAACTACAACTCTTCACGTGCAACACGCTTTTTTGTACATTTTTTTGCCTTCACTGCACAATTACGACGTGAAATGACCAAATTTTAAGTTTACTTGGGAACGGGAACAGCAAGGCGATAAATTCTACCATGTTTGTCCGAACTTGAGCGCGTTCCCTTCCCTTGTTTTTCCGTTCTCTTGCCGTCGCGTTGTCATTTTAAATCTGCTTCGTGAAGCCTGAGGACTAGGTAGAAATAAAGACAGATGATGATAGCCATTTTAGTTAATTGTGCAAGAAAAGGAAAGGGTTGAGCACTAGCCAGATTCGACAACCAGTCACGCGGTCGTTCTGCATATCGGCATAATGACTTCGATTCATGAATAAGAGATTTAGGAAAGAGAAACAGCGTGCAAAATATATTGCTGCACTCCAAAAATCATATTTCGAAATTATTATCTCATTGATCACTGAGATATGCACGTGAACTCTCGGAGTTGACAACCTTCAACTTTCCAGCTTTTACAATTGACAAGGCTGGGAGAGCTGTGTAGCAAATTAGCCACAGGCTTCCCATTTTCTGTAAGCTTGCAGACGGTTTGTGAAAGGGGTTTACTAACTGGCCACAGCCAGTCATAACAATTCCTCTCAATAAGATGTTGAGGGGTTTAGGATAGATAAAAACAACTGAAGAAAACGCTAAATCGTCAAAACGAAAATGAACTGTTTATAAGCAAAACTGATGGAAAACTGACTCATATTAGTCACACTTCAAACAAACATTCATATAATTATATATATTTCAGCAAATAGTAACAAAACGTTACTGTTTAGAAACTCTAAACTCTGTTTAAAAACATTGAATGTATGACATTACATTGACCAATAAACATTTCTTTCTGCCTGGTTTGAACAATTCAACACAATGTCAAATTAAGGCCATTTTCGTCTTTCTTTTTTTATTTTTTTTCTGCTTTTTTTTCTGGTAGGAAGCACAGTGACATTTGTTTACCATTTCATGGAAATTGAAACTAAGTCACTGCTTGCTATCATATTACGTGTAGGTCTCTAGTTTTTTCTATTTTTGTCTCTGAATACAAAACATTTTGAACCAAAGAGGCAAATCTAGAAGACAAACATGATTACATTCTAAAAAGAATACATAACATTTTATCTCATCGACAGGAGAACCAAGTCTGCATGCAGCCATCTCTGTTTTGGTTTGTGGAGATCCAGGGAGAACGTCCCAGGGGAATGGGATCCAGACCCCACCAGAAATGGGGAACAGGGTCCAGATCCCACCAGAAATTCAAAACAGGGCCCAGTTGTTTGAACGCCGACTAGCGCTTAACCCGGGGTTAAAATTAACCCAGGTTTCTTTTTCTTGTGTTCAAAAGCATTATCTCGGATAATTTTCTCTGTTGGTTTTAGAGCTTCCAATCATCAACTTGTAGACAAAACGAATTAAAACTGAAATGCTTTTTAAGTTTTCAAATCTGAATTCAAATCTCGCACTAACCTTGGGTTATCTTAACCCAGCCTTGAACAACTCGGCCCTGTACTGTATATTGAGGCCCTCTCAGTGGTGGTATGTATGTCCCTGGTCCAAATTTCAAATAGGGTCAACTCGCATTTTGAGGAGTAGGGTATGTTCCTGTCAGTATTCAACCTACCCTTATGTTGTTTGTCACCACTTCCACTAGTCTTATGTCACTGGTGTAGCCCTTTAACCCCTAAGATCAAGATTTGAATTCTTATTTGTTGCCCTTATTCATTCCCTGCAGAAGCAATAGGGAGAAGTTGATAAAATATCAAGCAAATTCATCTTGTGTGATCATATCCGTCATTTTCATGACCACTCCGTTTTACAAAGTATTGATATTACAACGAGAAATTTGCTGCCGATCACTCTTAGGGCTTAAAGGGTTAAGGTCATGTCACTTGTTGGAATTTTATCCTAACAGGGACTCAAAATAATTAGCTGTAGAGCAGTTTCAACGTTCTGCTCAAGTTTCGCCCCCTTCCCCCTGTAACAAATCCCTGGATCTGCCCCCAGAAGATGTCTGTATGCAGGTTACCAGCACTGCTGCACTGCTGTTACTTAAATTGGATCCATACCAACAAAAGCTCGCAGTTGTTCAAAAACAAAGAAAGTGACAACTGTGTGAGTGCCAGTTCTTGTCCAGTTGGGTATAAACCCTTTGTAAAGACCGAAGAGCCCTTCCTTCCTGACTGTTTTCATGATACAATCAAACGTGCCCCTGTATAGTATAGGTTTCCTGTTATTGTCCTTCTTCTGGTTCATATATCGTGTGCGCACCATATCAATGGGTGAAGCCACGCAGTTTGTTATAAATCCCGCTATTGACGAAGCAACAATGTGCAGCAAAGGTCCTTCATCCATGAGCTGAGCATTCAAGATTGTATGTTTGGCATGGTCATATGAGGACACAGCTGTCGCTGATACAATTGCCGCTCGCTTCACAGTCGCACTTACACCCGTCCAAAGCCCAGTGATCCCCTCACTGGACACAATAGCTTGAAATGCATGGAGTGTATGTCTATATTCCCACCGACTTCCTGAGGGTACTGCCATAAGACGTATTTTCACAACATCCGTAGGGCATGCTATCGCACTCCCTATAGCCCCAGAGATTGCCCCAGAACAGACTTTCTTCCACAGAGGTGTGTGGGCACGATCTTTTGCTCCAAACAATTCTTTAAGTGGTTCATATAAACCTAGTCTCAGAGTACTATATGAAGCTTCTCTCATCAAGGAAGGAGTGATTCTGAGGACAAAAACAGGAAAGAAGTGTAAAGAAGTGCTCACTCAGATGAGGAGGGGAATGTAGTTTCACACCAAAGCTTGATCAAGTATAATCAGGAATAATAGGGGGAAACTAACCCTGTTACAAGTCAAACTGAAGTAAAAAATATGTACCCGTATATACATGTACCCCCTTCCAGAGTTAAGGGGTGATTTTTATACCCTGCTCCAGAGTCAAAGGCAAAAAACATATCCACACAATAAATTATAGCTCACATATTGGAATCTCCTCCCCTCCCCCAGGATAAGCAAAAAGGCACTTTCCATTAATTTTGGTGGTCAGACAGGTTCAGTTGTAAAGAGAATTCCACTAATAATCACCACTATCAAACCAGGTTAGTCTATTTATAAATGATTTGGTTGGCAGTGGCGTGTTTAAGGGATAATTTCAACAAAAACTTCAATTTTATTTTAAAAATGACTGGTGTAGCCAGTTCTGACTTTTGGAAAGCACCCTAAGTTAACAAACCAAAGTCTCCAGCAATGAAATAAAGTAACCTACCCTTTATAAAGACCTTGTAACCCTTCTTCATGTGCAATTGTCATAGCACCTCTCACTAAACCACGGTAATAACGATTATGAAAAATGTTTCTGCTCTCACGCTGGGAGCATAATTCATTATCCAGTTGCATGCGAGTCTTGATCACATCAATAGGGTTTGTAACTGAAAGAATGTAAACAAAGCAATACTAATTTTAAACGACAATATGTCAAAATTGTTTGAGCCAAGACACAAGCATAGTCAAAAGAATGCAAGGTTTTAATATTCTTACAAGAGCTTAACCTTTTGTCACTCATGCTTTTACTTGCATCAATAGTGAGGACCATGATATGCTTATAATCAATATGCTTGCGTCACTGATCAGGGAAAATTTCCACATTTCCAGCTCCCAGTAGAAAGCGATATATGAAACAAAACGGCCATTGTTGCTCTTAACCCCGGGGGGGGGGGGGGGGGGGGGGGGCACTCCCATACTTTACCTATACGGGTATGTGCCGCCCAACGGGTTCGTGATTTTGAAGCTCCTGATTTAGAACGGGGTATCCACTTCAGAGGCGTTTTCTAGAACGGGGTATAAAAATTGTGGATCACGGCTTTATCTTCTGCTTAAAATTGTTGCTGATTGTGAAGAAGCATTTATTTGATGTATAAGTCGAACAAATAAAAAAACAGGGCTATTTCAATTTACAAACTTTCTAGAACGGAGTATAAAAAATTGCCCATTTCTAGAACGGGGTATCAGTTTTAAGGCGAATTCTAGAATGGGGTATAAAAAATTGCCCCATTTCTGGAACAGGGTATCAATTTTAGGGGAATTTTTTTTAGAAAGGGGTGCTAATTTGGAGTCCCGGGCGGCACATATCCACCCAAAAAATACCCAATTGCCCCCCCCCCCCCCCCCCACCCCGGCCTCTTGACATGCAAATATGTGACCTGCAGGGGCTCGTTTCTCAAAAATCCCAATAACTAACAGGCCATTAAAGCATGCAAGATAGAGGTTTCAATAGTTTTGCATCTAACATGATAAAACTATCAGTTAATGAAACAAAATGGAGTAGTTTGCTAGCCAGGACCCGCGCTCTCATTCTTATATTGCGATTGGAATATTTGATCGTTACCGGGATTTTCGAGACACGGGCCCCTGGGAGCTCGTTGAATTAACTAATAAAATTGCACTCCAAATTTTCACAGAAGGATTGTTTTATTACGTCGATTTTTGGAATCAACACGAAAGTTTTCTGATATACGTATGGAATGCTACCGCTTAAAGGAAAATGAAGCTAATCAACCAAATTTTTGAATGTAAAAGTGTACAATGACCTAACATAGCATGATGCAATACCAAGGCTGCAAATTAAGTCACGAACGGAAGTCGATCGAGATTAATTTGATGTGCCAAATTTATTATTCCCTCCCTAAAATCTAGGAGTGGTTTTAAAAGTTTCAGTTATATGAGGAAAGAGCAGTCGAGAGAACAAGAAATTCGAAAAACCCAAAGTGTGTAAAATCTAAGGACGGAGATTATAGATCGGCCGGAAAATTTCCCAATATTCCTCTACATTGTGATTTTCACCAGGTTATTTGACCACAAGAATGTTTATAACACTCCAAAATTCCGTTTCTGTGCCTTATTCATTGGTCAAACAGACAACTTGTTCCTTCCAAAAATCGAAAACGCGAAGATTTCAAATAAAATGTAAGCAGTTTAAGCTTACGTAAGCTACACGAAATATTGAAATACAATAGCTTACCAGTAGCAGCACACATGCATGAAAGCCCACTCAAAGCGAAACGTACTGAATCTCTCTGATCTCTTTTTCCTTTGCTCTGTGTTCCTTGCCTTCTATTATCGTAAATACTTGCCGCCATTTTTGATCGATGACAATCCGTGACAATACTTCTGAGTAGCTGTACTGTGTCGGTTATTCGCTAGCTCACCGCGACAGTTTTCCCCGTTGGATTACACATACAGGACGTTTATTTCCACTTCGATGCATTTTTGTATGTCCTGTTTGAAGCTTAACAGCGATTTAAGAGGTCATTAACCTCTAAACACCTCAAACAGCTTCTCGAAAATAACACAAGAACACTTGGAACCACGATTTATGACGGATGGAAACGACGAATAAAGTGATCAGGAAACTTCTGGCAAGAAATCGATTTAGTAAACCACGTGGGGTTTTTAACTGGGCGCACTCGTTGATCACGTGTTGTTCCGATTTTTTTCTTCCGGGAAGAATGATGAGGAAAGAAGACTGAATGTAGCTTATCAAGGCATAGTCCCTTCAACGGAGTGTCCATTGGAAAGACTATGATAAAGGAAATCATTTTACATTCTCTGAAAAAATGCTAATGAAGAAACCTCGCGTGACATGACAAGTACATGGCCGACTTTAAGGTCAAGGCTAAGGAATATTACCAAGGCAAATTTACAGTACTTCAGCCAATGGTGATACAGTATTTTTTATAAAGAAGGGAGCAATTTCCGTATATAATATTTTAATATTGAATTAACCCTTTAAAACAGTCCCCAAGACTGTGACTCGGTGAACATTCGGCAATACATTTGGTGAGCACAAAGCAGAATGTTTTTGTACTCTGTTGTACTTAGACTGACCCAGATTGTAAGTATAAGTAGGCGAGCACTCCAGATGCTGGGCAGCAACACGCCATCTGAGAACTACGATGAACCGACTGACATTTTGCTAATTACAGGCCTTTTTATTAGACCAATTGATAGTTACTAATAGTTGTGGGAAAAAAGGATTACAAAGGAGTACTAAAACCACTAGCTCTTTGTGATTTGGGTCTCTATAGGCCAGTGATAACAACGTAAGCCGTTTAGACACCCGTCTACCTCTTTCAAGAGAGTCGGTCATCACATTTAAAAAATCTCTGACCAAGTACTTCACGGGTCAAGAAAATTTATATATTAATTCTCTTACAGTCACCAAATATCGAGGAAAACAGGCATCTGGGAAAACTAATTCTAGATTCTGAGAAAACTAATTCAACAGTTCGCTTCAGTAGGCCGACCAAGGTCCGAAAACTCTCATTTTCAAAACGAGGCTAAGTGCAAAACCTTTCCACAGTGTGAAACTCAGGGAATAAAAAATAATTTTCCAATCAATAGCTTCCCGCTTAGCCTCGCTTTGAAATAAAGGCTTCATTTGCGGAAATAGAGCGCTTGTTGAGGAAGCGGGAGAGGTACGTTGTCTAATTTTGACCCCTTTGCCTTCCCGTCATCTCTTGCGCTCCCTAACATAAGCGCTCCCTTGTCAACTGGTTCTGCGAGTGGGAGATTGGAAAGTAGAGAGGGGAAATTCTTAAATGTAGGCTGTATCAAAATTTGATACTATCAAAAAGTGACAAGCTTTCATTTGGCCATAAAAGATTGCAGAACGCTCGAACGTTTTGAAGAACTCGCGTCTAATGGATGCCTAACGTTGCAAAAGGGGATTTCGCCTTGGGGAATACCTCCAGCATGTTCAGTTCACGGTCACGGTCGTATTGACGCGATTGCAGGCCATTTTTTTATTTCATTGGTGAAAAATGGCTATCAGTTCATTTAGTACGTTTCCACTGCCGAGTTGCCGGTAATCTAGTGGAATGAAGTGGCTTGTTCCCCGCTGATTAACTTTGAAACGTTTCTCCCGTGCCATGAAGGCAACGACATAACTTTTCTGACTTATGATTGCACTTTACCCGATTCTGTCCTTTAATAAATGTTGTGTACATTCTATGTCTTCTATGGAAATTGACATGCAGTCTCACGTAAAGATTCGTTCTAAATGGTGTGTTCCGGCGGGGGGGGCGGTACTTGAGGAATTCCTGGGTGGGGATGTACCGCTGGAACCCTGGAACCCTTAATCTATACCAGAGCTACAGTAGTTCAGCTGAATTTTGCTACCCTATACTAGAGTAAACTCCCCAAATCCCCCCTATCCTAGAGTAGTTGTTTCCCTAGTACAGGTAAAATCTTCAACCAACTGATCAATTTCCTGAAAAATGATACCCTATTCTAGACCCAAACGCTCTGATTTATATACCCTATCCTAGAGTAAACTGCTTGAAAACCATACACTTCACAGCGGCACATACCTATATAGCCCATATATGGCAGTGCCCCCCCCCCGGGGGTGTGTCATAAACATGTTCCGGCTGATTTGTTATATGTCAGTTTTGCAGTAAAATGTCGGCTAACTCTGAGAAACTAACACTCCCATGTGGCGAGGAATCCGCGACTGAACACAGAACTATAGCACATGTTTAAAGTCTGTAGTGTAAAATCAAAACAGCAAGTGAGTTATTTCTACTTATAAAATATATTAGGATAATAGTACTTAACCCTTAACCCAGAGCAAAACATTTCTGTGGTTATGGCACACAGGAATATATTAAAGCGGATACAAAGTACGAAAAAACGAGGAGTGTTTCATCTGGTTTCCACACACTCATTAAATATTAATTTCCTCCGTATTGTGTTTATTAATTATTAATTAGTTTCAGAGGGGATACGACCCCGGCCGCGAATCAATGGTTTTAGTGTTTTTAGATTTTTTCCCTCACCTAAAGCCTATTGGATCTGACCCTAGTATAAAAGCATTTGTAACTCAAATTACATCGCACGACTACTGATAACGGCGCACAGTTATTCCTTTGTTGCTGCTCGCATGAAATGTGACAGATTTGGCCTCTTGGACATCCAGCGTGCTCTTTATGCGCAGTACGCGGGCCGTATCTTTCTGTCGCCTGCGTCATCGACAGTTCAACTGAAGTTTCTTCAAATCCACCTTCATAAGACCGAGTTTAATCGCGCAACTGCAATGGCATTTAAAGGTGTCATTGTGCTTTTGTGGCTTTGCACTGCAACGCTAACTTGGATAACAGTTGAAGGTCAAGGCATCCTTGGTAAGTTTAGAGCTGGAATCAAAAATATGTTACAGTTAACAATTTCTCAAGTAATTTTTTTCTATGATCTGTAGTGACCAGCACTTGATCAAATTAAATTTGCTAACGTGGATTAGCAGGCGTGCAGAATAATTCAAGCAAAGCAGAAAGATCATCATACATATTGCAGGAATAAGGGCAGTTGTTTTATCTGAGACATAATATGGTTGGTTTTGTGTCAGAGGGCACATTGTTTAAATGGATACAATGCGCTTTACAAATTAGGACAAAGATCTATCTGTGAGCGTCATCACCATTAAGTAATGGGGTTTTAACTGCAGTATAATGTCAAGAGAGAGTTGATCATGCTGTGATCATGCCTTGTCCAAGATAAATCTTCTTGGGGAGTTCCAACACCCTGAGTTTGATGATAGGAAATGAGATAAATATGTTGTTGCAACAATTACGAGTGAAATTCAAGGCGTGATGTAATTAGCGCACTTGAAATACAAAGTATTTTCATCTCTTGACCGCAGGAATATTCTACCTAGACGTTACGATTCTTGACCGTGGTAGATTGCGAGCAGTCTCTTATTTTTCTTTGCAAAGTTACTACACGCTTGAGGTGTGATTTTTTATAGTAGCTTATAATAAAATTGCGAACGCCTGCTTGAATTGCGGTTTGTCTCAACTCATTAGTCCGACAGTAGTGAAAAGTGTGCCAAACAAGAAAGTAGCAAGAGCTGTTTAACAATCAATCAACATAAACGTTATAAACTCAACGAAAAAGTTAGATTAATTGACAAGTAAAAAAACTACTCAACTCACTGAAAGGAAACTGAACTGTGAAAGAGGCCTCATCGAGTTAGCCTGAGAATAGCAGACGTATTTCCGGTCGTCGCTTCTCTCCCTCCTTTTCGGAAGGAGAGAAGCGACGACCAGAAATACGTCAGCTGTTCGCAAACTACATCGAGTCCAAGAGCTTCTATTTCAAACGCCTCGTCCCTACTCCTTTTTTTGCATCGCGGCTCTGCAGCCAAAACTTTAATCACACAATACCGCCAGCTGCGCAGCTTCAGGAAAGCGCTCTTTCTTTTGCCCTTGTTCCCACGGCCTCCCGAACTTTCCAGCTACATGTTGCTGCGACTAACACAATGACTTTTATACAGGTACTAAAGAGAATTCCATAAAAGAGCTATCACCGCATGACAGAGTGAGACGACAAGATATCACTGTAAGTACATGTCTTACTATATACATTGAAATAATCAAACCTGATGATGATGATGATGATGATGATGATACCATAACATTACTGAATGGGGCTGAGTATGATGTGCCTACTTTGGCCTAGTTTTCGGCCCTTTTTTAGGACATTAACATGCTTTTTCTTGCCTATATCCCTCAAGAAGACTCTAAAAGTAGATAACACCCATCGAACAATACAATTTTTGCGTATTCTTGCATTCCTCCCGTTCCGTTTTTGCAAAAAAATTCAGCTATGTTGTCTTTGGATTGCTGTGAACGCCTTTGTTAGTTCACATTGCGCGCCCAAGGAGCCTCGTTTCCAATCAAATTTACCAAAATATACCAACAAAATTCAAATTCTCTTTAATACTACAACACCTCTTTCACTCAGTTGTGAGTTCTGGGTCTGACAGACTTCACAAATTTGTAAAGAGGTTGTATCTTTTTCCATGAAAACAGGTTGATATCACTGTTTACGGAGAACCAGGCGACCCCGGAGCCAGAGGAGACCCGGGTGACCCGGGATATAATGGTACCCCAGGGAAAAGGGGACAAATTGGAGCAAGGGTAAGTCAAGTAAATTTGAGTACAGTGATATGCAAATTTAATGATGTAAACCTATAATCAGAGTAATCCCTCTGGCCAATCATAACAAAAACGCACCAGTTCAGTTCTTGAGGGAAATATCCGTAGGGGGCCTTCACTGAGCGCGGGAAACCACGTGCTGGGAAGTCGCGATTGATTTGTGTTGTGCCTCTGGTTGGTTTAGCATCAACTTCGTCCCCAGGGCTTTTCCCTTAAAAAAAGGGTGGGGCGCCCCACCCATTTTTGAAGGGAAAAGCCCTGGGGACGAGGTTGGTTTAGCATGTACTATGGCGAGAGTAGGATTAGCCAATCGCAAGTTGCAGCGAGACCCAGTTGAATCTTTAAAGTTTCTTTATCCGTCTGTGGCTGATATCTATGAACGAAGATGGGGAGGAAAAGGCAACAATTTTTACTCCCTTCCCCACTTTATAGCTTGTTTCTTGTTCTAGGCGACCCAGTGTTGCGGAATTCTTATAACCCCGCTCGCTGGTTCAAACAAATCAAGAGGACTGTATCTTTCGATGAAACAACACGATTAATTAATCCAATCCAAAAATCTACTGCGTTGTACAATTCTCACATATTCAACGATCTTAACACAACTAACACATTGTAAGTATAGAGAGGTTCTTCTACTATCCTTGCGTAAGGCAGTATTTTTACATTACCGGCAAATGTACAGTAAAAGTTCCCATTCTCATACTACTACATGAGAAATTTCTGCAATTTGATTGGCTTAGAGTAGTGGTATTTGTGAAAATTACAAACCTTATGCGGGTACGTGATATTTGGCATAAATACCACTCGTGATATTTCAAAATTGTCTCAAATTTATAACAATTTCGAAATATCACCCGTGGTATTTATGCCAAATATCACTACAAATCATGCTATTACCTATACTAATGTATCTACATTAAATGTCTATTAAAAAATCGCACGTTCTTTCATCATATTTAGCCTAAGAAAGTGCATGCAGTTACATCATTTTATATCGTAAATATACTCGGACTTTGTCTACTTCAATGTGAAATCTAATGTCACGAAATCTAACTTCTTTGCGCTACAAACGTCAATTTCTAATTAAAATTTAATCACAAAATAATAAAGTTAAGCATCACCTATTTCTTTTCCGTCACCCGATGTACCAATTTTGCCTTGTTTTCTATTTCAATAGGGTCCAGCAGGACCCCGAGGAAGACAGGGTATCCAAGGACCCCCCGGTCCACCTGGTAACCCAGGACCTCCGGGCAGCACGGTGGTAGGTGGCCATATAGATCTGCACGGCTCTACCGGGTAGCTCTTCTTGTCGACACGAAAAGCTGTTCAGTACGTAGTAAGGAGCTTTAGCAACGACGGTGTCGTCGGCAGCGAGAACGTCAAAAAAGTAATAGGTTTGATTAGCAAAACAACAACTTTCCACGTGCAGCACACTTTTCTGTACATTTCTTTGCCGTCACTGCACGACTACGGCGTGAAAATCCCTAATTTCACGTTTTATGGAGGACGTTAACAAACGACAACGAATTTGTCTTTCTCTTTCAAAACTTGAGTGGGGTCCCCAAGACATCAACTCCAGGAAAATTCGCCTACATTAGTCATTTTCAGCGAATTGGAATAAGCGCGACAAAGTTTGTAAAACGCGAATTCATTTCAAGAGTGAGGTTTTCGCTGCCGTCGCCGTCGTCGAGGCTAAAACTCCCTAGCATGGACAGCAACGGCTCAGGGCTGGAACAAGTCGATCACACACACCACATTTGTGACGGAGCGCCGCGATGACCGAGAGGGTTTGGTAAACTAAATCCCAATCCTCACTACTTGATATTTACTTCCGTCTCCTTCAGTAGGTTCCAGTCCTCGCTCGCACTTATTCACTTCCGCTACGCTCCGAATATCTGTTCACACTGCTTTTAAGTGTAGCACAGGATCAATCCGATATGTGACGCTCCATCGTGGCGCTGCTTGACTTGGTTAAAGAAATGGGGTCTAAATCCCTGACCCTTTATTCACTGTGTACATTATGTGTGAACAAAATCCTTCTCCGGTATCCGGGGGGAAGGTACTCCCTATGATGGCCTATACGGGGAGGCACCGCCCGAAAGGGGTTCCTTTTTCAGGCTTCACGTATATGAAAGTGCAGGGATTTCACTAGTTGAAGTATGTGGAAAGGTAGAAAAATCTGTCACTTAAGTCTGTGAAAGGGCCCAAAAGGACTAATAGATAAATTTTATGGCTTTATAAAGACTAGAAAACGTTCTATTTTTGTGACTGATTCCCATTTAAAAGACGATGCATTTACAGCAGTTAAAAGGGATGCAAAGTTCTATACAAGGTATGTGAAAGGGGTACCATTTGTCAATAAAAGGTATACAAAAGGGGTACCTTTTTCGTGAAAAATGGTATATAAGGGGTAAGGGTTGGACCTCGGGCGGAGCCTCCCCGTTTAAAAGTCCCTACTGGGTCCGTTATATGGTAAGGGAAAGAGCTATTCGGTATAGCGTGAACACAACCTTAACAGAGCTCCTTCAAACTGAGAAAAAGCTAGAACTTTGTCTCGCTAATCTCTTCTGTTTCACTGATCTGGACGCGTTCCTTTTGTCCGACCTTGACCACTGGATCTCGTGTAATCTCTCAGAACGTAATCGATTCTATCATCAAATCCGTATTATTTTATATTATTATTATTTCTCGACTCCTATATCATAGAAGTGCGCCTTATTAAAGATGTTGGGTGTGGGGTGGATTGTCATTATATGCCATGGGAACCAGGCATGTAACGGAATAGAATATTTAACAATTATTCCTCGAGCCCGAATGGGTTCTGAGTCAATAGCCCATGAGGCAAAAGGCCTAATGGGCTATTGATTCCGAGGCCATGAGGGCGAGAGGAATAATTGCTTTAGTAAAATCCAACTAGTTGGTCAAAAATATCGAGAATAAAAAATTTTTAGGTAGTTAAAGCTAGACTTTAATCCTTTTCTGCCGCCAAAAAGCCCACGCTTTTCGCTACTAGTGGGCTATAACATATAGCCTAGTAGTAGCTCAACCAATCAGAACACAGCATTGATAATAGACCACCAGACGGATTTTACTAAAATAGAATAGAACTTTAATAGAATCATCCTCAAAAGGTCTTTCAGACGCTATTTACAATGACATGAATACATTAAATACTACACTACTTAAGTTATAAATAGTAAATATAAGAAAATAAGAATTCGTAATCACACGTGGTCATTGCATTCTGAATTGTTTACGTTATAGTATGAGACTACACAAGGCGAAAAGGGTCCTGTGGTTCGCCCGATTATTCTGACAGCCGGTTTCATAGAAAGAAAGGTAAGAAACATGGGGGAGGGGGGGGGGGGTGGGGAAGCTACTGGCTTTCTTTCTAGTCATTCCGACGATCCCATTCGTCTTCACACCGACGGATCTCGCGTTTCCCTTAGTTTCATTGTCTGATTTATCGCACTATGAACAAGACGCCTAAGGTGGTTTACTTGGGATGCGTTCAGTTTATATTTGAGTTCTTTTACTTTGGAGGCTCATTGCAGAAGTTTGATGGACCTTGGAACATGCGATTGTATTCAATTTCCATTGTATGTCATTGTCGGGGAGAAATCAGCGGCAGCTAGCGACTGCAAATTGATGGCAAGTAAACTGACCGGCTTCCCTGCAGCCGCATTGAGATTGTACTATGGGGGGAAGGGTGGTGTATTTTATTTCCCTTTAAAGTTGCTGAATAAATGTTGGCCCTCCAAAATAGTTTACATAAATCATAATGAATCCCCCCCCTCCCCCAAATTTAGTAGATAAGATACTATTAAGACAAGAAAAAATAAAACATTCTCTTGTCTCTACTATTAACACTAGGTAGGGCCATCTGAAGAAACGGTTCTCTGGGATAACAGGTCTAATCTGTTCACTGGTAAAAAAAAAAAAAAAGTTTAAAAATTTATGTTATTACATTATACAGGCTTTCGAAGCACAACTGGTAGAAACTAGAAAAACAAATTATCCTGGATATTTGCATATTTCCTTTCAAATAGGCCCTCAGGGGGAAACAAAAAAGAGTTATTGTCTCGATATTGTCTGTCCTGATGGCTTTCAGTGTTTATCTCGTTTATCGGCTGCCGCGCTTGTATAATTTTCCCTGTGAATGACTCTGTTCGGCTGTCATGCGGAATG
This sequence comes from Porites cylindrica, assembly GCA_964035525.1. NCBI lineage: Eukaryota > Metazoa > Cnidaria > Anthozoa > Scleractinia > Poritidae > Porites > Porites cylindrica. Next base: position 7,191,955 of record OZ037777.1, on the reverse strand, counting down.
GCGCTGAATATCGTGGAAGACTTTGATACAAAATTTCGACAAAGTATCCAACACCTTTCGATAGAATGATTTTAAAGAAGGAACACTACGAATTAAACATGCCGAAACACCAGCTGAATCGAAGCAGCGTGATAAATGCTAATGACGTATATGCAACACGTTGCGCTTGGTCGAAGTAATCAAGACATCGAGGACAATTTCATGTAATCCTATTGGTCCGCTTTGCAATTTGTCCGTTCAAAGGAACACAAACCTCGTGGTCTGCCAGGTGCTTTCCACGAAATTATGCAATTACATGAGTAAGTATTGTGCTGTTACAGACCTGGACCACATACACTGTATCTACTAGTCTTTCGAGATGATTTATTACACTCTCAGGCGCAAACCAGAAAACGCAACCAGAGGTGGAACATCGGAGGGCAGGGAAGCAGACGAAGAGTTGGTGGAATTAAGAGCAGAAATAGGAGCCTCGCTCCTGGCGAGAGAGATTAGATCTATCGCTCGCTTGGAAAATTTTGAGGACTCACGGCAGTTTTCTGACTTTTGTCGAGAATACCAAGTAACTGAACATGCCAAGGAAGCACTGATTAACTTATTGCATGTTCTCGGACAGTGGGGCAGTTTGATATTGGTAGACCATGCTGGGTCGATGGAAGTCAATCTGATGGTGCGTTATACTCTCCGTGACCCCACCAGAAACCCGCCTGTAACAGAAGAGGATATGTTAGTACACCAAATGGGGGTGAATCCGTTCGTGGGTTTAAGAGCACCGAGCGGAAGTGGAGCCTTAGTGGTGGAAGATATAAGATCTATCGCTCGCTTGACAACTTTTGAGCTCCCAAGCTTTAATGAGTTTTGTCAACGATACCAGGTACAGGTAACTGATGAGCAAGCATTGAGAAGCTTATTGCGCGATCTCAGGGAGAAAGATTTAATATTAGAAGACCCTGACTTTGACGAGCCGTGGGATGTAAGAAAATTGGAAAGAAGTGAATTCAGTTGACTTAGACTTATTTTGAAATTGTAGTATAAGGTACGATTTGATTGTATTAAAGCCAACTGGAAAAAGGTTTTTACATGACATTTCAGCTCTTCAACGTGAACCAGTGTAGCCACGCAATAACTTGTCAAGAATTCAATAAAATCAGTTTAGCTAAATTGGTTGTTTTCACTCATCCCGCGTTGAAACTGGAAGGAGTTTTGAATGAATAGCAAACCGGAGTGCTTTTCTGAGCTCTTCGTTCTAACTGAGTTGAAATATAAAATCGAAAGGGAGGTTAAAAGAAGGCGAAATCGCTGAAGTCGCCGTCCTCAGACCTAAAGCCCTCTTCCAAAAATTGCATTGGCACCGTTCTAAGACGGCTACAGGTACGCAGGTAATGAACGTATACAGTGGAACCTCGAAAAAACGAAGAGCCAAGGAACTGCGTTCGCTATATTGTTCGCTATATTAGTTTCTGTTGGGTGTTTTGTGCAGTTGTGTGAAAAGAAATGTCTATGCATAAAAAACCGTGAAATTGCATCATACTGTGTTTACGACAGCAATCGATAATTTCAAGGCCAGGGGACGCTGGCAACGGCCTTTGATCTTGCCGCTTTTCGCCTTTGCATGATCGCCCCAGTTAAGAAATCTGTCAATCATTCGAGAACTGTAGCGAGCATGCGCGAAACCGGCTAGGAAAAACAACAGGAAGCTGTCGACAATGTGAAGCGAAACCGCTTTCATAATTTTAGTCCTGGTCATTGCTTTCTTTGCTGTAACCAGTTTTTTCCGCGGTAATGTGGAGCTTACGTTGTCCTTTCGTCTGGTCTTGCGTTTGTCATTACATGCGGTTTACTACGCTAAGAACGAAGAACGAGACCAGTGGACAGGTTCCTCGATGCCCGACCTTTTGACCATGTGTTTCTGTTTAGAAGACCCACGAGACTAAAAGAAGGGCCAACCGTCCAATACGAATGTAGAAGAGTTTAAATTTTCAAGTGAAAGGCCCAAAATTAATTCTTCGCGATATTAAAAAAAGTGCGGTGGCTGTGGTCGAGTAGAAGAGTTGTCTGAGTTGTTTACGGTTTTACTACACCTTTAAGACAAGAAGAAATGATGATTGAGATTCTTAATTTTACATCCTTGATTGTGAACTTATCCTGGCAGAGTTGTGCTGGATGATTGAGTGGCATGGTCAAATCTCGTAGTTCATGTATTTCTTTATGTACTAGAAGCTAAATAAATTTTGCCAAGAGATCATTCTCTCTTGATTTTGCACATGTTGATATGTTAAAGTTTCGTTCTTCGAGTGATTTAATTGAAACTTTACCGTAGTTTCTAACAAATGAATCTTAGGCAAATGAAAGGGTAATTATTTTTTGTGTTTGGAATTCTCTTTTCATGACAGCATTTATTACACTGCCTTCAGTTTGAGTCCTCATTCATGTGTGTTTGTTGCAAACAAAGAGGGAAAAATTATAAATTCCAAAAACTACACTACCCTTGGAACAAGAAAGATTGTGGTTTAAAAAAGACAGGAGTAGCTAATGTTCAGAAAAGAAATGTTCAAGTTTGCATGTTTTGACAAGGACCACATCTGGCTAAATATGCTTCAAAGGGAATTTATAAAGTCAGGAAAATGGTGACATTCTATTTTTGCCTTTCCTTTGGCCACTGTGATTAGTTTTTTGCCATACAATTGCGTGTAATTTTTTACACCCTTGGACATCAACCTGCCAGGTTAGTTTGTGTCTGTATATAAATGTAGTTAATGACATCAAATCCTCTCAAATGCTCTCAACTGGATATGAAAAACACCATAGGATGCCTTGGAAAAAAATGTAAAATCATATTTATTAAGATAACATATTTATTTGTAGTCAACTGAATAACCGTTGGGAAACTTGTGTTGAGGCAGGCAAAAGCTTTTTTCAGAGACCATAAACATTCACTGACTTTGCTGTTACAACAAGTGGTAAAAGGGTAATGTGAGATCACCTCCCTGGGATTGCACTGAAAGAGAGTATGGGTTAGTAGGATACATTGTTTATTTCCCTACCCTTTTTAAGCCAAGAGACCTTATTTTATATTTCTGATTCATTTCATTTAGCATACAGAATTAAGTTAGCTTTTAAAATTAGAAAAATGGAAAAAAAACTTGGGGAAATAATGGTGGTACCAAAAATGTAACTATAGACTGATCTTCATCAACCTTAACAGCCCAAATAGACACCCTGTTCAAAACTCTAAAGGATGAAATGGTCACCACCCTAAATCAGCAGCACATACCCATCTAGCCCAAATAAGCCAAGGGTAGTATCATAGAAAGAACTGCTAAGGGATTGCACTTAATTAAGGGAAAATAACTTCTTTTGATGGTTGATAAAAAAACAATTTTACCTTGTTTGTTTTTGTTGTAAATCAAATTCATAACTTAAACAAACAATTGAAGTTGTACATTTTTCAAGCTCCTTCTGATTCTCTTTATAAACTTTGCAAAACATTCAATTTTCTTTTTTATGTTTCTTGTACTTCAGTCCTTTGAGGGATTCTCTCAATGCATTCACCTCTCTGATGTAATCACTCTTATTAGCAACCTTTAAAGTTGCTGAATAAATGTTGGCCCTCCAAAATAGTTTACATAAATCATAATGACTCCCCCCCCCCCTCCTCCCCCAAATTTAGTAGATAAGATACTATTAAGGCAAGAAAAAATAAACCATTCTCTTGTCTCTACTATTAACACTAGGTCGGGCCATCTGAAGAAACGGTTCTCTGGGATAACAGGTCTAATCTGTTCACTGGTAAAAAAAAAAGGTTTAAAAATTTATGTTACACATTATACAGGCTTTCGAAACACAACTGGTAGAAACTAGAAAAACAAATTATCCTGGATATTTGCATATTTCCTTTCAAATAGGCCCTCAGGGGGAAACAAAAAAGAGTTATTGTCTCGATATTGTCTGTCCTGATGGCTTTCAGTGTTTATCTCGTTTATCGGCTGCCGCGCTTGTATAATTTTCCCTGTGATTGACTCTGTTCGGCTGTCATGCGGAATGGCGCTGAATGTCGTGGAAGACTTTGATACAAAATTTCGACAAAGTATCCAACACCTTTCAATAGAAGGATTTTAAAGAAGGAACACTACGAATTAAACATGCCGAAACACCAGCTGAATCGAAGAAGCGTGATAAATGCTAATGACGTATATGCAACACGTTGCGCTTGGTCGAAGTAATCAAGACATCGAGGACAATTTCATGTAATCCTATTGGTCCGCTTTGCAATTTGTCCGTTCAAAGGAACACAAACCTCGTGGTCTGCCAGGTGCTTTCCACGAAATTATGCAATTACATGAGTATAAGTATTGTGCTGTTACAGACCTGGACCACATACACTGTATCTACTAGTCTTTCGAGATGATTATTTACACTCTCAGCATACCAGAAAATGCAGACGAAGCGTTGGTGGAATTAAGAGCAGAAATAGGACCCTCGCTCCTGGCGAGAGAGATTAGATCTATCGCTCGCTTGGAAAATTTTGAGGACTCACGGCAGTTTTCTGACTTTTGTCGAGAATACCAAGTAACTGAAAATGCCAAGGAAGCACTGATTAACTTATTGCATGTTCTCGGACAGCGGGGCAGTTTGAGATTGAAAGGCCCCGTTGGGTCGATGGAAGTCAATCTGATGGTGCGTTATACTCTCCGCGACCCCACCAGAAACTGGCCTGTAACAGAAGAGGATATGTTAGTACACCAAGTGGGGGTGAATCCGTACGTGGGTTTAAGAGCACCGAGCGGAAGTGGAGCCTCAGTGGTGGAAGATATAAGATCTATCGCTCGCTTGACAACTTTTGAGCTCCCAAGCTTTAATGAGTTTTGTCAACGATACCAGGTACAGGTAACTGATGAGCAAGCACTGAGAAGCTTATTGCGCGATCTCAGGGAGAAAGATTTAATATTAGAAGACCCTGACTTTGACGAGCCGTGGGATGTAAGAAAATTGGAAAGAAGTGAATTCAGTTGACTTAGACTTATTTTGAAATTGTAGTATAAGGTACGATTTGATTGTATTAAAGCCAACTGGAAAAAGGTTTTTACATGACATTTCAGCTCTTCAACGTGAACCAGTGTAGCCACGCAATAACTTGTCAAGAATTCAATAAAATCAGTTTAGCTAAATTGGTTGTTTTCACTCATCCCGCGTTGAAACTTGAAGGAGTTTTGAATGAATAGCAAACCGGAGTGCTTTTCTGAGCTCTTCGTTCTAACTGAGTTGAAATATAAAATCGAAAGGGAGGTTAAAAGAAGGCGAAATCTCTGAAGTCGCCGTCCTCAGACCTAAAGCCCTCTTCCAAAAATTGCATTGGCACCGTTCTAAGACGGCTACAGGTACGCAGGTAATGAACGTATACAGTGGAACCTCGAAAAAACGAAGAGCCAAGGAACTGCGTTCTCTATATTGTTCGCTATATTAGTTTCTGTTGGGTGTTTTGTGCAGTTGTGTGAAAAGAAATGTCTATGCATAAAAAACCGTGAAATTGCATCATACTGTGTTTACGACAGCAATCGATAATTTCAAGGCCAGGGGGCGCTGGCAACGGCCTTTGATCTTGCCGCTTTTCGCCTTTGCATGATCGCCCCAGTTAAGAAATCTGTCAATCATTCGAGAACTGTAGCGAGCATGCGCGAAACCGGCTAGGAAAAACAACAGGAAGCTGTCGACAATGTGAAGCGAAACCGCTTTCATAATTTTAGTCCTTTAGTCCTGGTCATTGCTTTCTTTGCTGTAACCAGTTTTTTCCGCGGTAATGTGGAGCTTACGTTGTCCTTTCGTCTGGTCTTGCGTTTGTCATTACATGCGGTTTACTACGCTAAGAACGAAGAACGAGACCAGTGGACAGGTTCCTCGATGCCCGACCTTTTGACTATGTGTTTCTGTTTAGAAGACCCACGAGACTAAAAAAAGGGCCAACCGTCCAATACGAATGTAGAAGAGTTTAAATTTTCAAGTGAAAGGCCCAAAATTAATTCTTCGCGATATTAAAAAAAGTGCGGTGGCTGTGGTCGAGTAGAAGAGTTGTCTGAGTTGTTTACGGTTTTACTACACCTTTAAGACAAGAAGAAATGATGATTGAGATTCTTAATTTTACATCCTTGATTGTGAACTTATCCTGGCAGAGTTGTGCTGGATGATTGAGTGGCATGGTCAAATCTCGTAGTTCATGTATTTCTTTATGTACTAGAAGCTAAATAAATTTTGCCAAGAAATCATTCTCTCTTGATTTTGCACATGTTGATATGTTAAAGTTTCGTTCTTCGAGTGATTTAATTGAAACTTTACCGTAGTTTCTAACAAATGAATCTTAGGCAAATGAAAGGGTAATTATTTTTTGTGTTTGGAATTCTCTTTTCATGACAGCATTTATTACACTGCCTTCAGTTTGAGTCCTCATTCATGTGTGTTTGTTGCAAACAAAGAGGGAAAAATTATAAATTCCAAAAACTACACTACCCTTGGAACAAGAAAGATTGTGGTTTAAAAAAGACAGGAGTAGCTAATGTTCAGAAAAGAAATGTTCAAGTTTGCGTGTTTTGACAAGGACCACATCTGGCTAAATATGCTTCAAAGGGAATTTATAAAGTCAGGAAAATGGTGACATTCTATTTTTGCCTTTCCTTTGGCCACTGTGATTAGTTTTTTGCCATACAGTTGCGTGTAATTTTTTACACCCTTGGACATCAACCTGCCAGGTTAGTTTGTGTCTGTATATAAATGTAGTTAATGACAGCAAATCCTCTCAAATGCTCTCAACTGGATATGAAAAACACCATAGGATGCCTTGGAAAAAAATGTAAAATCATATTTATTAAGATAACATATTTATTTGTAGTCAACTGAATAATCATTGGGAAACTTGTGTTGAGGCAGGCAAAAGCTTTTTTCAGAGACCATAAACATTCACTGACTTTGCTGTTACAACAAGTGGTAAAAGGGTATTAAAATGTGAGATCACCTCCCTGGGATTGCACTGAAAGAGAATATGGGTTAGTAGGATACATTGTTTAGTTCCCTACCCTTTTTAAGCCAAGAGACCTTATTTTATATTTCTGATTCATTTCATTTAGCATACAGAATTAAGTTAGCTTTTAAAATTAGAAAAATGGAAAAAAAACTTGGGGAAATAATGGTGGTACCAAAAATGTAACTATAGACTGATCTTCATCAACCTTAACAGCCCAAACAGACACCCTGTTCAAAACTCTAAAGGATGAAATGGTCACCACCCTAAATCAGCAGCACATACCCATCTAGCCCAAATAAGCCAAGGGTAGTATCATAGAATGAACTGCTAAGGGGATTGCACTTAATTAAGGGAAAATAACTTCTTTTGATGGTTGATAAAAAAACAATTTTACCTTGTTTGTTTTTGTTGTAAATCAAATTCATAACTTAAACAAACAATTGAAGTTGTACATTTTTCAAGCTCCTTCTGATTCTCTTTATAAACTTTGCAAAACATTCAATTTTCTTTTTTCTGTTTCTTGTACTTCAGTCCTTTGAGGGATTCTCTCAATGCATTCACCTCTGATGTAATCACTCTTATTAGCAACTGGATGAGCCTCTTGTCTCCACACTAAACCATTATAATCATTTCAAGTACAATTCAGAACTACTGGGTAATTTTTGTACAAACAATTTCAAGGAAATACTTGAAACCGAAGTAACTATTTAATACAAAACTACTAAATACAGTATTGCTGTTGGAAATTTATTGATTATCACTCCAATGATATTCCAGTGAAGGTTTTGAAGGTTCACTAAAACCCTTCCAGCCTTCTGATATTAAAAATAGCTTATACTGACAGACCCAGTATATGTAAAGCAAAGTGACTGAAAAATTTACCCTGGCTTTTACTAAACTGGCCCTGTATTCTGTATTTTCGCCCATAAATATTTGTTGTGGCTCACGGTTTACAAACAAACTAACGAACAGCGAAATAGAAAATTGGTTTAATGAACATTCGCATATGACTATTGCAAGACTCATACTAATATAGGGAGCTCGTAGAATATGTTTAGGATAAGGAAGAGAGTTCTTAATACCACAGTAGGTGGAAAAATATAAGAGACGGAGACTAGGACCCATGAACTGTTCATACATCACGCCTCCTGATGTCCAAAAATTCCATTAAAAATGTTCTTGAAAACCTTTTCTTGATTTGGACGCGGAAAACTCAAAACCGAGGAAAAACTCATCGTCCCTCTGCATTCTCGGCCATATTTGTTTTGAAGGAAAATGGTGCTCAGTCTAACTCGGCCAATTTTCTTAACTGGGGCGATCATGTAAACTCGGTTCCAGACCTCGCTGCCAGCCCTCCCTGTTCAAGGCATTTAAAGCAAGGATTAAAACAATCGGTTAGTGTGTGCGGCCTTCAGGACGGAAGGTTTCGAGTTCGAGTCCCCAGATGTGACCTCAAATCCTTGTTGCCACTTTTTTCACATGACGTCACGGCGGCCATATTGGTGTTCCAAAACAATAAAACGGCGGCCATGTTGGTGTCCCAAACCAGTCCTGTGGGATTTGAACTCTTTTCTTATGGTTATCATCAAAGATTATCAATTTTTGTTTGGTTAACTAAAGCCTAAGTCTAAGATCAGGGGCACCCAACGAGAATATAGTTCAAAACCACTTAAACACCCGGCTTAAACATAGCATTGTTGAACGTATTTTAGTATTTAAACTGTAGATATAGGCATATTTTTATCCCCTAAAATATTTCATCTCTTCGGATTTCCTAGCTGAAAGTCTAGTGATCCGAAAATTATAGGGATCAAAACGTACCTTTTCGAAAATTTCAGCCAGAAAAAGGCTCCCGAAAATTCTAGGTGACCTTTTAAGGGGGTAAAAGTCCGTTAAAAATGGGCAATTATACCATTTTTGGGGGGTTCGAAAATCCTAGAAGAGGCAGGCAAGGAAGAAATTTTACAACAAATGTTACAAAAATGCTAGATCTCAAATCGTCTTCCTAGCAGATATTTTCCAAAAATTGTCGTTGGGTGCCCCTGTAAGATATCCTTTTAGTTAGTCAGTCAGTTTGTAGGTTTAATTCCTCATCCATTTCATATTGGAGTTCTCGGACATTCCGTGTTCAATTCAACAACCAGAAACCCTTACCAAGCTCAGAAAAAAACATTCAATGACCTCGTTGGAGAATAGGGGCCTTAAAGCATTGTTGACAGTGGGACGTCAAAAATGGCAACCGGAAGCTGTTATTTTCTCTCTTCACTGCTCTGACTCGACAAACTCGTACAGCGGGAGTTAAAACAAAGACTTTCAGACCCGTTATATGAGAGAGAACAGGAGCTTTACATCAAGCGAGACATCGAACTTCCGAGTTTTCCCTATTCGGCCCTATTGTTGAAACGGTGAACAGTGAAAAACAATGAAATCATTCCGTGTTAAATAGGAAAACTGACTGCTGCACTGGATAGAAGCCCAGCGTAATGTGAACATTCAAACACTTAGGTACTGCAAAGGCAGTGAAGCAGAAAAAATGTAAAAAGTTCCAAGTAAAGTTCTTTGATCGATAATTTAACAAGATGTTATCGTGTCTGCTGCCAGTCAGGAAAAACCCCCTTAACAAAGGAAGAAACCTGAACCCTCCCGAAAGCAGAGTCAGTCACTTAAAAGGAACCTCGAGGGAGAAGTTGAACTAGAATACAAAATTATGAGTACATCAACGACCAACAACAATCAATTCACATGACACAAAAAGAAAAAAGCATTGACAAACGAAACTCGGGCAGCGATGTCAGCTTAGAATGATCACCTCAGTAAAATCCCTCCCTTTTATACTTGAGTCTCCGTGACAGCTGTCAATAAGCTGGAACCGTGAAAGCAATAATTTGCTGCTATTCTTAGAACCGCAGCAAATAACAGTAGGGACCTTTAGCAAGGACTACGACGACGGCAGTGAAAACGTCGGTAAAAAAAGGAATTTGCGTTCTTTCAAACTTAATCGCGTCTATTTGGACCCACTCAGTACGACAAATGCAAAAAGAGGAAGGAAAATTCGTCGTCGTATGTCCACGTCCTTCATAAAACCTCAAATTAGGAGGTTTCAAGTCTAAGTCGTGCAATGGACGTCAAAGAAATGTACTAAAAAGCGTGATGCACGTGCAGCGCCGTTGTTTTGGGGACAGAGAAAATGATTTTTCTCTCTCCCCGCCGCGTGTCGCCTTTTCTCGCGTTGGGTGATTTTCACGCGCGCTCGCGTTTCGCTCGTTCTACTATCCCTGAGGACAAATGGGGGACTACTCGTAGTCTATGCTTTGTCGAAGTAATCAAGACATCGAGGATAATTTCATGTAATCCTATTGGTCTGCAAAGGAAAACAAACCACGTGGTGTGCCTGGTACTTCCCACGGAATTATGCAACCACATGAGTATAAGTACTGCGCTGTTACAGACCTTTTAAAACTACATGCACTGTATCTACTAGTCTTTCGAGATGGCTGTGAATTACACTCTCCGCAACCCAAACGCGCCTATAGCTGATACACCCCAAGAAAGGATAGCAGACCAAGCGTTGGTGAATCCGTTCGTGGTTTTAAAAGCAGCTGGTGGAAGAGGAGCCGAGTTGGTGGAAGAAATTAGAGATCTCTGCGCGGGATTGCAAACTTTTGGCGACGAAAGGATGGTTGAGTTTTGCCGCAATTACGGAGTAACTGAACAGAGAGACAAGAACGCACTGAGAATCTTACTGAATGTTCTCAAAAAGAGCGACTTGGAATTGGTCGACCCTGACGCTGGCGTGCCGAGGCCTGTCAATCGAGTGCACTAGACAGGTGACTAGAGTAGTATGGCTGGAAAGAAGTGAATTCAGTTGACTTGGACTTATTCAGAAATTGTAGTGTAAGGTACGATTTGATTGTGTTAAAGAACTGGAAAAAGGTTTTTACATGACAGTTCAGCTCTGCAACGCGAACCAGGTGTAGCCTAGAAATCATTTATACGCAATAACTTGCAATGTAATAAAATCAGTTTAGCTCAAATGTTTGTTTTCACTGTTCCTTTGAAATTCAAAGGTGTTTTGAATGAATAGCAAACCGGAGTGCTTTTCTGTGGGGAAAGAGTTAAAGATGCCCACACTCTCACAGTTTTTAGTTTACGGAATAGACCCTTCAATAGCTCAATCGATTCTTGCTCCATAAAAAAAGTGATATCGAAAAGACTAATCGATTTCTCCCTGACTGCACTGTTACGTAAAACAAATGAACTTGAACAAACTGATTGGCTAAAATATGACAGATTGTGGCAGGAAAGATCTTAAACCGGAACAGGCGCGACCTAACAAAAATGATATTTTTAGAAAACGTGATTTGTTACATAATCACGTCAAGCCCATATATCGTTGTCAATCAGGTTTGTTGTCACGCACTAAGCTTTACACGCGTCACGCATATACTACCCAGTTTCCGACAAAGTGAGTTGAAATATAAAATCGAAAGGAAGATTAAAAGACGGCGAAATCGCTGAACTCGCCGTCCTCAGACCTAAAGTCCTTTTACGAAGATGGCATTGGCGCCGTTCTAAGACGGCTACGGGTACGCGGGTAATCAACGTATACAGGAATACAGTGGAACCTCGAAAAAACGAAGAGCCAAGGAATTGCGTTCGCTTTTTTGACGAGGTTTCGTTATTCATATATTACACAATTGCTGGGGTAAAGAAAATCATTCCTTATACTGAGGACTTATATATCATGTAATAATACGGGTCCGTTTTCCAATTTTTCGTGCATTTTCACCGTAGTCGGCCACAGACATCCCAGGGAATGCGTTTGTCGTTATGAAGCCTGAGGCAGTTAGAGTTACGAGTTTCTGTTGGGTGTCCTGTGCAGTTGTGTGAAAAGAAATGTCTATGCATAAAAAAAACCGTGAAATTACATCATGCTGTGTTTACGACAGCAATCGATGATTTCAATACATTAAAAGCAATGATTAAAACAGTCGGTTAGTGTGTGCGGCCTTCAGTACGGAAGGTTCCGAGTTCGAAACCCCAAGTGTGACCTCAAATCCTCGTTGCCACTTTTTTCTTTCCGTATAGAGGGTTTTCACATGACGTCACAGCGGCCATATTGTAGCCTGCGAACGGCAGACGTTTCCTCTCGCTTATCGCTGCTGAGGGACGTCTCGCGAAACGTCCCTCAGCAGCGATAAGCGAGGAGAAACGTCTTCCGTTCGCCAAAACAACTAAACGGTGGCCATGTTGGTGTCCCAAACCAGTCCTGTCGGAGTTCAACTCTTTTCTTATGGTTATCAATTTTTGTATGGTTAACTGAAGCCTAAGTCTAAGATCTCCTTTTAGTCAGTCAGTCAGTCAGTCAGTTTGTAGGTTTAATTCCTCATCCATTTCATATCGGAGTTCTCGGACGTTCCGTGTTCAATTCAACAACCAGGATCCCTTACCAAGATCAGAAAAAAAACATTCAATGATCTCGTTGGGGAATAGGGAAAAGAAAGGGTAACAACTCGGATACAAGAACGCTACAAAGTCGATAAAAAGAAAAAAAGAAGAGCGTTTATTATAGATGTCACCTATGACCCATCGTAGAGAAATCCTGCAACTAACTTAATGTGTACAAAGTACAGGCAGCTGGTTCTTAGGGTGCAAAATATGCAGTTTTTGCGAAGAGCAGTAAAACAGAATTCTTGTCAAAGGAGGTAAATATGCCGATGCAACTCGTGCAGAGCGCCATAAACCACCGATTAATTTCGAATGTTTAGATACAAGCAACAGTGAACTTAAGACGGGAGAAAACCGGGTGCAAAGTGCGGGTTCCCTTGGAACATTTACTACATTCTGAACCCCACTGGAAATGAGGCTGATGGCAGGTGAATATGGGAAACGCATTAACCCGCAAACAGTTAAACCACTGATTGCTCGCGTAGTTTGCTCCATGTTGGTTTAAATGCCGAAAAAATTAACTTCTTCGACTTTAAATTGTTTAGGATGTGAAAGGAGACCAGGGAATTGCTGGACTTCCTGGTGAAAGAGTAAGTGTAACAATACTCAATTTGGTAACCAGTTAATTAAGCGAGTTATTAACAAGCTCTACAACGTTGTTTTTGGCATCACGTGTTGTGTTTTACAGGGGGCGACTGGACAGCCTGGCGACCCTGGCAATGAAGGTGAAATCGGTTTAGCTGTAAGTACGTTACATTTTATTCTTTATATGTATTTGCGAGACACTACTATACATTAAAACCTTGTTTTGTCTGGTACGTCCAACAATCCAACTTTACGAAAGGCCTTAAAACGTATTGATTTCATATTTATTTTTTCGCTCCATGAGAACCTCAATCAAAGGTTTGCTACTAAACAGGTAACTACAACCGGCTCGAACGAGTATTGTGTGTAATTCGACTGTCGAGGACTGAGATATATTTTAGTTTTGAATGATGTTAAAGCAATGTTACATGGATATAAATAATGTACGAATATACTGATTGAATTCCATGAATATTTTATGCATACTTCGCAACAGCTATCCAAATATGGAATATAATTGTTAGAACATGTATACTTTCCTTTTTAGGGAGAGGCCGGTTTGCCCGGTATTCCAGGCCTACCTGGTGCTGACGGGGCTCGGGTAAGTTTTTCAACAATGAATGACGGATGACATACAGTTGTGGAATTCTCAAGTACGTTTAAGCAGATCACGCCAATAGATTATACTTTTTAAAATTTCACTCATAAAAACTGACGCAAAATTTTAAACATTGCTGGAAGATTCAATCAAGGGTTTTACCTAAATGATCCTAAATGTAAATGTGAAAAGGGCTGCAAAGTTACATTCTGACAACGCTTTGCATTAATCGTTTGTATTGTTTTATGTACTCAAATTTTGTTGTTTTATAAACATGACCACTCATGTTATGTGGTTCCTTTTCAAGGGGGAAAGGGGAAAAGCTGGCCAACCAGGAACGCCCGGATTGAAAGGATATCAGGTAAAATGCATTACACACTTCTTTTCTGTTTTCTGGTGGCCTTCGAGACCTTACTAAACAGTTCCTGACACAACTGCCAGCAAATAGTCCTCGTATCTGAAAAGTATACACTTTCCAGAAGCATGGCGTTAGTTTATAGACATACAAGTAGACTTTAAGGGGCACTAAACATGATTCCAGCCAAGTAATGAAAGGACCATCCTGCCTATAAAATAAGCTAAATTGACTTGACCTGACTGTTATCTCGTTTATTATACGATTCAACTAACGCGGTAACCAAGTCTTAAAACTTAGGAGCTTTGAGACGACTTTCTTTCTCCATTAATCACTGTTAGTAAGACGCTAATGGTTTTGTTCAAAACATTCGTGGTTTAAATGGCAGGAGCGCTTTACTTCTTTTACTGAGCATTTCCTGGTCCTTGATGTTTATTTTTGTATTCAGGGGCCTCCTGGTGATGGAGGTAATGATGGTGCCCCAGGCCGAAACGGTCATCGAGGAAGGCGCGGCGTCCAAGGAGAAAAAGGCTTTCGTGGTAACGATGGTGACGAGGTAAGAATAACTAGAAGAAGGCCTAAATGAACCTTGTATATGGCCCAGCTCGCCATGAGTCCTTCGTGGCTCGGAGGTTAGAGTATCCGACCGGTGTACGAAAGGTCTTAGGTTCAATTCCTGTCTGGTACTCAGATTTTTTCTTTGTCCCGTGCTCGTGACATAAGAGGGAGTTTTAGCATCGACAACGGCGACGGCAGCGAAAACGTCATTTTTGAAATGAATTAGCGTTTTGAAAACTTTGTCGCGCTTATTCCAGTTCAGTGAAAATGTCTAATGTAGGCAAATTTCCCTGGAGTTGAGTTCTTGGAACCGCACTCGAGTTTAGAAAGAGAAAGAAAATTTCGTGGTCACTTGTTTACCTCCATAAAACGTGAAATTAGGCATTTTCAAGTCGTAGTCGTGCAATAACGGCAAAGAAATGTACAAAAAAGCATGATACAAATTTGTTGTTTTGCTCAGTAAACATATTGCTTTTATGACGTTCTCGTTGCCGTCGCCGTCGTCGTTGCTAAAATTTGCTAGGTGATTACTTTATTTCTCATGATTTTGAGTATGTCGTGGCTAAAGTACTAATGGATACGTCGATGAGCTAAATGTCTTCATAAAGTCAGAATGTAATAATTGGAATGTTCTTCGGCTACTGAGAGTGAAATAGTTCTTTGACTTATCCCCATATAATGCATGTCGACGCTCTTTCCTTTTTTCGTCGCTTGAGACCCATGTAATTAACTTCTGTTTTGTTGTGTTTGAGGAGGTAAATGTAACATTTGGGTAGGTGGGTGGTTCCCCAGAAGTTACCATTACACACAAAATCACCATAAGCCTTTTCTTTAGTTGGAAACTGCTAGCTTCTCCTTGTTAAATGTCTTTAGCCTGTGTGCCCCTCAAGCTCTCGTGCAACCGACTCCCCCCTTTTAAAAAGCTAGGCGTGCAGGCTAACTACGGCTTTAAAGACATGTTTCTCGCCTCGATTTCCAGCCCAATGATCCCCTGCGTTCCTTAACGATCGGATGTGAAAAGAAAACCGCTCTGATCCTAGAGTACGAATGGTCTCTTACATTTCTCATACAAAGAAGAGCGATTGCATTACGCGAACGTGTAAAATATCGTGACGTACAGGTTTAGATATTACTCCCTTCATCACTAAACTCCCCTTCCCCCGCTGGGTCACGTAAACCCGCGGGAGGCGATATTCCGGGCGCTTACAACTTCGCGGAATTTTCGTTTCTCGCACTTGAACTGGACATTTGGTCTCTTTCCACGTTCTCAAACCTTCACTTTCCGCCACTTTAATAAAGGAAACAGTGGTAAATAGAATGTCTACGTCATCAATTTTATATAATTTTTTCATTTCTTTGTATTAGTCTATAACGTGTCTTACGAGAATTTCTTTTTGCGGGCGACAAGAGGAGCCCTCAATCCTAATCTCCAGGTTGTTATCACGCATGCGTCGCATGTAAGTAGCCAGCATTCGTTAGGACTTGTACTAAGAATGTATGGAATGCACAGAACGCACTTTGATCACATCCGTTTGGACCTTCCATTATTCGTGATCTGATCACGTGTGTTTTGACCATAAGTCACGCGAAACTTAAGAGCACAGCGTTGGAGCAAAAGCGCTTTGACCTTCAATTGTTGTCGCCTGCACTCCATAACCTTTGGTTATTATTAGTTCTTAAACATACAGTTTTTCCAATTATATTTTTAACTTTGATTAGTGGCTCGCAGTTGGTCTGAAAATTTAGGCACCAGACCCCTTCAGTTTATTTGTGTTCTGATATTCCTTTAACAGTGACGTCTGCCTTCTATCAGGGACCAGCTGGACCGGACGGGATCGCAGGAAAGGACGGGGAACAGGTCAGAAATGCAGTCTTACTTTACTATCGGCCCTTGATTGCACGTACATTTACTTGTGATGATTCGTGAATTAAAGACGAGAGGGGATCTCGAGCAGTGCCCATCAACCCCTCACCTAAGCCAACATTAACACTTACTTCTCGCTTAGGGCAAAATGTTGGCTTAAGGGAGGGCAAGTGGGCAGTTTCCCAGAAACGTATAATACATGATCCCTATTTTCTTCCCTGTCCTCAGTAACCGTCCCAGATGTCTTTGCGAAAGCTCACTCCACCCAGATGTCTTTTCGGAAGTTCACTCGGTCCAGTTCATTTCTCGTTTCTAAAGTGGCGAAATTCAATAAGGGAGATTATTCAAAAATTATATTTTGCATGATCAGATTTCTTTTTTTTTCCCTCAGGGCGATCCTGGAGCTATTGGAAAATACGGCCCAGTAGGATTTACTGGTGACCGGGTTAGTTATTTATCTGTTTGTTTTCCCCTCTTATGTTTTTTGGTAGTACATGGCTGAAGGTGTACAAATCATTCTACCGATTACACAGATTAAAACGGAACAAGTCAGGACCATCCACATTCTGCCTCAGTTAGTATCACGTATGGAAGATGAACGCGCTTAGATGCCCGGGAGATGATTATACGACTGTGATGTCATTTTGCGTTAAATGCGAACACGTGAAATATGGTTTACGTATACCACTCGTGACCTGCCTCACAAGAAAGGAGCAATACGTGAAACGAAATTCCTTGGCGTCAACTCAGTGACCAAACTTCTGTTAAAACAACTTGAACAAAAAAATGTTTTTGTGAAATTTGCGGGCATGGAATAATAAATTCCTCATCAGCTGTATTGGCAGATAAAATAACAACATCAGCTAACGTGAAGGCGAGTTACGAGGTCTTTTCCGGCATGACTTCCGCTCCAGTTATTAACACATTGATGGAGATGGTAATCTTACCTAAATGAAAAGTTTTAATACTTCTTACTTCAAATTATTTACCCCGACATATTCTCTCTTAGGGAGTGCAAGGGAAAACTGGTGTAGAAGGTGCCATTGGGCCTGAAGTAAGTTTTGCTCCGCCCTGGAATGCTTAACCGGTGTAATTCCCATGGTGTATACCGCCATAATTTGTTTGCTATTCTACTATTTTTTTTTCAAAATCCAGTTTATCATGTGTTTCTGAGTCTTTCAATTTACATTTTCAGGGATCCAAAGGAATAGGCGGACCCCCGGGTTTTCCCGGCCCACCTGGCGAGCCAGGTGTTACAGGACACACGGGTAAAAAAGGCCCCCCAGGATACCCGGGAGAAAGAGGTTCACGTGGTTCCCCTGGGGAACAAGGCCCTGATGGAAAAACGGGGGAAGATGGCTTTCAAGGTGGCCCTGGCTTTAACGGAAGAGAGGTAAGCGAGAGTTGGCGTAAACAAAATGGATGGGGAATTGAAAGTCGGAAGAACCCTGATCCCTGATAATACCCCCTCCCCCCCCTCGTTTTGCCCTCCGTGGACATTATCCAGGTTTATGTTTGGACTTTTTTTGGGATGGTTTTGTCCAGGTTACCGAGGTTGACCTAACCTGTTCCCGGCTCTAAGATTCAGTTAAAGTGATGTGGAAAACGCGCGGGGGCTGAGGAGAGAGAGGGAGGTAGCGGTGGCGTCTCTCTACCAACCATTTTTCCCGCCAACGCCCCCTTCCCCAGATTGCGCGCGTCTTATTTTCGCTTGGCTTGCTTTATTTTTCAGTCGTCCCTACTGTCTGAAAGTCTGGCACGGGCTAATATTAACTAAACTTTGATTGACTATTTTCGGTTGCCAGTGGAAACCATCAACCAATAGTAACTTATTCTGCTTACCCAGACGTTTCTATTCTCCTCAAGGAGAGGGAGTGGCAAAAAACTCATTTACTTGTTCAACCCTATCCCATGGACGAATCTGAATAATTATAAACACATCACATTTCACGTTCTCGATATTCGCGGATCCATGTTTTTCATTGATTATAATTATGTAATGTATCCCAGTTTCGTATATAATTAATGTCTTTATCTTTTTATTCATATATTTTTATGCAGGACCCATATTGATAGCAGTTTTTATAACTGAAATGGTCATCCTGTTTAAACATGTTATTATTATTTTATTATGTAATTCGGCGCAACTACTCTTTGAAATGAATTGAAAAAGTTAATCGATAATGAGCTACCAACTTGAGTGCTGGATAAGCCTTATTCGGGCGGCCGGTGGACTTTTAGGTCAATTTAACACTCATAAGCATTGAATGCTGACCAGGCTACTTTCTGAAGGTACCCTGACTCGAGAGACCACTTCTCAAACAAGCCGTGGCTTGCGTCACGTTGCGCTTTTGTCGAGATTTAATTAACAAGATTTACGAGAAAAACGTCTCAGGTATATAAGGTATTTTAGACAGTAGCTTAGTTGAAGAAAGAAAACCCTAAGAGCGAAGCTCAGTCAGTCTCAGTTGTTTCTGTTTCTGTTTCGTTTCCAGGGAGACAGAGGGAACACAGGACCGGAAGGTGTTCAGGGAGATCCTGGTGAAAGGGTATTGTTATCTTGATTAACGCTTCCACCACATACGTTCCTTGTCATTTTTGGCACTCGCAATCGGTCATCTGGGATTATTTGAGTCATGAATTGAGGGAGGTAGGGGCGACGAGAGAAAGGGGGGGGGGGGGGGTGACACTGGAAGAAAAAGTATCAATAAATAATTAAATGACAATCGAATACAATAATTGGTTTCTTATTTTGACAGCCAGAATCATTCAGTGCCAAGTTCATCTTCGTAGCAGTCTTATCCAACTACCGTCTAAACTCATCTTGTTACATCAATTTATTCCTAGGGATACCCTGGTGCTACGGGACCGAGGGGAGGTTCCGGAGCAGCGGTAAGAAAATTTTTACCTTTAATTCAAACTTAAACTAAATAAAACGTGCAGAATTTTACCAGCCGCTAGGGAATGATCTGAGTATTCAAAGAGTTAACCTTTCCTTGCAGTTACCTCTCTAAGGACTTCACGGATAGTTCGCTTTATCCCACTGATACCAAACTTCCTGTACAATTCCCGCCTGAACACCCTGGACATGTCATTCGTAATCCTGGGTCACTGAGTATCTTTGGAGTCCGTATTAAGGACGTTTGTCCGGTACTTCCATATCGCCAAGAACCGGGGCGATAGAAATATTTTGTGCTGTGTAATAAACAGCAAGATCTTTGTCAAGTGAATGTGTACCAGCTACCCAAGCGTATGCTTGATGTTACTCGTTGGTCTGCAAGCTTATTGGTTCTTATCTTTTCACAGGGGACATACGGACCACCTGGAAAACGCGGGGGACCCGGACAGAAGGGGAACCCTGTAGGTTGATAACTTTACTGACGTTTAGCGCTTAGAAGTTTTACTTGTGTTTCCGTTATTTACAAATTGTTTCCTCTCCTTCCTATAGGGTTGGCAGGGGGCTCCAGGACTCCGGGGTCTCCCAGGAGGAACAGGAACAAAGGTATTTATTTTACCGTAGGATTTCACCTACAGGATAGACTTAGAAGACTTGAGGACTTTCTAATTGTTAGAACTAGCCGCCCAGATCTGTCCAATTGTAAAGAGAATTCCACTATTAAGCACGAGTATCCAACCATATTAGTCTACTTATAAATGGTATGGTCGGCGGTGGTGAGTTTTAGGGAAAATTTCGAGAAAAAATAACTTACATTTTTTTTTTCAAAATTACCGGCCCGAGCAGCCGGTTCTGACTATTCTCTAATCACAGTCAAGGATTTCATCCACAGGCGAAAAGGCTTGAACCAGATTGTACAGTACAACAATAAATAGAACACCAGAAAGTGCTGGTTTAAAATTGAATGGTCAGAACTTAGGTTTTTATCCATCTCACACACTACCACATTTCTGGAGCCCATTTTCAGGCTTTTAATTCTTGGATGTGCGCAGTTGAATTGTGTCGCGCCTCAAGAAGCTAGCAATGTCTAAAAAAGATCCTTTTCAAAACAGGGATCCCAAGGCAGCCCAGGATCTCAAGGTCTTCCGGGTCGAGAAGGAGACCAGGTGAGTAAATTGTCATTCTAAGAGTGATTCTATTATAACTAAACAGATGTTTCAGCTAATTGAAATTTCTTCTTAAATTACAGGGACCACCAGGAGGGCGTGGATTAAATGGAAGAGATGGTAGCACAGGGACCATGGTAACAACGCTTTCTTAACTACACTCCCTGGGGGGGGGGGGGGGGGGGTACTTCCCCAAGACACCCGTACAGAAATGTGCCACCTAATGGAGTTGCCAAAGACTAGGTCGGGGTCTGAATTTGGAGGCTTTGGTGGCTCGTACTTGCTCAAAACCTACCCAAGTACCACCCGACGTTACACGTATTTTGCTACATCGATTCAAGTTTTGCGATTAATATTCTCTTGCAGGGTTCCACTGGGCATCGGGGGAGAAGAGGCCCCCGTGGATACAAGGGTGCCACTGTGAGTAATACCATACAGTCAAACCCCCATGTGCGACCATCTCTCTTTAGCAACCACCTCCTATAAGCGACCGCTCATCCAACACACCAAAATTTTCTCCATCAAAACCCTATGATAAAACCTCTCGTAAAATTCCACCTCTCCTAAGTGACCGCGACAGCGACCGCGATCACTTGTTGGCGGCCTGGTGGTTTTTGCATGCAGTATTGCACTGTTTTTGACCTCTTTCAAGCTACCACCTGACGCATGGTATTGTCTCTTCGTTCGCTGTATGTGCTACTCCACTTCCGAGTATACGAAGAACTTTCAGTGACAACGTGGAACTACACGTACACGTAACTTACAATAAATGCGTGCAATAATTTCTTTGCCAAAAAGTAGATGTGTCGGGACCTATTTCGGAAGAGATTCCCAGTGGTTCGATTCTCGTAAGTGATCACCTTCCGTAAGCGACCACTAAATCTTCGCATTTTGGGTGGTCTCTCACGGGAGGTTCCACTGTAGTTAACCTAATCTGTCTCTTTTAACACTTGAAATAGACCTTTTTACCGATACGGCGTCTGTATTGAATTTATTAGAATTAAGGAGTATTATGGGATGCCCAGGGGGCACTCGCTCAGTATTTATGCACGCTTTTTGGGCAATAGTACATCAAAACACGGCAAAACGATCTTTCTTTCCCTTTACAATCTTTTTCTAGGAAAACTTAAAGAAAAATTGGCCCGGAGAACGCGCGTAAATACTGAGCGAGTATATCGGATCGTGCTCATGCCCCCTGGACATTCAATAATACTCCTTAAATCTAATTAATTCAATATGGAAACATATTCTATTATGGAAACATCTAACGCAGTTTTAGCGT
Organism: Porites cylindrica; assembly: GCA_964035525.1. Classification (NCBI taxonomy): domain Eukaryota; kingdom Metazoa; phylum Cnidaria; class Anthozoa; order Scleractinia; family Poritidae; genus Porites; species Porites cylindrica. Next base: position 7,170,194 of record OZ037777.1, on the reverse strand, counting down.
TTTAGTTCGCCGACGAAATAATACGGTGAGACAACTCAGATCTGATCGCGTTGATGTTAGTTTTGCATCGTACTCAGTTTTCAATTTCAGTGACTCTTGGAATATAGAATCAGTTAACGATTTTGGTGATCCTTTACTCGTCTCTCTCTCAACATCTGCATTTGTTAGCTGGTCTCACGCGGTTTTCTATTTCTGTAGGGCGAAGAAGGAGTTTCAGGGGCAAAAGGATCCGCCGGACCTGTCGTAAGAATTACTTATTTGCAAGGAAGTGTATTGATAGAACAGGCAGCAGTAATTAGTCATAAGATTACTGAGATTACATAAGGCCCTTCTTGAACTACGAGACGTTTTTTGTTTCTAAAAGTGATCGGGCAAATGGCTAGCCACTCGCTTTACCACGCGCTGCACCCCACCGCAGCTTCTGCGCGCTCTGTGCGAGGATGTTTCGTCATCCAATGACGTTGCTATGCCTCCTGCATTCCGCTTCACATGACACCTGAAGATCTCTGTTTCCCTCGCAAAAGTGACGCCTGGGTACGAAGTAGTTACAGCAGCGCCTTTCGTAGATAGATGCTCTCTTGCGCTTTCGCGATTAGCTGCTTGACCATAGAACTAATAGTCTAGGCAGTTTAACGCTCTGTTCGCCCAGGAAGAATATAGCTAACTGCTGAATTGTATGAACGTCAACGATGAAATCAGTGAAAATTGGATCAGAACCTGACAATACTATCATAAGGTCAGCAAAACTGCCAATTTTAATATGTAAGCATGTTAACAAACAGTGTTGGAAGACGAATGTGGACAGACATACAGGCACACACCAGCTTAAGCTAGCTAAGAATCAGTGAAATGATGAGTGTTGGATAACTGTAAGGTTTGGGAAAAGCCGTCACTATAATCTTGTCAGTATGTATCAAGATTTTTTCTTATCTCAGGGATCTCGCGGACGTGGAGGTCGGCCAGGTAGAGGAGGAAGCCCCGGAAGGCCAGTAAGTTGTATCTATTAAAACTTAATTGGTCTTTTATGTTTGTAACATGTCTACGTTTTAACGCAGTTGGGTGATCCGTGTCAAACAAGGGTCTGGAACGTGGGGGGGGGGGGGGGGGGGAGAGGGGGGTGTCCCTGTCCCGCATTCCCGCTCCTTTTACACGACAATCCCGCATCCCTAACTTCTGCCATCGCTAAACAGAATACTGTTTCTTTCGCAATACCGCATCCCATGCCAAGATTTGGGCGAGACACGCTTCCCGAGTAGGGGTAGTATAGTTCTGCCCCCTCCCCCCGCCAGAACTGGACTAGAAGAGTCAAATCCCGTATCCCTTCAAGAAGTTTTGCTTTTTCCCGAATCCCGCACTGTATTTCGGTAAACTCCCGGATACCGAAAATACCCTTGCAGACACTGTTAAACCTTTCCTCTCATAATCTGTACCTATTCAACAGGAATAAGACGTGAGAATTCAGGTGATACAGTAAAAACCCGCGTATAAGAACCTAGGTTTTTCCAAGTTAGGCTAAACAGGTTCTTATATAAATGGTATTTAGTGTAAAATTAGGCTAACTAGGTTCTTAATTAGGTTCTTAACTTTTGTTCAAGAAATAAAGCTGAATTTTTAAATGATCTGGCGTTTAATGTCCAAAAACAGTATTCTTGGAGGCTTCGTTAAGCAAAATACTATACTATTTTAATCTGATTCTGTTACAATCAAACCTATGGTAAAGTTTTATGTAACCATGCTATAGTGTTTAGAGTATTATTGCATACAGACTGTGTTACACATATATATATATATATATATTTTTTTTTTTAGAGAAAATTTCTTAATTCTATATATATATATTTTTTTGAAAATAAGAACCTGTTTTAGGATTTTAGCCTAAAATGCTTCTTATGTCAAGGGTGCTTAAAAATGAAATTTTAGCCCAACAGGTTCTTAAATGTTAGGTTCTTATACGCGGGTTTTTACTGTATGATCGCCCGTTTTAGCGACGATTTCCCAAATTTTATTGCATGAGAGCATGAAAGTTTTAATGACCGTTGACGGGTGCAGTTAATCATGTACACCTGTGACATTTGCTTTTCTCTGGCTCATTCCGCTTAAGTTTTGAACATTGTTAGCGGTTCTTCCTGCACATTATTGTGAGCTTATTTTTTTGCTGCGACAACTCTAAGTAGGAATACATATTTTTCTTGGCAGGGTGATCGTGGGTACGATGGCGAGACTGGAAAACAAGGCGAAGCCGTAAGTACAATGAATTAGGTAGAAAGCTTCTCGTGATTTTACTTCTTTAGTACGTCCTGAGCTTTATATTGTCGTATGCGATCACGCTAATGCCCTTGCCTGCTTTAGTTATTAAATATTGTTTACCACAAATGATGCGTTAGCAATTTTGTTGCCAGACTTTTGGATGATTTTTTGTTTTTAGGGACCAGTTGGCGAGACTGGACTTATGGGACCCATGGGGAAAAAGGGAAAAATGGTAAGTGCGTAAATACGTGACACTGAAAAGTGGGCAAAAGACACCTTTAGTGGAAAACTGCTCTTAAAAAAAAAAAAAAACGTGGCAAGGGATTTGTGCAGGGGATTTCTGCTAACACATGAAGGAAAATGTACTAATATAAGGACAAAATTATTTACACAGCACTGAATAAAATCTGGAGCCGGAAGTTGAATACAGGATATCACTCTGAAATGTGACTAAGTTTTGTAGTATTTTCCCACTTCCAACAAATTTTTTATCAGTGTGCTTCTTTTCTTTAGGGTCCTATAGGCAAAAGTGGATCTCTTGGCATTACTGGCCCAAATGGACCGACAGTAAGTTGAAATCATCCCTTAACTGAGGAATCATTTCGAGTTGTCTTTAGCTTAAGCGACGAAGTAGAACTATAATAATAGACCGGTTTCCATACGATCTGGAACACCATCGGCGACTGGTCTACGTGACGTCTCGTTGCAGACATGCGCTTTTGCCTCTTTTTGCACCATAATCGAGTCAAACAAACACAGCATATTTGCAATCACTAGAATAAATCGCCCGATGCAGGGTAATCCAAGACAGTCTTGGATTCTGGATTCCGCGCGGTGGATTCCAAATTTCATATACATGTACTGGTCTCCGGATTTCTTGTCAGTAGAACTTGGATTCGAGATTCTGGACTCCTTGAGCTGAATTCCAGATTCCAGAATTTCCCAGATTCGGGAAAACGGATTATCTAAAATGGGGTAAACGGGCACATTTGTCTGTGGCTTCTGGGATCGTTTGAATGAGTTACGTCCCACGTAGACAGCTTCTCCAATTGCGTCGCAAACGGCCACAAATCCCGGCCATCAAGAATTATATGGAAACCACGTTTAACGATTATTCTTGACAGGGAAACAGAGGAGCAAAGGGGAAACAAGGTTTACCAGGAGATCCTGGTGCACAGGTTAGACAGAATTCAGATTTCTACCTAACTCGCCCGATTGGTCATAGTTGATTAGGTTGGGTATCGCTGTCAATTAACCGGTGTATAATATTTCTGCAGGGTCAAATAGGACCTCGTGGAGAGAATGGAGAGTTTGGGTTAACGGGTGAAATGGTTAGTAGCAGAAAAAGTCTTCCTTACACCTTTTGAAGTTGTTTTCCTTACTTTATAAAAAACGTGCTTCAAATCGATTCCTTACGTTACACAAGTCACTGATTTGTGACTTCTTTGTATATGAGGTACGGAAAAACGGGCAGCAAAAACGAACAATTTGTTTCGCAACACTGCTGCAAATTGAGTTGAAAAGCAATGTTGCGCGTTTACCAGCCACGAATCAAACCTGTCTTGCAACAAATCAGCTGCTTGTTGCAGGTTTCGAAGTGTCAGTATTGTCTATTTTCTTTACCCTTATTTTACGTCATCTGGTGATTTCACAGCTCTACAAAACCAAGACAACGTGGTTTCATCTGATTACCGTAGTGCTGCTCTAAATTATACCCTATTCTTCTTTAAGGGTCAAACCGGACCCCGCGGAAATCGAGGAGTAAGCGGAGGTCAAGGCAGTATGGTGAGTAGAGAACAACTTCCGGAACGAGGTTAAATCGTTGTTATGACGTTATCTAAATGTCTGTCAAAATTCTTACTGTTTTATTTTCTATTTACAGGGGCTGAAAGGTGAGCAAGGTGAAGGCGGATTCCCAGGAAAAGAGGTAAAGTAATTACTTTTAAGAGGAGGACATTGTCATTGAAAATGTTTCCATCTAGGTGTTTGAGTATCAAATGAAACACTCATTCTAGTGTTCGGTATATTACATCTGACTGCCAATCATACCAAGGAAATCGCCTCTCCCTTTTGTGTTACAGGTAACTGAAAATGAAAAACCCCAAAACGGAATTCTACTAGAACGATTTCCTTTTAGTCTTACTTAGTCATAAGAAGGGGATAAATTTCCCCTTTTGTTGGGTTAAAATTTGAAAAGTCGACTAGCGCTCGACTGCTTGGTTCATGTAGCGGAAGAACTTACAATATTACTTAATCTCTCAGGGAAATTCTGGCTTTCCTGGAGAAAAAGGAGTTGAAGGCGAAATGGTAAGACATTTGTTTTGTTATTATCTGTTCTAAACGTTAAACAAATTTATGCTGATTCAAGTTGTATATATCCTTTTAAACATAGGGTGCAGTTGGTCCTCAAGGCGAGCAAGGAGACTTTGGAAGACCTGGATATGTGGTAAAAATCATGATTAAAGTTCTTATACCAGAGACGTACAAATTAAATTGGCACATGCCACATGAAGACGGAAAATAGCTAAGGCAACTAAAGCGCTTCGAATAAGCATTTCTATCCCTCAGGAATAGTCCCAAAAAACGGGAATGCAATCTTTCACTTGTTTGAATTGTGCATTATTCTGGTGATGGTCTGCAGTTTTCCTGTATGTTTCCACTCCAAGCATACGGGTAGTCAGTCAGCCAGCCTGTCAGTCAGTCTGTAATCTCTCAGTCTTCGGCCGGGGAGGCAGCTAAGGTAGGCTGTTAGGCGATCACTGGATTAGTAACACGCTATTGGTCACTATCATGTTGCACGTTGTACCAAGTGATCTCTGTCTTATTTCATACACGGTTATTTTAATTCAAGGAACTCAGATAACAGTTTTTTTTCTTGTCTCGGTATTTGTAGGGACCATCCGGCCCGTTAGGTCTGATGGGAGAGGATGGCGGACGAGGAGCAAGGGTAAAATCCTCTTCTGGTAACACCGTTCAAAACAAAAGCCGCTACATAAACGCGAACAAATGTCAACAATTTTTTTCCAATGCTTTTTCGCTACTCGCTATTGGTTTCTTGGCAATTTTTTTTTCGTGAAAATTGTTACTTAAAAGCGCTATAAAATCAAGTGTTGACGAAACTTCAAGCTTTCTTTATGGTTTAGCTCATTGCACGATTGGAGGTCTGAAAAAAATCCTTTTCCAAAATTGAATAGACTAACTTAGACTTGAGGGTCCCAACCTCGTTCTCAGGGTCTGTCTCCTACTCGTCCCTCGAGTTGAAGAGGATCCTAAGAACGAGGGTTGGAAGTTTTCGTGAATTTAGCGCCAAGCCACTCAAGCTTCAGTACTTTATAACACATTATGAAAGAAGTGAAGCTTTTGTTACTGGTTTTTACTTCTCCATTCTATCTTATTCATTTGCCTTTTTTACAGGGAGGTGTAGGACCCATGGGACCGACAGGAGGAACTGGTGTCAAGGGAGAAACGGTAAGTTACTAAGTATCCTGGGACCTCAGGTTAATGAGCAATAGACTCTAATTATCTCTCATTTTGTTCGTGTTTCATTCAAGTAGCAAGTGGCGTTGTTAATTGTTTTACTGATAAAGCTATGACTACATTAGCTTCTGCACGTTTTCCTTTTGTTTTGTTTTTGTTTAGAATTACTTTTTCTGTTCTTTTTGCTCATTTTGCTCAAAGGGAGGCAGCGTCGCCGAGCGGTTAGAGCGCTAGAATTGTAATTCGGAGGTCCCAGGTTTAATCACTGCCCAAACCGCCTAGCTGGATTTGTTCACGGTAGTCCCACGTTCAAATCCTCGGCCTCTCTTGTAAATAGCCAACTGATTTGCCTCCGGCCAGCTAGGATTCTTAACCCTCTGGGCCAAAATGAAAACTACTGGTTTTACAGTAATCGTGTTACCCTTATGCATAAAGTTAATTTATTTATGTTTGTCTGTTTGGCGGTAGGGCGCTGCAGGTAATCCCGGGCAGTCAGGCCCTCGTGGTGCTAGAGGACAGAAGGTTAGGACCCAACATTTAGCCGATGTTTTGTTGCCATGGCTGTAAATCATAAAGCAATAACACCTTTGCAATTCACTATAGCTTCTTCAGTAGCGATAGTCTTGTACTCATAGCGTTTACACATCAAAAAAAGAATGTTGATCTAAACGTCCTAGTTAACTGCACCCTGCATGAGTTATTTTTTAAATGTGGTGATGAGAAAAGACAATGTTAGCGAAATAACGCTGCATAGCATTATTCTTTATTACTAGGGAGCAGACGGAGAAAACGGAAAGCAAGGGCAGTCAGGAGATCAAGGAATTAGGGTATGATTTAAGACTTGCCTATAGCTACATAGTGAGTGGGTGTGTCCTCACTTTGTCAACACTTTTTAATTTATTTTTCTTTTTGAGTCCAGCGTCTTAATTTATTTCACGGATAATTTGTCCACGCACACGCAATGTTAGTTCAACTGTGGGTAATTACGGCTTAACGATAATTCGTTGTCTTGGCTTGGATTATCTGAATACACTTGGCTATTTCCGGGTTAAGCGGACAATCTGTTTATTTCACAAAAGCCGAGCGATCGTTGCAAGCTCGGTTTAGTTCGTTCGTGCGTCACGTATTCACGATTTCATAGCACAGATTAGGTCGTCTATGACATTAGAATGCTTTTCTCTATTGAGCTGATGAAAACTTTGGCGAACGTTAGTGGAGACCTTTACGTTTGGAGCGCTCAAATGGGATTTTAGAATTTTTTTAATGTTTAATAATCACTTCATTTCAGGGATTGCCCGGAGACAATGGACTAGCAGGATCCCATGGTGATCAAGGAGAGGCGGTAGGGAGATAATGCTTCCCATTACCGCCAAATCAACAACTTACCCAAGTTGTTCAAAAGTTGGATAGAGCTGTCCAGATATATCGCTGTCCAGTGGATACGTATTATGCCACCCACCGGATTGAGACTTTTTTTCCACAAAACAGCACTATCAACCTGGATACTAATAACTGGAGACTGTTATTGTACTTTTCATTACATATACATTAGTTTTAAAGCGATTCCAACCTTTTCCTGAATGACTTTTATTTTAGGGGGAGAAAGGAGATGCTGGGGTCAAAGGAAGCATGGGGTACCCAGGCAAAACGGTGAGAGAGGATAATTTGTTTTCGTTCCTACCTTTGCTCGTCATAGCAATTATGCTTATCCTACTTATTCTACTTATTATTCTGCAGTTATACTTATAATACTTATTCTTCTGTCAACGCAGGGCCCTGTTGGAGACGCTGGAACGAAAGGGACGGCTGGGCCTCCAGGAATAACAGTAAGTCAGTGTTAAGGTTTGTATGTGGCAATTCAAAAATGGTTGACGTTTAAAAATCAGTTTTGGAAGAACACGAAAATAAAAGCGACGCAAATACCTGACGTTTTCGTAAAAGATTATCGTTATGTTTTAAACATTCAGGGTCCGAGTGGAGAAGAAGGGATCGCTGGATTAAAAGGAGAGCCTGGACAACAGGTGCTACCATTTAAATTGAGATGTTTAATTTATCTTAATATAATGCATTAATAATTCATAAAAAAGATAATAATAATGATACTAAAATTTAATGAGGGTTTTTAAGTCTGATAAATCATGGTCCCAATTTATTTAATTTTCGTTGGGTACGGGTGGGAAGAGGGTCAGTATATTGCTTTTATTACTTATTTTAGAAATTTTTATGGCAGTTAGATTGTGGGGCTATTATTGAATAGTACTAAATGTTTTACTTTTCTGGGAAACTGCCCACCCACCTACCCCTCCCCTAATCCAACATTTTGCCCTAAGTGAGAAGTAAGTGTTAATGTTGGCTAAAGTTTCTCAGAAACGTATAATGATCTAATATTTTCTCTTGTCGTCTCAGGGGGGTCGAGGATCAGCTGGTGCTAAAGGAGCAGTCGGGAGCAGAGGAGAAAGGGTCAGCAGAGGCTTGATTCAACTGTAGTTACTCTTTCCATGCGAAACTCCACTTAAAAAGAGCCCGACGTTACGTGACGTCACGTCCACCATGTTTCTGTAACAAAACAATGAACCAGCGGCCATGTTGGTGTCCTATACTAGTCACCTTTTTCTTATGTAAAGACTTTCTTTTGTTCCAGTAAAATTGCATAGCTGATTTCCACGTGAGTGAAAACGCTCTATAAATCTTCTGTTACTATTAACTCTACATTTGTATGGATCCATTTTTCTTTACTTACCAAAGGGTCTTTAATACTCTTACACAGAGAGTGCAATATTGACAGTCAGCACTCCTAAGCTGTGCGTAATACAGACATTTGATTCTGTCTTTGTTTAGTTGTTTATATCTTAACTCATGGTCCCGTTGATAAAAACCATCTAAACATTTACAAAAGTTCAGAAAGTCTTCCGTGATCCGCATCTATTCAAAAATGGACAACCTGGTCTTATTTAATCGTTTGATTATCTTTTTTGTTTGATAGGGAGTTATGGGACAGTTAGGACCCAGTGGAATGCAAGGAGATCGTGGAGTATCGGTAAGGCCGTTCTTCCTATCCGTACTAAATATACCAAGGCTACCTATAATATACGCCGGTAACAAACATTTGACTGTGTTTGTTGCCTGTGTCACTAACATCGGTCTAATATATTCGGCTGGCTTAACCCTTTAGGCCTCAAGAGTGACCAACATCAATTTTCTCCGAACAACATTAGCAGATCATCAAAAGTAAAGGTTATGAGAATTACTAAATTGACTTCCAAAGGGGAACACTTTGCGGATCTTAAAGCAAATTCTCTCAACTATTCTTTAAAGAAATGTATGGAGATCAGTCTGGAGATTTTGTACGTGGATCTTGGGGCTTAAAGAGTTATTCTAGTTGATGGCTTTAGCTCCCAAGGGTTTACTGAAGCTCGGTGGAATTACCAAAACGTCATAAATTCGACTCCTGTTCGGAGATCTCCGAAGATTTCTCCGAGTCGCTAGCAACACTAACTAAAGCAGAGGATCTGCTGTAGTGTTCACTTTTATACTATGCGGTTTTATTCGTAATTATTGTTTTCAATGTCAGCCAAAGAGGCAGCATTTCTATTTTCATTCATAAAGAATCCTTTGCTTTTGTTCCTGTTTTGTTTTAATTGCAGGGGGAACCTGGCGAGGAGGGAGTTAGCGGTGCCCAAGGGCAAAATGGTGCTAAGGTGATCAAAGCAGCCTTGATAACGTTATCACTTACGCAAATGAAGTCTTTGTATAAGTGGACACGGAATTTGTTTTGTTCTGGTTTTCGTAACGCAAGGGTTTTGAATTCAACTGGAATCATATCCCTAACTTGTTCAGTCGACATAAATGCCCCTTATTTTGTACTCGGCTTTTTAGACCCAGGATTTATTCGGGGTTTGGCCATAAATGGGAAAAAGCGGGTTGACACATTTTTTTCTCAGTTGATATTCTTTGATTTGTTTCTCACAGGGAGTCAACGGTAACGTTGGCGTTCCGGGCTCTCGAGGCGAGCCGGGATTTCCCGTAAGTTACACAACAAATATCTCATATCTAAAGCAAATCGAGTTTGCTTTTGTTTTCACTATTATACTTTGTAACTCTTTTAAAAAGGTTGACGTTGATTTCTTGACTTATCACAATCAAACAGACTCGAAAGTGAATCTGCGCTTGCGCATTTTTCACGCTTGAAGCTGACGTCAGTCATGTTCTTGATTGTTTGAAGCATTTTGAAGCTGGTTCCGGAAACTGGTTACCTTGTTTTTCACCTTACGACAAACTCAACAGAAAACCCACTTACGTATAGTCTGCCTAGAATTAAATAAGAAAAGTGTTAATCTGTTCAATCGGGATTTTTTTTCTTTACAGGGTCTAGAAGGTTCCCCTGGCATTACTGGCGAGGCTGGACATAGTGGTAATCAGGTCAGAAGAACGCAGTAGAGTTTGTTGTTGACATTATAGCGCGGGAAATATTTGACATTTGCATTATTTTCTTTAACAGGGACCCAGTGGAAGGCCGGGTGAAGTCGGTCCTCCCGGAAATAAAGGGCCAATGGTGAGCTCACAATTACTAATCCTTACTACTTATTAGAATCGAGAACTGAGTAACTGTACATGTTAATTAATCCTTGGGCGCGAACTGCAAGCGATTTAAAAGCGCTTTACTTTGTATTTTTTCAGGGAAGTATTGGTGGTCGTGGCTCCACTGGTAAAAGAGGAATTCAAGGATCAAAGGTGGTGTTTTCAGCTCTTCCAATCGTTGCGAATTCGAAGCATGAGTAAAAGACGGACAAAACAATACCTTCGTTCAGGAAACACAATCACAAATACCTGCACTAAACAAACACAATTTTTAGTGGTGGTTAAAGTTCGTGTCAGCTCGTAACTCGTTACACTTCTTCTTTTTCATCATTTTTAAAGGGAGAAAGAGGAGATCCAGGCGGAGAGGGCAAGGATGAAGTTACTGGAATAAAGGTTGGGTGACGTTGCATTAAAACGCCTTGCTTTTTTGATCACGGTCTGATCTCATCATTTCTTCTGCAACTATTTTTGTTAGGGCAGCGTTGGACTTCCAGGCAAGCTTGGTCGGCGTGGAGATAAGGCAGAAGATGTAAGACAAACAAAGACCTTTACTGAGCATTTTTTCCCGCTTTGATAACTGTGAACAGTGTTGTATGGGGACCGCGGAGCACATTAGATTGGTGACACCAGCGAGGTCAACGAGCGCCGAAGAGACTAGCTTATCTAGGGAGGTTGAACTTTTTTCGGGATCATCATATGCTAGTCCAGTTAGTTGGCTATATGAAGGAGGTCAACGTCAGTAAATCTTCCAAAGTTACGCTTGCGGTTATCATTTCGCGAGTTCTTGTCTCGTGACTATACAAGACTGTAACATTGTTAAATCTCTGCTGGGTCATCTTTGCTCCTAGCTGCAGTGGCTGAATTGACGTGGAGGAGTTTGCAGGCGAAATTATTGGTGGGTCTATAGCCCACCCGGCCCCTATGCTCCGCGGTCAGTGTTGTAAAAACTTATGTTAGAAAGGTCTTGTTTGACGCACTTTCATTTCTGTTTTATAATTTTTTGTCGGTGGTCGTGTCTGATTTTTAATTCAGCAAGTTTCAGTCATCATTTTTAACAAGAGTAAGTGCTTGATTTTTGTGTGTTTGTCAGGGTCCGCCGGGAAGGAAGGGGCCTCAAGGAAAATCAGGAAGACCTGGGGAAAAGGTTTGTTTATTAGCAGACGAAAATATTTGCAAACCATTCAGCCTTCATACTGTAGAACGTCCATTTGACGAGCCTTGATCTGTAGAACGAAGACCTCGGTATACTGAACAATTTTTTCTCTACTAGTAATAGTATAATAATAGTAAAAAAGTCAATTTAATGAAACCCCGTGTTGGCGAACACAGTGTTGAACGCTTTAAGAGGTGATACTACTTGATTCTCGAAGAAGGTGTACATCACTGTATCCAGTTTAACACCAGGCTGAAAGTTTTATGATTTGTAACTCTGAGTCAACGCTCTCGATTAAAACTGATCTCTCAACAAGACTCACAAGAACGTTCGGTTTTTCTATGTACCAATGTTGAAATGACGTAATATCATGTCTAAAGGCACCTTCGGTTGACGCCAGACATTGACTTTTCCCGCGTTCCTATCCCCCGAAAAGTGAACATTTAGATGACGTCATCTGTGATTGCAGGGCATGCAGGGAACGACAGGTCCAACTGGTGCTCCTGGCCTCCAAGGAGAGAATGGGATTGTGGGAGCTAAGGGATATCAAGGGACCCATGGACAGTTTGGAAAAGATGTAAGTAAACGTCCTGGAGTCTTAGAGGAAAGACATCAAAAACGAGAAAACGTTTTTCATCACGATATTCAGACCACAAGAACCGAGCTTTTCCAACAATCAGTAATGCTTTAAAAGATGCAAAGTACTGAAAATTGTACTTCTTTCATGGAAAGAGGAATTAAAAATGAGTTTGTTGAAGAGGGTTGCCTATCCATTTTTGCAAATATAATAAGCACTATTCGGATAAATTCCCGTTCATTTATTAGGGTTTTCTTCTCCATGTAATTGGTATTTTCTAGTTTCGGTATTCGCACCTTCGTGAGACTATTATAATAAGTCTCAAAAAAGACCAGAAGCTGAAGGTCTTATATCTCGAGCCTGACTCCCCAGTTGATCGGGCAACTACAAACTACCCTTAATATTCATCAACTTAAGTTTTCTCGAAGTGAAGATAAACAGTGTACGATCGCGAGTGCCAAGCCATGAAGCTGGCAGTTAGTAGGCTTTACTTTCCTTCGACACATCTGCTAACACTGAACAAAGGAAAGCGCGCACGAAATTCATAATGGCAAGTGTCCAATGCATCGACAAAACAATTGACCACCCAACCACAACGCTTCGAAATCACTCGATGCATCCTCATACTTCTTATTAAAATTAAACACTAATTGTGTCATTTTTTAATCAGGGACGTATTGGAGTTACAGGTGACCCCGGGTTGCTTGGAAAACAAGGTCACAAGGTAATAATTCGTGCTCTATGAAACATATAAATTTCTTACTATGATAGCTGGTATCTACGAATACAGTACATCGTAAGATAAAACGTATTTTACAATGATAACGTGCTTCTGTTCACAGGGAGATACTGGAGAGAACGGAGATCCTGGAGAAAAAGGACCAGAAGGAGAAAAGGTATGAAAAAGAAATTCAGTGAAATGACCTTTAAATTTTTCACTAGTGCAACTTGCAACTTTGTTCCAACTTCTACCGGCATTGATCTTTACAAAATGCATTGTAGGGAGCAACTCTTATTTCCGACACCCTTTTTTATGGACAAAGCCCTCTTGCGACAAATGTCCAGTAATTTAATTATCATACCTTTAAATCTACAAATCTCGCTTCTCGTATCTTAGGGCGACAGTGGTGACATGGGTGCGCGAGGCCCTTTGGGATATGGAGGTCCAAAGGTAAGGAAAAACCGAGCAAGTCTCCTTCCAGGTTCTTCTGAGAAGACGAAGTAACATCTCTATATCGTTGTTTTTTATTTGTCTTGTTCAGGGTGCCGTGGGTGATCAAGGTGTAACAGGACCCATAGGAAATCAGGGAGAACAGGTATTTTTCTACAGTTATGGAGTGTTAAAAGGTCTCCTTACTCATTTGAAAGCCTCTTTACGTTGCTTTATATTTTCAGGGATCAAATGGTCTTCGTGGAGCCCAGGGTCCTGCTGGTTTACAGGGAATCAGCGTAAGTAGTTTACATTTTCTGTTATTTGTCAGCATGTCTTTTCCGCGTGTCTGTTAAAGCTTAACTCTAATGAATCGAAACTGCTTGGTTTATTGCAATTTGCGATATGCAGCGAACGCGCTAGGCAAGAGTTACGTACCGAGGGGTCCAATTTCAAATCACTTTGACAGCAAACCAACAGCTACCTTCCGACTGAAATTTCAGCAGGTTAAAGTCATTTTTATTCACTACATTCGTCTGTTTTTCAGGGTCCCTTTGGTCCGCTGGGTGACATTGGAAACAAGGTACAGTAAGTTTATTTGTTAGATGGCAACTTTTAGCCTGTGCTAGGCTCTCAGATAGTAGGGATGTCGGAAAATAATACGCGCGTGATCGCTTTTTCTCTTCCTAGTTCCCGCCCGTTTTCGTATCAATTTTGACTGCACGACCGTATTGCAGTGAATTGCATTGCGTGACGTAACGTAACGTGACTTAACTTTGATGGTCAAAAGTTCTTGAATTACAGTGTTGCAAGACACGGCTAAGAGACCATCCATTACCGTCAAATAATTATGACTTCGATGTAAACGTCTGCAACTCATAAGCGTTTGACGTTATTGCCCATTTTTCTTGGCTGGCTATCATCCCTAATATCACGTTGTTCGATTTGCAGGGCGAAAGAGGACGACAAGGAGACGAGGGGCTTCAGGTAAAATTTCACATAGTGTGGTATGCAGTCAAAATTTAAGACCCATTAGCTATTTTAGTCCAGTGGGTTAGGGCTCTCTGCACATTTTTGGAGGATAACATGATGCTGGCGAAGCCTAGGATCTTTTGCGCAGGCGCACAAAGAGCAAACCTGTTCGTCTCACAGCTTTGGTGTCCACACTGATCTCATAATAGAGACAACATGGACAAGATCTGATCCCGATTGGCCTCGTAGGTCAGTCTTTCAATCCAGATCCAGAATCTAGAATCCACAAATTGAACTAGAATTTACATCTCAGAAGGATTTATAGAGTTTCTCACTTGTTATCAATCACAATGTTATATTTCACCCCATAGTAATCAGCATACTGTCTGGTTTACAGCTCAGTTGCTTGTGCAAAGCTTAATACTTCCATTTGTATCTCTATTTAAAAGTAATTCCGGCAATTCATTATTATACAGGGTAACCAAGGCCCTCCCGGTCAGCCTGGACCACCGGTAAGCTGAAACAAACCATTTTGTACAAAAAGGATATAACTCCCTGGAGGGTACTCCCCAAAACAACCTATACGGGGAGGCTCCGCCCGAAAGGGGTATCTTTTTCAGGCTTCAGGTATATGAAAGGGTAGGGATTTCACTTGTTGACGTGTATAAAAGGGCAGGGAAATCTGTCATTTGGGTCTGTAAAAAGACCTAAAAGGGCTAACAGAGGGATTGTATTAAATAAATGTGAAAAAGTCGAGAAAATTGCCTGGTTTTGGGATGTATTCATACTTTTAATGAAAGCGCATTGACAGCAGTTAAAAGGGATACACAGTTCTAAACTACAATCTTGGACAGTATAAAATAGAACAGCAAACCTCCATCCCCCCCCTTCTCCCCCCCCAAATCAAGGATGAAGCCAAAAGCCAAAACGGGCCATTTCCCATGCTTGATTTTGGGGGGGGCGGGGGCGGAGGGGAGGTACAAATTTTCCATCTATTTTGTCCAAGATTGGAGGCATGCAAAAGGGGTACCATTTGTCACTGAAAGGTATAGTAAAGGTGTAACTTGTCTATCAAACATGGTATATAAAGGGGTAAGAGGTTGAAGCCCCTGGGCATAACTCATTCCTCTACTGCCTTTACTTCACATTTTCTGTCAATTCCTCTACGATTTGGTGTGGATGATTTTGTTTTATGGCAAGTTGTTTGGTCGAAAGGACAAACAAAATCTTTCTTAAACTTTATTTGTCTTTCTTTACAGGCAGATATTGCCGGATTGGTAAGTAATGTTATGAGAAGTTTGCTGTGTATGATCAATTGTTGAAATTGTACACCAAAAGCTCTCGTGAAATTTTTGTGTCAAAAATCTTCACATTTAAACAACTTCTCCAATTTAGATCTATCAGCAGTATGGTTTCCAAGGTTACCCTCAGCGTGATCCTTTATATCGACCTCCATCTCAGAGCAACACTAAATCCTCGCTTTATAGAGGCACTGGGGTAAGTGATGTTCAGGGCGACAAAGTCGCGCTTGTGAGTTCCTCTTACAAGTACTAAGCAAATGCAGCAACTCTTAAAAAATGGTATTTCTGACAGTGTGGTACAACGGAACAGACAGAAATAGCTATTTTGCCGGCTGGGCCGGCTAGAAGGAATTGTGGGTAACTTTTTGAGACATGTTTAGTTGTACTTTGCAAATTTGAATCAGTCTAGGTCAGTATTCATTCGAGCTCCTAACTTTTATTTTATTTGCTAATTTTGTTATATTTGTTTGTAGGCATTTGCCAGCAAGTTTTTGCGTACCTCTGCCCCACAGTTGTCGGCACCGCAGCTGATTTCTGCAGGCGGGGGTGTTTGTTCTCTTTTTCCCCCAAAGTGGTTTTGGGTTTTTTGTATCCTGCGGTGTCTTACTTAGTTTCTTTAGAGGTTTGTTTTTCGTCATAGGGTGTTTTGTAATTAAGTGCGGTCTTGTAATCTTACGGTAATTTTGCAATAAACTGGTTTTGAGGTCCTTGCTGACCTACAGGTCCCTGTGTGTATTCTTGTGTGGGTGTCTTTCTGGGTAGTGTAGGCAAAATCGTGGCTTTTTCAAGGGTATGTCAGGAGCATTTTTAGTGAAAGAATAAGTTTAAAAAAAGATATTAGTTATCCATTTATTTCTTTGCTTTGTTGTTTGTCTTTTCGATTTCAGACAAAACCCCAAGAAAGCAGCGATTCACCAAGCAGTTCCGAGGTATGTACATTGAGTTCTTTTTGGAGTGCGACAAGAGTAAGACGCGCACTAATGTCTCTAGGCATTTAATAGGGCCATTTATACGAGCAAAAATAAGACGCGAACTGGACCATTTATACGAGCATGTCTTATCTAAGACGAAAACAGCTCGTACAAATGGTTCGCGTCTTATTTCTGTTCTTGACTCCTTTTCATGTGAATGAACTGAACTTACTTTTTAAGTGTAAGTTTATAATACAAAGCAATTTCATTAGTAAATATAAACTTGTTGTGATAGTTTAAAGTTAAAAGGGTCTACTTACACCGGCAGATGTCACGCATTTGTCCAGGAGGTCTGCTATCGCCTTCTCCTTACATGATAACAAGAAATCCTTTTCCTCCCCGATGGACCAAGTGTTTCTTTCTGCCTTTAACGGCGAGCTCATTGTAACTGAGCGAAGAAAAAAAATAAAGCAAAATAGACAAGAAAACGAAAACGTGTTGTATCAGTGTAAACAACTTTTCCCCGCCAGTAGCCTGCCAGTCCGCCGCGGGGCAAGCGATAATTTTCCCGCCAAAAATTAACGCATGCGTACTATGCGTTCGCGTCTTATGTAAGACGCAAAAGTTGTTATACGAACTTTTTCTCGTCTTAGCTAAGACGCATCTTATCTAAGAACAAGTGTTAAGGGGTGTTCTAAAATAAGACGCGTCTTATTTTTCCTCGTATAAATGGCCCTATTATTGAGCTTACCCAACAGGACGGCAGGAAGAAGACGACGGCAAAACGCTTGTGCGTGACAAACGTGACAGGGCTATTACTTGCATGTTATGTCGTGATCTTCACTTGACATTAATGCTTTTTGGTCTTTTACAAAAAGATCTGTTCAAAGGAGAGTGGACTTTGGCGGAAGGGTTTTTCAAACAAAATTATTTTCACGCTTGTCACACAAGTTTTGTGGTCTTCCTTCCTCTCCCGTCCTGTTGCGTAAGTTCACTATTAATGCGTATGAACTTGACTATGACTCTGTTTTGGGTCACCAATCTTGACCCAGTTCCCTGTGCAACCACTTAATGGCCAATAAGAGAAGAGACAGCGTCCCCAAACCATTGCCACAGTGCAGTTCGATACAACCTCGACCCAGTCTCACTCTCAACCTCAAGATGGCCAGTTGCCACAGCTTGGACGTCATGTTAGTGAACCTGTATTGTCTTTTTACAGAGCACTACCGAGATGTTTGAGGCCCTCAGTTCCCAAGTGCAATCCTACAAAGCATGCAAAAGGTTTTTGGGTACCAGGCGACACCCGGCCAGAACCTGCCGTGACCTCAGAACGTTTCAAAACAATAAGACAAACGGTGAACTAAGAGTTAAATAATTTAATAGAATACATTCTAGTCACAACCATGTCTTGTAAAATGCGAGTTAAGAAAAAAGTTCCTTATGATGACACATTTGATTGGTAGTAATGAATTAAGCAGAAATAACCAGGACCCGGCCTCGCAGGCTTTATCTGTTTTACGATCATTCTCACTAGCATTTTGCACCGTGTACGAAGGGAATCGGGAAACTTTTTGCTCGAGGAATCCGGAATCTGGGGACTTTTGCTTGTAAAATAAGGAATCCTGGGCTCTGGAATGCGGAATCCAGCTGAAGGAATCCAGAATCCTATTAACAATTGGAATCTGGGATCCAGGTTCCACTGACAAAGAATCCAGAATCCAGTACTTGGAATCCGGAATCCACGGCGTGGAATCCAGAATCCAAGACGGACTTGGATTCCTTTACATGTGGCGAAGAATCAAATGTTATGATCGGAAACTTTGCTTCCTGGACTCAAGGAATTGTTATTGTCGCTACCTAGACACAAACGTTGCTTTGGAAACACACATTTCCTTGTTTACCAACACGGGGAAAACAATGTTTGTCTCCCAGTGTTTTAGCCAGATACTAGGCGAAGCGTGTTTACCGTTAGCTAACACTACTATTAAATAAATGACCGATTTTATTGAAATATTTTATTATGTCAGGTTATTACTGGATCGACCCAAATGAAGGCCCAGCCGACGACGCTGTGAAGGTTTATTGTGATTTCGCCTTCAATGCAACTTGTGTTTATCCCGACAGAAGCAAGGTAAGACTCGGATTGACTCGGACACTTTCAAAGATCTTCGGTAATGATCGGTAACTTTCGGAGATCTTCGTCAAACTTCAACGAGTTTGCAGGCGGATTCCGTAAATCTCGGAAAGCTTTGCAACCCTCGCTCGGCTCTTTTCAAATTGACACATTGTGAAGAATTGGGTTCAAGTTTCAACTTTTGCGCGTTCTCGGCGCTGAAAATGTTAAACATTGCTTGGGGCGTTTGTCTCCAAACACTCATGTTTCTCCTCAAAGTTCGAGGAAACATTGCTATTCGACCCTTAAACAATCTCTTCAAACTATTCTTGGTCATCAAGAATAGTCTGAAGATTGTTTAAGTTCTTTCAGTTTGTTGGTGACGGTTTCCCGAAAAACATCATCTAAACAAGAAATATAATCACTAAACGGTACCTTTACATCCCTCCCTCGAGTCTGTTCTTGTCATCTTCCATTTTCGTTTCTGCGTCCTTAGTTTGTAGAAGGCGTAAGTCAGGCTTTCCAAATCCCTTACAGCATTCATTATGATGCGCCGAGCCTCTGTTTATCGTATGCTATGATTGTATCAGCCTCTTTGTGGACGAACTCTTGGTTTTTCTCACCTTTTCTTTGTGCTAAATCTTGAACACTGCTGTTGCCTCGGTGAATTAATTTGAAAGAAAAATACACGCACTGTTGGTTCCTCGTGAATTATGTGCAGAATTTAATTAAGACGGAATCCATCAGGAAATTGAGTAATTTCAAGTTTCAGTGGACAAAACATCGCATTCTTTTATACATTTTTCAAGGGCTATAGATATAATAAGTTATCTGTAATAACACCAAAGCCTATTTCTCATGGGAGCCCGAGAAAATATGTCAAATTTCCCAAGAATTGTGAAAACACAGGTAAAATCCTGACAATTTCACGTGTAAGATGTAATTTTGTGAAATTTGACTTTTATTTTCTCGGGCTCTCATGATAAATTTTTTTGGTGTTATTACAGAAAACTAATTACATCAATAGTCCTTGAAAAATGTAAAAAAGAATGCGATAAAAAACACAACAAAAATTGCGTAAAAAACTGCCAACCGACGCCCGATGAAACAGCGCGGTGAAAAGAAGCTATCGTCTCTCGCTAATGATCTTCTAAAATTCATTTTCATTTTTGAGCAGACTGGAAATAAAAAATGGTTCTCAGGATCTGATGGTTACAAATGGTTTGCAAGAGAATTTGAGTTGCGCCCTCAGGTAAGTTTGTTACGTGTGAAAATTTGTTATTAAGCCCCGATGATGGCCAACAAATTGTTGGGATATTAATTTTTTCTCATTCACAGCGAAAGCTATGAAGATAACCACACCGTATATATAGTATACTGATAAACAAAGACACCAAAAAACCAAGTATTCACAGATAACACCCCCTTTGTAACCAGCCGCTTCTTGGCCGCATTTTTGGCGGCACAAGGGGTCACGAGAGGAGCGAAAAGCTGGAAGCGCCTCTTTGCCTTCCCAAGTACCCTTGCGTTTTTGTAGCTTTCCCATGATCCTTTCCGTCGCACAACAAAAATTTCCATGATCCCTTACGCCGCGACTATTGTCGAAAACCCCAAGAAACGCTCGAGTACGAGGTAGGGGTCGCCCTGGAATGCTCTCACGAGTCGATGGTGACAGCAAAAAAGGCCCTTTCTTTAAGAACTCACTGGTACACAAAATGCCCCTTGATCAACAAGAAGAAATACACCACTTCAACCTTCAGGGTATATTTAGCAGATGACACAGTCAATTGAATTTTAAGCACCTGTCCAGTTCTTTCTTACCTGTAATTAGCCAAAACACGTTTTAATAGTTATTCTCGCGAGGTAGTTAACTGTGTGGTAAATAAAATAAGCTTGTAAAATTATGCATTTTGCCACCACTGAAGAGAAAATACCCGCACCTCATTAGATACATTCATGGATACAAATCAGAGCATGATGTTGACATCGGCTATGCACGAACTTTTCAGGGGACAGAGATCCAAATTGGCTCACCAGGGGAGTAGGGAAGACAATTTATATCAGAGCCCACAGAGAGACGGGGGACATACAACCTTCCATCGACCTGGACCAGACTGATTAGGTCAAAAGTCACGTGACATTATCTATCCAGTGTGAACAAGGTTCTCATAGAGACGAAAGCTCAGAATTTTCCCTCCATTGTAGTGGCAAAATGAATTTTTCAAGCTTTTAGTAACTTGTATGAGCTAGTGTAGTTACTGAAACCAAGATCAGGCCATTACTTAAAAAAATTCTATTGATGCAAACACTTACTTTTTAATTAGAATAAAGTGTTGAAATAATTTGGCCTAAGAGGGAAAATAATAAAGGAAACTTTTAAGACAGGACTGGAGTATTTGTAAGACGAGCATGTAATCACATTTTTCTTTCCCACAGTTTATTTACGACTGTGATCCCACACAACTGACATTCCTTCGACTTTTAAGTGACCATGCCAAACAGAGCATCACTTATCACTGCTTAAACTCCACCGCCTGGTTTAAACAGAGTTCTGGCAGTTACCAACACTCCATCAAGCTTAAAGCTGATAATGGAATAGAAATACACGCTAGTGGCACCAAGAAATATGCACCTACGATAGTACTGGACGAATGTAAGGTAGGGAGAGAATATCACGGAGGGGTGAGTAGGGGGAGAGGAGATTATTAGAACTCATCCAAGTTTGGGAGAAAACTACGCAACCACGCAACACAGTTTCTTTGCAACTCAAAAAAAAAAACGTTGTCGAGGTCAAGAAAAACGCAAAAGAGAGTGAGGCCGATAACAAGCCATCTTGACCGAATACGCTTTGTCAATAAACGATTTCATATATGGCCAAAAAGATAACTTTTCCTTGGGGGACCAACGCGGATATCCCGAGCGATCATCGTGCCCGCTCGGTTAGCCAATAAGAAGACAGGATTCGTTTTATCTTGCCCGCTTGCGGAACAAGCCATATGAATACGTAATGTTGCGTTTCAAGGAGGAAACCAGTGGAGCATGAGAAAAGTAAACCACAAGCAGCAGCGTTAATTAAATTTTGTTTTTTAGCTCCCTTGATTATTATGATTTTTTTGTTAGCCAGCGAGCAAAATCCCCGTGGGACTAGGGGTGGGGTGGGGGGGGGGGGGGGGGTCTAGGAGCTGAGGACGCTCTCACCCTCACTAGTTCCCCAGAGAGATTGCGACCAGGCTAAGTTTTGATTGGTCAGAACACAATAAAAGGGAATGCCAGATAAAACTTTCTTGAGGAAGGTGTGTGTATGATTTTTTTTTCTCCTTTTTGGTGTGTTTTCACTAATTTAAGATTTTGACTCTTACTCTTTTTAGATCAAAGACGGTACTTGGCGAAAAACAATCATAGAAGTGAACACTCCCAAGACGCATCGCCTTCCAATACAGGACGTGGCCGTTTACGATATCGGGGACACTGGGGAAGAGTTTGGCCTCGAAATTGGGCCTGTTTGTTTTTCATAATACGGATGTGTTAATGAATATGCGAGTTATTTTAAAGCAAATTTGTTGTGCAAATTTGAACTCGCTGGGGGAAATCACGGACAAGTTAAATTGAATTTAGTTACAGTTATGAAGTTTCAGTGACAATGTAATTCCATAATCTCATGTCTAGATCTCACAGCTGTTGTCCATAGTTCCTCCTAACCGTGGGAGACCTAGGTGCTACATTAAGGGTGTGTTTGATTGACTGTATTCCAGAATAAGAACACGCCAAAGTTTTGTTACAAGTCTCTTCTAGTATTAGTTTTGGACCACTTTAACGCTGCATTTATGGAAATATTTTATTTCAAGCATATTTCTTGCTATTGTAATGCATTAAACGCTAACACAGGCGATTTTTAGAGTTCATTCCATTTATTCATATTCCGGAATACGATCAATCGAACACGCTCTGAGTATTCATTGTGCTATAGTATAAACATGACGGCCAGAATAAAACCATTTTGCTAGTGAGATTTCTTTCAAGTGGTTTGCTTGCCTACGTATTGGGCAGTTTCCTATCAACAGAATGAAAACTTTTCGTTTGCCGCTGCTGATTTGAGGCGACTACAAAGAAAAAAAAACAAAATCAAAAAGAAATAATTCTTGGGAAGCTGAATAAAGGACCTCAAACAGTGCTAACTTTGTGTGTAAAATTCTACTTCAAAATAATTTGACGAGGGGGACCATTGCTAGCTCATTCGACCAACCACTGAAAACAACGAGTTCCAATAAAAACAACTAACCATATACTATTATGTTTAAGCGCGCTTTTCCCCTTTTAAAACCTTCCAAAGTAATGTTTGATACATGGACTCTGCTGTACCAGAAGGAAATGTAGATGGACAGTTGCCTGGTCCCAGTAAGACGTCTTTCCAGGCCTTCTCGGTCAACGCATTTCAGTGACGTATCCAAGACGAACACCCTGGAGACAAAAACTTGTTCCCACCACGTGACCCGAAACGCTAAGGACTAGGCAAGATGAAAAGCACTTTAGCACAGTCTACGCTTTGTGGAATCACGATTAGAGAGACTCATAATCACGCTTAGGGCAAACGTAAATTGGCACCAAGTGACCAAGTTTTCCCTTAAATTGTCACTTACTGTTGTGTTACTTCTACTCAAAAAATAGAAGTGTCACGCCAGTTCTAGCCATAGGAACTGTTTGGGCAGTTTTTATTTGCTCATTTTATTTTGATAAAGTCTCAACTTGAAAATGACGTTTGCCTTTCCGTAAACGTGATTCCAAGTCTCTTTTATCACCGCTTTTTTCTGACAAACCAAACAATAATATCGGCCATTAACACTTTTATTTCACTATTGGCAGTGTGCTGTATCCTTTGTAAGAATAATAAATACCTATCTTTATTTAGTACCGTACAAAGTATTTCTAACTAATTAAAGCCATTACTATTCCATATACCATATTGGAACCATTGACAATGCGAAACCTCTTTCTTGGCGGACGCTTCTTCACTACAAACTGTAAAGATGTATCACATATTTAACACAGACATCTGGCTAATTTCTACTTCAACTTCACCACTAAGTAAGCGCTTGGTATTACAGCACTGCAATAGACATTTTTGTCGGCAAACTACACAGTTCATCTAACGAAAAAAAAAAAGAATTCAATTTTGAATGCTAAATTGGGTTCGTTTGGAAATTCTGAACCCTAAGGGGTTAGAAAGCTCAATAGTTTACATAAGACAGTGTTCGTCAGTTATCGT
Organism: Porites cylindrica; assembly: GCA_964035525.1. Lineage (NCBI taxonomy): Eukaryota > Metazoa > Cnidaria > Anthozoa > Scleractinia > Poritidae > Porites > Porites cylindrica. The sequence goes on along the minus strand of OZ037777.1, from coordinate 7,146,452 downwards.
GAGTCCGACCGTTGTAACCCTTTTACTATCCAAAGCTAACCCAACATTCTCATACCCCATGGTAAAAACAGGTCTACAATTTTTCTCTTTCCACGTCGAGTGCAAATATAACACTGGTATTAATATATTTGTCTACTACTGACGCTGTCATCTGGGGCAGGCATTTGGACGGGCTATTACAAAGGTGACCCTTTCGGTCATCTTGAAAGCCAACCTCATTCCCAGGGCGCTCCGTAGGGACGGGTGCGAGAGAGCCCTGGGAACGAGGTTGGTTGAAAGCACAGTGAAAATGTCCAAAATGTCAAATGACCGGATACATCTCCCATCTGCTCACCCCCTTCCCCCGTTCAAAATTAAACGACAGGCTGCGTATAATACATTAGTTCATAGTCTAAGAGCGGTTTTTTGCACTGCTACATCCAAACTAATGAGATAAACAGGGTCTGCATTGGACCAATCAGAAACGGAGAAGACAAACTTACAAAGACTGTAAAACGCGGGAAAACAATGATTCCACGAAAGGCGGGAAAGACTGCATCCGCTGATAAGGTTCCTGATTGGCTACGGATGATTGCTTACAGTAAGGTTTAGCTTTATTATTTGAATTAACATTCAGATTTTCAATCAGTTTCAGGAAAACCGCAGTGTTGGGGATAGTTCTTGCATCCTCATTCGACAAAACTGAATACGGCTTTAAAGTGTTCAAGGTTAACTAAATGGCATCTTGGAAGGAGACATCTTTGGTGAACCGATTTCACCGATGTTAGACGAGGCATTAGCCTGAATTTCGTGAACAGTGTTTTGGAATCTGGACCACTCATCAGGTCTCGGCACCGCAAGTTGCTGAAAGGAAAACAAAAAGCAAGAGATCATTATTTCGTCAAAACGAGGAAAACATGGACAGTAGAGATACAGGGGCTACAGTTCATTTTATGAATAATGCCAAATACGCGTCCATATTCGTTACAATGGACTTTAAGTCGCATATGAGAACCAGGCTTTATTAAAATTAACATTCTTTGTTAGAGTTCTCCCACCTCGCCAACGTCATAAATGAACACGTGACCATCATCGTCACCCACGGCAATCTGATGCCCTGAATGCGTCCACCGCAAACGGTTCAGTGACGTCATTGATTCGGAATGTGTACTTGCTGTCGGTACCTGCAAAGGAGTACAGTGAGGGAGATTGGGTGAGAGTAATACATGTGTTTCACGTGCATTCAAACAAAATATAGTTCAAATTTGTACCTCAGTATCGTTGTTAAGGTTCCACAGGTCCAGTCTTCCCGTGCCGTCCACAGCCGCGAATAAGGCAGGGTGGATTGGTGACCACTGTACGTCATACACGTAATCGCCATTGTCTTCAAACGAATACAGTGGCCGAGGGTTCTGAATAACGCAAGCATAGATTTAAGAAACGTCGCAGATTTATTGTCGTAAAATACCCAAGAACAGAATTTTCTAATGAAGGAGGTTGGCCCTTGTTTCCGTCACTACGACATTTTCGCTAACATCCATAGTAGAATGACGACAGCAATCGCGTTTTCTCGCCAAAATGAAGCTGGTTCACGCGTGTAGATCCGGATTTAGTTTTTGAAATCCGAATTTCGGATTTTGCAATCGAACGCCTTAATTTCAATTAAGGAATCCAAATCCGGATTTCATGGATTGCTTTTTTACCGTTTGATTGGGAAATCCGAAAAAGGATTTGCAAAAATTTCTCGTGAACAGCGGTCTTCTTGTTGCTAATTATGCGTGCGCGTGCAAGACCGCAGTTCTTAAAGGACAGTTTTTCAAATCCTTTTTCGGATTTCCCAATCGAACGGCAAAAAGGAAATCGAAAAACAGATATGTCGGCGTCGGATTTTGCGTTCGATTGCAAATCCGAAATCCGGATTTTAAAATCTAAATCCAGATTTCCCAATCGAGCGCACCCTTAGTATTGAGAAAATCTCGATCTCGCAGTCGCCCTCGCCTTAGAAATTAAAGGTCTCTAATACAAGAAGCGATGGCGTCCCCAACACAGCCCCATAATGCAATTCGTCACCACAGCGACCCAGTCTGACGCGCAATCGGCGCAGTGCGCATGCTTTTGAGGTAAGAGCCGCTGATTACCTTGTGACTCCAGAGTTTGATGGTCCAATCAAATGAGGATGTTAAGAAGAGATAGGAGAAGTCGATAGGTCCAGCCGCGGAGTGCGTATCAATACCTGTCGCTGGACCATAATGACCTTCAAATATATCACTGATGCCAGCTTTACTATAAAATGAGAAAAGTGGATAAATAATTTTTAGATTGTTCAATTAAACCACGTCCGGCTCAAATCATACTGCAACTTTTAAGGTATAAGCTTGCTGCGTTGAGAAGCCAAGCAACCTTCTATAACACTAAAACTAATACAAATCGTTTGGCCTTTTTAACCAGGAAAATGGCTTAAGTTCTCAAATTTTAGCGATGTAGGGGAAATAAATTTGATTCGATTCCTGTTAACGTCTATAGGTACCGCTGACCAGAGCGTAAACATGCGCATATCAAAGGTCATCAAACATTTCGGAAAGCGCAAAATCCTTTTTTGGATTTTAGTACAGAAACGAAAAATCTATTTTTGGATCAGTAAAGGAACTCAAAAGCCAGGTTTGGATTTCGGAATCTAAATTGAGATTTTCTGAAATGAACGCGTCCTTAAACGCGTACGGAAGCAAGTACAGTGAAACCCGCCTTACGGCCACTTTTTGTGGCCGCCTGGCAAAACCTCCATACATTTTCTTGTAAAAAAACCCTCGTTAATAAGGTCACCTGTTAATACGGCCAATTTTTTTTTGCCTATTGGTGACCGTATTAACGGAGTGCCACTGTAGAAGCAAAAGATAATGCGTGCAGAACAGACGTTATTTTTTCGCGTTTTGCAGGCTTGCGAAGGCAAGCGCGAAAAGAACAAAAAGCGCGACACGCGCGCGACGGGGAAGCATAGAAAAAAATTATTAAGGGTTATTTTTCCACGCCTTTCCTCGTTGCGTGTGTCGCGCGCTCCACGCCCGCTTTGTGCTTCGCTCGCCCGAAAAACGCCAAAAAACAACGCCGCTTTTGCAGGTTACAAATCAAACCACTGCGTTACCTACCTTCCATGCCGACAGGCTGTGTAGACTGAGCCCTCTTCACTACCGACTACAAAGTTATTCACATCTCCCGCTAAGAAGGACAAGCTTGTCACAGCTACTGCCTTGGATTGCTTGTACTGAAGCTCCATGCTGTCCTGATATCATTGAAAAGCAAACCATAAGTTGGCGGCCAAGAACAATACCTCTTCGTTAATAACGTAAAATCCAAGTGTGATAAGCCAAACACGATCTTATAACATTCAACAAGAGAGGAATATGTCCTACGACTGGACAAAGATGGCCAATGTAACGAGTCACAACGCTCTTCATAAGACATATCACCTCTTTTTTGCCTAAGAGCTAATCTTGACGCGCGTCTTTGCACGCACTCTATTGCATGAATATCTTTGACAAGATATGGGTTCCAGACTGGAGCAGCATACTCTAGAAGTGGTCTGACCAATGTTTTGTAAAGCAATGAAAAAGTTGTTGTATTAGCTGTTCCAACAGACCGTCTCATTAGCCCTAGGACTTGGTTCGCCTTATTCACCATGGTACTAATATGTTCACTCCAAGTAAGATCTTTTGATATAATAATTCCAAGATCTTTAAAGCTCTTGACATCTTTTAAGGCCGTACCTAGTTTATAATTCGTAGTCGATTTGTCACGAGAATGCGTTATTCGCATTGCTTCACACTTTTCCTCATTGAAACGAAGTTGCCATTTTTTCGCCCATTTACCAAGATTATTCAGATCAGTTTGAAGGTATTGTTCATCGAGACTAGGGTTGCGAAGCTCTCTGTAAATCTTAGTGTCATCCGCAAATAATTTAATTTTTGAAGAGACACTATCAACGATATCATTTATATATGAAAGGAATAAAATTGGACCAAGAATAGTTCCCTGTGGGGTACCAGATATCACAGGTGCCCAATCAGAAAAAGTCCCTCTTACAACAACTCGTTGGGGGATTTTATCTGAGGGGGGTTAAAACGGGAATAGAAACTATAGCACTGCCGATCAAAATACGTTTTGACGTTACTGGTCTTTACGTGAGCTTCCAAAGATCATCGCCTTTAGGCATTAATTGTTGTGTTCTTTATTGTATCGACTAGTGAGCCGCGCGCACTTAGGCAAGCTGACTCTGTCTTTACCCAGACTCCTTTGCTCTTTGGACGTTGTTCTTGTTGTTACTTGTCCGCCATTTTGATCGGATCGTGTTCTGTTGTTTCTACTTACCTTGTTGACTGGCGTGGTGGCAGCGGTTAAAACGAACTCCACACTTCATTATTGAAGAAGTTTGCTTCGAATTTATATCAAGGAAAGCTAAAGGGGGGCTAACATCCGAGGTGTGTATAACCAGATTTACAACTGGATTGACCAATGGCAGAGCGGAAAATTGGGTACAGGAAGTCGAGTTTAGTCCTTTCCGCGCGCTTACCCGTCGTCAAATGACGTTCCCGTCCGGTTGCTAAATCAGCCTATTAACTGCCAAACGCGCTGGGGTAAGGAAAGGAAAAAAAGGTCATTTTTTTTGGACGCTTCACGCTCCTTCTCGCACGCTGCGCTTACTCTCCCGCGTTCGCTTCGCTCAAACACGCATAGGAAAAAAGAAAACAAAAAATGTCTATGAACGAGATAGCAGTTGGGAGAGGCGCTCAAGGGCCTAACAAACCTTTTTCAATCATTTCGTTCTTTGATCAAGCACTGCATTAGCGACTTTAGGGCCCGTTTAGGATATGTACTTTCATTCTAATTTCCAGTTTGAAAACAATAGACGTCATTATTTTTTCGGAATTCTAGTCTTACAGGAATCAGTTTAAAATATTCCCTGGTGGGGGGGGGGGGGGGGGGGGGTACTCCAGATTTCAAGTGACGGGGATGATTAAAGGATCTTTATGGGACTGAAATTTTCGATATTCTGGAATTTTTTGGGCATTTAAAACAATGTGAAGATTCCTGGTAGTGCCTGAGTATCCCGGCCGCGTAGTTCTGCGAATAAAGTATAACCAAATAAGGAACAACGTGTTATATAATTTAATGCTTTCTGTAAACTTTTAAGGTTCGGAAATTCGGCATGGGATTTTTTGGGGGTTAATTTTCGGACCAGGGTTTTTTTTGGGTCTTGTTGGTAGCCCCGGGGATTTTTTTAGGTTTTAATTTTTGTCCCCATTCGATCATCCCCGTCACTTGAAATCCGGAGTACCCCCCTGGGAAAATATTACACTTCTAACTAATTAAAAGGAAGTGAGAGATCATGAGCTTTTTACCTGGGGCTGAGACAGCATGTCCAGACTCCAAGAGCACATCTTGCCATCAGTAGAAACACTGATCAGATTGTGAGCATTCTGTGTTCCAACCACGTTCACACAATACACTGGATGCTGTATAAATAACATGGGCATGTGCATGGTGATCAGATTCAAGCTACTCCTTATAATGCTGAGGAATAATCACGGTTTACGGTTTACGGGCGAGATGACTTTCGGGCGACTTGACCGGTTACCACACGGGTTACGCCTAGCCGCATCAACTGTAGCAAGCGTTTCTGTGAGAAAAAAGTTGACCCTTCTGCCCGAGCCAACAGTGCTCGCGCATGCTCTGATTGACTCGCCTTGACCGAGTTGACCCAGATGGGCGAGCAAAAGTGTTTATATGGAGAAAAGTTGGCCTTGTAATTTCCTATAATTATTTCATGCTCTTTCAATCTCTGGTAATTTTAGGGTTGTATTTCAGAATTTTGGTAAGAGATACGTCACGTAAACCCGAGCTGCAAAGGGCCTACAGAGACTTAACACCAGGGCCCAGTTGTTCGAAGGCAGATTAGCGATAACTCGAAATTTCAAACCAAGTTTCTTTTTCTTTTGGTCAAAAGCATTTTCTCGCATAATTTTCTCTATTGTCTTTAGAGCATCCAGTCATCATATTGTACACAAAAAAATTGCACTGAATTACCTTTTAAGCTTTCATCATAGCTGAATTTAAATTTCGCACTAACCCTGGGTTACTTTAACCCAGCTTTGAACAACCCGGTCCAGAGTATTAATCCTTTCACTGGCAGAAAGAATGAGGGAGTCTTTTAAGGTGATTCTAACTTTAGAGTCTGTGGACGAAATCCTATGGTGTTACCATTCAAATGAAAACTCTTTGTATGTACTTTTACACAGGGCTATTGGTTTTTCAGCAGTTTACAAAGTGAATTTGAAAATTTTGACAAAATTTGACTTTAGTCACCCCTGGGAGTGAAAGGATTAACTTACTGTGTGTGCAGTTGCAGACAGAGGAGTCCTCTGAACAGGTGTCTTTTTACTGCTTCGATTGTCCCACAACACTATCTGACCAGAGTATGTTCCACCAACGATCAGATTAGGATGAAACTTGGCAAATGTCACTGACATCACACCTGACTGAAGTAAAAAAGACACACAATTCAGTGAGTTGTGATAAGTAATAACATTATTGTAAAAAGAGTCAGTGGCCCACCAATCATCTATTATAATCAATCATCAATCAAAATCTTTAAGTGACGTGATAATCAATGATGGAAAATGTTGAATCGAGAAATAATTTTCTTGTTGGCAAATAAATATATTAAAAACTTGTGTTATCTTTTTAATGGTCCTGTAATTAACAAAGAAAGAAAATTTGATCACCCAAAAGCATCCATATTGATGACTCATCACTACCCAGATCTGGGTAGTGTTTTTGATTGTTTGAAGCAAATTTCCTACACGGCACGACCAATCAGAAGCACTACCCAGATATGGGTAGTGATGTCATCAGTATGGAATTTCTATGTCGCTTCTCAGACATTACCTTGCGGGGAAACCATTGGTGGCCTCGCAAAATGTCGGCTGTTTTCTCAAGTTATACTTTTCCTAATTTCTTTCAGTTTACTTTCATTTGTTACCATCCCCATTAAAACATGATCCTTTTACAATTTCCCGGGAAATTTAGTTTTACAGGGATTCAACAATAGCCCTAGCCCTGTGGAAGAGAAAGGCAGTGGATAAGAAGAAGCGATTCTGCTTACCTGACAGTGAAAAATGTACTCAGGGGATTCTTTCTGATATTTCATGTTCCATATCAGTGCTACACCATCTGGTTCATGGGGGGCATCTTCATTGTTGTTATATGAAGCTACTAGCAATTCTGGGTACTAAAAAAAACAAGAGAGAAAAAAAAGGACTTAAAACAATATGACCAACATTTCATAAAAAGATCCAGTAAGCCTGAGGCACAAAAGATCACCTCTTAAGACCTCAATAACCAGTTTACCCCCAAAATGAGTGACAGCATCTAGTAAGGTGGTTCTAACCTTTGGCTCTGTGAATGAAACATTTTTGGCAGCACTTTGTCATTGTGCTATGGTACTATTTGCTTCTCAGCATTTCACAATGTCACTGTTGTGATTCAAATCACCCAGTTTGCAAATCTATAGAGTTAGCGACTACATGTACTTGTGTGTGATTTACCGGCAAATAGATACACTTGCTGCTTTTAGAATGATTCTTCACTCGTTCATTCTACAATCAGCAGGGGTGTTGGTTGCCGGGGGGGGGGGGGGGGGGTACTGCCACATATGGGCTATATAGGTATGTGCCATGGGATAGGGTATGGTTTTTGAGGTTCTCGGTCCTTAAATAGGGTATCTTTTTTGACCCTTTTGTTTCCGTGTCCCTGGTGTGGTCCTTAGATAGGGTAGCTTAATTGTAATATCTAATTATACTGGAGTGTGAAAACGCCCGCTTAAACGAACGATTTTTTTTAAACTTGATGTATCCACTTAAGTATCAACAAAATGATTTTGCAACAGGGGTTTAATAGCTGTTATAAGTGGGTAAATACATGTAACGCCTCTTCAAGCCACATTATTAATTACGACTGTCTATTAATCAACTTTCTTCTACATGTAACATCAATACATTATCCAGCAAAAAAGTTATGAGTTATGATCCCCAAAATGAAATTGCATTGATCTTTTATCAAATTCTCTCAACCGATTCTGTAAGAAAATGTCTGTAGATCAGTCGGGAGAATTTGTTTGTGGATCTTGGGGACTAAAAGGTCAACACTACTGCATCTGTTACAAGTACCTGTGTAGACCAGTCCAAGCAGGTCACTGTTCTGTGCCTTGACCATCTCTCATCGAAAAACTCTCGATTAAATGACATTTTACCAGCTGCTTGAGCATCACTTTGAAAGGAAAAAAAATTGAATGTCAATGTATTTAGTAGGGAAGTACTAATTAGGAAAACTATTTTTACATCTCCTACTGAAGATGGGACTGCCATTTTAGGTGGTCATCCAAGGCACTCGAAGGTCTAGTCATTTGCAGGGCAAAGGCAGTACCTTCATTTCTCAGTCATTTTAAGAACCTGAGTGTTGGTCCGGTCCCAGGAATCAAACCCGCGACCTCCCGCTCTGCAGTCAAGCACTCTACCAACTGAGCTAATCCTGCCTAAAGGGAAAAGGGGAATGAGACTGAGCGACCAACATCAATTTTCTCTTAACAACATCAGCAGATCATCAAGAGTAAAGGTTATAAGAATTACTAAATTGATTACCAACGGAAGAATGCTTTGATCTTAAACCAAATTCTCTCAACTATTCTCAAAAGAAATGTATGGAGATCAGTCTGGAGAATTTGTATGTGGATCTTGGAGCTTAAAGAGTTAAGAAATCTTTACCCCTAGTATGCAGGGTGTTGCAAAACATTTCTGTTGCTCAGGGTATATTCTCACGGCACTAGATCACAAGAAACCTCTGTCTCCTTGACTAGTTTTGTGCTTATCATCAATATATAATCAATCAACAATCACAATCTTTAAGTGATGTGGCAGTTGATTATGGAAAATGTTCCATCGATTATTGCATGAAGAAAAACAAAATATTTTGTTGGCAAAAAACACATCGGAAAATTGTGTGTTGTCTTTTTAATGGTCTCATTTTATAATTAAAGGGGAAAGAGAATCTGATCAATCAAAAGCACAAAAGAATTCTGCGCTCTAAGCGAGATTCCAGTTCTACTGAGTTCCTATGGTGAGCAGCGTCAAATCCGCTGATGTTCCTTTTCTGACACAATTTTTGACTGTATTATTTTGTTGTGTTCTAAAACACACTTGCAGTGGCTGCCCTAAATGGAATAATTTTTTCTTATCAAGAGACTTTTTCAATAACAATTGATGATCAATCTGGTGGGTTAATTTGAAGAAATCAAGCCAGCGGTCAGGGCAGGACTTGAACCCTGGGCCACTACATTACAAGTCCGGTGCTGTAACCTCTTGGCCATGTTGCTTATCAAACATACTTACCCCTCAGTATCCTCTGCTTCAGCACCAGAGTAGTCAAATGTGATATCGACTGTTTCGCACAAAGCTCTCTCCATTAACCTGGTAGCCTTATCAAAGAACCTGCTGAATTCTCCAGAGTTCAGTATGTGTTGCTTCTGTTCTTCACTGAGCTCAATAACTGGAACTGAAAAAATGGAGGCAAGTTTATGTCTGTAAAAGATGAACACTTTAAATTTTCTGACACTTCTGTCAAGACTGTAGACTGTAGACTTCTTACCTTATTCTCACTCAATTTCACGAGTATTAAATTTTGTGAAAAATCATAAGTCATATTTCATGAGTTTTAGGGAAAGGTAGAATTTATTGAAGTGTATTAAATGTTATGATTTTTCTATTCTTTAATATGTAAAGGTAACTTTGACCTCAGAACAGTTACAACAGAAGTAATAGTTTTATTGTAAACAACAGACAATTACAAACAAAACAGGCTAAACACAGCAAAGCATAAGGTTTTCGACAGTCTGAAGAGGTACCCACAAATAGTTGGATAGTAAATTAATGTTAACACTCCGATAAGCTTTGTTCTTATCATGTTCTGTCAGACATGATATGGAGGTCTGTCCATATTATACCTCTACGATGTATGTCACTTATACTTCTATGTCTAGTAATAAATTTTGCGATTTTAATCTTTGTAAGTATTACATTTTGCAAGTACTACAACTTTGTGACTACTATTACCGTGGCCAACCAGACAAAGTTGACCAATAATTGAATGACAGGAAGACAATACATTCCAAGAACATTAGCTGTCAATCATAATATTAGCACAAAATGAAATCAACAACATGGATCGGAATTAACCAAAATTAATTACAACCTACAAATGTGACCTTTTGAACCCACCGTAGAAATCCTTTCAAAATAATGAAGGCTACTGTGCAGTAATTTCCTCTTCAGCAGGACTAGATGTACGTGTATCATATTTTACTACCATACATGTATTTGTGTTTTAATAAATTGCAAAATTTTTTTTTTCTTGAAATCATATGATTCCTGACACTGTGGAAGTGACAGGTTTAAAGAGAACAAACAACAAGTGGTTTTACCTTCTTCTCTGTTTTCCTCTCCACTAGCTTCAGGTTCAGGTTGTGCTTCTGTTTCCTTTGGTTTAGGGGCAGGAGCAACTTCAAACTCATCTACCAAAAGATCAGTCACAGGGCCAGTTAGCACATGCACACTTTCACGCAATTTTCTTTTAGAAATTTGTGTCACTAGATCAAGCTCCCAGAGCGAATTATTGCAAATTACTTTTGCAATATAGCGTGAATTAATGCTGCAATACTTCATGGGTTCTATAAAGTTTAAAACTTGATGCGGGTTGGGGTATATTTTTGGGAAATTGAGGGTATACTGTGAGTGGACGGACATTATTTTGTCAGCAGTTACTTACCAGGCTCCTCAGGTTCAGCATTCTGAGTTTGCGTTTCTTTGTTATAAAGCACAGGTTCCTAACGAAATTCAATTTGCACAGAAAATTAACCTCAGAAAGAATAATGAGTTTTTCTTTGATGAAAAGAGGTTCTCAGCAATCTAAATGACAATATAACATCTTTAAGATATTAAAGAAGTTGTACTTGCAGTGTACTGAAACCAACCTTTGGTGGTATGTTTGTCTGTGTAAGCTGGGACACTCCCAATTTTGGTGTTTTTCTCTTCTCTCTGAAAATTGTTTGGGCAAAATACAGACAATGAAGTTACAGTAATCCCACTGACTCAGCATAATTAACATGCTAACCAATCCCCTACTCCTGCCACCACTTATTTTACAGGATTAAAAAATATCACAAATAGCTAACAAAACACAAGACCCAGACATTATTTTGTTCCATAAAAAATGTACCTCTCTAGAAGAACCTTCAATAACTTGTGTTACTGTAAATGACAATGTCTCTCTGTACCTTTCGCTAATTAAAAAATTAAAATGTTCTTCATCTGTGCAAAACATTATGAAGCTTCTTACTTACTGTACAAAAGGTCTTGCTATATCTTTGCCTGGGCTAGCTGATTCAGTTTTCCCAGGCTTCTGTAACAGTGGTGAGACTGCCAAATTTAAAAACAATCATTTCAATAACATAATTATCACCACAACATCCACCTTTAGAAAAACCAATGTTAACCACCACCCTGGGCTTATACAGTAAATCTTCAAAAAAGGTTGTAGGAGGACTTAAAAATGGAGGGGCTTACATCCGAAGGAAGGCATATAACCGGAATAGAAAAAAGCGCTTTGAAACAAGCTATACCAGTACTGAACAAAACACATTTTGCATATACCAGTCTTAAATTAAGTTCAAAATGTCATAATAAATCCAAATAAGAGCGGGGCGCATAGTCAGAGCTGGAGGAGGGCTTGTATTCAGTGGGGCTTATAACTGGAGATATTTCTTTGTTTACAGGCAGATGGGCCTATAACTAGTGGTGGTGGTGGTGGGGGTCAGCAGTTTATGGTTTGCAGCTCCACAAGAAACATCACCCATATAGTACATGTTTATTTATTCATCTATTTATTTAATCCCTTCCACCAAATGGTGCGGAACACACAACAGAGCTTGGCTCCAATTTAAGTGTGTCCTTACAGATAACCCACCCAGCCCAGGAGAGGTTTGCCACACCACCAGGGTCTACGTCCCCTACTCTTTTCGAACATTGGTGTGGGTTCTTTTACGTCCCACAAGAACCAGATAGGTGAAAGTGCTGTGAGACAGAACCTACATGTATGGTTTTTTGTCCTTATCTGACTAGAAAATCTAACAGTTTGCAGGTGTCAGCCCTACCATGGTCGCATTAACAGGGTTCCACTGTAAAAGCAAACTGCAAACAAACCTGCTGTGCCATCAATCACATCATCAGGTATGATCCCCTTGAGTAGCTCATCTGCTTCTCTCTTCTTTCTTTCAATGTCAGTCTCCTTAGATTCTGCTGCTGATGTTGTAGCAGCCTTTTGTGCGGCAGCTGTTTTACCTTGCTCTTGATCCTGCTGTGTATACAATCACATACATCACATAACATTATGAAAATAATACACATAATCATAACTATAACAAATAACTCTCTAATCTGATGGGTTACCACCATCCCTGTTTTCAGCATTAATATGTGCATTCCATTTTGTGCATGCACTTGAATGGAATTTTGTTTTCCCTTCAAACAATATTCCTAACAAAAATGTGGATTTATTATGATGGCTTCCGTTCCATATGCAACATGTAATGGCAACAACGTTCTCCTAACAAGTGTGGCCCACTTGTTACTCGTGCGGATTCTTTATCACTCAGCTACACTGTACAAGAGACTGCTAAGGACATTAACCTACAACTGCCTCATGCAACAAACATGTAATCCTACATACTACTGCAACTGAAAGGTTCATATGTGGCAAACTTGCAATGATATAAATGCTATAGTGAATTTTATGCGAAAATTTTGCTCAATATAAAACCCTCAAATATGTTATTGAGGCCATCCACGGGGGGTAGGGGTGGTCCATCATTTCTGAGGCTGCCTGTTGCCTAGTAGGTTAGGAAAAAATGTTGCCGTCACATATTAGCTAGGACTAAAATGTCAGTGTCTGTTTGGCGTAAATTTTTGTGACACTCAACTCGAAATTTACAGCACATATAGAGCCAGGAAAGAATTGTTATAAAACTTTCTCCCTCAGGGTACCGTTCTTAAATGATACCATAATTAGAAAATGTTCCAAAGAAAATAACAGAAAATATTAATTTTACTGTCTGTAAATAATGAAAGAGAGTTTGTTACTTTGCTGCAGAAACAGCCAAAAAACAAAGGTAAAGATATGTTGCTTTTCCTAATTAAAAAAAAAAGGATTGTCACTGTCACAATAATCCTTTTATAGGACTTTAATTGGGCTGTTGATATTTGGGGGGACGGGGGTGTGCAAAATAGAGAGTCTCCAGATTTTAGATCTCCGGAGGTTGGCATCTCTGTGGTGACATACATCTTTGTACAGTGGAACCCCAGTCACCAATGGATGAAGTGTTCATATGGCAAAATTTCCAGCCCACTTACTGGCATCTTGCGAACCAAGACAGTCCCGCCTCTCATATGAACAAATCGAAAATTTCACAAAGGATTTAGAGGTAAGGCGAGATCTCGGAAACCCGGTTCACGTGAAGAGGACCTAAGCCAGTTGGGCATAATAATAATATGAAGATAAATTTGAACACTACAGCTCTATTTCTGATACTTAGATCACTACATTTGACGGAAGAGAATGTGGAAATAATGAAGAATTCAAAATTAAGCTTGTAATTAAGAAAACAAATTTGCCACATCACTTGGAAAAGACGATAGTGAAACGAATGAACTAAGCTTACTTTAAAATTATTCAATATTCATCCTACACGAAAAAGTTCTGTTCTAAAACTGTATTAATGACCAACAAATAGAAAAGAAAAAGTACCCCCAGAAGGGTGACTGGGTTAAGTCAGTTAATGTCAACAAGCTGAACGAGTATTAAAATCTGTTAAAATGAGGATAAACTACGTGCAAGCTGAGCTTATATATTCCGCAGAGAATTGATCTCTAAATCAATTTATAATTACCTTTTTCTTCTCTTCTCGAGCTTTCTTGATCTCTTCCAAACGTTTCCGTTTTCTCTCTAGCTCAGCTTTTCGATCAGACATGTTTCAAGCCCATATAAACCAACTTAGGGGACATGAAACTTGACGGATCCAATATGGCGGACAACAACACCTTCCCGGCTGACTGGTGCCCAGTCCTCTAAAATAATTGCACAGGATTCCCAGGACTAGGGAAACAGCCAGACCAGTCTTTCATGCAAAGAATAGAGCTTTTTTTAACAACCTTTAACACACACCCGGTTGGATGAGTTACTTTCTAAATTATTGAACTCTGCTACTGATTTGTCAAACAACATTTATTTTTAGTAGCAACTTCTTAGCACGCTAAGATAACATATATGCTTTAATTTTAAATTACGCCAACAATCACGCCGTCTTTGCAAAAAAAAGTATGTGAAAACAATTCAGAATCAAAACTTTTTACTTTCTCCTCACCCTGAAGCTCAGCAACTATTTGTTTCTGACTTTTTCGGGATGAGGAGGGGGCTTTTTTGTGCTGGAGTTACTCTCTAAACGTAGCAAACAACAGCAACAACAACAACTTTATAACTGAATTTCCGAAATGCACAATGTCGTAGCGAAAGCTATTCGAGGTACGTAGTGTGGTGTCGAGACGCTACATACAAGTGACATTTACATTAAAAAAGTAGTCAGTTTCTCGCCACTAAGATACGTTCACTTGAATAAATGATTCAATAACTGGAAAAATACGATATCAAAGGATAATATTTATCTGTTTTATTAATTGTAATTCGACTTACTTCTATGGAAACCTTTGTTGAGAGAACAAGGCCAACAAGGTCATCTTGGCATGTTCAGCCATTTCGACATTTTCCCCTGACGAAAAACGAACAAATGATACATAGCCAAAGTAGAATTTTAAAGGCTTACTAAACTAGAAGGTCGAGGGTCGGGGTATCGCTTTTGTTTTGGAGAATAATTGTTCTTAGAGATGTCATTCAAGAAGGTTCTAAGTAAACATCCATGAGTAAAGTTTAGTAGAGCAGCTGCCTCGAGGCAAAGACAGGTGACCAAATACCGGTTTAATTAAAAGGTCTCTCTATTCATTTTCGTCAAGATATTACTCCCAAATATCCTCAGAAATCGCAATATCGATAGCAAATGTTTGCAAATGAGGAAAGGGGCACTTTCCTCTACATTGCAAATTGCTTTTAGTTTGCTTATTAAGTTGAGATTCGCCGTCATTAATACTGACAGGCTAAAAAAAGACTCGCAGGAAAAAGATAGTTGTTAATCGATAGAAGCTATTTGCAGCGCTTTCGACAACTCTTGTACTAATATACTCACGGCAATTTAAAAGGGAAGTTCGGAGATAAGCGTTATTCCAATGAAATTTCATAAAGCTGTTTAAAATGAAAGTAAATGGAAGTCCGACCGGATGAACCCTAGAGCTACGGAGATATTAACGGTAAGCCATCGGTTTTGGATCACGCTTCTCACTCTCACAGAGTTAAAACAGGTTATACAAATACTATACTACTGGAAGTGACAAAAAAGCATTCTGGAAACAACAAAGCTAGAAGACAGCTTTTTTCTGTATATTTTTTCGCCATGTATGTGAACTTGAGTGAGTGGAAAGCGGCGAGAGATTTACAGCAAAGACCAAGTTATCTCGTTGTGGTTGAAACGATCGCTTTGGGACTCATTTTTGTTACCTCCACGACTGGAAATATTTTGTCCTGTGTCATTATGTACAGAAGCCCTCGACTGCGAACCTGGCACAACCTACTGCTTCTAAATGTGATTTTTGTGGACTTGCTAGCGACGATTCTCTGCGTACCTTTTGCTTTTGTGGTTCTACTCACGGGAAAATGGTCGGGCGGGGAATCACTCTGCTCCGCGGTTGCCTACATGTCTTGTTTGCTTCTCATTGTTTCTATAATAACTTTAGCTACGATAAGCATCAGTCGTTATTATTTGATCACGGACCTTCTAAAGTACATGACCATTTTCAAGAAGGAAAATATCGCGTGGATGTTGCTAGCGATTTGGGTTTACGCCATCTTGTGCGCCTTCCCGCCCCTTGTAGGATGGGGTGACTTCATCTTCCTGCCTGGAAACGCTATGTGTTTCATGTACTTCGGTTCCAGCTTATCGTACGCGGCGGTTTTCACCCTTTTAGTCATTGGTCTTCCCGTGGCGATTATCATTGCTTGTTTTGTGAGAGTACGGCAGATCAGCAAAGCAAGCAAACGCATCAAGTCTTTACCACCCGTAACATCGATCGCATCGGAAGAGATAGACTCCGCGAAGACACTCTTCTCCGTCGTCGTCATAGTATTACTCTGTTGGTTTCCCGTATGTCTGTTGTTTCTTCTCACGACTTTAGGAGTTGAGCTGCCAAGGCAAGTTTCTTTAATATCCACCTACTCTGTTTTTTTACCCTGCGCTCTAAAACCTCTCATTTATTTTTACATGAAGAAACAGTTTCGGGCTGGACTTGTTGACCTCCTGAACAAACTTGTCCCTTTTCGTAGGAGAGGGAAACGGGTTTCACCCATGTCGCGGATGAAAAACAACCTAACGTGATTAGACACGTCAAACGACTGAATTAATGCATACTACAAAGATCTTATAATACTGAACAGCCCGATTGCGCAAATTCGCGTACGTAACGACGGCAACGAGAGCGGTAAAAAACCAATAGGTTTAGATAAGCAAAACAACAACTTTGCACGTGCATCACGCTTTTTCGTGCATTTCTCTGCCGTCGTTGCACGACTACAACGTGAAACTGCCTAATTTCACGTTTTGTCGAGGACGGGAACACAAGACAACTTTCTTTTTCTTTTCCTGAACTTTGATACAGTCCTTTAGAATTAAACTCCAAAAAAATTGCCAACATTTGACGAAGTAAACGAGATGAAATAAGCGCGATAAAGTTTGAGGCAGCGCGAATTCACTTTTTAAGTGACGTTTTCGTAACCGCCGCCGTCGTTGTTGCTTAAAACTGCCTTCTAACTAACGGCAGTGGCGGAGCTACAGATCGCTACACATTGACCGCCCCAATGAACATGTTACTAGTAAGCCGATTACTGTGGAAGGGATTTGGGCTCTTTTTCATGTGGTTGTTTAAACAGTTCACGTGATCCCTCATTCGCAGTTTTAAGAAACGAAACCTTTTTTGCGCGAAACGTAAATCTTTTTTTTCTATCGATACGAAGGTAAATTTGCAGATCACTATAAATTTAAATTCGAATTTAAATTGAGGAAGGAATTAAAACTCATTTTGATGTGGTTTTATGATTTAAATAGTTTGGGTGATCTGTCATCCGCAGTTTTAAGAAACGAAATCTTTTTCACGCGAAGGAGAAGAAGGCAAATTTCAGAGTGAAATTTGCAGATCACTTTGAATTTGACTGGGCTCTTGGTAAATAAAGATCACTTAATTTTAAAAAGTGGGAAAAAAAGAAGCGAGGCTACCATTCAGATTCTTTTTCTTCTCCTACTGAAAACAAATTCAAGTTTTAATCAGAATGTACATATCAATTTCGGGTTTATATTTGACGGCATTATCTTGCTTTGACACTATTCAAAAACTGGGGATACTAAAATGCTTTGCTCATTTGTTTTGTGTAAACAATATAACGCAAAATCTATTTCATGGATATTTATAGGTTTCTCTTAATAAAAAAAAAAACTGCGTCTTCTCGCGTCTTATTAGCACAAGGACTTTGCCATAGTACGTCTACGTCCAGCTGTGGGTCTCCTTTAATACAGAGAAAAAACCCCGACATATTCAATATTAAGGAAAAAAGAAATATGGAATAATGGTATTGATAGAAAAGCCCCCCGTGTTTGTCATTTGAATCTGACAGTGGATCCGTTCATTCAAACATCAAGGAAGTCATGATGGTCAGAAATAAAATAAAGGTTAAATATTAGAAGCCTTATGCTAAACACAGGGCGGAAATTAAATTTAAAAATAACGAGGTGGAAAGACGTGAGAAAAACATCTTTTTAAAATCCTTTCTCATGTTAATACGACTAGAAAAGTGTGGCCAAAACCTTTGTTTAAAAGGTTTCAATTAAAGGAGCTGTGTCACGAATTTAGAGCGATTTTCGCATGACATTGAAAAATGGTTTCAGTAAGTGTTCGTTATTTGTCAGTTTTATCACCCAATGGATGAAAAGATCAAAACATGGACTCTTCGTTTTCGTGCCAAAGAAAACCCTAATATGGAGAAGGCATTGTTCGATTGGCCAATCGTGTTGTGCCCTTTTTTCTCGTTCCTCGACCTCTGATTTCGTCAGATAGTAAATATTCTACTTCAGGTACTTATACTACGTCAGGTAGTAAATATTCTACTTTTCCGTGATGCGTGATAGCCTAAAAAAAATTGGCGTGATGCGTGATAAGTACCTCCCCCCAACCCTGATAAACTAGGAAGCCGTAAAACAGCCCCAGTACAAAAGCGTTACTAGGGCCAGCTGCGGAGGACCAGGGAAAGTGAAAGACCAAACTGATTTCCAAAGCATTACAGGAAACCGACTCCAAATTCGGAATTTCTAACTGCACTATGGGACTGTTTTGGAAACGTCATCCTTTCTTTCATTGGCTATAACAAAGTTGAACAGGAATCAGGGACAAAATTTGTACCCCTAAACACCCCCACAGTGCAATTATAGACAAAGTTGTCCCGGTGCTGACTCTTCCCCAGTCGTCTCTCATTATTAGTATTTGGCATGAAAGACTAGAACGGGCTCTTTAACGAAGGGGATGACGGGAAGGAAGAAGGGAGTAGAGACAACTTAGAGACGACTCAGGTCCCAGTGTCAAAAGCGACTCACTCCACAGTGACTTTCCCCTCACTATTTTTACGCAGACCATAATGTACCTTGTCCCCCCCCCCCCCCCCCCCCCCCCGCTAAAATTGTGCATAACCATTATTTCCAATTTCCTCTGGGTATTAGAATCGTCCCAAGAGAAATCAAAGGCAATGGTTATGCAAAATTGTGGGGGGTAAACAAGTTGCATTATAGTCTGTCTGAAAATGATGAAAACATAATTCCAAATCGCAATGCTGTTTTTCCTTCTTTATTTCTTTTCTTTTTTTATGACGGTG
Organism: Porites cylindrica; assembly: GCA_964035525.1. Lineage (NCBI taxonomy): Eukaryota > Metazoa > Cnidaria > Anthozoa > Scleractinia > Poritidae > Porites > Porites cylindrica. Next base: position 7,127,303 of record OZ037777.1, on the reverse strand, counting down.
GGGAGAGAGGGGAGTGAGCCATGCTGCTAAAGATAAAAAGATCCCTTATAGCGGCCCGCTATAAGGAGGAGAAATATCAACAAACTCAACCAAGCTAGTTGTCGCTTCCGCGGTTCAAAATACGCCTTCAAGTAGATAGACTTTTAACCATTTTACAGACAACAACCTCCCCCGTAAAGAAGAACGGTACATCTCAAGATACCCTAGCGAAAGACGATTTATTTCGAGATATCCTCACTGAGTCCTCGAAAGATCTGCATCACAAAACGAAACTGATAACCGCTCGCCTAACATGTGTGCACGTGAGGTTCGTGCGTATCGTGCGCGTAAACGCACAATTTGGGCGCTCCACGCGGCCAGAGGTCGTGCAGTCAACTATTAATTCACTTCTAGGCGTATTCAGTGACAACATCCATAAGTGAGTAGAATTCACACTTGCTAACAGTGTCCGGCACTATTGATAATGTCTTAGTGTTAACCACTCATTTTGATGCCTGCATCATCTCTATGTATCATTTGCTCTGGCAAAACAACATTTCGCCTTCGTCAGAACTTGTTCGTCGCTCTGATTGGTTGAAGTGATCTTTTTAGGGTATTGCCTTGAATAGAGGCAAGATCACAAAGCCAGATGAAATGCAGAAGCAGCAAAAACCAGAGAAATTCCTCTTAAAAAACCTTCCTCACAGGACCCGGACCCTATTTTCTTGGCCTAAGTACAAGCCAACTCCATCTTGACTGAATACCATCACGTAAAATAGTCTTCTAGCCAACTGAAATTTACATTGTCCAAGTTAGAATTGTCTGTAGTACTAATTTGATGTCTTTGGTTGGTAGCATTGTCTAGTGTTTCTGAAGCTCCTTCAGTGTTCCGGGGTGTTTCCAAATCACTGTCATACTCATCCACCTCCATAGCTTCGTCTGTAAACAAAGTGAAATCGAACGGTTCGCATTACTCGCGCAAATCGGAGTATGCACAGACACTAAAATGGACCAATCAGATTTCGCGAAAAACACATAAAGCCACTGCCGTGACTGGAGGCCGGTCAGTTACTCGCGCCAATCAGAGCATGCCCGAACAGCAAAATGGACCAATCAGATTTCAAGAAAAATACATGAAGCCACTGTCAAGGGCAAGAAAACCCGTAACGGGAAGTAAGTCAGTTACTCGCGCCAATCCGAGCATGCGCGAACAGCAAAATGGACCAATCAGATTTCGAAACAAACACATGAAGCGGGAAGCAAGTCATGACTAGTTTTGGTTTAGACTGGATTAAAAGTGGCAACACACTGTTTAACCAATCACGAAAACACTGGAAATGTAAAAACAACGCAACTTCATGTCATTGTGGAAACTTAACACGAAAAGAAAAAACCAAACCGAGCCTTACGAGACTTTTATCCAAACATGGGAAAACGTATGTGATAATCGAGTGCAAAGATACCATCCAGCGCGCTTTGTGACCTGATTCTTTCAATGCCAGGTAATCGATGGGCTCAAATTTTCCAATAGCTCCAATAGAGGACAATTGCACGATGACGTCATTTTACGACAACTACCACAATCCTTCAGTTTGTTCTTTTCTTTTGCAAATTATCGCTGTTGTTGTTTAAACCTCAGCGGGATTGACTAATTTAAGTAAGAAAGCAAAAACGAAATGAATTCTGGTAGTTGTAGTCAAATTTCGTCACCGTGAAAATGGCCTATTAACACGAATTTCTGCGCCTAGGCGAAGGAATATGCCTGTTGTTTCTTTGTTTACAAAACCATTCACAATATTTTATGCGTTCTTACCTTCATCCTCACTTATATCGTTATCAACATCACTTTGACCTTCCCTGAAGTAAATAAACACGCACAAGTATTAACACTCGCTGATTCCTTGACTAATTAGTTCCTGAAGACTATTACTGCCAAATTCGTTGTATTGCGCTGTGCGTTTTGCAAACTTCGAAGGGATTCTGGGTTTTTCCGTTCTGTCGATCATTTGAGTAGGGGCGGGCTTAATTCAAATCACAATGTTTGAACGCGCTCGCCCGGCCTGGCCCGCAAAAAACAAAACTGAGAATGGCGAAGGAAATCACGATGGTGAGTGGAATTCAGAAAAACCCAAAGTTGTTTCGAAGTTTTCAAAACGAGCAGCGCGACACAACGAATTTTGCAGTGAATGAGCATGTCTGTACGTACCTTTGTGAGGTGTGTTTACTGACCAGCAATGACTGTAGAAATGATGAACACAGTGATGTAACGGAGGGTAAAACATGCGAAGGAGTCTGCATCATCTGAGAAAAGAGTGTCAACATTACGAGGTCAGTATTTAAGTTCAGAGCGAACCTCGCCCACAGGGCTTTACCCAACCCAACCATTTTCCAGTGGAAAAGCTCTGGGCATGAGGTTGGTTTCGAACCACCATCGTGGGTCATGTGATCAGGAGCCTCATACTAATCACGTGTTTTTATAACCGGGGAGACCACTCACGTGGGACGGGAGAGGATGCTCATCAAAACGATGGAACTAAACCCCTCAGGACACCAATTTGAACGAAGCTAAAGCTGTATTTACCTCTGAAAAATAGATTCCATGTTGCCATGATGATGAGCATTGGTTACAGTTCCTTTGTAATTTGAATTCTCCCAAAAAACCTGATTTGCCCATCGGGCAAGTTAAGAATAGAAATCACCAACCCGATAGCAAAATCCACTAACCCCGGGATATCGGACACTACTTTCTTTGCACGCTGCCAGAAGTTTATTCTGAGGCGACTTCAAAGGCCTGTCGCGATCCAGGCAAAGCTTGCTTTTCTCCTCCTCACTCAAGAAGACAAAAAGAGGCTATGCTAAAGCAGGGTGCGTCAATAACTGCTTTCTTGTTGTTGTTGTTGTTGCCGTTGCTTTCGTCTGCTTTCCTTATTTTCTCACGGGCAGTTGTAAGCGATACCTCCAGGGGTCAAAACATTGGCGTTTCCTGAACATCCTAAAGAATACCAAAACCTTCTTGGAGATCTCACCTGTTTCACAACAACGCTTGAAGGAGTTCCTCTGACAGGTTTTGCTGAGCGATTCGCCGATGTGTATTCACCCTCTGAAACAACCATAGATAGATATGGCTAAATATAAATAGCTAGGAAAGCAAACCCAATCATCATCATCTTAACATCGTCATCATCATCATATCACCATGACCATCATCGTCACTATGATTAACATCTTCGTCATCATCATCACCACCATCACCAACATCGTTATCGACAACAGCACTATGCAACAGACTTAACAGGGGACAAACACTACACAGATTCAAAGAACTCGACAATTTCAAGAAATAAACTGCAAAAAGTTCTCCCTTTACCCGCCGACAAATGAAGAAGCCAAAGAGTTTGTATTGTTTTAGCTTTAGGTTTAATTTGAATTTCAGCATTTTTGTTATACTTTCCTCCACATTCTTGTCACAATTATTAGTTTGTTAATATTCAGTCACACCTTTCTGGCTAGCTCCCTTTATACGTTCAGCGAGTTTCCATCTTGTATTTCACGTTTGATAATGGTCTTGAAATAGGAACCGAAATATTACGTTTATTTATTTTGTGTCTTTCCTTGCTTATACTTATATTTTAAGTTAACAAGATGTTTTTCGGAGTTGTTTTTGTATTATAAGTTCTCCCTGTTTAATCCATTACGTAAGCCTTATCGATAATCACAAAACTAGTGCCAGTTCAGTTCTTTTTTCAAGTTTATTGACAGCGACGTTTTCAACCACTATCGTACCTTCACGAACCAGATAAAACTTAATTTACCAAAAGGCAGGAAATCGAAAATTGGCGACTGTTATAGCCATTTTATGGGAGAAAGTCCGAAATAGTTTTAACAAAGGGTCATATTCTATTTAGCTTACTACTCTTCGAAGGTTGTCCAAATATCTTTAAGAATTCTGATTGTTGTACAGATGGGTCTGCCTTCAACGTCTACGATAAATAATGGAAAAATAAAATAAAATTAGAGGCAACAACTATATCGCATCGCTAGAATGGTGGTCGGCGGGGTTCCCGAGACGCATTATGTAATCGTTGGGTATTGATTTGACTTCAAGAAAGGAGTCAGAATTAAATATTTGTTTTTGTTAAGATTAGTGCCAGCGAAACCTTGCTGAGGTTTGTTTGTTTGTTTCCGTAGAAGAATTATTGTCAAAAGGATAACTTGCGCTTATCAAGTTCAAAAACTAATGCAAAATAATGGAATGGTGGTGTATCTTTTCTTTACCTAGCTACAGGATATTAATTGAATTAAGGATTGTGAAGTATGTTATTTTCCTGGGTGATGCTAAGGTGGCACAATGACAAACCAACTTAGCGACCTGATGGAAAATGTTTCTCTCTAGGCACCTGTTTGACTCAGAGAAGTACAATTTACTGCTTTGAGCTTCGATAGGGCCACTGAGATTAAAGAAGACCAAATTTAGACGTAAAATGATCCACTTAAACCTTACAAGAGAAGGGGGGTCATTCGTTACTTTATAAAAGCGAGAAGGGAACTGGAGCCGAAATTTGTCCCGCAGTTGCTTCTGGGCTCGTTATTTGGGACGCGCCGGTCAGCTATTGGCCAATAGGCCCTTAGCAGCTAGCCATTCACGTGGTACAAAACTACCACGCTGGAGAGTAAAAGTCGCACTGGGACAAGTCAAACAGCAACCTCGTCCCAAGGCCGCTTTTCCCTGGCTTTGGAGGTGGGGCCCACCTCCAATGCCAGGGAACAGCGCCCTGCGAACGAGGTTGAACAAACAAAAGGAACACATAATTAATTTTAAAAAGTAATTTGCTCTGTTTGTCTTGTCCCAGTGCGACTTTTGCTCTCCAGCATGACGGTTTTGTACGACATAAATGGCTAGCTGCAAAGGGCCTTGTTCTTTTGTTTCTGTGCTTATGAGGAAAGCCAAGGAGGTGTATAAATAACGTTTTGAAAAACAAACAAACAAACAAAAAATGTTTTTCTTCTATAGATGGGAAGCCACATTTGTTTCGGTGTAACCAGCTAACCAATGGATGATGTCATCTCGTTTTTACCTGTGATGCTGTTGCGTTGTTTTCCTCGCTCGTAGTTTCCTCGCAGTCTAGAGTGAAGAGCTCCTGAAATTTAGTTAAAAACACCAGTGGTGACATTACTGTACAACAAACTTCTTGGGTAATTGGACACAAAGAAACAGCCATTAACCAATGCTGTTATGAAGCTTACGCATAAAACCCTGGGCCGGTATCTAAACGGCTGTAGAAGAGGAGAGGCCCTGGGAACCAGATTGCCAGCCAGGTTGAGTCATCACAATTTAAGGCGCATGCGCGAGTAGAGATAGAATTCGCCATTTGCGCGTCTCCCAACTTGTTAGCCTGTGTACAGCCGCTCCCTCCACTCAAAATAAAATCGGAGAGGACACAACTTGTTTGCCCCCCAAATGTTACAGAACCTTTGTTTTTAACTTCTCCTGGGTATAACAGTCGTCCCAAGAGATATTGACGACACATTTTAGAGGGCAAACAAGGTGTATTATGGGAGGCAAAAAGCACTCTGAAACACTGATTTTAGATGGCGAAAGGCGCGGGAAAAAAATCCAGCGGTAGGTAACGGAAAACATTTGTCTTGTACAAATACACAAATCCTACACTCAGAAACAGGCGTTGGAAGAACACTGAAATTGCTGAAATTGCTTGGCTAGTTCATTGGAAAAAAGGGACTTGCCGCGAGATAACTGACGCGACTAAAAAACTCCTCGGATGGCAAATGAAAGAAAAAGTTGTCAAAATAGAGCACTCAAACGCAAGAAATATGAAAGAGTGTATCAGAGACTGATAAATCGTACACGCTCAAGTACATCTAAGATACCAAACGAATTTTCGACCTATTGAAAACTCGCGTGTTTAGGTGTTTCTATCAAACGGAACCACACTAACCGCACGAAAATTTAGACGCCTAGCCGTTCAAAGTTCCGTGTGAACAGAGCGAAAATATTGAACGGTCCCGTGTGAACGAAGTGTCTGGTCAAGTTTTTCAGCTGGTGGAAAATTCATCCGGTGCCGTGTGATTGTAACCTAAGAAAAAACGGATCATTATACTTTTCTTGGAAACTGCCCACCTACCCCTCCCCTAAGCCAACATTTTGCCCTAAGTGAGAAGTAAGTGTTAATCTTGGCTTAGGGAAGGAGTAGGTGGGCAGTTTCCCTGCAAGGCATAATGACCCGAAAAAACTCACAGAATAAACAATTCACCTGTTTCGCCGTCAAAAAGTAAAGTTTGGACATTTTAGGACTGTGTCCTTCCGTGCTGCCGCGTACCAAACTTGTGGGATAAAACGCTGCAGCAATGATGTCTGTTTTCCTAGAAACAGCCGCCTGCACCGCCACGGGACGAGGAGACGCTGGATCGAAAATGTACACTGAGAAAATAACAAATAGAAGCAAGGATGATTTTACAGTTAGGAAAATAATGTAATTATTGCCATTATTTTGAACGGTACGGCCTTTTTTCTTCAGGGTCATACAGATGACTAGGTAAACCAGCTAAGACGTTTAAATTTAAAATGAAGGATAGCGTGCAATATGATACTAGTGAGTTTACGAAACAGAACGGCAGAAAGAAGAGGACGGCAAAACGCTTATGTGTGACAAAAGTGACAGGGCTATTACTCATGTGTTTTGTCGTGATCTTCAGTTAAGTTAATGTTTTCTGGTCTTTTACAAAAAGATCTGTTTAAAGAAGGGTGCAGCTCGGCGGAACATTTTTTCAAACAAAATTATTGTCACGCTTGTCACACAAGGTTTGCGGACTCCTTTCCTCTCCCGTCCTCTTGCGTAAGCTCACTACTAGACAAAACCGGCTGCGAGGTAGACTACGCCAAGTATGGCTGCTCACATTAGCTCTTTTGAGATTGGATCAGAGACTGGGTCGGCGTTGTGTCAGATTGCACCACGGGAATGTTTTGCAGGACGCTATCGCTAGGCCTATCGCTATCGCTTCGCTTCACCACCTTGTGGACGTGCTAAATCGTTATTTATTTAATAACATTTATTTATTTACAATTGCCAATAAAGCTGATTAAAGCAACATGCATTATCAGCTAACAATCTACACCATAAAAATAACTCACGATGTGACTTGTTCTTGTTAAAGGCAACAAAAGTACACATAAGGTGTGATTGTGGATCAGTTGCCAGGCTTGTTACTGGAGCTTCCACACTCCACCAAACTGAAAGAGAAACGAATCATACAGGATAAAGGATAAACCAAACGATATAACAATTGAGCAACAAAATGTTTGCGGGGAAGTCTGCTGAGCTGGAGGCCGCGAGTTCAAACCCCGGCCAGGTTTCAAACACCAATCAAGGTGTTTAAAACTGGTTAGATAACTAGCGGTGATTAAAACCTTTTCTCTGCTCAGATGATGGCGTCATTGGCGGTGACGTTAAGGCATTGGCCTTGTCTCCTTCATCCTTACATAACAGTTGGAAGGGGACGTTAAGGAACCATTGACATTGCTCGAAAAAAAAAAGGATGAAGGCCACGGTTTCGCGTTTTGCGCCGTCATTGACCTGGGTGGGTGAGGTGAGACCAAACATGGACTGGAGCGGCTACATAGTGCGCCTTAACATGCTGACGTCCGATCTCACCTCTGGTTTCTCCGCATTATTCAGCCACTGGCTGCAAGTGAGGAAAGTTGGCACCGTTTATTTCAAACGTATACTACCCACATATGAAGGCTACCGCACGCTTTAAGCAGTTTTCCCTGCCCGGTTACTACAAGGATGTCACTACAACTTACCTGAACAGGAAAGAAGATTCCAGACCGTGAGATACTGATTAGTAATAGAGATTAAGTACTGAGAAGAACTGTTGTTACCGAACTTTATACTCCTGAAAATAACCAAGAAAAAAATAACAAATTAAACCTGTTTTTAGCCGCGCACCGATAAGCAATAGGGAGCTTAAGCAACAACGAAGGCGAGGGCAGCAAAAACGTCACTTAAAAAGCGAATTCGTCCTGTCTCAAATAGACTACGAGCAGTCTCTCTTTTTTCTGTAGTCCGTCGATCAAAACGCGAGACACGCAAATGGCCACGCGCGTGACTGATGGCGCGTGCATTGCTCTCACTAAATCTGAAGAAAAAGAGAGACTGCTCGCAGTCTATGTCTCAAACTTTATCGCGCTCATTCCAACTCGTTAAGTTCGTCAAATGTTGGGATATTTTTTTGGAGTAGAAGTCTAAAAAACTGTATCGAAGATAGGAAAAGAAAAAGGAAGTTGTTGTCTTGTTATCACGTCCTCCACAAAACGTGAAATTAGGAAGGTTCACGTTGTAGTCGTGCCATGACGGGAAAGAAAGGTACAAAAAAGCGTGATGCACGTGCAAAGTTGTTGTTTTACTGATCCAAACCTATTGCTTTTTTGCCGTTCTCGTTGCCGTCCCCGTCGACGTTGCTTAAGCTCCCTAATATTGGACGAGGGTGAGCAAAAACAAGGAGATAGCTAAAAAACGTTGCAATGATGGAAAGCTTCACAGAGCATGTTATTTTCCTGGGTGATGCTAAGATGGCACAGGAACAGACCAAATTAGCGACCTGATGGAAAATCTTTTTTTTAGGCACCTGTTTGACTCACAACGGTACAAAAAACTGCTGTGAGCTTCGATAGGGCCACACCAAAAAACAAAATAATGAGTGCAACATGGTTCGCCATTTAGAAACGACGAGGGGACTGAAGCCTAAATGTGTCCCGCAATTCACTCTGGGATCGTTACTGGGGACGCGCCGGTCAGCTATTGTCAGCTATTGGCCTATTTTTTCCTTGTCCCTAATAACAGTCCCAGAAGTCTTTGCGAAAGTTAACTCGACCCAGTATAACGTGCCCACATCACAGTCATAAGTCCAAGCCAATAAAGCTCCATTCTCGTTCCCAGCGTCTCCTGTTTCCTTAACCGGCAAGGCCTGAGCACAAGGACCTGTGCTCGTGCTCAGGCCTCGCCGGCTAAGGGAACAGGAGGTTCTGGGGACGAGAATGATAAAGCACAGAAAAATACTGATGATTGTTTCCACTCCACATATACTTGACCTTTCTTAGCCGAATGATTTTCTTCAAGAGCACCGCAGTGCAGTGCATTTTATGCCATTAGTTTTAACTCAAGTTTGGCAATCAGAATGCACACTATGCTTGGATGATGAGTTGATTTCACAGAATGAATACGTCAGAGTACACCTATCGTAACTTCAGTTATGTGATAAAATTATCGAGCCTTACTTGATCTCTTCTTCCGGATAAGGTAAAGCCAGGGTTTTTCTCATTTCATTTGTTTCAGGCGTCCATAATGTGATTGTCTGCAATATTACAACAAAAAGGAAGAACTTTACCTTTAATACACTTTCCGAGGGTAAACGTCTTTAACGGTGGCCTACGCACGAGGTTTACAAGGCTGCTGCACTGAGGACAAGATACGAAAATCTGAATGCGAGCCTTGAGATGTATAATAGGTGTAATATATAATAGGTGTAATTTAAATAAATACTGGTGCCATCTATAAGAAGGGGGTCAATAATTGAAACTTTTATTACGGGTGAATTCCGTTCTAAGGTTAAAGCAGAATTTCCTTTTCCTTGTATGAATTATTATGTCTAGAAAACAAAGAAAGTTCTGAATCAAACTGGTTTTCATTCCGGTTTAACCTTCACCTGCGAGTAAGCTGTCCATTTGGGGGTATATCGTGAGAAGTCACGCGCGTGCAACACGCAAAAGGAGAAGCCAGAGCGTCTACCCCTCGTGGATCGCCCATTGTCCACTGGCTTGCCACAAAGTGGAAGGTTTCGTCGCAGGGAAGTTCAACCAGAGATCAGATTTTACCCACAACACTTTAAAAAACATTATTAAACAGGCCATTTAAGAGAGAATTCTGTATAACGTGCGTTATGTAGTACATTACAGACCTGAGAGTAAGCCACGGCAAGAAGCGAGCCATCTTGAGAGAACGCTGCATCCTGACATGGTGTGTCGTCATAGAAACCAACTGATTGACAGGACCAAGAATGTCTATTGCCTAAAGAACAGCAATAATAAAGACCAAGGCTTCATTTTTAATTCATCTCTGAGCAGGCAACATTTCAAAATCTATGAGATCAATTCTATTTACAAATCACTCAATGTTGACTGCTACTTGGTATCGATCATCTTTTTTTTGCTACACTATTACAAATCACCAGTTAGATAAAGAAACAAGACGCTACGGAGCTAGCGTACACTTCGGCGTCGTGGTTGTGGAACTAATTAATTGTAAATGCGGAGGAATAGTAAGAAATCAAATATGGTAAGAGTAACGTGTGAAATTATGGGATTTGTCAGGATATTCTGAAAAGAGCAACATCCAAGAGGCCTACTTGCCAAAAACTAGCATTTCTGGACAAATTGTCTCCGCGATATTAGCCCAGTTATGCTCTGATGACTCTATACAAATCCTTCTAAAAAACAATTCTCTATTTTTCTTAGTCACATCAGGCTTCAAAAACAGCATAGCAGTCTCATGTACTGATTAAAGATATGTAAGGCTTGGGTAAGGAGTCAATTACGTTGAGCATGGAATTGGCTAAAACTCAAAGTCACGAGTTCGAATGTTTTGAGGATAATTATTCACTGACTATCAGCACGCAGGGATGTCGGATTAACACAAGGAAGTTTAACACCAAAGGAACATAGCCTTTACAGAGCTTTAAAACACAGCATCCGCCAACACAAACTTGACTTGAACTTTGAGTAAAACTAAACAGCCTCTACCAATAATAACAAACTCTCACTTGAACTTCAGATATCTTACGGCTTCCGCGAACTTGTAAACACAGAACCTGAAAATCGACCTTCGTCACACTTGACTAAACACAGCAGTCCAGCTCGCGGGAAAAAAACTTAGTTCGTCAAAAGCACTCGCTTGGAACTTGTATACCGTTTGACATAAGGTTCTAGAAAATACTAAACAGGCGAATAGTAGTAGCTTTTCGACATATTTTGTGATTTCAGTAACTGATGCAAATCTGCTGACTCATGCTGAAATGTAAACATGCCCTAATTAATTATTCATGGTAATCCAAAAACGTAGAGAACGTTCGAGAAAGTCACGCAACGCATGAAAGCAATTTTACTACGTAACACTCAACAAAGACAAAATGTCTTTGTGCAGCATTTTGTAACTTTAAATTCATCATAAAACAGTTCGAAAGGAGGGCTCACTCGTGAAATGTTTTTCAACACTCGAAGAGAAATTTCGTGTCTCTGAGCGGCCACGAAATATCCTCTATTTATTCCTCGAGTAATTAAAGACTAAACTCGAAGTAATCTCAAGATATCACGAAGTAGTCCGATCTCATTTCGTGAAATAGTTGAAACAAGCTGAAAAGTCACGAACTTGCACGCCCAATCTTGTCCCGAAACTAGTGCATCATTTCATAACTATTTTTCATCTCTCAAACTACCTTGGGTCGCAGTAGCGCAATCGGCTAATTCCTCAACTTAGAGTCTCTGATCTGACGGGTCACACAGGTGAGACGGTTCAAACCCCGGGAAGGCCAAAATAGTAATTCTTTGTTCCTCGACAAAAATAAAGAATAAATCAAAGAAATCGAAGTGATCTCGAAATATCTCGAACTAATTCGGCTCTCACTTCGTCAAATAGCCGAATAGAGCCGAAAACCTACAGACTTTGCTTGCCCAATCTTGTCAAAAAATTGCAACTTTGATACATTCCTGAGCGTCGCGAATTCTTTACTTCGCGCTCCGCCGAAGTAATAAGCAATACGCTTTTGCTCCAACGTTGTGCTTTGGGGAAGTTTCACGTGACAGATGGTCAAAACACGCGTGATCAGATTACGTGTAACAGAAGATCCAAACTCGCGTGATCAAATGCATTGTGTGCATTGCATTCATTCTTTGTGGAAGTCAAAACAAATGCTGGCTACACACACGTAACGCATGCGTAATAACAACCTGGAGATTAGGATTGCGGGCTCCTCTCGTCACCCGCAATTACCTTAAATCTCAATAACAGAACCTTGGGAAACATCGAGGCTAAAAACGAAACAATAGTTTAGACCTGTTTCCCTTGGTACCCGTCGTTACAATTTTTTTCCTTATTCTTACTTCTTCCAAGTCTTTCTTCACCAAGGACCCAGATTTTAAATTTCCCATCCGCACCAGCTGTCACTGCTAGTAGAGAAATATCAGGGTTTTTTCTCTTCTGTGGTTGGAACTGCAAAGCTACAATTTTCTGTTCGTGTGGTGGGTCGACACAGGTGTTGACTTCATAACTGACAGGATGAAGAACAAGGACAACATCAGGATCAAAAACATATAATAGGCACTCAAGGAGTGCATGTGGCTTCAATTAACTGTTTAAGTCCCAGTGGTGACCTACATCAATTTTCTCTTAACAATGTCAAAAGACAATCAGGGGGAAAGGTATGAGAATTAATAGAATGATCACCGACGAAAAAATACTTTGATCTTTTATCAAATTCTCTCAACTCATTCTTTAAGGAAATATATAGAGATCAGTTTGGAGAATTTGTATGTGGATAATCGAAAATTCAGAAAAGGAAGACATGAAAACCAATGGGCCATTTCCGAGTTGCTACAAGCCTCTGTTTCAAAGTGGGACTAGGTGTGAAGCCATTGCAATGGAAATGATAAATGACAGTTTTTGAACTAGAAAATGGCCTGTTTGTTTTTCACCCATAATGTACATGTATCCTTTCAGTGCTGAGAACTGTGCCTGTCTTCAGTTGCAAGCTAGACTGCGAGCTGTCTCTCTTTTTCTGGCGTTAAAATCGACGGACCAAGAAAAAAGCTCTAGAGACTGCTCGTAGTCTAGTTGTGAGCTTACGCAACAGGATGGTGGTGTTTTTGTGTGTAACAGGGCTATTACTTGCGTGTTTTGTCGTCATTTCACTTAGCATAACTGTGTTCTGGTCTTTTACAGAAAGATCTATTTAAAGGAAGGTGAATTCGGCAGAAAATTGTGTTAAACCGAATTATTGTCAAAATTGTCACTCAAGGTTTGCCGTCTTTTTTCCTCTGCTATTCTTTTGAGTATGTTCACGATAAAGAATTAGTACTTCTTGGCTTAAACTCAGGAGCGCCGCTTTGGAGAGATGGGCATTTTTGAAGTAATTTGTCAAAGGGTGTTTTGAAGTAGAAAGGCAGCTTTAATGGTCGTTTATGCCCATTGTTTTTGTCACTATTTACACTTTGGATCAATACACTAGTAAATACACTTGCTAGCCTATGTAGCAAGTGTTTCCGTGTGGGTTCTGAGCAAAGAGCGACCAAGGAACGATGAGGAACCGGATTTTCGGTTTTGGCCACGTGAGAAATGGAAAGAGAGCCAAAAAATGAGAGGGGGCGGGGGAGGAAGGACTCTTCCCCACCCCCTCCCCACTCTTTTACTTGCCCCATATTTAGCGCAGTCTTTGACAGTCTTTGACTCTCGTTCCTCATTCTTTGCTCCGAAACCGCACAGAAATGCTTGCTATGCAGGCTATACACTTGCACACTTATCAACATGGTGTTTACATGTTTGGGGACCATAGTGACAATACTGGTACATACTACTAACAACACAGGTACATACTACTAACAGATAATATAATTAGATAAATATTCAACACATGCTCTGAACGTAAGTCTTGTAGGTCAGACTCAGCTTACTTTTGACCATGTTTATTGTATTCCCAGAACTTAAGCCTCAGTTCCCTGGCTGTCTTGTGATCATCTCTTCTCTCAACCTGGTTAAAGAATTAACATTAATAAACATTTTTGTTTTAACCCAAAAAGAGCAGCAGATTAATTTAACATTTTTCCCAATAATCATTAAAATGTAGTGTTCTACAGCAGAAAAAAAAAACCTGGCAAGAAAAAACAAAAAAGATAAAAAAAAATGTTGCTAAAGCAGGTGGCTGTTTGAGACCTTGAACATTCTTGATATCACAAAAACCTAATCCAATAATATCATTATTCTATAAGCTCACACACTCACAGTTGCCAACCACTCTCCATCATCGTTAAATGCAACATGATCAATTTTGGTATAGACCAGAGCACCTCTTTTGCCTTGCTTGCCTGGCACATAGTTCTGCCGTACAACATCAAGCTGGAAATTGACAAGAGAGCCACACAATCAGTCAATGAATTGTTTTGTCCATCAAGCAGACCAGATCTTAGGATCCAAGGATGCTGATGGTGGCGAAAGACAACTGGCTGCCAGAAATCTACATCTTTACAATAACTGATCGAGCAATTTCTCCCTACTGATTGGTCAAGAGCTATGGTCAATAAGAATACAGATTATGGAAATGATTTGGTGATGGCATAATTTTTTTCTTTTTCTCTCCTGCAAGAATGACCTAGAAACTTTGCTGGAAATGGACGTAAAGACCCGTTAATAATATTTAAAAAAATCAACAACATTTTTCCATGGTCTCTACTCTTATCGACCATAGAATAGACATTAAAACTTTGCAGTGAAAACATTCGCCTGCAGCTCGTGGTTCCACTTGAGTTTTGAACATTCTGACGTCATTTCTCTGGTCAATAACAATACAGACCACGGAAAATTCTTGTCAATTTGATAATTTCCCCTTGTAAATGATAAGGACCACTGGTTAGCACCACATTGGTAACCAGAGATATGACATCAAATGAAGAATTTTACATAATTTACTTTGTAGCAAGCTTAATGAAAACACTAAGACTGTAAAAACTCGAGTAAACTTACAGAAAGAGCATGGTGGTCAGTTGTGGGCATGTAAAACTGTAAAATGCCAGGCATGTTTCCTGTCACCAAAGCTTTCGACCGAGGATCAAACACAATACCCATGTGAAGATTGTCAACTACCAAGGAAAAAAAAAATCATTACCATCTGCATTATCTTCAAACATATTACCAACATAAAATTAATGTTGTACATATAAGTACAAAAAACTAATGCTTATCTTGGATTATAACAAGGACTTTTTAAGTAACCAAGGAGTTTTCAGTGCAGGCTGAGATTGGGAGATTACTACATTTATTTTTATTGAACATAAACATGCTGTTTACCCTATAATTTATGCAGAAAAGAGGGGTGTTAAGCGAGGGCGGGGGGTACTTTTTCAAAGGGAGCTGCTCATTTGATATATTACACTGATTTGAAGTGGGGCAATAATTTTAGCAATAACTGTATTCTAATTAATAGTGATTTTGAGAACCATGTGCATGTAAAAAGTAAGGAGAATAATGTTCCGACATTTCGGCGACATCATGATGCATTTTTATTTTTCTATTCCTTTATAATGATGCCACGATGTCGCCGAAATGTTGGAACATTACCTTGTTACTTTTTACATTTTTATTTACTGCATTATTACTTTTTACAGTATATCTGCACTTACTTTGTCTTAAACCTTGGATAGTGTGCTTTACCTTGTTCTCTGTATTACAAATTACTCTGATAACTGGAATTTAAGACATAAATATGGTAGAATATTAGTCTACTCAATTGTTAGGGCTGCTTTCTTAGTTGGAGGACTATATATTAATGTTTCATTTCCGTTGGGAAAAAATTGCCTGAGGGCAGTATGCAAATTTACTGAGACAATCATCTCACCAAAGACTGGTATAAATTTTTAAATTTGGGTCTAATGAGTTTTACAATGTTATTTCTGAGAAATGAAAAAGTCTCTACAAACTCTCAACGAGCATCTCAGCCATGAGATGCAAAGGGTTGTCCATCGGTTTAAATCTTGGCCTTTTTAAATTATTGAATGGTCATCTAAATGTAATCTATTTTCTGGAAAGGTAACATATCCAGCAATAACTGGCAGATATAGATAAAAGTAAAAGCAATAGTTAAAAAGCACTTACTGTTATCTTTTTGACTGATAGCAGTCAATGAATCATCTGGACTAACTGCGACATGATGAATTGGAGCACCTAATCGGGGAAGAAACTGTTGCTCATGTGTTTTCCATTGCCAGCGAACCAACACCCCCTCCTCTCCAACAGAAAGCAGGTTAGAACCTTTAAAAACGAAAAAACGACATGTGTACTTGACCTAACAGCGTTGTAACAATAAGAAAGGTACCATAGGACAAAACCGCATCCCTAGTGATAAAACCTGCTTTGAAAACAACTCCAAATTTCATTCCCTCACTGAACTCAAATAACTCTGTGCTTTCGACATCAGTTGCATCATCTGGTTGTTGGTTGTTGACGTAATCAAGAGGGATATGCACATGCACATAAGACATAATTCAAAATGGCGCCAAAAATGCACATGAACAAAGAAAGGTCATCCCTGAAAACCACAGGACAACCTAGTACTACAGGATTCCCAAGATCAGGAGTTGCTCAAATGGGAAAACTAAATAAGAAATAAACTACCAGAGTAATGAGATTTCTGCAAAATTAATAATGTACAGTGAAGAGGAACACTAATCCATGGCAGCAATCCTACATACAAATCTAAATCTAAATCTACTAAAAAGTATTCCTACATGTACATGTAGCTAGCAACAAACTTAGATTTCAATCTGAACTATGCAGATCTGAGGGTGGATCATTCTGTTTGGTGAACTTGTCTAGCAAAAGACACTTGCAAAAGAACCGGGCTATGCTGAGTGGAATGGAATTTTTTTAATATTGCTCCTGCTAGAAGGAAAATGAAATCTGTGAATGTGTTGTCTCACACACTATCAGGGTTCGCAAATACGCCAAATTTGGCGTAATTTACGCCAAAATTGTTCAGATGACTCCACTGAGGTTACGGAGGGAGTCACTTCGACTTCAGAAATTTTCGGTAACAAACAGGGAGCCACTTCGACTCCAGAAATTTTCGGTAACAAACACGGTTTTGTCCTTACCTTTTTCGCAACAAATACAATTTACGTTAATTGTGAACGTTGTAAACCTTAATTAAATCATCGAAATTAAAGAATTATACTGCACGACAAAACAGGAAGAGGGTAAATTACGATCAAAGTTTCCTCGATGACCGCCATCATGGATTTGAGCTTTCCAGGTCAGCGGACCATCACAGCTAGTTCGTGTATCCCTCACGATAGTGTATACATGCCAGGATCACGTGCCGGAAAGTCTGAAAATGGCTTTTTTCGTTGTGATACCTGACTCCAAATATTACAAAATGACTCCAAAATTTGTAAAGCAGAAGTCACACCGACTCCACTCATCAATAAAATTTGCAAACCCTGCACTATCTACTTAACAATTATTCCTTGAGCCCGAATGGGCTCTGAGTCAATAGCTATTGCTATTGACTCAGAGGCCGTAAGGGCAAGAGGAATAATTGTTTTAGTAAAATCCAACCAGTTGGTCAAAAATATCGAGAATAAAAAAACTTTAGCTACATGTAGTTAAAGCTAGACTTTACGCCTTTTTTGCCGCCAAAAAGCCCCCACTTTTCGCTACTGGTGGGCTATAAAATATAGCCTAGTGGTAGCTCAACCAATCAGAACGCAGCATTGATAACAGACCACTAGTTGGATTTTACTAAAATGACATATAATGTGCTTCCAGGGAATATGGTTAACCATTTAAATACTATTAATAAATAGTGGCCAGAAAGTCCTATGATCAGTGCACATAAAAGTGTCAAAAATAACATACCATCATTTGTGAAAACCACATCACTCACAGGATGTGGATGCCAGTGTAAAACCATAGTGGCTGGTGACTCCAGCTGATCCAGACCTTGCCTGGTATTGAAAAAAATTGCACTTTATTTAAAGTGTCAATGAATTTAGCATGAAAGTTCTAATTGGGGACACTATATTAACATCTCCTACTGGAGACAAGACCACCATTTTACGTGGTCATCCAAGCTACACGAAGGTCTAGCCATTTGCAAGGCAAAGGAAGTACCTTCATTTCTCAGTTATTTTAAGACCCTGAGTATGGGTCAGGTCCCTGGAATTGAACCAGTGACCTCCTGCTCTGCAGTCAAGCGCTCTACCGACTGAGCTAATTAAATAGATTTTCATACAATCACCATAATGCTTAAGCAGTAGTCTACTTAAGACAAACCCATGCCTACATGTAAAAGCTGTTTCATTTCAAGAGCTTTTAATTTTGGACCTTTAAACAGTGTATTTATGTGGAACAAAAATTTACTTGAAATTTTGTGGAAGCTTTTAATTAGCATTCAGTCATAAACTCTTGACCCCTACTGACACATTAATTGCTGCACTATGGCTATTGGGTAACCTGAAAGTGCATGTGGCTTTCAAAACCATGCTAATACACCCCGACATTTCAGCTACCAAGTGTAATGCCAAAAATAACTGAGAGAAAATAATTGAAAAATTCTATCAACGCCCTGCTCGTGCACGCGAAGAGCACACATGGAGCTCCACTATCACTACTATAAATACAACATCTACAAGAAGTACTAAACTCTCACCATAAAATAATCTTTCCTATTCCTTCCCCCGCAGCTACACATGCTTCTGAAGGGTGAAATGATGCACATGTAAATCGAGCAAACTTGTATGTAAAGCTAAAAAGTAAGAAAATAGCAAACATGCAAGTTACACATAACAAGTGTTAAGCATAGTATGAAAGAGACATTTAATATGGAATCCATTAGAAAATTGAGTAATATTAATTTTCAGCCTTGTACCAGAATAATATAAAGCATAATAATATTGATTATACTGTTTTTTATAGTTTTCAAGGGCTATCGAAGTAATTTGTTATTATTGTAATAACACCAATAAAACTGAAAGAAAATTTCTGATGGGAGCCCAAGAAAATAAATTTCACATTTAACAAAATGAAGCCTCACATGCACACATGAAATTTTACCTGTGTTTTCACAATTCCTGTGAAATCTTACATTCATTTTCTTGGCTCCCATAAGAAATGTCTTTGGTGTTGTAACGGGTAACTAATTACATCTATAGCCCTTGAAAAACTGTAAAAAAAGAATCCAATACGGTTTAAATAATTATTCTGGTACAAGGGGTTTGGCCACTGAAAATTAAAATTACTCAATTTCCTGATCGATTTCATCTTGACACATTGATCAGTAAATGAAAAATGAAACTCAGAAAGTTTGCCACTCTTAAACTGCACACAATGAAAAACTTACGAATTTAATCTTTCAGAAGTGAAACTCCACAAGTGCAATGATCTACCAAGGACGGATGCAAGTAAGTTTCCCTGTGTAAAAAATTAATTAAACATATAAATTTAAATGACTTTTAATGAATTTCTATGACTGTTTCCAGCTCTCCATTACCCTACGCTTTATGGCTGTCATGTTTGAATTTTCAAAACTATCCTTGTTTCAGGTTTTTTTTAACTCTGTTCAACAGACACAAAAAATACCATTATCCACCTAAATGCATTTTGTTTGCTGTTTAATTACTTGTCTCTATCTTCAGCTTTCTTACATAGCACTTGCTTTGACATCTGCAGAAACTAACCTTTTAAACAGAACTTAAATTATCCATGACTTGCCAGGACCAACAATTAAATTCTATGACTTTCTAGGCCTGGAAAATAAAATTCTTAAATTCCATGACTTTCCAGGCTTTCCATGACCTGTACGAACCTTGTTGCGTGATGATGTCAGATGAGAAAATTACACCTTAACAAAATTGGAAGCCACAAAAACAGATCTACAAAACTTACTTCGCCATTTATTGTAGTCTGTTTTGAGTTCCCTGATGTTTCAAGAAAGATATTCAGTTTTGCATGTGCAGCTTTTTTACAACTTCTAGGATCAAAGACACCCACACTGCATTCTTCAGGGACAGGGTTTTTTAACTTTCTCTTCTGTTCTTTCTTCTCTTCTTTAGTTGTTGGTCTTTTATCTTTGGATTTGAAAAATAAAATCAAATGAGAGATTTCATCAAATAAATAAGTGGTTAATGCCTTTAAAAAACAAGGGTCCTCTTTGAGTTGATGAACACTGAGTACCAATGTAAAATCACACATTTCAGATTTTAAGATTAAATTTTCATAAAGGGGCTCTCACAAGGGCACTGCTGTTTTAGGTCACTTCTATGCTAAAGTCATTATCTAGTGGCATTATCCATTCACACAACGCTCCTGCAGAGTTACATGTATGAGAAAAATATATCAAAGTAACATTATCAGAGAGCCAAAAAAATTTTTTATTGAATTTCTTTTTTGTTTAGTACTTCCAAATACACTGGTGCCCATGCTATCATCTTTATACAGTTTTACAGTAGAGAATCATATAGTATTTAGATTTAACCCTTTAAGTCCCAATATCAAAATACAAATTCTCCACACTGATCTCTATACATTTCCTTTAAGAATTAGTTGAGAGAATTTAATAAAAGATCAAGGCATTTTCTCTTTGGTGATCATTTTATTAATTCTCATAGCCTCATCTCTTAACAATATATGGATATTGTTAGGAGAAAATTGATCTTGGTCACTATTGGTGCTTAAAGGGTTAACCCTTTTGCTGGTAACCAGTGCCTTTTAGTTTAACAATAAACTTACCTTTTGTAGGATCCTTTTTTATGATAATTAAAAAGACACTTTCATTGTGCGCAGGATGAAGAAACAAACCACCCAAAGTAAAACCAGAAAACTTGTACCTCTATGAACATAAAAAGAAAAGATTTGAGCCACACTCTTGTCCACTGGATTCCTGCCCACACTACTACATGTAGCTGTATTTGATACTTGTTCTGAGATCAAAACCTGCAACATGCTTGTGAACAGCCAACTGGTGTTTGCCTTGCACCAGTCAAAGCAAATTCTTGGCCTAATCCAAAAAATGGTGACTAATTTACAATGAAGCAAGATCAAGGGTACCCTCCAAGATTCCATTATTGACTTAATTATTCGAAAATTGAATCCATTGGTAGTTGTCTCTGCATTGCTGCAAGTGTTATGAGCATAAATTCACACGTGAGGTATGCGCATGTAGTTACAAAATTTTTACCAGTACAGTTTTGTTGAGTTTTATGTAATGTCTTCAAAGCAAAATATGTCCATTCTAAGACAGTTCAATCTGACCAAATGCAGAGAAGTTATTGGAAAGATTTCTCTGCTTATTATGAACTTGATACTGATTGCAGCAACAATAAAAGATTCAACTTTCAAATGATAAATTCATTCCATAAGTAGGTTAAGTATGATTGTCCAGGTGAACGTAGTCCTGAATAGGACTGTTGTCATTGACAGTGACTGACGTTTCAACAACCTCTGCAATAGTCATCTTCAGAGTCGAAGTGAGTTGTATCACGCCAGTTGATGTTATTAAACTCTGGTTATCAACCTGGTTGGTCAATTAAGTCATGATGTTATTGGTTATCTGTCATTTAAGCTGTGATGTTATTGGATATGAAGACTCGCAATGTCATTGGTGCATTTCGATCCGTCTATTGTCTCAGTTAAACAGTCATTTATTGTTAGTCAAATTGTCAGTTGACCAGTAGTTCTCTCGTAGTTACTGTAGTTTTGCTTGATTCTGTCAATAAGTCATCTGTACAGTGCTGGTAACTGTTGACTACCAGTCAGTGGCATTTGTTCTGAGTTAGTAAACCAGCTTTCTAAAGTGAGTCATCGATAGTAGTCTGTAGAATACGTAATATATTTTGCAGAGTTGCAGTCGATTTGATGTTTCGTCTGTAAATGGTGCTCAGCGATGTGATTGATGACATCACCATTTCTTGTTGTTCGTTTGTGTTCGGTCAGTCGCATGCTAAGATTTCTGCCGGTTTTACAAATGTAAGTAGCCTAGCAGTCGCAGCATTTCATCTTGCATACTGCTCCCTGTCTGTCCACCCGGACGATCATACGCGACCTCATTATGAAATGACTCCTGGGTTCAAACCTTTCACAATAAATTCACTGGAATTTTGGGCGCTACGCTTGACCTGGCGTGACTGTTATTAAAACTAAAAATCAGCTTACTACCTCATTCTGAAGACTAAAAAATTAATTTCAAAGAATATCTTACCTGAAGTTAGACTTTCTCGTTGAAGTTCATTATAATACATTATTCAATATACAGGTAATATTAAACTACACTCTAGCTACCATTTTTTCTCTCAATTGAAAAAGGGAGGCACAGAAATACAAATGTTATACAAAAAAGCAGTGACTCATTAGCCGTCTGGAAGTGCAGAACTCGAGAAAATAATGGAAGATTTTACACATTATGCAAGGCTTTTAAGATTTTTCTCATTGTACCTTCAGTATGCGTCCATCTGTGTAATCCCAATAAATAACTTCTCCCTCTGATGAACATGAAACTAGCTGAAAATAAAAAAATGCAATAGATGAATGTTGTTTACCATTGCATGCTTTTTGACTTATTGAAAGAAAGAAAAATCATTGTTTCACACCTTGTTGATTGGGTATTTGATTGGCATGGTTGTTGTAGTCCCTGAGGGGGTACTCCAGATTTCAAGTGACAGGGATGATCGAAGGATGTCTTTGGGTTTGAAATTTTCAGTTTTGGGATTTGTTTGGGTATGAAAATTTCGGCAAGTATTTTTTGGGCAGCTTCATTTAACAAGAGAGTTTTGGGGGTACTCAAAACAATCTGAATATTCATGATGGTTATATCATTTAATGCTTTCTGGGAATTTTTACAGGGCTTCTGATAGGGTGCGGCAAAAAATGGGAAATTCTGCGGCATTTTCAAGGGAAATTATGCGGCAAGAAAGGTCTATTATGCAGCAAATTATGCGATTTTTTTAAAGCTGATTTAACATTGTTTTTTTAGGTCTCAGAGGAGGAAACCCATTTTTTTGC
>OZ037777.1:6946995-7099495 GCA_964035525.1 Porites cylindrica | reverse complement strand
ACCGGATATAAACAAACTGGCCTAAGCAGTCTGTCATTTCCACCAGCGCATTATAGCTGGCTAACATTTAGCACGTTCGTTGGAAGCTAATCAAACCACGGCTTTCCTGTGGCTTAACTAATTGTGAAAACTGAGTAGACGAGGTTGTATTTCTTGACAATAGAATTAACCTTGAACTAAGGGGGCGGCATTTAAAACATCGACTATATTTATATTACTCCTTGATAGAAACCGCATCTTTTTATAGCGGTCCGTCTGATCGATCGAGTTTTAAGGCAGTTTTAAGTGTAGAATTATTACCACAAACCGTAATCTTATTGTTTTTAACAGCACGTGCTGCGTACTTCAGTTTACAGTGCCACGCCTCGCTCTCTGTCTAATTTGCTTCGACCTTTTGTGGGTTTGAGAGTTGTACATAAGGATACAATTTAAAAAGAGGCAATGAGCAATAGCAAATATACAGCGAGCCTCGCTTGTGGATTGAGATTTGTACATAAGGATACAACTAATAAAAGAAAACAGACTGCCCAAGTCCAGCGAACAACGGCAAATAGACTGCGAACGTACACTACAGAGAAGCCCAGTTAAGCCATACTTAAGCCAGACATTTGCATAGTCAGGGTCGCTAAGTAAACATAGTATATTGTAACTGCAACGTAAGTTAGTGATCACATTCTGGAATGTGTTAGCATATTGACAATGTTTTAATCACTTCCTTTGGTATTCTGTAACAATTGAAATGATCTACATCTGAAAAGTGGATATTTTTTATTTAAAAATTGAATTATTCTGTTAATTCGTCTTATGTCGGAAGAAGGTCAATTTAACACTCCCTTAAATGAAAGAAATGTATCATGCTTTACCAGCCAAGTATATTTTTAGCTTCTTGCCAAATAAATCTACGGGAACTTGACAATTAATTCCAACAAAAACGTTAAAAATATGAAGTCAACGCACCGTTACCACCTGAC
This sequence comes from Porites cylindrica, assembly GCA_964035525.1. Taxonomy (NCBI): domain Eukaryota; kingdom Metazoa; phylum Cnidaria; class Anthozoa; order Scleractinia; family Poritidae; genus Porites; species Porites cylindrica. The sequence goes on along the minus strand of OZ037777.1, from coordinate 7,098,524 downwards.
GGAAGTGGTTTCAAATCAGCAACGCGTCCGCCAACCCCAAAAACCGCAGTAATGACGATGTGGTTTTTAAGTGAACAATTTAAACACGGAGCAAAAATTGCGTCCCTTTTCAGTCAAGCAAGAGAAAAGCTTTTTTTTTTACCAAGTCCGTCGCCTTAAGGCAACTAATATAAGAAACGTGACAAATTGCCCCGCGATTGACTAGAAGACGTGCTCATCTTTAAGAACGGTTTTTCAATCGCATAAATGATCATAGGCGTACGGGCCGGGGGGGCGAGGGGGGCTGCAGCCCCCCCAAATTTTGGGCAACTCAGATTTTTTGGGCAGCAAGAGAAAATTTGGGCAAAGCCATTTTTAAAAGACGTTTCCGTGTTTTTTTTTATTAGTTTAAAGACACAAATATTTTCTATTTCAATCTGAAAAAGATCCTGACGTCAGTGTAATAATCCAGTTACATTCTTTCGAGACACTCACAGTGGTTGCTTAGCACGTGATGAGTTTCTGGCTATAGGGAAGGGTATCATTTGTTGATTTACATATTTATAGTTTTTTATTGTTGAGCACTGTAATACACTGCACTGACTGGAATGGGCTCTTTCCAGTCGTGAATTGATTAGAATAAACTTCCGTATATTTTCCCTAGAATCATCTCCGCCCGTAGAACAGTGTATGGTAGATAGCATACAGCAACAGTGGGTGTGAAAATGAAGAAGTGGCTGACCAGAACTCAGCTCGAATTACGAGACGAATATTAATTTTTTTTCATAATCTATCAAGCAATAATTTATTAAAGTAGACCGAAATGTTTACAAAACCGCTAACAAGAGCGCCTCGATACATACTAATGAAATGGAATCTTCTCTCTAGCGATCGGCAGGAGCTACCTCCATGATCTTTTACACACGTTTTTAAAAATATTGAAGCTACTATGAAGTGAAATTGCATGTCAAAAGAGATTCGTTTTCTACAGATAACGGCCAAACATCAAGATTATTTTTTAGCATGTTTCTAAAACTTCATCCCAAAATATCCCGATAACTCTTTTATAGATTCCATTTTAACTTCACGAACATCGACGCAACTGTTGGAGAAAAAAATTGCCGTGAACGATTTTGTAGGAACAGTTCCCAGTGCCAAGAAATATTGCTGCAAGTAAAATAGACAATAGCGTCATTTCGTTGCTATGACAACTCCCATGTCATTAAAACCTATGATAAATTTTTATCTATATCTAATAAAACTATGGTAGCAATTTTTCCAAATGTTTGTCTATGGCGACGTAGTTATGCTCAAAATTGGGAAGTATTGACCCTGAAAAACTGTTACAGTATCGAGCCACCTTCATATGCCAGTACGGCCCACGTTGTTGCATCGTATGGCCCTCGTTTCTTTTCTACTGTTTCGTAAAAATTTGGGCAACTTGGCGGAATTTTTTGGGCAAATAGTTTACCGCCCCCCCTGGCAAAAAATTGCCCGTACGCCTATGTAAATGATGTAAGAGACTCCGAATTAACATGCTAGTGTCAACCGATCGTAAATTACAGCTGAGTTTATCAATGCTAAAAAGACATTTTTTTCTCTCAAGGCAAAGAAGTCTATTTAACGAAGAGGAATTTTCTTCAGTATAATTTACCGAGGAAGAAAAACTTCTATTTGATTCAGGAGCTTGAACATGTACAAAGTTGTTCAGATAAAAAAAGGGTGTAAAATACTTTAGGTGAGGGCATTTCGTGAAAAGGTTTCCTGATCTGAATATAATGGTAATATGATAAATCAACAACTGGCGGCTTTATCTAACCTTTAGTTAAGCTTCGTGTAAACAACCTTTTTCTTATAAATTTGTAATTTTTATTATCTGGTTTGATTGCCTGAGATAGTTGTTATGTAACCAAACTGAAACGGGTAATCATCAGAAATTTTTGCTCTCGGTATGGCTCTGGCCCTGAGGAAGGCTAATTTTGTTAGCAAAAATATTGGCCTATAATGAGTCAGCCCTTTACCGCAGTGCCAGCCCTGTATTCAGTTTTGTTTTATTTCACACTTTAAGTGACGTCTGGCCACAGCATCTCTTTGATGAGAGATCCGGCAAGAAGAACTAGTCAGTTATATTTACGCGTTGCGTGGACCTCTGCATTCAAAGAGTTTTTCCTTTTTAGGAATTTTTGTATTTTAGTCCGACGCGGCAATCATATGGCCATGGTCGGTATAAAAATAGAACAGAGTACTATATGCGGTCTAATAGCGACTGACCAGTCGTTTCATACAAGGTTTTATTACAATCTCTTATATTGGGTTAAACACACAGACTACTATACCTATTAGAAGGACAAAGGCCCTCGAGCCAGGTGGAGTACTCCCTATACTGGGAGGCTCCTCCCAAATGGGGTACCTTTTTCAGGCTTCAGGTATATGAAAGGGTTGGGATTCCTTTAGTTGAAGTATATGAAAGGGTAGGGAAATCTGTCATTTGGGTCTGTAAAAGGACCCAAAAGGGCTAACAGATGAATTTAATGGCTGTGAAATAGTCGAGTAAACGTTCTGCTGTTCTGATGGAAAGTTCTAAATCAAGGTATGTCAACATGTGTCAAGGGGTAACTATCTGTCAATAGAAGGTATACGAAAGGGGTAAATGGTTGGACCTCGGAGCGGAGCCTCCCGATCATGCCCGTATAAGACTTTGTTGAGTACCTGCCAGTGGGTAGAAGGAACCTTTAGATTGGAATACAAGTAGGAAATTCAATGCATGCAGGACTTCAAACTAAGTTCGCATGCCTCAAATAATTAATTATCACACCATCTATTCAATCTCTTAATGGTCTAGTCAACAACTAGAAAGAGTGATAGTTTGGAAGATACAACTAGCACCAACTCAGACGTTCTACACGATCTCACACTCTTAGTCAAATATTAGGATCTCTAGTGTCGCCCGACGAGTACAAGCAGGCCCCTGAGGTAAACTTTCGCCCCCTCCATCAGGACTCGGAGAGAGATAGCTCTAAAAAACCGTCTATTTTTACGCGTATTTAACCTGACTAACCGTGCACAAGTTTTTTAGATAGAGGGAAGCAACGCGAAGTAGAGAGCGGAACGGAAAAAGCCACGGAACCGGAGGAAGTTCCCCCGCTTCCCTTTCCGTCTATTCCGCTCCCCGCATCTTCATGCCTTCCCCACTATCTGAACCCCTGGAACAGGCTACCCGAACAAATATTCACCTCGCTTTTTCCTCAGGGATAGACAAGCGGTAGTATGGGCAAGGAGTCAGTCTTTTCCAGGCTAAAAGTTAACGGGGGAACAGGACAAAATAAAGAGAGGTGTGAAGAAAAACTGAATGGAAGAAAGCGGGAAAAACGGGAGGCACCACTATCAGAACGCCTGGAACACGGCTAAGAGGTTGTCTCCTATGTTCCTTTAAAAAGAAATTGCAGTAGCCTGAGTAGCAGGCGCTTGGAATTAGTGGGCGCGAGAAAGAACTGGCGCACGAGAGCTCGCGCGCCCGTTCTTTCTTGCGTCCACTACTTCCAAGCGCCTGCTACGCAGGCTAAAATCTTGCGGTTGCGTTGGTGACTAATTACTAGGAGGCAGGTACATCGCAAAAACTTTCCCTAGTTCTTTATCAAGGAAACAGTTCGTTTGAAGGTATCTATGTGTCCATGCTTTCCAGATCTAGTATGAAAATTGGAATTGTTAACTTTGGCACTTGCGGGGAAGGGAATACTGGAGAAACTCGCCAGAGAAAAAACAACTTTTTTTCACAGTCAACGACGTTAGCAGCAAAAGAGAGCAGAAGTAGTTACCATGGTAGCAAAATTTCTGGATCTCAACAAACCTTGGTCGGATCAATGTAGGTTTGTAGGAAACTGCCCACCTACTCCTCCCCTAAGTCATTATTTTGCCCTAAGTGAGAGGTAAGTGTTAATGTTAGCTTAGGGGAGTGGTAGGTGGAAAGTTTTCCAGAAACTTAAACTGATCCCCTTGGTCATGCAAATATGGCAGAAACAAAACGAAAAAATTGACATGTATAACTTTCTTGTGCATGATTGCACTCGGAAACAAAACGGTAGCCCGTACTTCTCTTCAATGGCTCGACAATGCAGATGGTCGTTTCTATCGAGAAAGAATGTTGAGATCCAGAAATTTTGCAACCATGGTGACGTTACGTCACACTTCTCCTCTCTGTACAACAGAAATAAAGTCCCAGAATTTATCAAAACAAACGTTTATTCTTGTTATATATTTACAATTTTATTTTACACCTAGTTTCTTATATCTTCATGCTAGACAGTAACTTGCTATCGTTTTACAAACGTAACTATCCGAACTTCAAAATGAAGTACATTCTACTTGTTAAGGCAAATCGCAAAGTGAAAAATCGAGTAATTATACAGAACATATAAAGATTTAAACTGAATAATCACAGAGCATGCGCAGGAGTTCAGTCCACAACCTTAACGCTTATAGAGTTCTAATAAGGTAACTTGCAATGATATTGTCATTGTGAGCGAGGTAAGTTGCTCGATACTACTCCAGGGTATTTGTATCTTCCTGAACATAACACAACAAAGGCCGTTGTTCCTAAGTGATATTTCATGAGTCATTAAGGATAAGTGAACTGAATAAGCACAGAGCATACGCAGGACTTCAGTCCACAACCTTAACGGTTAAAGAGTTCTAGTAAGGTAATATAACTTGCAATGATATTTTGTTTGTGAGCGAAGTAAGTTGCTCGATACTACTTGTTTATCGTGTTCCAGGGTATTTGCATCTTACTAAACATAACATAGCAAGGACCGTTGTTCCTAAATGATATTTAATGAGTCATTAAGGATGAGTGGCCTCTATACGTAAATACGGTGAGTAGGTATCATAAATTTTTGCTATTTAGAGCTCTTTCTATTTATAAAGTATCAATTCTTGGCTCAAAATTCTGCACTGAGAGTTATTTTAGTCTGGGCGTCGTCACTTTGACGGCTTTAAAACACTGAAACATCAATTACGCACATGTCAAATAATATTTGATTGAGTGATGGGGGGTACAAGTGTTTCACGGAGTTTTTCCGGTCTTATTTTCACAGTTTAGAAAACAATTCGCGCGTGAAATAGCCATAACAACTGTGCAAAAATAATCGAGGCTAACTCTCATTTCCAGTAGTTTTAATTTGAACGGACACTATTGGTTTAAATTCCACAGTTGACGAAACTGTTCAACAGAGACTGGGAGGATTTAACCTGCTTTTTATGGAAAAATCTTTCATATTCCCCCAAATTGTTAAAAATGATGCTTAATAAGTGCGCCAGGGCTTAGCCATTAAATACCTTCTCAATATCCTTGTTACTTTTAATGTAAAACAATGCAAGAGATACAACTGCAATATATACACGACATGTGCAATATTTTTTACTTAACTCGGCAGTTAATCACAAAAATATCTGTTCTCTTCATAAAAATGTACATTGTCACGAAGCTAAAGAAAGAAGCTTTAACCAAGACACCAAGACAAACATATCATTCACTTTTAGGCTGAAAAAGTAATCTACAACTCATTTGATTCTACTGGTGCCACAAAACAGAGAAAATAATTTCAATCGTACAACTAACTGACCGTTATGTCGCGCAAATCAAACAACTATGACACTGTGGCAATTATCATGCAAGACTGATGAAGGTTACTGAAACGTCGTTTTCTTTTACTAGCGAGGTAAGCTCAGCAAGCAAGGCTGAGCCATCAGAAAGCTTTGGACCTAATGCTTGCGCTTTTTTGTGAATCCGTCACTAGCAAACAGCGCCTGAATTTACTTGATTTTTGGAGCGAAATGACATTGGGATGTAGGATCTTTACCCCCCTCTCTCCCTTTCCCAAGGCTTAAGAAAAACGACTACACTCCTCACCATCTAGATCAAGTAGAAAGCTCAAGTTAAATACGAGTACTTAATTTGTTAAAAATACTTTTATCTAGTGCAGTATGTTAAGGCCTTTGTCTAAATCTAATCACCTACAAACGTTGTGCACTAGTTTTTCTTAGCGTCTAAGCGATGCAAGTCTCTATTCTACTCTTTTCTGTTTGATCATTCTTAAAAATTAAACTCTTTCTACTTTATACATTACAAATTATAGTGTTACCTACACTTTTACACCTGAACATGGCTTAAGTGATTTTCATCAATTCACGACTTTTACAATATCCTTAAGCCTATAAAATATTTCGTGAAAAAAAAAGTAATCATACATATGTGCCTGTTTCTAAAAAGGTAAGCATTTCATGCAACTATCCGATAAAAGCATTATGCAAAAAAGAAAAACAAGTCCCGTTGGTTCGTGGTAAATTCTGATATTTTTCTTTCTTTTTCTTTTTTTTTTTTGGCAAAATTGATGAAAACTAAGGAAAGAAAACCTTGTTCCCAGGGTCTTTCACCTTATGTTCTAGAAGAAGAGAGACCCTGGAAACAACAACAACGACAAAACTGTTGCCACTTTCTCGACCCATCAGGAAAAAGCCCAAAGCCACGTGACTCGCCATCAGTATTTTTCCCTCGCTGCACGTATTTGCGATTGGCTTATTGCAGTTTTCTCGCTTCTTATGGTTGGCCTGAGTGATTTCTTTGATGACCAATCCAAAGACTAGCTGTAGTACAAAGTGATATGATGCTCTATTTTTGTCTCATTCTAAAATGTCAGAAATTACCTCGAACCTGATCATTCTTCACAAACCTTTTGTTGAACATTAAACAATAAATATATAAAACTAAATCCAGTTTTGCCCACTCTATTTTGTCTTTTATAGTTAACATATTTACACTTAATTTATGATCCAAGCGATCGCGTTCAGCCATCCTGCTTAAGCCATTCGCGTACCGTAAGTAAGTTACACGACCACCTGGCAGTGGCGTTTCTCCATGGTTCGTTACATGGGTGTCCACTAAGAGTTGTGTTGGTAGAAGAGGAGCTGCTTCGGACAATCTGCGGGGTTGACTTCGCGCCCTTTGCATAAAAATCGGGTTGAATTCCCCTCTGAATAAAGAACAACAAGGAAATGTTAAACAGGAAAAACACTGAGAGTATCCTGTAATTAAAAGAAGCTTCTTCACACGTTAACAGAGTGAGGTTTCCTACACGTAGAAGTACTTGAAAGTCACTTGAATTTTTCTATGACCTTCTCTTGAATATTTTAACCCAATACTCTCTAATCAGTATCGATAAATATTTTCTGCTGTTCTCCATACATTTTCTGCGTACTTATCTCCAATTGAACGTTTGTTTTAACGTCAAAATTGCAGCCGTTTTCAACATTCTCTCGACTTTTGTTGCACGGACAGTTCGACTCTCATTGAAAAGATGTAAGGCAAAACGTATACCTTTCACCGTTGAATATTGATTTCTAAAGGTCAAGTGATCAATGCGCAATAGGAGTTGTAAAAAAGTTACGAACATGAAAATGATCTATATACAACGTAAAAAATTGAACTCGAATTAAGCAAGGTCCTCAATTTTCTAAACAATCTCAAAGTGAAGTTTTAACTGAACGCAATAACAGAGACGATGTCAGTAATAAAGTGAAGATAAAAGAAAGCATCATAAAAGACTTTTTTTCCTTCAGGTTTTTGACCACACCACTTTGTGATCGATCTCTTCCTGTAATATAGTTTGCTTTTCTCATTTTGCAAAACGATCGAGTTAAGAAATTTTTTTATCGTCTAATATACTTTGAAACATGTTTTCCTGAGAGGAAAAATGGAACTGATGCCCAGCGTAATTTCCTCCTTAAACCGGCGGAAGACCTGATTGACCTGGTTAACCACTGAAAAAACGGCACGTGCCGTCTTATGTAATTCGCGCGACGCGAGCTTGTTGAAAGGCAAAGCTCCGCATGTTTTACGGAAATGAGTTCATTAGTGGTAAATATTAGAGGGGTCCGTTTGAAGTAAAATTTGCCAAAAATCTACCAAATACTTGAAAATTAAAAGGGCAGTTCCGCTGAAACGTACTGCACGAAAAGTACAGTTGAATTATCATCACAGATCACGGAAGGAGTAAGCCGATGAGAGCAGAATTGAATACCATGTTAAAAGGAAAATAATGATTTAAAAGAATATATTTTATAACAATCTCGAGCCTGACTGAAATTTGCAAAATCTTAAGAATATGATAAGAATAAAGCCCAAGGCTGAAGGGAATATAATTTTGTGTGTTGAAAATCTGTGGATACAATACAATTATATGCCTAAATTAACCGTGAAACTATTCCTTTCTATTAACGGCAAAACTAGCCACCAAAAAGAAACTGAAAACAAACGTGCCATTGCCATTAACTGCAATTTATACCCCAAGTATATTCTTAAAGGGGAAAAGTCCGCAGAATAATACGAGAATATATGAATATTTCAGCCTCGAGTCGGCAGAAAAAATAAGAATATTCAGCCTGGGCCGGAAAAACAACATTCTTATAAAAAGAAAAGAGCGTAAATGAAGCAGAAACAACCCAAAAATGCCATTTTAATTATTATTTAGAATGGTCAAATCGAACGGTACAACTTTTCTGTACAGCCACTGGCTGGGAAGCAAAGCCTGACAACAGAGAAGGGCTTGTTGTAATGAACTAATAATTGTCTGTTGATTCTCAGTAGTGTAATCAGAAGTTACTGTAAGGGTTTCCTTTGAACAGAGAAAGATCCTACCTGGAAAACATCTGCAACGCATGTAGTGGTATTTCCTTGTTTGTTGTGCTTGATAAACGCGTTGGTGAAATCACTTCGCCAGGCAGGTTCCTTCGACGATGAGGACAAAATAGCCATGAGATTAGAAAATTGTTTTGGATGACGTTTCTTCTTCAGCCTGTCGATCAAAGCTCCAGAATAGCTGTAATCGGCCACGAGAAAGACGCGTTTTGCTGAGCAGTTCTTGATATCATCCAAAAGCTTCCTGGGTGAGTAGAGCTCAGAATCGTGCGTGATTCCGTCTCCATTGTCCCAGAACAAGAGAGAGCCGTCGCCAGTTGATGGCCCCGTTAAGTAAAGAGTTAACGTGTCCACACAAGGCCCTGATCGACATATTTTCCTGATGTATTCACTTACAACTGTTGAGCTTTTCACTGGAAAGGATTTGAGCCTTTGATGAACGGCAACTAGGATAAGAGAACGCTTGATCAGTTGGTGAATAAACGAAATTCGTTAATCTACAATTACTCCATTCCGTTTTCACAACAAGGGCCACATGTAACACTTTTTTAAATATTTATAAAGGACACAGAATTTTTTCAGCATAGCTAAAGTAAACCTTTAACCCTTTAAGTCCCAATAGTGACCAAGATCAATTTTCTCCTAACAATATCCACGATACACTGTCAAGAGATAAGTTATGAGAATTAATAAAGTGATCACCTGAGAGAAAATGCCCTGATCTATCATCAAATTCTCTCAACTAATTCCTTAAGGAAATGTATAGAGATCAGTTTGGAGAATTTGTATGTGGATACTGGGGCTTAAAGGGTTAAACCACCTTGTAAAGATAATGCATAGCCCTACAAGAAAGTACTGCTCAGCAGCATTCATTGTAACGGCTGAAGAAGACTCGATGATTCTGGCTCGCATACATGAAGCATGGTTGTTAAGGCATGTTGTAGCTTTTTTATACAGCATGACTCTATAATGTCAAGTCAATACCTCCAAGACTAAGGACACACGCAACATTAGAACAGCAGGAAATTCAACAGTTCGAGACCCTAAAAGTGATAATAAGACTTTTTCACACAATCAATACAGGGACGATAACTTCACCCTTCGAAAAACTGTAACTGTTTGCGTCATCACTGAATCATGCCTACTGCGGGATCGTTGAAATTGCCTTCATTCTCGCGGCCATTTTCTCCCCAATATGATTTCCGTTTTTTTTGTTATTGATACTTCTGGAGAAATCATCTTCAGTATTTTTCAATAATATTTGAAGGCTTTTTCTCTAAGGATGCGATTGCGAAACAGGCTTCTGCTAACAGGAAATTTGATTCAGGACCCTATTTGAAGATCTCGACTCATACTTCAGCGAGTTACTCTTCAATCTTTCCTCAATCATTAGTGGTTAGTTTTTGAATTCTTACGTGAGTGCAAGAGAGGTTTTTGAGAAACCAAACATGTGTTAAGTCAGCTTCACACTCGCCGAGAATGAGGTGAGAATAAGCGCTACCGTAATGGGAAAAAACTATCTCCAACTTAGAGTGACCTGAACTGAAACTTTGAACAGAGGCCATGGTTTACAACCTTCTAAATTCTAAAATAAACTCCGATTTTGTTCAGTGTGTTCAAGAAGAATGTAGCCTTGTGGTCCGTTTTGGTTCCACCGAAATTACAGCAGCACGAGCCTTTATAACTGTGGTGCGTGCTCTGAATAGCGATATGGAAAAATTTTTGCTGCGTGGTGGAATAACCTATTGTGTGAGTAATACCGTAAGTTAATCTTTTTTTCTAAGTTTACGGCCAAATCCTGTAGCAACAAAAGAGTGCAAAGAGGCTGCAATGATATGCAACTCAGTACGTGCTTGCAGGCCGAGGCGGTCAAAGATGATCTCAATTTACTTAATTAAACCTTTCAGTATAAAAAGCCTGACCTTGGAGCAAAAATAACAAATTCTAATTGAATAATAAAATAAAGGCTTCCGTTAAATACGTAAGAAGGCCACAAACTTGCCAGAATAGGCGTACGTGAAACTATAATTAATGAATAATCCATCTTTCGGCTTCTCCAAATACAGCTCACGGACGATTCTGCCGAAATTAGAGTAGTTATTTTGGAATAAACCAAGGATTAAGGCCGCGGTATTTTTAAACGTTATATTTCATCCATTTTGTTTATTCTTGGGGTCAATTAAAATCTTAAAATAACATAGCACGTTTTCAGCCTGTTAGCTGCCGTCGAAGAGAAAAAGAGGGAGTTCCACGTGAGAAGAATGCGTATTAAAAACAATTTCGCATACATTTCTTACTTGACACTCTTACTGGAAAGTTCCAAACATATCTGCAAGTCTACAACCTTACAGGAATCTACGAGAGCTCCAAAAGTCAAAAGCTTTTTAACAGATGAATGCAACAAAAATGCGGCTTCATTACACGGCGGCAAAGTGTAAAGACTTTTTTATTGTTAACAATCTCCACATGATTTTTTTTTCTTCATCAAAATAAGAAAGACTCTAACTTACCCCACCTCTGAGCTCTCCTTAAGAACATGGAGTTTAATTTCTTTTTTCATTACAATATCGAAAGTTTCATGATTTGCTAATTCCACCTCATTGTTTTAAGAACGTTATTAAAAATACCACCCATTGCCTACTGTTTTGTTTTCGAACCCAGTTACAATTTTCGTGATTCTTTGTTTTAAGTCTGGAAAGTTTCAAAACTGTTATTAAGTTCTTCTAGCTTTTGTCGGAAGAAGCGGTGATTCGGTTTGCTGAATCGACCTGCTTTTCGATACTTTTTCAATACAATTTATGCATGAAACTCAAAAACTACGGTTAAAGAAAGATGGATCAATTCACACAAAGAGAACAGTTTAAGGTTTAATGAAGTGATTGTAAAGATGTGTTAAGTTATTTAGTTTCGCAATTCTTCGCCGGTGTGTTAAAAAGAAGATGCGAAAGGACGAAGTCACAAAACGTTTTTAACAACAGATAAGCGCTTGTGTCTTTAAGCGGTAAAGATGAAATGTGAATGTTTCGTAGATTTTTTTGGCAATTAAAAACCACTTAAATAAAGTGTTTTCTTATTCTAATAAGCGAAGTTATTTTTATTTCGTCTAGCGAACAAACCGCTCGTTGAAATGTGAATATTACAGTGAAAGGTATCGGTTTCAAAATTAATTACCGCAGCACTTCGCCTATTTACAATTTAGCACATTAGGGATTTAAATCGAGCCGCTTATAACTACGACCTGTTGCGACAAATTGTTAAGGAATACCGAGCGAAACCGCATATAGGTGCATGTTGCATGAAAGAGGAGAAAAATAACTCATGACCAACGGAACAAATCATTCTACCGGTGAAGCTGTCCCTAAGAATTACATATGGGATATGGAAAAGTTCGGTTATCTTTAAGAAATAGCAAATGTCATTAAGAACGGCGAACAAGCGAAAAATCTTTGACAATAAAAGGATTGTAACTGCACTTATTAATGACTTTGACGAAGTTTCACCGACTGCAAAGTGAATTAAAAGCTTCAGCCTGTTCTCCAAATTAGGCATGCCGCCCGAGTAATTTTCTTTCGCAAAATAAATGATAAAGACAAACAGAAAAGAGAATCTTGTTACTTACGATCTTCTTTGCGGCCCTGCCCGAAAAAGGTTACGATGAATTCCTTTTTGTAACCCATGGTGTGATGCAGTAATTTCCAAACATTGCGGAGGTTGTTTCGGTACCGTGGACGGCTCGTGTCGCGGCTCCAGCCTCCAGTTACCAACACAGCATGATTACAGCGTCTGTACGTGCACCTCGAAGGAGGAGTCGGGGATGAACATCGCGCGGAATTGGGGTTGCAAGGATGTCGGAAGGACTCCCGTACTCTGCAGTTTGCAAACGTGAGAGTGTCGAGCTGGGGGCGGCAGTCTAAACGCTGTTTATGTAATTGGTCACCCTTTTCATAAACCAGCGGCAGGAAGTTTACCTCGCAATTGATTTTCCTTGGCGAACGGTTTCTACAGTGGCGCCTTTCTGCTCTTCTGATACACTCGTCACGGCCTGTAGAGAAAAAAATATACTAAGCACACCGATATACACGACATTCACTGCTTAGAGTTGCCAATTGATCAATTTACTCGCTTTCTGCGAAATACACTGGAAACGTAGCAGGACTACTGATGAAACTTTTAACTCAGAGTCATATTATGGAACAACATGTAGAGTTATTCTAACTTTTTAGGCTGTGGACAAAATAGTGTGACCATTTCAAATGAAACCTCTCCAGCAGAACTTTTGAACGATAACCTGCTTTTCAATATTTTACAACACTAAATTTGTTTTATTTTTTTATAAACGTATTTCGCATCCCCTGGAGTTAAAGAGCTAAGAGAATGGTATACTGTAGTAGGATTTCATCGTTTCAGTTTAGAAGTCGAGTGAAGAATCAATTTACATGAAAAATAGCATGTCCCAAGCCTATATTAAGAGAATGTACTTGGAATATCAGACCGCGAGTTTTAAACTATTTATCAAATTTTTCTACACTAAATAAACTTATGCGGCTTTTAAAATATCACTGCAAGTTGAAGTACAATATCACTTTCCACTTCAGTTTATGGTTCAGTTTCACAGATGTATCAGTTTTTGAGTTTTCCATTCAACCCACTCTCCGAGTCTAACGAGATACTTAACTGAGGGAGAGAGAAAGAGAAAGATTAAAAACTCTTCTGAATAAAAGTAATTCCGGAACGATATTGGGGCTGGAATGCCTACACCAGGTCACGCATATATTGTATCGCATATAGATCGGAGCAAGAGATAAATGTAATCAAGTGCGTATCCAAGATTACTGAAAAACCTACACTTACCAGTAAATACGTGCAAACCGTTCATGCTTTTATTGCAGACAGTTCGACTCACGTTGAAGTTGAGGAGAAAAATAAAAACGGTGTGGCCCAAGTTTGCGTCGGGGAAGGGATCTAGCACAAAAACAGCGTCATAAGAGTTGTTTTTTGAGTCGGAAGTGAGGCGACGCTCTTTTCTCTCCGGTAGAATGACGCGAAGTTTTCTTTGCGTTTCAGCAGTGTAAAGCATAATGTTCCTGGTATTGAGATTGCTGAAAATGGAACGATTGCACTTGTGCCCTCTTGAAAGACCCCAACAAGGATCCCTTTGAAGGAAGTCCAACGTAGAGCTGACGCGAGTATCCCAAGGGCTAGAAAAGTCCACCATTCCGTGAACAGACATGTCTTGTAAACTTGCGCTGTAGACAGCCAGTGTCCAGAGGATCTTTACCACATGATCCATGTTTCTCTATCTTGTAGTGCAGGTTCCGCTCGCTTTCAACCCTAACAGTATTTGACAAATGCGGTGAGTCAGTCAGTTCTTCTTTATACTCAGCAATAACAATAAACAATTTAAATTTCCCACTGTGCTTTTGACGAAAGCGCAACTTTTCTCTCTACCGATCGATTACTTGATTCCACTGAGTGTTTTCCAGGGCGCATCGTGCATTTTAAAACTTTCCTATTACAAAATTAAAAAACGCAAGACGTGATTGGTCCGCGGCGTCTTCTAACACCGTGCTAATTATTTAGGCAATACGCGGTCATGTTGGGTCGGAGTAGCACTTAATCGTTTTTCTTTTTCACAGAAATTTGGACAAACTGGATCCAAATAATGGACTAGAATTAAGTGATACATAGATAATTTGTTACTAAAGGAAGAAAGAACGCCGACACAAGGCAGATGCGGTTTTTATTGTCCTTTACTTCTCTTAAACTTGCTGCGCGCTAAAGGGAAAGAGAGAAGATTCCCGCATGTTCAGCAAAATAGCTCAAACTTTGCCCCGGAAATTCAAACGTAGTATAATTTCTGGGATTTATCACGCCCCCTGTGAAAAGCATTGGCAAAAAATAGTGTTGAAAAGCCAAACAGTAAGCGGCGTGCGCCCACGGTTTACAAAATCGGAGGATTACAAGACACTTTCCGAAAGGGAAGATAAAAAATCTCTCTAAAGGTCATCAACGAAATATTTTAAGTTGTTTAGAATGTTTGTGTTTGGAAAAGAATCGTTAACACTTCTCCCGCAAAGCTTCTTTTATGAAGGCGTGATGCTGGGGTATTGTCTTTGTTCGGTGAAGGAGCGGCATTTCTGCAAGTTGTCTGAAAAAGCCGCGCGAAAAATGATCTAACTAATTGAGGCAATGATACTACGGGCTGTTAATAATATTACATTCTTAAGTTGCCGAAAATGTAAACAATAGACGGCAAACTAGCGATATTTATTTTGCAGATGGGCTACTCTTTGAATTGAAGATTGAATATTTACACGGGATTAGTTATTCGAATTCACGCACGTTTCAAGGGTGCTGCGCGACTCGTCGTTGAAATTCATTTGCGTTTAAGGAGTCGCTATTGCGTTAAACACCGTTGATGCGTATCGAAATAGTTGAATTTTTTCA
The DNA here is from genome assembly GCA_964035525.1 of Porites cylindrica. Classification (NCBI taxonomy): domain Eukaryota; kingdom Metazoa; phylum Cnidaria; class Anthozoa; order Scleractinia; family Poritidae; genus Porites; species Porites cylindrica. Next base: position 7,083,406 of record OZ037777.1, on the reverse strand, counting down.
AGGCGCGTAAAGTACTTCAAACACGGAAAACCGCATGCTTCAAGTGTATCCTCAAGTGGAAAGTACGACAAACGTCTCGCGTAAATCACAGCTACGAGACAGTCGGGGGTGGAGTAGTTTGTGTCGCTAAAACCGCTATGTTGGTCCGTTATTTCGGAAAACAGCAATTTTCGGTCCTCTGCATGTGAGCGTGATTAACCTCTTGTGGAGTTAAAGCCGTTGAAAAAGTAGCAACATGCCGCCTTTATCAATTTAGACTTTTGTAACAATCTAGTAATCGAAAGTTGAAAGATAACAGGATACACGTGGGCAAAAAACGCGTACTATTGACAATAAATACGTCACTGGTCATGTGCTCATGGAGTCGCGTGGGCCGACGTATCTCGAATCACGATCACGTCGCCGTTGGCGACATTCAATTTTTCCTTTACGGGAACAATTGAACAAATTTGATAATGCGTAATCAAAAAAGTAACATCACTGATTGTCAATCATTCACGCTGTTATCCCATAACCAACTCTCGTGTTGACTGTTGGAATGTTCAGTCTATTAAGCGTAACGGTCATGGAGTATTTTTCAATACATAATAAACTGAACATGACTTTCTGTCTATTGTTACAACCAACCCACGTCTAAAACAAAAAGAGGTGAAAAACAACAAGGAAACAAGCTGTAAATCACTGAGAACAACGTCTAAGCTTTTGTGCCAAACTTAGGTGCCGCAGTTTTGAAAACTGAGAAAATATCGCAAGAACAATTCAGTAACGTCACTGGAATTTAAAAGCCATTACTAGGGGAAAATTAAGCTAATTTAAGCGACAAAGCAGAGGGCGGAGAGTAACTGTTATTTTCGCTTTGCCGCCAACCCTTATCTTCAAAAGGCCTCTAAACTCGAACGCCACATCGTCGGTACATGACTTTTGGTTGAAAAAGTGACTTATAATTCTAGGTTTTAGACTTAATCGGCCCCTCAAAAAATAAACTTAAGAAATTGTCGCGTTATTTTCAGTTGAAGGGACATTTTAGGCTGAGACGTGATCTGGTGATAGTAACGTATTCGAACGCGTAACAACGAGACAATATACTATGGGTACCTTGAATAAAAGAATAGTCCAAATAACTTAATTTCCGTGAAAAGGACCGCTAGGCGCGCACGAAACCATGTAGCAGTTAATCAAGTTTTTGTTCCGTTTTATGATGCGTAAATTTAGCAAATTGGTTTATTGTTTGAAATTAGGCTATCGAAAAATCTGCCACGTTTGCTGGAAGAACCCATTTGCTCCAAATCGGGTTTATTTCTAGACCTCGCTATGACCAGACGATTTGTCACTCTAAGCCTTAAAGAGGCTATGTCACGGCAGTCAAGTTCATCTTGTTAAATTTTGCCAATTTAACTCGCCCTCAATCGCTATGGAACTTAAAGTAAGCAAAGAAATTACATGCAAATGACAAAATCAGAGATCCGAGACAAAAAAATATGTCTCCAGAACATTATTTTTGAAGTTGCAAGCAGCAGGGACCAACTTTGAAAAATTGTTAGGCTGAACAGTTTTCCAAAACCCTAATCTCAATCCGTTTCAGTCTTCTTCAGTTTTGCCCATCCGTGGCATCTGTTGTTTCTGTTATGTTGTTTTAACCTTCCTTTAAAGTTTTCAGCAGTTATTTTTATGTTTCTCTTAATCTAAAGTAATTTCCTAATTTGGTTGAATTTCGTGACACAGCTCCTTTAAATCTGTGGACAGAGTCCTTTGGTGTTAAAATTCAGATGAAACCTTTTTGACATAACTTTTTCATAGAACTATTTATTTCGTAGGATTTTAGAAAAAGAAATATGACCTCTTTGTGACTGATTTTTTTCCTCTGGCCACCATTAGTCGAAAGGTTTAAGACAAACTAAATTGGGGTGGTTGCCCAAAAAAATTACAGTACAAGGTGACAAGCATTTGCGAAAATCAGGAAAATGTGTCGGCCAATTTGGTTTCATTAATCTATGCGCGATAAGTGAGCTAAAGTACCGAAACTTTCCGACCCGCTGGATGTAAAATTTACGAGCCGGCTTTCTTCTAAAACTAACGCTACTTAGGGCGAGCGTCACTAATGTCCTAAATACATCTGCATACTAAAATGCGCGACTTGAGTCTTAAAAATTAATTTTTGCTGAGAGCTGTGCTATTTTACATTGAGTCTGTGCACGTACACAGCTTCAACTGAATACCAAGAAATTTTGAGCTTGGGCAGCTACTTGTAGCTGTCTTTCTTTATTTATTTCCTGCTTTAAGATTAAACGATCTGCGAGAGACAGCCAATACGAACATTTATGCGACTCTGTCTATCTACATTATCATCACACATCGTCTTAAGTTTCGGAAAACATATTAATCTGTGACCACGGAGACCCAATACCACCATGATAAACTCATAGATTTGTAGAGTACTCAAGTTTTCGACAACTCGCAGAACACTAAACTAAACACGTAAACTTAAAATCCTCTTACAGCCTAAGTCCTTTTTTTTTTCTTTTTCGTCTAGCTTTTCGCAAAAACGACAGTTTGAAGCTTCTTAATAAGCCGTTTTGGGTCACTGTCTAGACAAAAGTATCCCAAACCTTGCTTGAGTGCATTTTCAGTTTTGGTTTAAATTCTCGGCTTTCTGGCTTTTGGCATGCACATTTATATTGAATACTTTGGACGATGTGCAAAAAATGCCCGGTGGGGGGGGGGGGGGGGGGTTACTCGGTAGGGTTCTTGTGCCTTTTTGGTCTGAAAACGGATATAGACTTTGCTCATTTTGGCCTGGAATCAGGTATGGTTTTCAAGGGAACTACCCGGAGTGTATGAACGTATTTATCGTCTCAATTCAAAATGAGCAAGGAAGAAAGAGAAATAAGCAAATTGGAAATGGATTTGAAGAATTTTTTTGTTTGCGCTCTAATCTAAGTAATGATGACAAAAGGCCAGGTCTGAAAACGGGGATACAAAATGACATTTTTTGGTCTGAAACAGCCTCAGGATTTGGGGAACCGGGAGGGACACCCCCACCGAGAATTCCCGGGAGTACCCCCCGGAAGCTGCAATCAATTTGGAATACTTCTTTCTTCTTTAAAAGTTATGGATCAAAGGTTTAAGTGATGACGTCACAAGAGTTCTAAGCATCCCGGTCTCGCACGGTTGGCTTAGGGCCTGGTCTCAAGAGCTTAATATTTTTTCGACGAAGCTGCAGTACTGCTCGGCGGGAGCGCGCAGTCTAATGACCGTTCTAGCAATTACGAATAAAGCAACCTAGACACTGCATGCGAGGAGAGACTGATTCAGCCCACGCAACTCCCACTCCCGCCTCGAGTGGCGCGCGGGCGTTTTGTTCCGATACTCCCAGTAAAGAAAGAGGAAAAGCTCGTAGCCTAGGCTGTTAAATCTTGTTGTCGTTTATCTTGTTAATTCTGTAAATTACGAAAGACTAATTAAGAGTGTTTTTGATTGAGCATATTCCGGAATTTGGATACAAAGTAATGGAATTAACTCCAGAAATCACTTGTTTAATAGTTTACGCGCTTGCTGTGCTGCGGTAAAATCTGTAGCCCTGCTGCGGACAATATTATGCAACATTCCAGTTAGTCCAATAAAAATCCAAATGGAACTGCACTTTGAAACAATCTTGTTGTACATTGCTGTTCTGACATCAATTGAATGCACTTGTTAAAGAAACGAGAGGGACATGTTTTACACAAAACCGTTAAAAGAAGAAACAGTCTGCCATTTATACAGCAATGCGCAAATCGAGTCACTTTGTTTATGAAGCTTTCGCTTTACGTCTTCAGTAAAGAGCATCCCTGTAATTAAGCAGTCAGGGTTACTTTGGCATTTCCGTAAGGTCTTGTAGTTTAGTTAAATGTCACGCGGATCTCTCCTATGTCGTTCTAGCTTGGTGGTGATTTCCGCTTGCGATCCCCCTTGTGTTTTTCAATACATTAATGAACGTGTCGGCATTTTTCAGCTTGAAAATGAAACTCATGCACAGAGGTCGAAACGTCGTTCCCTTTTATCTCTAAATTTGGTGACAAATGTTTATTTAAGGAACCGGTTATAACAGCAATAACACATAACATAACAGGAACTTAAAAACGTTGATAATTTCGTTTAGAAACAAGGTCTCTAAAGTTTAGATTGTCTTTACCCCTTCTTTACCCGGTTTGGAACCTTGTGTTCTTTAGGATGAATGTTAAAGTATTCCTCCAAAGATCAAAGAAATAAAAGCTCAAGAAAAATACGATCTGATGTTACTGTTTATAAGTTACCTGATGCCGTACTAGGTGACGCTATTCAACTGTTGAGTCGGTGGGTAAAATAAAGTGTGAAAATAAAGTAAAAAATACCAGTGCTCAAACTCAAATAGGTCACTAAGCAGTACTTTCTTCTAGTACTATTTATTATGATGTACCGGACGGCTCTAAAGTTTGAGTTTATATGTCAGTTAACATGAGATTTCAAAGTCAAGGTCATCACACGTCCAGTCCAACCCAGTCTAGTCTTAGACACGATGCTATATGCCCAAGGGAAAATCTATTCTTTCTCAGTAGAAGTTCAGAACATTTTTTTCAAACTAGCATTCTTTTACATTAATATAGACTTCTGCCACTTACCAAATATCACCGGAACTACTCAACGGTTTCGTTTGGATAAACTAAAAGGAAGATGGCAACGATTTTTAGTTTAGTCCGTAATTCTACTGGTGAAAAGTTTCAGTATAGTAGACATTAGATTTTATGTAACAGGTTTATTTTGATTCGTATTCAGTAATTGAGAATTTTATAATGGGTTTATATTATCGTAATACCGTGAATTGAAAGGTAGATCTAGGCTTCAGAGGTTAGACATCGCTTTAATGCTACGGCTCTGTTTCGTATGACCTAAAGACAACACTCATCAGGCAATTTTAGGGTTTATATTGTATCATCAGGTTTATATTACCCGTATAAACCGACCGAATTATGTAGATCTGCAAGCACTGTTTTCTTTTTGGTTCGGTACAGTAAAATCCGCATATAAGAACCTAGTTATTTAAGAACCTACAGGCTGAAATTTGGCATTCAAATACCCAAAAATATAAGAACCTTATACAAAAGAATCACTCCAATTTTGATTTTTCTGGATTTTAATTGTGTGATAAACTTCTGACAAAAAGTTATTGTGTATATGTTTTCTTTGATTTACATTTGTTTGGATTTTCACTAGAAATATGTTTTCCATAAACCATTATGTATTAGTAGTACAATATTTCTGCCAATGGGTACACTTCGACAACCTCTGAAAAATAAGAACCTTTTAAGAACCTCATCAGCCTGAATTTTGAACAACTACTTGTTCAGCCTAACCTCGAAAATTCAAGGTTCTTATATGCGGGTTTTACTGTATGTGTAACTGAACTGACTCAATCAAACAACTCCATATATCAGGTACGTTCGAGGTTCATTGTCCTCAGTGAGTGTAGTGATAAATTTGTTGTTTACTCTAGTGATAAAGCTCAGAAAAAATTATTATTCATGTTATTAGTGGAGACCATGGAACACCACACATCCGGAATAACCTGATCATGACATTACTGTTTATTGCAGATGGAAATTGAGGTTGTTTACCATTTACAAAAAGTTTCTGGGAAATCCAGTTGGAAAGTAAATGGAACACGACTTTTCGGGTCGTTTCGGTGGAAAATTTCAGGAAGCAACGGTACGTCTGGAAAGGTAGGCCTGTTTTCCCAGTCGGAATTTTCCAAACGGAAATATGTGTTCTATTTCTTCAAGGCCATCTTTGATACCAGTTTCAGCCTTTCGCGGCCGTTTTTCGGGGTAAATGGAACTGATTAGAGCAAATGGAAAACTCGATTCCGGGACGAAATTTACTAGTCTCGAAAGACTCTTGAAGTCAGAACTTTGCTCATTATATCGCTGTTTGTCAATGTAAATGGTAAACAACCTGAAATAATCATTTTGGTGTCACTTTAGGAAACTAAAACTATGATTTGACTTCATCTCACACTGGCACAAGATATTTACACCTTCATGCTGGTGGCAAATTGATCACAAGATTTAGTTAAGTGTCTTCATTTTTCAAACTGCATAACAGGCATACTAAACTGGAAGACATGTTAAGTCTGCGCCACAACACCTAGCCCTATTATCGCTTTCTTTTATTTTAGTACTTCAAGTTCGTATTGATCTTTCCTTGCCTCGATTATCTTTTATATTTAGCGGTGGGAAAGTGGTTCCTATTTCTCGTACTGCAATACTAAACTAACTGACTTTATAAGTACGTATACTGTTGTAATTGAACTGTGCGAATAAACAGTTGTTGTTTGTTTGAAGAAGAAAGAACCTGTTTCACCAACCTGTAGAATCTCCCAATTTCACTTTACGGCCTTATTTTGCCACTTTAAATGTTAACACTGGAACGCTCTTTCCCGGAAACCAACACAGAACTGCTACTAAGATTTTAAGTATTTCAGCTGGTTAAATATCATCTCATAATGCTATTGTGTACTGGGAGATAATGCATGTGCATTTTTTATCTTTCGTAATCTTGTAACTTGAATTTTATTAGTTGTTTTTTTTTTCTTGGTTGTAATGACTAAGTTTGCTCAAAGACCAGTTTTAGCAGAGAATGATACAATGCGAATTGGAAAGAAAATACAATTTATGTAAGTATGTTATTCATATCGCAACCATCGTAGCTGTTCAGCTGTTTCTTCTATTAAAAAACTCATTTATATTTTAAATTTTTTTTACTGGACCACCATTGTAGAAGAGAGATCTCCTACTACTTAATCCGTACATACTGTGACTAAAATTGCAAAAAAATGTAGCTCTTACAAGATCACTAAATTCAAGGCATGTTTGCTTAAATAACGCAGTCAAATGCGAGAAATTTTTGCAAAACCTAAGCAAAGCACTTCAAAGCTAAGGTTGCCATTTTCACCGTTTTAAGTGTAATATATCATTGTCGCTTTAATTGACTGAAAAAGTTGACAGAGTTGAAAGAGTGTTTCAGTCAGTTGAAACCATACTAAACTCTGAACTGTCACCGAGATAGTTTCTGCGGTGCAAGACGCCGCTTTGAGCGAAAAGAAGCTCTTGAAAAATGGAAGGACTAAGTCAGTATCGGTATGGAGATGAACTAATTTGAACATCTTTAACCGCCTTTTGACTTAATGGTAAATGAAATCCCGCTACATGAAACAAAAAACGCCACAGACCTTTGACCGCTCTGCACCCGGTGTTGGCTAATTGCGATCAATTGTTGCAGTGAGTTACAATGGGCTGAAAAGACAGTTGTGCCCACGCTTGAACCTTTGATTTAGCTCCACACTATTAAGCTAGTCTCTCTTGTTGTTTGATATCTACGGGCAGGTTAGCTGCGGACATCAAATCCTTAGTCTCTTACAAGATGCGACTGGCAGTACGGTGACTTATAGCCGGACAACATGCCCAAGTGTTCCCATTCTAAGCCACATCGGAACAGTCTCAGAATTTCTTTCTTTTTTTAGACCCCCTTTAAAAGGTTTCTTGAGTTTAATCACTTGTTAACGGCCATTATCTTGAGCGCGCATTGAGATTTTAAAAGCACCGTAAGAACCATGTTATCATTAGAATGACGTTGCACTCTGTTGCACAAACCTCTTCGACTCACCGGCGCCTTCCAGAAGGAACACTTTTGTCTTTTCAGTCTCGAGAGAGGTTACCTCCTCACAGTTTCTCGAGACCTTAATCAAGGAAATGAAGGCACTGTGCCGCCAAAAAACGTAAGATTCTTTAGTTTATTTTGGCATAACATCCTCATACGAACACTAGAAACTCCTCTCTTAGGACTATCAGAGACTTGTAGAATTTTCCGTGGCTTAAACCTTTGAATGTGGGAGGACTGTTTAAAGTCGTGCGGGTTCTCATTTCAATTCTTCCGTGTCTGACATTATGACAAGTAGGAGAGAAAGAAAAATAACCACTTATTACAGATCGCGAGAAAGGTCAAAAAATATTAGTCCGCGTATAAGACTAACTACCTATTTTCCTCCACTAAGAAAGATAGAGTAGACACTAAGTACACCGATTAATGTAAGTTAAGATCTGAACTTTAGACCCCATAAAAACCTTAGTCACTGGGTGTTGGCGGGAAGTGCTAGACGATAACAACTTTTCACACGGTAAAGCTGGAAAAACAAAACAAGTTGGATTTAGCTGATTAGTGATCAATGACTACTGAAAACGAACCGGGAAACTTATTCATAAATTGTTTCTGGCTGTTTTTGGTGGTTGCAAGAAAAAATAAATATACTGCCAACGGTATGAATGACTCAAGTAACCGGGAAACCGAATGTAAAGATACTATAACTTGAAAAAGACAAAACTGAACATACCATACAAGCAATAAAAATATTTTCCTGCTATGTAATTGCTCATCTTTTTCGATGGCAGAGTTAACTGCATTGGTTGTCGCTTCGTGTGGTTCCAACCTTCAAAATTGCGTGCGTAATCGCGTAACTAACTTTAACCTTTCGCATCGGTTTTTGAAGCTATATTGGTTATCAGGTGATTGGTTATAAACGCTACTGTACTTGTGCAGCGTTTCCAATTGATTTTGAAGCTTTGTGGCTGCACAATTGCAATTCATACTTAAATAAACGCTCACGTTCACATAATCCTTTTTTTCGGGGTGACGGTTAATGCAGGATCAGTTAAGCTTCTAAAAACTGAGAGATAAAAAGGCTTTCATGCGCCAGGAAGCAATTTTTCGTTCTTAATGTCAGGTATGTGAAATTAACGCAGAAAGCACTAATGCAAGTTTAATCGGTTCCCTTTAATGATTCAACAACAAATCTTCGTAACCGTTTTTTTTATAATCTGATTTCAACTGGGGATTGTAGGAAGTTTTGAAAATCTTGACATGTTAAAGTTCAAAGCGAAGTTTGTTTGTTACGTGTTAAGAACTCAATAACATGATACTCGTTCTTTTTTAGAAATTATCACTGACACAAGCACAGAGTCGATAACAATCCATGCAATTTAGCCTGACGTTTTTTAAATATCTTGATTTATAGCGTTACTGTCGCTGACTGTTTCTTATAGTAAAACAATGCATGGCAGTATTTTTTCCTCTCTCAAAAATACGGCGTGGGAGGTCGTGACAACTCCCGTATATACTGATTGTGCCTGATATGCCTCACCCAAAAACTCCCTCCAAACAACACAGCGTCAGAGATACAAAAATTCCTTTCAAACCTACCAAACATTACTCTGGTTTAGATCTATTTTGGAGATGCTGGAATTTGTACACTTTTTACATTGTTCAAGGAAAAACAGAGAGAAACATATTAAAGCAAATTTTAGTAATCATAAGCTAAGATATCATATATTCTGCATGGTATCCGAAGTTTTTTTTTTTATAAAATCATCACACCCCGTTTTTGGTTGGAATACAATGGCATACCTTTCCATTTTATTCATTAGAGACACCTTAGGTGAACAATATAAACGGTAAACTTATTCTGACGGCTAAACGACGAAACGGTGAAGAAAAAAAGTAAAGCAAATTCAAATTCACGTGAACGTCTTTCTGTAAGTCAAATTTCAGGACCTCTTGGAAGCGAAATAAGCGCTTTTGAAAACGACCGAGGTTTTTCTTTGCGTTCAGCTGGCTGATCTCAAAAGCTTTACAATGCTTCTATGTCGATTTTGCCTTTTCGCGACCGCTATCTCAGTCCACTTTTTCTTTAGGTGAATTGCTTTGTTTTTTTTGAAAAAAAAAAAAAAACGAATACAGAACGTCCCTAGACAAATTAAGTCACCTTCTGTTTTGATTTCTATATTTCTATATTCAATTAAAAGCTGAAACGAAGATTTTTGAAAGCGGGCATCGCGTAAAGCTGATTTGCTGAATAAATGCTAAAAAATGTTCCTGAAGGATAAAAGTTTGAATAACGTGAACGTAGAGAGACGAAGGACAAAAGCTGTACTCACCGCGTTACTTGAATCACGATCAACAAAACGCCTCTCCGAATGAACAGACTGAGTTAAAGAATGCACTAAAATGCGCGTTTATCTAATGCTCACCCAACTAAAAGAAAAAAAGAAAAAAATTGAACGGATATCCATTAGAGAACCACTTGAAACACCGAATACTTAAGAAAGATTATCTATGCCCATTGGTTCGCATTTAACCACAGAATTAGAGCTGAGTGTCTGGAACCGAAACGAGGCGAACCGACGCGCAACGAGTCTTAAAATGTCAGACAAAATAACTAGAATCCTGCGATCAGACTCAACAACACTTAACAGTCTTGCGTCGGTTTTCTTTGCCGTCTGTGCGGCTAAAATTCACGTCAGGATAAGTGAGGTTGTGTTAAAGGATTTAAGAGCTAACATTCTACCTTTCACAGAACAGCATATAAACACAACATTCTGTTCCACTTTAATGGCCTAAAGGCATTTAGTTGGATCCGGAATGATAAGTACAAGAAATTAAATAGCATTTACGCAACTGATCTCTCGAGATCTCATCCATAGATAGAAAAACAAAGAATAAACCCCGCGGAGACTTCACCAAAGCCTTAACCAACAAGTTTTTAAAGTTTTGCTTAACTAGCTCCGATATCTGCTACTACGTTCTTTACATTTCTCCTTTAATCGTGTTTATTAGTGACTTTCATTTTTTTAAACTGGCGGACGAATGAGAAGAATCCCAATTACACGTATTAAACTTCAATGTGGCAAGATAAAAAGTCTCGCTCAAAGGACTAAAGTAAGCTGACAGACGTTAGTAGGAAAATATACTCTTGGATGTTGACCAGCTGGTAAAACAGCTTGGGAAAATGAGGATGGGACTATGTAACATGCTCATTTTGAACACATTTTCATGCTTTTGTTTTACCGTAAAAGGTGTCCTTAGATGAAAGAAGATTTTTCGCGAACACTCAGATTAACAGCTTGTCTGGATAATCGCGACAAAGCTATAAGCTGGAAAAGCAAACATAACCACCAGTTCGCTAAATCGACACCGAATCGAGTTCGTTTTCGTAAACCGGCTGGAAATCTTGACAAACTTCCGCTATATATTCTTAAACAGAACCAGAACTTCCATTTGTAATGACTCTTCAGTTACACCCACTCTCTAAACAGCGATATTTGCAAAGTCCCTGGCTTAAAGGCATCGTTGGGGGTAAGAGCTAGGGGGCAGTCTAGATTTGGACGTTATTGTGGGGTATTTGTAGCAAAAGGAAACAATGGATGCTCAAAATACGCTTTCTTTATAAAGATAGCAGTGCTCCCCTTACAGAAAAATACTGTGGCTGCGTATAGCAAGATATTTGTCGCCTTTGGATATTTCGAGTGTATTACAAAGGTGACTCAGCAAGGTAGATAGAACTCTTGTTTACAGTTCAAAACTATTAAAGCACGTTAAAAGGATTTACGCGGGCACCTATGGCATTCCGGGTTTACGGTCGTTTCGCCAACGTCCTGCTCGCTATGGCTGAAAGAACGAGGTATATACATGCGTGACGCACTCTTTTGTATCATAGATGAGAGTACGAAGCATATACCTGCGCAGCGCTTGTTTCGCTTCTTAGCGGAACGACATGAGACGCTAGTGAACGGGACGTCAGCGAAACGACTCGTAGGCGAAACGACCGGTCACCGGATAACGTCTAGAAACTAAACAGTCGTACCTACATTACGTGTCAATGGAACTGACAGGTTTCAGTAAAAAAAGATAAATTAGTTTCGCCAATTGAGTTTGGGTAAGAAATACTAAGTTAAGAAGGGATTTTTCATTAGACGTTAAAGTGGGGAATTTAGAACCATTTCGGTACCGGCTGATTACTAACGATCAACCTCAGTCATGGCCAAAGCCTCCAAGAAACGTCTCCAATTGAAGAAGCTGAAATAATTCAACAGTTAGAGTGATTTTCCATGAGTCGCCTGACGATATAGGCCATAGATATTTAGTGATTTTTAAACATTTTTGGCACACATCCCTCATTGATTCACGACAAAATCCTCATAGAGCCTTAACCTGACGTCATATCCGCCATGTTGGTGTTCTGACACAATATGGCGGCGGCCATGATAGTGTCCCAAACCAGTCATGTGGTTTCCGTCACAGTCCCTTCTGAAATAATCTGCGCATGTCCCGCTCTGCAGTTAGAACTTGACATTGAATCCCAAAGCGCAAACTCTTGTTAATCAAACAAAAAACTAAGAAAATTAAATGAGTTTGCTTTATCCTGCTCTTTCCTAATAATTTGGAGCAATTGTCATACGGCAGAGGGAAGTCCCAGGGGCGTCTATTAGACACAGGGTGTACATATTAGAGGGGGTGTAATACAAACTTAAATGGGTAAGAGGGGCGTTTATCAGACAATTAAGAAGCGTTTATGTTAGAATGGGCGTCTTTGAGATCATTTACGCTATTAACAGTATTGTCCAGGAGTTTCTTAAACATTTAGAGACGAGTGTGGTCGTTTTCGTGCTATATGGAAGGACGTAGACAGTGCATTCCTAAACCAATTTTGTAGCTTTCAGTTTAAGCGATCAGGTTAGTAAGCTGCGAATTTAGTCCAAGTTTTGGCTGCCAAAAACAAAAATGGAGATTGAAGACATCCAATTAGCACCACAATACGCTCTTGGGTGTTGCAAATCTTTTAGGAAACTTGAAGACATCCAATTAGTAGATATAGGTAATTGCACGATTTGTAGTGATATTTGGCATAAGTACGAAATTGTTATACGTAATTTCACGAACCGTAAGGCGAGTGAAATTTGAGGCAATTTTGAAATATCATGAGTGGTATTTTTGCCAAATATCACGTACAAATCATGCTATTATTTGTTTATACTACTACCCACAAAAGGTTTGTAATTTTCACATGTAGGTATTTCAAATTAAGCTGAAATACCACTGCTCTAAGCCAATCAAATTGCAGAAATTTCTCATGTAGTAGTATAAGTTATGGGTAATTGCATGATTTGTAGTGATATTTGGCATAAATACCACGAGTGATATTTCGAAGTTGCTGTACGTGATTTCACGAACCGTAAGGCGAGTGAAATTTGAGACAATTTTGAAATATCACAAGTGGTATTCATACCGAATGTCACGTACAAATCATACTATTATTTGTTAATACTACTACCCACAAAAGGTTTGTAATTTTCACATGTAGGTATTTCAAATTAAGCTGAAATACCACTGCTCTAAGCCAATCAAATTGCAGAAAATTCTCTACCTTTTTAGTGTTACAAATCTGATTTTTAGCCATTTCCATGTTAATCAGCGGAAAACCGGTCCAAAAAGGGGGATTATGGTCAACTTGCGGTTTTTTTTTTCTGCTCGCCAGCGAGTTAAACCGGCCAGTATTGAACAAATTCCACCCACAGCCTCACTCACGGAAATTAGGGTAATTAAAAATTTTTTGCCTCCCAGTGATTCTCAGCAATTACTATGCTTCTTCTAGTTTCCCTTCTTCCTTCTTCTATCTATTCCTGTCTCCTTTTCCGTATCACTCACACCATGGCCTATGATGTCAACATCTATATAATATTCAACATCTATGTAATACTGAACATCTATATAATATTCCACAAAAAACGAGCTTCTGCCAACAGAGAACCTTAAGCCACGCCTGAACTAAAGGGAAAATGAATTCGAAAGTGCGCTTATCTTTATGTCGCGGTACAGTTAGAATTCCCTGACTTTTCCATGACTTTGCAAAATGATATTTTTCTCTAACCATTTCCTGACCTATACTGAACATGAATCTCTACCAGAGAGAGAGAGAGAGACAGAGAGAGAGAGAGAGAGAGAGAGAGAGAGAACCCTAAGCCACACCTTAAATTAAGTGAAAAGGAATTCGAAAGCGCGCTCAACTTAGTGTCGGTACAGTTAGAATTCCCCGACATTGAAAAATGTTATTTTTTCGCTATCCTTTCCTGACCTGTGATAACCATCTACCTAATATACCAAGGAGGAACTGGCAACCCAGAATCTTAATCCAGGCCTAAAATAAAGGGAAAATGAATTCGAAAGTGCGCTCAACTTTGTGTCGCGGTTCAGTAAGAATTCCTTGACTTTTCCATGACTTTGAGAAATGATATTGTTCTCTAACAATTTCCTGACCTAACCAGGACATAAGTCTCTCCCAGCAGAGAACCTGACGCCACGCACGCCTGAACTAAAGGGAAAATGAATTCGGAAGAGCGTTCAACTTTGCGTCGCGGTACAGTTAGAATTCCCTGTAATTTTCCTGACTTTGAAGAATGATATTTTTCCTTAACCATTTCCTGACCCACACAGAAAATAACTCTCTGCAAGCAGAGGACCTTAAGCCACGTCTGAACTAAAGGGAAAAAAGAATTCCAAAGTATGCTCAACTTTGTGTCCGTACAGTTAGAATTCCCTGAGGGCAACCTTGAAACTTCTATATCTGTTAAAGCGCTATTTTTATTCATAGTTTTGTTTCATTATTTTCCTACTTTCAGTATGTGATGTTGTCATACAGTTACTGCTTTCTTATTTTTACTCTTTGAAACATTTATTGTGAGGCAACTTTTAACTTTAGTATAGTGCGTTATTTTTTATATTGTACATGCATTTATTTGCAAAACGTCGACGTTTCTCAGGACTATTGGTAACAAATTATGCAGATTAATTTTTAAGTCTCAAAAAATATTTATTTTCATTATCACTGGGCGTCGAACACCAACAGATTGTTCATGACTCATCATAAAATAAAGCTTGTATAAAGTTACCAAAAAAGTCAATATATAAGCTGGAATCCCTATTTTTTCAGACTCCTAGGGAAACGGAAATTCGAATTAGCGAGAGGTTAAAAAGGGGCGAAATTAGTGTTGGGCTGTGTAAGGGAAGTCAGTTTTAGTTCAAATTATCACGAATTCCGAGAAATCGAGGTTCGAGATATGGGAGTTTTTCTTCACTTTATTTCCCCAAAAATGCTAAAAAGGGAAGTAAATGTTTAATTACTGCGGGAGCAGACTGCCAGCTTTAATGATGTTATTGTCCATCTATGGGTTATCGCTAGACGTTTAAAACATTCTAATTCACTTTTACTTTGAAGTTCCCACAAGTTTTCCTTAATACGTAATTTGACATACCAAGTCAATATATGCACTATTGAGTAAAAATTATTGTGTTATTGTGTAAGGGCTAGGGATCATTGTTGTGTTCTTTGTGAGGTAACTGCTGTCTTGCTATTCACTTGGTATACGGTGCACCAGCCCGAATCTGCACCATGGACAATTCATTCAAAAAAGATAATTTAAGAAAATACGATTTTCGAACCTCATGGGGCAAGGCAATTGACTCGAATTATCGAGAGGTTCACTAAACGTTGGGTATAAAATTACAGTGTTGAGCTGGCTTTTGGCTCAAATTTTGGCCAATTTCAAGAAACCGAGCCAGATCGAGAGATGGAAATTCTACTTCATTTAAATGGACCTCTCTTTTTGTCTCGTGATTCTCTCAGTTACACATCTTAGCTAACATTCACTCTGTATTTACAATTGTCGCGTGTCTCTATGTGTTTTGTTAGTGTGCTACTTTCTGCATTGATTTTCTTTGTATCTGCCTTCTTTTTCAGGACACTGTTGAAATTGGGGTTTATTCTAATGCTAAATCAGACGTTCCTATATAAATAAATAATAATAAACAAATGAATACAAAGTTTTACCTTAGTTACGTCACTCAAAGTCAGGGGGACCAAAACTAAGGTATTGACAAACAATGCAACGCTGATAAATGTGAATTTTCCTTCTATTCTTTCAAAAACGACGTCAAATGATCGGTGAATTGTAGGTTTCGCGGAAAAAGGTTATTTTATTTCCTTTAGTTGAACTTGAACTCGAAAAAATTTTAACCTAATCTAAAAAGTTATGATTTTTTGTCCCGTGAGATTTTCTTTAGAATTGCAACTGACATTGTTTCAAGTTCCTGTATTCGCGGTTCCTGTTATTAAACATGGACTGCCTGTGAACCTGGGCAGCCTGTGGATAACACTGAGAATCCACCACACATAGGCATGTTTATGTGATGAGAGAATGGACTGTAATTACACATGAACTCTCCAAACATTCAAGTGCCTTATGCTGACTGCCTGCCAACTCCCGAGTTCCATGCAATGCTCAATCACGCTATCTGATTGACACAACCCTTACGCAGCAAAAAAAAGAAGGGGGAGTGAGAAACAGCACCAGTGTAGTTACGTATAAAGCAGGAGCGGAAAAGAGTGATGGAAAATGGAATCGGCTTCTTCCGTGGGCTCTAATATGCAGACACGATCTTTCTTTAGCGCAAGGTGGCCCAATGCAGCCGCGTCGGGCTGTGTTGTTACGCTTAGGAACCCCTGGGATAAATCTCAGATGAACGATTGAACACTTAATCTTCTCAGAAATTAAGACTTTTTGAAGAGAATAAAAATATTTTCTCTAGTACAAAAAAAGTCAGCTCAAACTTTTGAAACATGGGCGGCTTAATGCCTCTTACTTTTGAAAAGAATAAGATAAACGATCTGCCAAGAATTTTTGGAAAGGCAACAACATCACACAGATAAATTTGTATCAGTTTACAAAATAATCCTTGCAGACTCTTAAATGACGTGCTGTAGAACAATACCAAAATAACTTCCTGAATAGTTTGTTTCTTAAATTTTCATATAATATAAAACCTTTTCATCAATGTAGCCAGTACATGTCACAGCCGCTTTTAAAAGATATAGTCTTTGCGGCTTTTTACTATGGTCCTCGCAGAAATTCCCCTTTCTGCCGTGAATAAGAATTTTATGTCCAGTTTAGATCTGTGCAAGTTTCTCAACATCGGTTTGAGCGAGTTTAAAGCTGAATACAGCTTTCACTGTACACTTGCAAAACAACACATCAGTTGGCAAACGTTTAACGATTTTGCGACTGATTGAATAAACAGTAAGCATATGATCTTTAAATATTCTGAGCGGAATATACAATGAATGATGCAATATTTGTTGCTGAGCAAATGCTGCGCTAAGATGAATCTTAAACGGATAGAGAAGGAAATCTTGGCTTTTTCATGGAGAAGGTAGAAATTCCGAGCTGATTATCAAACGTTTCGCGCAATTTCTTTGGGAGTTCTTAAGTGGAAATTATTTTTTCCATTTCTAGTTTTTGTCTTTTTCGTCAGGTTCGGCTAAACTTTGAAGTGGCTCTTTCTCTCTCACACAAGGTCAATTTTAATCGTTGTTTGTTTATTAACGCGATATCTTCAACCGGATTTCTTGTGTAAATTGTAAAAGCACAAAACATTTTCAACATTTAAGTTAAGGATAGACGTTGTCTCTGTCCACCATGTTTCCGCTCAAAGGCGTACAGAAACATGCAACATAAGGAATGGCCTATTTCAACAATCGACATGGCAGGATTTACACTGTTGACGAACCGATCAACTACAACATATCTTGACAGCAACCTTAAGGGTAGCTTTTCGTTCAACGTTGAAGAATATGTTGAACGGTGTGTTTAGACATTCAACTCTGTAACATAACTGATTTAAATGTTATATGTACGTACTTCGAATGCGAATTACGTTTTATCCTCCTCCTATCCCGCCAGTCACTTTGTCTCATTTTTTTACGTACAACACTATTCAACTCAAGTACGACCCTAAACAGTGAAGATCATCAACAGGGAAAAAGTGTTCGAAAGGACGCACAAAATAAGGTCAAAAATGGGAAAATGAGATTGATGGAATAAAAGAATGTGATTCAGCAATCAACAAAGTGAGTGGTTAAATCCGAAATAAGCAACGCGAATGTACACTCTATAGGGAGGAAAGTGGTGGTAATTGTATTATAGATAAAGAGGTTTGCAGAGTTGTGAAAGAACTGTACACGCAACACGGCTAGCTGTCGGATGATCGACCTCTCCAAAGTAATTACCAGAACTGTGACTTGAGCATTACGCAGCATGTCGCTTTCGCTTCGGCAAGCACTGATTTCAAGTGCAATTTCACTGAGACTTGAGGAGGGCTTATTGTTTTTAGTGTATTTCGCGCATTGCAAACGACACTTGGAAAACATGCGTTATGTAAACTGTAGCTCGTTCTGTTAACGTATAGGGTTTAAGCTTGAGAGCAGGGTGACTGCGTATTCACTTAATTAGCTTTTTTAAGGCCTCACCAAGGAGCTTAGATTTATCAGCTAAAAGAGAGTATTATGCAATGAACTTATAAAGAGATATCAAGTTATTTCCTGACGTTTGATCGTGAATTCTTACATTTCATAATTTGAAAAAAAGAAACAACCAAAACAAACATGATCTATTTTGTGTTCTCACCGAAATCCTCGACCATCTGGGGGACATCATTTGCTGTGAATGCGTTTGAAATTACTCTCGTGTGTGTCAACTTCCGTGCGCGCACTTTGTGGTTGTAATAAAACAACATTAGGAACGATAAAACAATGAAACACAAAAAAAGGTTTTCTCGAAAGAATAGGGCTATACTTTTAATCTCCTAACGGTACCCAGTGTACCTTAACGACTCAGTTGAAAGAACGAAAAAGTCTTGTTTCACCCCCGGCTGAGGTGGGATCATATCGTCAGTCTCGCTGCCATTTTTACTGATACGCGCAAATCAACATTATTTCAAATTAGCAGATCACAAGTTTATTGCGGGAAACGTATAGCACAGATTGCAAAATGGGTACAAAACGTCTTACTTTAAAACTGTCTCCGGAGCAACTGGCCGTCGCGTCAGCACCCTTAAATGTTTCCAGCAATGAAAAGGTTCTGATTTAGCGCGATCAAGAGGCAATCTTCTGTCAAAGTGATTTTCTCTGTTACAGCTTGCGTCGTGCGGTAAAGAAAATGTCAAAGGTCCATGTACACTGACCAACGGCGCTTTGCTTCGTGTTATCAATTTCCTTGGGGTTAATTGAGTTCGATTAACTCGAATTGTCTCGTTCTTGTAAGACCTTATAAACGACCCCATCAATGGCAAACAATGAGGAGTCAAATACTTGGTCAAAAACCTTGTGGAAAGCAAGGCTATTAGCGAAAGCTATTTTGTCGCGGAGAGACGATCTGCGTGGAGGACTAGATCAAAAAAAGTTTGCATCGCTTGGCAAAGGCCGAAATTTTGCTAACAAAAACTGACCCTAAAAATAATCATCAGTGCAAAATGCGTAAAAAACTGAAAATTTTTCACCAACCTGCTCTTTAATGTTTGTTCGTCTAGCGATGAGTATTTGGTCGTTGTCCCAAATGTCACTTCGGTCTTCAATGGCCAAGTTAGCTTGGCGTGAATGTGACACAGTTTTTTATAGCTACTTACCCCTCTTCCGTATGACAACCCCTTCCGGCAAGACAGACCGCAGCGGATACCTTTATTTTGGGGTTATACTATCCCAGCGAAATCTGTAAGCTTAGTAATTTACGATTCCGGGCAGACAAAAGACAGAAAAATATCCTTCCTGTCCATACGACGTCCGCGATTCGGTTTGCACACGCGGTGTAGTTCGTGTTTTCTCAAGGACACATAATGTTTATCGACAATTATTTACCCATTATCAAAACAAGTGACCTGAAACCCCAGAGACAACGGAAAGGGTTTGACCTAGAATGACAACGAAACCATTTCTGCGGTTTATTAATTTATACGGCATTGCATTCATCGAAGTTTTTCTAGAAACAGGAATATGCCTTGTTGCTCTGTTAACACGCAACTTTCGCCGCAGGCCGCGACTTAGGTGTAAGCAGCCCGAAAGAAAAAGAAGCGAAGAAAGCTCGTCTTACCAGCGTGGGTGGTCTAATGACATTTAAAGAGTTTGATCAAAGAAAGAAAAAAACATTGCAATAAATCTTTTGATTAAAGAGATTTGGAAAATTAAAATGCGCGCCACCATAGGAGTTTTGAGTGGGCAGTAGGTAAGCTGAATAGTTTTCAGTTTCTTTGTCAACATTTGATAAGGAAGTTTGCTGTCATTCATTTATTTTCTTAGTTTTCATAAATAACCTACGAACATTGTGTTACCAAAACATTCGTGTTATTCCATATATTAGGTGCCGATGGCAAAACGTTAATTAGACGGAGATTTGCATCTTTTTCCGAAATATTGTTAATACGTTCATAATCCGGTAACGGGGAGTCTGTAATCTGCGGCACGTGAACCCTGTCTGTGAAACAACTTAAGACACCGAGACATTTTACAGACACACAATATTCCTAGAATTGGATAAAGCCTGTGGGAATAAAAAAAAAACACACAAAAGAGATAAAAAAAAGACAGTGGATACAATTAAGTAAGGCCGTAAATTCTTTGTGCCATTGCTGACGATAGGCAAGGATCTTTTAATAAGCATTGTGGAGTTTTCAAAATGTTTACCCAGCTTGAAGAGGTTTCGTTACCAGTATAGAAGCAGAAACTCTCATTTGTTGCTCAAACTGACTTTAAAATCCCATTCACACCGTCAAAAATTAGAACCACCTTACATGGCATAATAACATGAACACAGGAAAGTACTGCTCAGTAGCTTTCATTTGAATGGTCACATTTTAGGATTCCATTGATTCACAGACTCAAAAATTAGAACCAGCTTGTACAGAGCAATGAACACGTACCACAGGAAAGTACTGCTTAATATCTTTCACTTATTACCGAGACTTTAGAATTCTTTCACATATCTAAAAATTAGAACCACCTTGTGCAGACTCAGTAACACGGGAAAGTGTCAAACTTTGAGATTCCATCCAGATTCCACAACGTGCCCCAAAAAATAACACTAAGTATACAAGAGGATTTTACACAAGAAGTCACAGAAGAAATTAGACATTCTAGAAGCAGTTACTACAGTGGAACCTCGATGTAACGGAACTCTATATAACGACGATTTTCTTTACCTCGCTTATAGTAATTAATTTGGAAAAGAACCTCGATCTGACGAAACCTTGTCATAGCAGACACATTTTGCCAGTCCTTTGGCCTTTCGTTATCGAGGTCAGTTTTATTTTTATCTGCAAAGACAAGAGACCTACAGTGCCACGTGACCGGACGAAAAAAGGCAGAATTGTCTAAAATGAACAAAGTTGCGCCACAATGTTTCACAACAAATGGAAGAATTGCGAGGAATTCAGAGTGGCTCACCTAGGACATCATGGACGTTTTTGAAAGAGCTGATGTCGACTTAGACTTGTGATTCTGTTAATATAAAATCGTACTTTTATCTGTAAAAATCTGTCGCAGAAAGGTCGAAGGGTATTACCAATACTTACTTTTCTCCAAAAACTATGAAGGGAGAGTTTCCCTGAGGCAAAATTAATTTAAAGTCTGTTAATATTGCAAGTTAGTCATTGCAAAGGAAATGTATCAAGAAGTGGCAAAAGCACAATTTTAAGCCGGAACCGAGTGTGGATTAAAAAGAAGCCAAACTAATAGATAAGTGTCTTGACACAAGGGACACTACTACATATAAGAGCAGAGCTATTTTAGCTCCACTTTTTAAAGGGTAAAACATAAACCAAAACTCTTCGAGCAATAACATGAACAGAGCTCTTCACTGTACCTTTCGTAAGTTGCCGACAGCCGAGAAATGAATCAATTTACTGCAACTTTGCCCAGAGTTGGGATATAAATCGACTGTAACTGTTCCGAAAGCCAGGATATGAATCGACTGAGTTGAAAACAATCCAAAATTTACATATGGCACGCCGGCTACTTTAACTACGGCCTTTAACCCTAAAGCAAATTAACGAGACATAAGACGGCATTCCAGCTTTTGAGTTTTTTCAGAGTCGAAAATGTTTAGTGTTACCATTCATAATGATATTAAACGACATTGCGGCGGCATTGGCAGTAATTTTCAAGATGATATGACACTTTTATAGTACTTTAGCACCAACAACTAGAATTTTTTTTAAACTCAGGGTTTGGTTTGGCGTTGTAGCGTTTAAAACAGCTACAATGTTGCATCGGTTCCCGAAAAAGCACGATTAAGCTTATCCAGGATTATATTAATCGGGTTACAACCGAATTAGAGGCCCGTAGCAGAGCGGAATATTGACTACACAGTCTGGGACAAGGCAATGAAAAAAAACATTGAAAAGGATAACATCTATGGAGTCAGAACGCCTGCCTGCACCGCAGATGGGAAATGACCCAACCACATGACCTTGTTCCTGTCCAAAAACCTACTGAAGGGAGTGAAAAGACAGCACTTAGTCTCCTACGATGTGTATGATGTAACTACATGTCGCAATTCATCAAGTGAACGCACGTGCTCTTCAAAACGGCTGAGTGGCTATCTAAAGAAAAGCAGTTCTATTTGGCGACGGAAACTTAACAAAAATAAGGCAAGAAAAAACAGAAAATATCCAGTATACAGTAACCATTAATTGCCATAAAATAAAAGCGAAAATTACTGCGCGTAATTACGTCGAGCAACTTTTGCCAGTTTCTTTCTGGAGTCCAACGTGACGTCAATGCGGTTCTTAATCTCTGGGTCCCTGGACTTCGTAGCAATAAAACAAATTTTACACTGAGATAGGAAAGAGCGGGCGGCTCGTTTAAACATAAAATCAAGATACCTTAATCGGGAGTAAGACCCTTTTATGGTCTCTTGAAAGTGTTTGGAATACTTTACTACCAAAATTTAAGCTTTTTTTTCAGAGATAAAATTTTATTGTACATTTATGAACATATTAATAAAGATTGGCTAAAATATGATTACAATATGATTTATACTTGAAGGATGTGGCTTAGAGCGAATGTTAAGGGGCATCTGAAGGTCTTCATGTCTGTTTTTGTCGGTTTATGCGCGAAACGACGGACTGAGGTCGGAGAAGTAGGGATGCCGCATGGCGTCTTCGGCTGATATCCTATGAGCGGGGTTGAGAACCAACAATTTCTGGCAAAATGAAATGAATGCAGTTAGGAACCGTTCAATTTTGCAAGCAAATTACAGCATCGGAGACCGATGGGTGGATAACTGGGGCGACAGGAAGATAAAATGGGCGAAACTATAAGCAAGGTGATCCAACGCCTTCTAAAGAAGACCAAGGAAATATCAACAAAAAAAGCCCGAGAGGAATGGTTAATAGCATTTCCCAAAACTGATATCAAAGCTTTTTGCAAAATGCTGATATTCATGTTCTAAATAAGATACTTGTTTGTTTTAGGGCGTGGTCTTCAGCGCCAAGCACATTTGCCAATTTTTGCATTTTATGATCACATGGATATTTAGTTTGAATTTTAATAGTGCGTGTGTGAAAATTTAAGTTTGATCTTTGAAATAAAAGCTACAGAAATTGAACGTATTTTCATGTGGTGCTGTTTTAAAAAGCTTGCAAAATCGACCTTGTAGTTCACCTTTGGGGCATTAGGAGTGGAGTGTCATAGGCCCGGTTTAAATGCCGTACTTCACATGAGCCGAATCGAATTCAATGAATTTTTTTCAATATATCGCACCAGCGGAACGAGGAAGTATTACCACGGCGCCCTGGCTTACATTTTTCAGTGTCCAATTAAGATATCTTGACTACAAAGCCGGGGCCGTAGGCTAATGAAGATTTAAAATGTGTGTCTCGCTCACTGTGTCACCAAGACCGTTATCTTTATTGTGGTTTTCTAATCCGCATCCCTTATCAAACTAGGAGGCAAGCGCAACCCTATGTCGGCACCGAAATCAAGGACCCAGCTCACTATGATATGTCAAGCTATTTTCTATCTTTTTAAAAAGCTACGACGTGTCTTCGCATTAAGTGAATTCCAAAACTAATGGTCGAGTTTTGTTATTTAAGACCATATTTCGGCACTGAAACTGTTTCCTCAGTGTCGTCTGTGGATATCACGGATGTCAAGGATGGAATGGATTTAAACTCTCTTTTAAGTTTTAAGGCTATGCCTGCAAAAATCACCAAAAACTTTTATGGATAGTGCCCTATGATGAAATGTGATTGATATCGTCTTCATTTTTCTACAGGAGCTTTGTGTAAATAAGTAAACTAAAGGTACTAAGTTATGACTTCAGCACAGAATTGGCCAAGAACATTAACATCCTCGTGACATAACCCCCGTTTTAAAAATCTGCACAAGCCAGAACAAAGAGAACATATAAGAACCTGTAAAAGGTCTCTCCCAGGGGCAGACAGCTTTGGTACAACGACTGCCATCGACACAGCTCCGCCATTTGGAAGGTGAGTAAAATCCTGAAAGTTCAATTAAAAAAGTGATAGAACGTGATGGTGAATTTTCAGACTGGTGGACAAATGAGAAAAATGTTTATTCAGTCAGTGACGGAAGCACATCGGAAGAAAAAAATCCGAGGACTCGCTATCAATGCGCATACGCACATTTCGACATTCCAGTCCTAGCAGTATGCAGGATGTTTTTGACATGAACCTAGTTTAGTCGCCTTAGCTCCGTCGAGTCTCCTGTAGCTTTAAGTGGAAGAGAATGGCTGGACTAGTAACCAAAAGGTCGTAGGTTCGACTCCTATTGAGAGTACGCGGATTTTTCCTCCGAGCCGCCTGCCCGGGCACTGACTGAATAAACATCTTTCACAATAAAAAAGTGGTTTGCAATGTCTTTACGGAACGAACGAACCCAGGGCAAACCACAAAATCTATCGAATCGTATCTGTAATTATCTGTAGCCTTTAGTGCCAAGAAACAAGGCTCTTGTAGAATCATGACTTCGTCGACTATAGAAGAAGACCGTCAGAGAAGGAGGTGGCTTCGATCGTTTACCACACCTTCCACTGCATAAATACGCGAGTACAGAAATACTGTGAGACAGTTTCTTGACGGCCTTGTCGGGAACAAGAAAAACATCTCATGGCCGGAGTAATACATAAACCTTTATACGGGAGGCTCTATCTTTGCTAATAATGATAAATAAATGCTTTATTTAAACTGGAAAAATCTTTTAGTGTTAAAAAAAATAACACTGGTATTAACAAGACGTCCAGTCTAGCCAAGTAATATACAAGCATCGTAAAATTAAAAAAATCTATATAAAAAAAAGGTTGGCATAATATTAATTTAAAAAAAATTAAAAGAATCACAATGTACACCTGTGATTATCAATATCATCTTTCCTCAAATAATCGTATAGTTCTCTCTTAAAACGAGATAACTCTAAGGACTCAATGGGTTAATACTTTCCACTGGAAAGTGTGATCTTTTCTTATGCAAAGTCTCGTCTGATTTATCGATATTTTTAACACTACCACTTTGTATCTTACCACCTGCACGCTAGCAGGTCGAAGTTTCAAATACTGGGAGTTTTATCGACACCCCCTGTCAACCTCCCTGGGGTTTTCCTTAACCGGGCATCCAAGAGGCGTGAAAAGTAGCTACATTTTTAAAAACCCAGAACAAAAATTGAACTTTATAGGATCATATCTCATTACTTTGTTGGGAAATCAGATTCTCAAAGGGAAAATTGTTTTCCAAGAATCGGTGGCGAGGAAGTGAGAAAATAAGATAATAACAAAAAAACCCCAACCAATTAACCAACCAACCAACAAACAAAGAAAATGAAGAATTGGCAGAGACAAAATTTCTCACGCCAAAGAAACACAAGATGCTATTTTTGCACTTACCGTTTCAGTTTTGTTAAAAATAGTTTTTAATGGTATTATCAATCAAATTACCCAGGCAGACATTCAGTGATATAATCTTATTGTTTCAAACTAGACACGCAAAGTCAAGCAATGGGCTTTGACAAGACAGCAGCTACTGATATTTTTAAAAATGCTAAAGATAACTTTCTTCGAACGAGATATACTAGTGACTGCAGATCGCTATTTAAAGTTTTCTCAGAGCAAGTTGTACCTTGTAATCTGGCAGTTTACACGCGTTGGGCCATGTTTCTTCCGAAGGTGGACCTAAAACTCTAGGGCGTGGTCAAGGAGCAAACCAAAGCATAATTAAATGACAGCTGAACAGAGGCGCTTTGATCGAGCACTCTCTTATAGAGCTAAAAATAATTCTAAAATGGCTTAAAGCAGCAATTTGGGAAGGATAAAAGAGATGTAAAACTGAGGACGGGGGACAAGAGCAGGTCCCACCAGGGTACATATTTACCACATTGTCCGGTTGAACAAAACCAAAAAGCTGAGAAACACACCAACCTTACCGCCAAGAACAATAATCAGAACAGCAATGTATATAAAAGGAAACCGCACCAGGGAACATAGAACTGTAATCAAGAATAGTAGTCTTTTTTACACATTATTTTGCAAAAGGTTATTTCGGCGTTGTCAAAGTTAGCGGCATTTGAATGTGATTTGATACATTGAACCGTACGGCAACATGTATTCACACAATGACTTGTCGACTTCCAAAGCCGTCCTATACTCGCCAAAAAAAGTGTTTACTCATTTTGTTTATAACTCACTTTCCTTAGCAAACTGATAATTAGTATGAGCAATCACTAATTCGTTACAATGAAACTAAGTTGCTATTTTCAACACAAAGACAATTAATCGTTGTGTCTGCACTTGAAAGACCGAATGTCGTTTAGAAATCAGCAAAAAGACCACCTCGACGAGGGCTGAAAATACTCGAGACGCGGCGCGCGCCGTGCAAGGAATCACGCACAATTAAAAACAGTTAACTCTCTCTAAAACCGACAGCTCTGGGACCGACATTATGTGTCCGTCTACGACAGATGACCGTCTTACAGAGTGTCGACTAAAATGAGTAAAGAAAGGCAGGTACCAACTCTAGGTGTCCGTTAAGAGAGAGCTGACCGTAACTAATAGTGGTACAGTATCTATTTAAGAACTAATTAATCAAAAAGAAACCGCTGAGTACGTACGCACGTGAAAGAAGCATTAAACACGCAAACAAAGCCGTCCTTGCGCATAGTACAGTCACGGACGCTTGAAATTTTTGAGGTTTACCGTGTTTAAGCACCTGTGATTTATTTTCTTTGTGTTTTTGTTCTTTTTTATCCATTGTTTTTGTTCAATCTATTGTTTGCACTTTTTGTTTTTTGATGTTCTGTTTTGCGCGTGACATGTTCACTAGATTCATACTCAAAAGATACTTTTTTCTTGGTTCCGAAATCCTACCTCTATAATATGGACACCTCTGCGATGCATGCAGAACACATGGGCCAGTCCGTTTAGTGCCCGTATGAAACAGGTTTTGAGAGGTTCGACTTTATTACGTTCAAATTGTGTTACACTATGGACACAGTGGCCTATGTATGTTCATTACTTCGTTGCAAGCAAAACTTTAGAAAGACAAAACCCATTGTATTAGGATCCCCCCAAATCACTCTCCTCTTTCATTGAGAGCATTGAGAAAATGTGATGTACTTTAAAACCTTTGTCGATTATCTTTGTCTGGGCTGGTCTGGAACGTAAAGTGGATTGAAAAGTTGAACAAAGGCCAGATTTCCTCAAGTGGTTGATTTCTCTTGAGCTTGTGTGATCGTCTTAAAAAAAAAAAATTGACCGGCAGAGAAAAAAATATACGTGTAGAAAAGATATATTCCAAGGGTTGTATCAGGCCTAGTTTTTAAGGTGTCATATGGGAATCCAGTTAGAAATACCTTAATAGGAAATATGCATGCTGGCTAAAACGAACGCCATTTATTTGTTGTTGTTTTGATCTAACAACTATGAAATCGTGCCAAAAAAACACACGCAAAGGATGTCGCGTGCAATCGAATACTTTGCATGAGAAAGCACATAATAGCAACATAACAAATTTAAACAAATAATAAATAAATAAATAAATAAATAAAATAATTTTGTTTTTCTATACCTAAGCTAAGAGCCTTGCTTAACACCAAGTACCTTTCCCAAGGTGCGACGGTTTTTTTTCTAGGGAGGATCCCTATTAACCCCCGTATTTGTTCGCTTTTAGGGAGCTCAAGCAGCGACGACGGTGACGGCAACGCGAACGGCAAAAAAGCAATAAGTTTAGATTGGCAAAACAACAACTTTGCACGTGCATCACGCTTTTTCGTACATTTCTTAGCCGTCGTTGCACGACTACGACGTGAAAGTGCCTAATTTCACTTTTGTCGAGGAGGGGAATACAAGACAGCAACTTTCTTTTTCTTTTCTTGAACTTTGATACAGTCCTTTAGAATTCAACTTCAAAACATTTGCCAACATTTGACGACTCAAACGACATAGAACAAGCGCGATAAAGTTTGAAACAGCGCCAATTCACTTTTTAAGTGACGTTTTCGAGGCCGTTGCCGTCGGTGTTGCTTAAACTCCCAAATATTACACTCCTTTTAAAGGCTGACAATTCTGCAAGGACTAATTTCCTTCTTCAAAGCTTTTTCCGGTTAAAAGTGGATACTAATTTGCGTAGCAAGGAAAAGACTATGGATAAAGCCCCTTTGCCCGCGGCTAAATGTCGTAACATTTAATGCAACATTTTCTTATTGTAAAAAATAGCGTGCTAAGTATCCCTGCACCCCAGATAGTGCTGGAACGCGAATTCATGTTGAACGAATGTTTTGTCAGTTTTGTTTGCGGTTAAGTTTTTTGGCTCACAATAAAAAAGTTTTGTTATTGAAGGCGTTTTATTGATGTCAAATGTCAACAACTAATCATTGCTTAAACGCACGCAGTCCCAACTTTGGCAACGTTGATCATTTGCAATGACAGAGCCGGAAGTTGTCCAATGGATGTTACATGAATGCTAAATGATGTCTAGCCGTGAGTATAATCAGTGCAAAAATAAAAGTAGAAAGTTTGGTCGAGTATCCACAGCATGTTGTCAAAATTCGGCGATTTCATTGTTTGATTCACTTAAAAAGACAAATCCAAACTTTGATAAATATCCATGTCGAAGCTAAACCAAAGGGAAAAATCCTTACATCTTAGATTAAAAGCTTTAAAAAGCATAACATATTTTTGTCCGTTTTGTGATAACGAAAACAGACTATCGCGGCAACAATAATAAGTGAGACGTGGAGTGGTGATATCAGGCCCACCGTCAGAAAGCGCAGCAAAGTTGATATACTGACTAAAGGATGGCCCCGAGGGGGAGGGAGGAGAGGGGAACTCAAGAACGTTTTACGCGGGGAGGCTCCGCCCCAAGGTCCAGCCGCTTACCCTTATCTATATACTGTTTAAAGGAAGGCCCCGAGCGGGGGAGGAACTCAAGAAAGTATTTTACGGAGAGGATACGCCCAAGGTCCAGCCCCTTAACTTTATCTACACTATTTCTGACAGAAAAGGTTACCCCTTTCGTATACCTTATTATAGGAAATCAACGATGCACTTTATTAACGCAATTTTGACGTTAATTTAATGCATCTTAATTTACGTCGAT
Source organism: Porites cylindrica (assembly GCA_964035525.1). Classification (NCBI taxonomy): domain Eukaryota; kingdom Metazoa; phylum Cnidaria; class Anthozoa; order Scleractinia; family Poritidae; genus Porites; species Porites cylindrica. Next base: position 7,054,078 of record OZ037777.1, on the reverse strand, counting down.
GTTAATTTAAATCACACTATTTTACATCATTGTTGTTTTACAGCACCTTTATTTCAATAACAAAACCTTGTCTGTTCATAGTTCCTCCATCAACGCCTCGGAGTCACTATCTGACAGTTCTTCTTTAAAAGTTGAGTTCCAAATGTGTGTCGACTGGTCTTCGTATTTATCCGTCTTTTTTCGTAGAATTTCCGTGGCGCGTTCATCCTCCCACTGCAGGGTCATCTTTATGGGGATTTGTATTGTTTTCGAAAATTTCGCGTTAATTTGATGTATGTAAACCCAACTTTTGGAAAATTCGCGTTAATTTTGTGTAACGTAAATTTTCTTCGCGTTGTCAACGTGCATCGTTAATTTCCTATCATAAGGTACCTGCTATTGACAAATGGAACCCCTTTCACATTCCTAGTTTAGAAGTTTGCATCCCTTTCAACTGCTGTAAATGCACTGTCTTTTCAATATGAATAAATTACAACACCAGAACGCTTTATCGACTCTTTCACAGCGTCAAAATGCATCTCTTATCTCTTCTGGGCCTTTGTACAGACCGAAATGACAGATTTCCCTCCCCTTTAATATTCTTCAACAAGTGAAACCCCTACCCTTTCATATACCTGTAGCCTGTAAAAGGTACCCCTTTCCGGCGGTGCCTCCTCGTATAGGCCATTACAGTGAGTACACCGTCTTCTGCAGTTATTTCAATCAATTTGCTCATCTTTGATGCCTACAATATCTCTCTTATCATAAATCCCCCAATAATCGCTCTGAGGGCTTATTTCAAATAACCTAAATGGAGGTCCCATAAAATACGGGCATTGGACAAGTTAAAGTGACAGTGGAACATTCTTAGTATCTGGCACGATATGGGACACTGTGACGTCACGGTTTTTATCCGTCAAAAAGACAACGACAAGCCAGTGTTCAAAAATGTTTTCAAAAAGTTGAGAATTAGGTGATCGGTTTTAGTCGTTTTATCAAACAGGTGTGGATGGGACCTTAAACCAAAAAAGGATTGCATATAAGTTAACTTGTGTGCCTTACTTTACTTCAAATTCAATTCCTTTGGGGAGAAAATGTGATTTCTAAAACTTAGGAATCATTTTTGTCTGTTAATTTCCGGCTGAGATTTTGTTGCTGAAAGACTATTGCTTTGTACAAGATGAATACGAAATGAACGAAAGAACCAGAAGTAAAAGTACCGTCATCTAGCTTCTTAATCCTGGAGTATTTCAGTTTAACACTCTGTTATAGTTCAGAATAACAGCGATAAAACACCCTTCCCTGGGTACCAGAGGTTTTTTCTCCCACGCTTGCCAATGAGCGCGGTCCCGCACATGAAAAGTCCCCCCTGGGTAAACAAACTCCTTAAAGTTCAATATATTCTTTACGCTAAGTTACATCTCAACGTTCAAACGAACAAAATGACAAGAAATAATAATGATGAGGATGATAATAATAAAGTCTCCCGTCTTAACAAGATTCTAAACAGTAAATACCAAAAACCAATATCATCTAAGTGAGATGATTGTCGTATTTCGCTAATCTCATGTCATTGGAATTGTGCGGTTATCGTATACCTTGTCTCCCGTCCAAACAAGATTCTAAACTGTAGATACCAAAAACCAATATCATCTAAGGCCCGTTTCAAACGTCGTGCTACTGCCGTGCCGAACTCAATTGATCGAATTAAATTCGACTATAGCACGGCATTAGCGCGACGTTTGAAACCAAGTCGTGCTGCTGCCGTGTAGCAGGGCAAGCCTTGCCGTGCTACACGGCAGTAGCTCGACTTGGTTTCAAACGTTGTGCTACTGCTGCGCCGAACTCAATTCATAAAATACAAATTCATTAGAATACATTTAAAAGTTTGCTGAACAGTTTCTTTATTATTGTGTTTTCTTTTCGGCAACAGCCGTTCTATGCGACTGAATTAAATTCGACGTCTGAAACCAAGTCGTGCTAATGTCGTGCTGCAGTCGAGCTACGATAGAGCCAGCTTAGCACGGCAGTAGCACGACGTTTGAAACAGGTCTAAGTGAGATGATTTTCGTATTCCGCTAATCTCATGTCATTGGAATTGTGCGGTTATCGTATACCTTGTCTCCCGTCCAAACAAGATTCTAAACTGTAAATGCCAAAAACAATATCATATAAGTAAGATGATTTGCGTATTTCGCTAATTTGATTCATCAGTCTCAGTTTCCGCCGTCAAAGCAGAAAGAAAACGTTTCAGGATTTTGCTACATTCGACTACAGTGGAAGGTCATAGAAAGTGTTATAAAATTGGGCGAATAACGTGGAGCGATTTTCATAATCTCAGTGACACCACAACCTTGACTTTCTTTCCTCTTCATGTTTTCAGTTTGGATTACCAGCTCTACAAGCCATATTAAAATATGATCAGTTTAGGTATCCCTGCAGTCTAATTACGGCGCGCCTTATCGTTTAGATGTGATGTCCGTTAAGGAGGCAGTCTGGTTGTTGCTTTTTGGGTGGTGATGGTGTGGGGGGGGGGGGGGGGGGGGATGATGTTGATTTGGGAAGGAAATAATTTAGGGTAGAAACAGTATACGCATAAACCAGTTATGCTGTTGTGGTGGTACATCTGACATTTCATCTCTTGTCTACTAATTATCCACTTCATATTCTAATTTTTAACAACCCCAAATTCCAGTGTTTTCCAATTTTCCAAAATTTTAACCATCCCTCACTAATTTTGATACATTAAAAGCATTCGAAAAATCATCCAAAAATTCTCAATAAAAAGTTTGAACTAAGGACTCCAACTATCTTGAGTCATTTTTGGATTGAATGAAATCTTGGCGAGATATTTAAGAAAAAGGGCGGAAATAAACGAAAAACAATGATTTTAATCAGACTGCCGCCTTAGTGAGTATCATCCTCAATATTCTTATAAAAAAGAATATGAATAACATTTACCGAATAACACAACTCTCGCGTGCCCTTAACCGCTCCTGTTCACTCTTAGAAAGACTCGAAGCTGCTCAAATTTCAAGGCTACGTGGCCGCAGTTGTTTGTGTTGGAATCTCTCATTCGCAAACATCACGACCGCCATCAACTTTGGCATGCAAGGAATATCGATGTCGGAAGAAAGAAGTTCAATGTTTTGTGAATTCTCTCAATTTCAGGCAAAATACCCAACAAATTATCAACAAGTTGGTAGTAATCTTAATAATTCTATAGGTCCGCACTAAAATTTGGTTAATGTAATTTGCTTTGCTTTACCCTGGGAGCCGCCCTGTCTTGATTCTCCCGTCACCTGCTCTCGCTGGCAAGCCTACCCTAGAAATAACAAATACGCTTATCATGAACCAAAGATGTTTACTTTTCTTCAGTTATCCTCATCTACTTCCCCGTCTAATAGACTAAGGAGAATGGTGGCAACCAATTTAGCTAGTATGCAAACTATTTTAATCCAAAGGTTTGTACTCAACGTGAAACCGCAATCGTAAATGTCGTTTTAAGGGCCGTGTGGATTTATTTGCAGCATGCGTTTATAGCCGCGCCTTTGCCCGATAACAATTTATGTTTTTAAGCTAAAAATGCAAATACGACGGCGCAAATAGAACCTGCTTTACACGGACACCTTATTGTTACGGACAGTGTTCGTTGTCTCTGGAGAAGCCTTTACATTTTCTCTTAATTCAACCCTTATAATACGGACACCCGTTAATGCGGACAAAGGACACTTACTTCATATCCAATCAAGAGATTCTCATAGAAAATCAACCTCGCTAGTGCGGACACTTCATTGTCAACTGTGTGCTGTAATAAACCTTCCTTTCAAAGGTAAAAGAAACTTCCGTTGACAACATGTCGATATTTCCAGCGCTGAAGTACAACGAATAGGATGAATCGTAGATGTCAATTTCAAACTATTTTAGCATCAAGCGAGTTATGAGTTTTTGATAAAATAATGTATATTAAAAATGAACTACTTTTGGGTGTTTTCATGGGCTTAGTCCACGTAGTGACGGATTTGTGAAGGTTTAATGTTTAATTTGACGATGCTAATAGTTGTCCTGTTTTGTTTCTTTAGTATTATTTTGTTCAAAGAAAACTTGTATTTTTGACTTAAATAACATGACCCCTAGGTGTCCGTATTAACGGGATTTGCATGTTGGATTCCCAGAAATGACGTCAGAGAGATGTTATCACAGTCTTAACTGACAAATTTTTGAAAAAGATGCAAAATAACATAAACTCGAACCAATGTGAGAAAAGGAAAGTGTGTGTGAATGATCGTATACTGTTCAAGAAATCCCTGATTTTAGAAGGAAAAGCATTGAGGACAAAAGTTAACACATTCGTCACGTCTTCGGGGATCCTCGGACGTCTTCGGACATGAACGAATCATCTAGAAAAAATCCTGGTAATGTCACGAAAAAAAATTCACGCCTTTGACGCTAAAAATTACGAGTATAAACGTTGAAGGACTTTGATAACGTCTAGTCAAGAGGAAAAAAATGCTAATCACTTTGTAACAAACAATTCTTAGCTGCCGTTTCTCTGGAATTACAACTTCGTCTTATCACGTTTTCTTAGGGGTCGACCATTTGACTGCTGTTGAGGGGGGGGGATATTTTTTCCCCAGGTATTTCCTTACAAGATATTTTTTCCCTAGAAATCATTCTGCGGCACATTTTTTTCTGAAATTACCCACACCCCCACTCAAAAGTCAAATGGTCAGCCCCTTATCAAGCACAGCACAGAAACTAAAATGATAAACAACACAAACGATTCATGGACAATGAACTATGCTTAAGAAAGGATACTTGAAAATTCGTCTAAGTTGGTCATCGACATCACTCCCTGGAAAAAGCGGTCTACCTCCATTCGCCATTTCTGAAGAGAGAGAAAGAGATACCACTTGAGGTAAATTTATGTTACAAACGGTAGAAAGTTTTGTAACGACAGCTAACATAAAATTTTAAAAACTCAAGAACCAACTGGAGAAGCCCAAGGTGCAATTGACCAATCAGATCCAGCGTTTGGAAAACGCGGGAAAACAGGTCCGGTGCCAAGCGCTGTAAAAAAATGCGAACGCTTAGGCCTTTCATCAGATAGGGACCTCTAAGGACCTTGGGATGGAACACACACAAACGCCCCCTCTATAACAGACGTTCCCCATGACAATTGCTCCAAAATGATAGGAAATAGCAAAACAGAGCAAAATGAAACAATTTATTCATTTTCTTGCTTGATTAATAATAGTTTGCGCATAACGTCTTGTTCATTGTCAGGTTCAAAGTAAGGATTCTAGCCTGCGTAGCATGCGTGTCCGTGCGGTTTCGCAGCAAAGAACGCGGAACGAGAGTCAAAGACAGCTCGAAAAATGGGGCAAGTAAAAGAGCGGGAGGGGCTGGGGAAGAAAGGAAGGAAACGCTTACTGACAAACCCCTTCCTTCGCCTCCCCCTCTCCTCTCTTTTATTTTTTAACTCTCGTTCCATTTTTCGCGCGGCCAAAACCGAAACTCCCGTTCTTCGACCAATCTTCGTCGTTCCTCGGTCTTTCTTTCATGGTCCAAAACTAAACGGAAACGCTTGCTACGCAGGCTATAAGGATTCTGACAAGGAAGTTGAGCTTTAAAAAACAATAGATATCTCTAAACGGCCTAGACGTAGCAAGAGAAGGACTGGATAATCTGCCGTTTATAAACCGTGGTGATATGCTCACCGAAACCATATTAGCTTTGTGGAGTTCGTTACAGTTATTAGAATAAAAGCCTCCCGTCTATTAAACGCCCCCATCACTTAGGGTCCTAAAATTACAGAGACGCCCCCGGCGTCTATAAGATCATTTACAGTAGGCGAACATATTTTCCAGCAGTTATATAAAAGGCGTCCATAATTTTCCAGCTGTAGTTGTGGCATTATCACTCCACCCAGTTTTTGAGTAACCTATCTGTCCCTCCAAGCAGTTCCGCCCATGCATATATCGCTAAGGGCAAGAATTGCCCGTACCTGAACATGGATGCGTTGGGCGGACACATTTACGGTTAACAGTTATTATTAAAAAATAATCATTGGATAATGCAATTCTAGCGCTCCGATTGGCTTAACCATCATGGTATATGAGCCATTATACCATGCTATCCAAATATGGTAACTGTACGCGTCTGCGCAAAATTAAAAGCAAGCTGAAAATCGCTTGTTTTTACAAATACAGTTGGGAAGAATTCTTGATATTTTGTGGGCGTTTATAATAAAACAATTCTTCCACTCGTGCTTGTTCGATATGATATGATAATAGACAACTCGGTGCTACGCGCCTTTGTCGGCTATCTACCATCTCATATCCAACGCGCAATCGTAGACTAATTGTTAATTATTATACAGTGTACTCACTATCTGTCTTCTCTTTGGCTAAGAGCCTACAGCTAATTTTGGAAATCAGCGCAACCTACAGATTAGTTAGTTATCTGCTAGCAGCTGCTAGCAGATAACTGTCTAATCTGTAGGTTTCGCGCGCAATGTATGATTTCAAATAACAATATCAATTCAGGTTCCTTTTGACGGTGTGTATGTCGTTATTTTCTTCAAAACAATGTACAATAAAACAATTATTAGATTCGGTCTTTCTGATATCCTGAATAATCAAGGTCTCGGTGTAATCAGCTTCGGCCTTGGGCTCGGCTGATAACACTTACCTCGGCCTTGATTATTCCGGATATCACAAAAACCTCATCCAATAATTGTTTATTATCATTCGATGCAAATTTTTCTTTCTTTTCATTGGCTGAGGGCCCACCACGTGACCTGCAAATAACTGGCTACAAATAATGGTGTGCTCATGCGCAATGTCGTCCAACTGTCTCTGCGTTTGGCTTCACGTGGTCTTGTATCGACCAATTAGACATTTTTCTTCGCTACTGAAATTCCGCTCATGCGTAAATGAAACCACACTTTTCTCCTTCTTGCGATCGCTATTGCGTGAAAATGGCAGATCACTTCCAATCCATGATTTGATTCATTAAATAACAAACTCGGTGATCGAATGCTAAAACAATTTTTGAACTCGGTTATCGCAAAATATCGTAATTTGTTAGTGTCTTGCAGAAGCTTAACAGACATCTGGCAAAGAAAATTGTTTTTGGAAAAAAAAAAATTCTTAAGCTTCCATCAGTTCTAAGGACCTTTCAGGGATGGAAAAAAAGGCTACGTGTAGGGTCTATCAGCCGCGAGACAAAAAAAAAAAAACACGAGACGAAGTAAAGTCGTAACAAGTAAGGTGGCTCTCTTTAAAAAAAAAACACAAAGTTCGGGAAAAACAACTCTTAATATTCTAAAAACTTCTAAATTTCCCGGAAAATTCTAAATATCGCGAAACTATCCAGATCTTGGTGAAAATGTCTATGAACTATGATAAAATTACTCCAGAGCTCATGCTTAAAAAAGTCAGTTCATGGGTTTGTAGAAGAGAAATTCTGGACCATTCCCTGCCTCAGCCATTGGCCCAAGCTCACCTGCAAAAATACATCCAGCAGACCACATGTCAATTGAAGTTGAATATAACTTTGCTCCCATGAGGACATCAGGGGGGCGATACCACAGTGTCACCACCTGTGTACACACAAAAAAGACAATAAGGTACACCTCAGCATCAAGACGAAATGGGTGTTTCTTGGTCTTGCGGAAACCATTGTTGGCTCTTTGAATCTTCTGTGTTACGTCATTTAGTGATTGCAACCGTCCGCAACACCAAGAAACTACAGAAATTGATCTTTTCTAGGATGAAATTATACCCAAACTGATAAACCACATGTCTCGCTAAGTGAGAGAAAAAGCTGTACTTAGAATCTCTCGCCGGACACCCCTTTCATAACACACTGGCCCCTAGAGATTAAGCCAAAAAGACCGTTTTAATCGAGCCAAACCGTTTTCTGATCACCGTTCAAAACAAATACGAGACAAAGTACTATAGCCGAAGACTATGTTGGCTTTTATTCATGATGTAAAACTACAGGTTTCTATTTTTGGGGATGTGCTGAAAGCAAAACTTCAGTGAATTGTATTTTCATGACGTTTTGAGTGTGAGTCCTTCATCAGGTTTTTCAGCTACTCTATCACCCTACACGGTGACCAATCTTCCAACTCACTTAATAAAACCAAATCATTGAACTTCTCTTGCAACTTGTTTTGCAATGGTAAACCGAAATTGTGAAAAGGCTGCAAGAACGTGAAAATTGCCTTGTGTGATGCATTAGAGGTGCCAGGCAAATAAACTGAAGATTGAGTTCCTCATAAATTAGAAACGTAACCCACATATCTCAAGGTGACCACCAATCTGGGGGGAGGGGGGTGGGGACACCCTTAACCTTTTATATACCATTTTTGACAGAGAAGGTACATGTACCCCTTTCCCATGCCTTTTATTGTTCACTTCCACAGACCACGTTTATCTCTTGAACTGCTGTAAATGCACAGTCACTTACAAGTCAATGTAAATAAATCACTAAACCATGAAGTTTTCCTCTCCCTTCCACAGCCATAAGACAGATCTGTTCAGCCCTTTTAGGTCCTTCCACGGACTGCTATTGACAGATCTCCCTGCCGCTTCATATATTTCGACTAGTGAAACCTTTACTCTTGCATATACATCTACTGTACCTACAGTTGAAAGGCCTGAACAAGGTACAAGTAAATTTATCCCTTTTGGGCAGAGCCTCCTTTGTATAAGCCATTGTACGGAGTGCCTCCCTCCCTAGGCCACTAATTACATGTATGGATGAAGAAATGAAAACGTTTAGACTGCAAGTTAAGGTTTGTTCACCTCAGCAGAGTAGCATCTGACAGGAATGCCGAATGCTCTCGCAAGACCAAAATCTGCCAGCTTCAGTTCACCATCCTATAGAAAGATAGAAAAACATTAGTTTTTTTAGCAGCAGGAACACAAGTAGTACCAATAATATTAATATTGTACTACCAGTAAAGACAGCTATAGCTGTAATAATCATTGGTCTGAGAAAATACATGTATAGGCCCTTCAGTGTTTAAACCCTAAATATGGATCAATATACTATTATCGGTGCTGGGGCCTGTTTCTTGAGAGTCCCAATAATTAATAGCATTCAAGATTGAAGTTTCAATAGTTTTGCAAATAATACATTGATAAAACTATAGTTAATAAAACAAAATGGTCTGGAAGGACCTGTACATACTTATATTCTTTATATTTTTGAATTGAAAATTTGATTTCAGTGCCAAAGAGTTACCAGGATGGCGAGACACGGGCCCCTGGAGACATACTACAGAAGGCATCTCTGTGATGGAACATGCCTGAAGCATCGGACCCAGAGGGGAACTAAAATAATAATATTTTAGTAGGTGCTACATGCTAATAAAACTAGGATATGACTGTTCCAACAGTATGGGGTTCATTAACATTTGTCTGAAGCACAGTTCACATTTTTTGTGAGTTCACTGCACCTGTATATTTTACCTTATAAAGGGTCTCGTTAATCACTTGTCTCATGATTGTCACTTACATATGTGTAGATACTGATCACAACGTAGATACTGCTGCTCTTCATCAGGCAATAGTGACAATTTACTGAGTATGACTATATGTACCACCATGGTTGTTAGTGATTGGTGTGGCATGAACCTCGCTCATGGACACTATCACCTGATGAAGACCAGCAGTACGCGGTTGAAACATAGCGATCAATTAGTGACAATAGTGAGGAAAGTGAGAAAGGAAACCTTTATACACATTACCCGCAATCAACAATTATCTTTCATGGCATATTTTTACCTTATTGATGAGAAGATTTTGAGGCTTGAGATCCCGATGAAGAACATTGCGGCTATGACAGAAGGCCAGGCCTCTCAGTAATTGAAACATAAATGACTTGAGAACAAAGAAGACATTAATTTTAACTTGGTTTGCTAAATACATGAATGATATAGCTGCTTGCACACTGACAATGTCAGCTGCGGTTTACCGTAAGTCATTTGCATGCCAAATTCCCCCCCCCCCCCCACCGCAAATTTAGGCTTCTGTTTTTTATTTCTGGCATCATCTTACAATGTAATGTAATTACAACGTAAATGTTTAGCTATAAAAAAATTGTGTAAAAAAGTTTTTCAAAAACATTTAAGAATTTCTTTAAAAAGTTAAAAAATCTACGACGTTTCAATGTTCTTAGATGTCATTATCAAGTAGAAAAAAGTACAGCATGAATGTTCCATAAAATATACAAGAAAAAACAATGGTTCATTATATAGAAAAGTAACAAAAATATGTTACAAGTTAAACAAAGAGTTAAGCACTGATGGTGTCACTCTGAGTGTTAAGGCTAGGACTAAGTTCTTTTTGAAAAAAATTCTTACATATTTTTAAGAAAAGGTTTTATGCAATTTTTTATAGCTAAATGTTTGAAAAAACTGCTTCTTTTTTATGTAAATGTTACATGAATAAAATATTGCATCATCATCTTAGTTTATGATTTAGCTAGAAGATGATTTGCCTGGGTCCTTGCCCATAGTTGAACAAGTAAGTACTGATGAAAAGTTACTTGCCTCGTAGGAAAATCTACTTTCCCTGGATGACTAAATGGGACTTTTTTTTAGCCCTGCATTAATGATATTAATTACATGGCTGTACATGTAGAGTAATTTAGAATACAACGGCACCTTTACAACTGCTGCATCCACTTCTCCCTGGCAACTGTCAAAATACTTTTTGAGATCCTACAAGATGTTGAAAATAATTTCACATCAAGTTTTATCCAAAATAAGGCTAAACCATACCGGGTAACTTTTCATGTCGAATCTATCTGGTACAGTACAAATGTATGAATGTCAACCTTAACTGCACTGTACAATTTTCTAGAGAGCCTTTGAATTTTCAATGCCCATCAGTTTGTACCCATAACTCCATTAGGTCACGGTCATTTTGGTAACAGAACATTTTTAGTAGCTTTGATTTGCTTTTTGTTCTTGCACAGAAGCTATTGGCCATATGCTGATTGGATCGAATATTGACATTTGATACAAGAACATGTACTTCTCAGCACAAGTGGGGGTCATGCCAAGCCAACCATGCAGCCTGACGTCTAATATCAACACCACAAATCAACAGTATTACAGCACAAAAAGAGCTACTAAATGGCTGACAAGAAACTGAGACTACAATGTACAGCTGTAGACACATGAACAACCACAACTATGGCACTACATGTACTTTAAATCCTAAAAAAAACATGAAGGGCGGGTGGGCGAGGCAAGTCAGGCAATGGCAGATGACAACAATAACAACTGAACTCTAAAACACCATGTGACCTGAAGAACCATGGACACATGAATCCACACTCCTATGAGTGCGTGAGGAAAACATTTTCCGCTCCTTTTTTTCCTCAGCCAGTAGAAAACCATACTTACGACCATCTAGCGAGACAAGAGTTTTGTCTTTAAAGATGAGACTCTTGCCTCGTGAGGGTATCGTGGCAAATCAGTTTTGAGTGGTACTGTACACAAATATGCACTTTTCAAACGATGCTATTTTTTGACTGAGTGTGTGTAGAAAGCAAACAAACTCTGTCTTACCTGATCACAGTATTCAAAGACCAATGTCAGCCTTTTCTCACTATGCATCACATCATGTAATCTATCAACAAAACTTATAGTTAGTTCATTTTCAGAAGTTTATTTTTTTGGAAGAAAATTTCATCACCAATAGTTATTGATCTAACCTGTGTACAGATGCCCCCCCCCCTTTCCCTTAAACAGAACTCTGGGAGGGGGCTTCTGTATACAGGCTACAACTGAAATAATCAGTTGGGAGAATTTGACAAAAGATCAAGGCATTAATTTTTCCTTTGTTGATTATTTTATTATTTCTCATTACCTTCAATCTTGATTCTGTTTTGGTATTGTTAGTAGGGAAGCAAGTTGATGTTGGTCACCTTTGGGGCTTTTAACTTGAAGTCTACATTGTAAATTTCTATTTTTTTCACACTTGCCATGACTTGTGCTCTCTCAAGAGGAGCTCATAAGTTTGGTGCTTTTATAATAATAATAATAATAATAATATTTAATACTTATATTGCGCTTTTTCTATAAAAATACTCAAAAGCGCATTACAATATTATTAATAACTAAATTAAAAACCAGTAAAATTACCTGGTAAAATTACAATATTTAAAAATAAATAAATAAATAAATAATCTAACTAAAAGCCTTCTTAAATAAATATGTTTTAACAGAGCGTTTAAAAGAGTCGATTGATGTTTCCTGTCTTATTGGCAGAGGAAGACTGTTCCATAAAAAGGGGGCAGCCATCGATAACGCGCGATCTCCCATAGTCTTCTTCGTTCTTAGCTGAGGTCTTTCTAACAATATGATGATATCAAATTGAGGCATGCATATTTAAAGAGTAACACATGTACTTTGATTCAGATATATCAAACTAAGTTTGACCAATTGCAGTGGCTGTACAAAACAAAATGTTTTTTTTGCAGGTGTATAAACTGTTCCTGATTTAAAAATTATTAAGTCAGTCAAAATGGATTATTCATATAAAATCCCTGTAGGATACTTGGATCCAAACTGGGTGACATCAGGGTGTGTTTAAAAAATTTATATTATTTTTTACATCATATTAATTCATGGTTACATTGCAGTTTTCTTTGATTTCTCTTTTTATATAAACAAAAATAACACCATTGTAAACACTAGGTATAATATAAGCTGACTAAACTAATACAGATTTGCTTTTCACTGTATGAATTATTTTATCTTTTCAATAAAAAGAAATTACAGAAACACTTGGTGATAAAAGCAGCTGTGGCCAACCACAGTTCAATAAATAAAAGCACATCATGGTGAAAAACAAATAGGACACTATAATATCCAAAACTTTTGTTCCTACACAGACTTTTTCCTGGGTTTTTATTCACAAAAAAATATATCTATATATGTGTAAATAAAAAATACTTTCATAAATCTAAGACATGTACGCAGCCTTATCCTTTAACAATGTATTATGTGAAACAGCTGGAGAAAATTAGTAACTCAGCAGTGCTTCCTGTTGCAGAATTGGTGTAATACATTACCACTTACTCAAATGTAAGACAACAGACACCTGTATTTGGATTCTAAAGGCTCAAGGCTCAATTCTTGAAATTACAAATGTCAAGCCTCATGTTTAAAGACCAGTGCTTTGAGTTTTCAGTTGAGAAATACATAAACGTTTTGCGTTACTAATTTCTTAAATTGGGCAAATGGACCATACTCTATGATATAATGCACTCTGATGTAAAGCTGCGTACTTAAAATTTTGAGGCATGAGAATCCATTTTCCAGACTACTGTCCACTAACATTTGAGAGGTAATGCAATAAACCCTTTTATTGTATGGCTGAATCAGCAAGCAGGCAAGATGAAGTGAATTCTGTGCTCTGATTGGCTGCCTGAGCAGGCAAGATGGACCTATCTTGCCTGCTCAGGATTTCCTGCATTGGTCCCCCGATAAAAAGTTCTTTTTTTGGCAAAATAATAAATCCTTTATTGACTAAGCATGTTTGGACAATACGGCTGTATATTGGTCTCATTCTTTTTCGCACTTTTATTGACCTCAACTTTGTCTTGGTCAATAAAAAACTCAAAAAAGAACTTGGCCAATATCCAGCCATCTTGACCTCATGCTTGGTGAAGAATGCATATTTACAGTTGTTCTAAACGACAAATCAAATAAAGCCCCTCACTGAAACATCGATCATCACAGCTGTGCATCACTTGAAGCCAACGGCAACAATACTATCTATCTATTTTCTTACCTCACAATATTCTTATGTTTGACCTCCTTTAAAATGCAAATTTCTCTCAAAGCAGAGCTAGGAATTCCCTGAAACGAACATCACATGAACATGTTAGGAAAATGATAATTATTTTTTCTTCTGAGCTTGCAAAGAAAGAAAAAAAAAATGCTTGCAAAGATAAGGAAGAAATATACAAGTTCTATCGATTTGAATTACTACGGTAACAGTATCCATATTTTTGTCACTGTAACATATGGATAAAAAGCTGTCCTGTTTGGCAGAACAATACTGTGTTTAAAAGTCCATGATTATATTCAGTGAGTACGTAACAACAGAGATAACTACATCTCGTGTGTATGAAGGAGTCTTATTTAAATCAACATGTTGCTTGTGGGTATGGTCTGAGTATAAAAATTTCCACAATTTCGTTTTGTATAACTCAATGTTTCAATGAAAACAGTACATGAAAAGATCAAGTTCACAGTGGTTTGTGTAGAAAGCGAAAGTATTTATTCATAAATTCATTTGCTTTTACTGCTTAGAGCTGAAAGAAAAAAATATTCCCTAGGTTCAAAAACTACTTAAATCTTGTCGTAATTACACATGTAAGCCAGGTTATTTATAATCACACACAACAGGGAAGAGGGAAACATACATGTGTCACAGCACAATTTTAAAATACTTACCTCATCATCCTCGTCGAGTCTCACTCGTTTTAACGCTACTATCTCATGCGTTTCCTTATGTTTAGCTTTGAAAACGGTTCCATATGTACCTAAAGATCGTTGAAACAAAAAATTTCCCGCGCAGTGCGGAATAATTGTAAAACGATATTCTACTACCGGCCATTTACAAAATCACAAAGTTTGCTGACATTACCTTCGCCGATCTTCTCCAGTTTTTCATATTTCTGCATAATATGGATCTACTTTCTAAAGGTGTGCATTCAGAGCCTCGTCTAATATTTTTTTCGTGCTAGAAAAGCTAAAAAATCTTGGTAAATTTACCGAACCTATTCAACATTCAGCCGATGACAACAAAACATCATCCAGGCCTTCCGTTTGCTTCTTTCATGGGAGACCTGGCACTAACGGGAGACTCCGCGTTGTGCTAACAGCGCTGGCGCAACCTGAACGCGTCAACAAACTTCTTTCAGGGGAAGGGTTTAGAAGGGTAGTGGCTCTGGATTAAGACGTAGGAAATTACAGCCCAAATTCTCCTAATTTTTGGAATTCAAGCTTTAGTGATGTAAGAATACTATGAAGTCGATCTTCAGGCGAAAGTTGGGGCTTGAAAATTGAATATTTCATGATAAATTGACTGCTTAATATTGCGACCCTCAACACGACCCAAGTTAAAACTCTCGTTGGTTTGACCAAGCTGCAACCGTTTGGTAAGTTTTACTCCCAGCAGCATTTAATATAATCATTCTTTATCTTTTTGTATATATTTAACTATTGTAGACGTTCGTCTTTTAATGAGCATTTGTCAATTTTACGGTGATACCTGTTTTATAAGTGCTAAAAACTCAATTAAAAATACCCCGTAAGCTCACGTATATAGTAAGCAGTTTAATAACACTTTAAACTACTTTCCTCCGTGAAGCGACTTATGATTTCACTGGCGTTGGAAATTGAAGTTCGAGGCTTCCTATGGAAATTATTGCATCGGTTACTTAGGAGTAAAGTTTAAATTAAGCTTAAGCTTATATAAATATAAATATGCTTGCAAGAAAATCAAGATTAACGAACAGAAAATTTTATGTAAGCTCATTTTACTCTAAGATTATAGTAGACGCGTTGTCATAATGGAAGGTCTTGCATGAAACCACCGCAAAATTAAATGGTCGTTTATAGTCTAGCCACAGGGATCTCGATTTAGGGTGTCGATTGATGGCGAAATTTTTTCTTGAATAATCAGATCTGTTTTGGGACTGATTATAGAAATTATGTATGAATATTTTCTACGCTTCATTAGTTAGTTTGTTCTTTTCAATAAGCTGTCACCGCTAAATCAATTTATTTGTAAATTGATAATTTCTAGAATTTTTTCTTTGCATGGATTATTTCCTCCAGAAATTCCTTTATTTATTTGTTTATTTTAGTGTCATTTAAGGATTACATTTAATTTTTATTGACTTTATTTTACTTGAGAGCTATTTTTTCCTTTTTTATTTTATCAGCACTCAAAAAGATTTAAATGAAGTTGGTATAGTGAACATCTTGCCCTGGAGATATTTTGTCTGAAAATGTTTTCTGTAATTTTTGGGTGCCCCCATGTTGATAATGATCAAGATAAGCCATATGTGTTTTAAAAACCTTGGGCCAAGTTGTTCAAAAGCTGAATTGTGCTGGGGAAACGGGGGTTCTCCCTCTAATGGCCCATTTGGGTGGCTCCAGCGATTAGGCTCCCCTGAAATTTTTGAACTGTCATAAAAACTTTCCCTTACACACTATAGACCTGAAGTTTTCTTTTGTTCATAACAGAAAATTTGAACCCCCTAATGCGACAGGGAAAGATTTTATGATAGCTTGAAAATTTCAAAATGTACAAGGATTTGTATCGAAAACCACTCAAGTGTGACTGGGTGGCAAGTGTTGTTTTTCCCATACAAATTCTTCTAATTTTGGACAGCTGTTGCAGTCGCTAGTTTTGAAATATACGGCTGAAAATTTGCATGTTACCTAATTTGAATATGCTGCATCAGTTCCTGTTAAGGTGGCTTGTACCAGTTTCCCTCTTTTTTGACAGTTTTAACTTTAAAAGGACAAAACAAAAAAGCAAGCCAAAGCCACAACAGCACTTAGAGTTAGATTACACGACATAAATCAACTTTTTTTTTGGTCATTAGCAGTTACCATGGCAATGTATGGACCTACTTTTTAGCTTCCAGCACTGATAAATAGAAAACTAAGCCAGTGATCCCTACTTTTTTTTGGACAACAACTTTTGGCTTTAGAAAAAGAAAATACACAGTAATTTTAAAAAAATTATATGGCGCAGTTTTTTTGGCGAAAGTGGAAAAAAGGACATTTTTATTCAGTAGAAATTTCCTACCATGGAATCTTTCAATTTTTTTCTGGCTTTTCCTTTCAACTCTAACAAAATATTAAAGCAATAAAAACAGGTGGTTACCGGACTTGTTTTCTTGTAAAATACTTTGAGAATTCACAACTACCACGCATGTTTTCGTATTGTAAAATCTGAATCCTATAAGAACATGGGTTGCTCACACCCTGTGTTGACTGTGTCTGACTGTTGCATGTATACTTCCAGGCATCCATTGAGTTAAGTCTTTGCAGAGAAGAAAAAAAATTACACCACGCGTGCAATTTACAATGGTTTTCCCTTTCAATATAACATTTGGTAACTTGAAACATTGCCTTCTGGGCTCATCAAGAGACAAAGCGAAGTGGTAAAGACAAAATTATGACTGTCGAGAATATTGCCTTAACGTTTTCAATTTTCTTTGTCAATCTCGTAAGGATGCTACACAGTAGCTTTGGTGTATACATGATACAAACGACAAAATTTAGCCAAGAAGATAAAGTGTGGTTAATTGTGGTAGTATTCTAGTTTATTATTAATTTTTTGTTGTTGTTCTGGTACTTAGAGGGTCATTGCTCTTTTAATCCCTGTCAGGATTGATTGTAGTGCACATGCAAGTATTCCTTTTGAAAGTTATGTGTTATGAGTGGAGAGATTATTGTCGTCTTGAAAATGTATTGTTAAAATAGGATTTTACAGTTTATGTAGAGACTTTAGAGAAATGCGCATTTTATTTGAAACAGGCCAAAAGTAACCTTGCACAAAGGTATTAAAACTTTCACAGAAATGACCACACGCTACCATATCTGTTTTTTGTATCTTGCACGTACAAAAATGAATGAGTGGGATAAGCACACGCGATGGACTCTGCAAGCGAGAAAACTAGTACTAGCCACCTTAAAATCATTTTTTCAAAACAAATGGTTTTTGTGTTTACAGAAAGTTGATCATGTGACCAACTATTTCAAAAGCCCTATATACAGACACAAACAATCGGTCAAAAGTTTCCAACAAAACAGTAAATAAATAAGACTTTGCTATGATCTTTTGCCCTGCGAATAAATGTTTATGGAAAATTTGAAATGCAAACAGCAGGGTTCTGGAACACAATTATGAATAGCATTACATTCTGGTATGTCACTTTTGTATTATATTAGTATTTTATCTGTAGGGAGGCATTAAGTTATTTTGCTGTCTAAAATGATGAATCGGTTCAGTCATACGTATAGCATGTAAATGTATCTGAACCATTTAATTTGTTATTTAATGATAAGTTTTTTGTTTGTTTATATTCTTCAGGTAAATCAGGGTTAAACAAGCAACGAATGTAGCTAAAATAATATTTTTATTTTAAACATTGATATAAAAGAATAATATAGATTATGCATGCAAATTATTGATACAGGTGATTTATGCAAGGTGCTCTCAGCAGGTGCTCCATTATCTAGTTTTTCTCTTTTAACAGCCTGTCTTTGTATAAATAGAAACAAGGAATTAACTTATCAATTCTTTGGCATTTTCATTGTAAAGGGCACAGCATCATTGAGCTAATTCCAGGTTTTTAATAAACTGTGTGAATGTGCCAAACTGCACATTCATCGAATTATGTGTTTTTGTTAGGGATTCAGACTTATAGCTATTGAAGGAGGCTTTCGGTAAGTACATTACACTCAGGGTTGTCCTTGTTCTTTAAATATTTTTCTAAAATGTTGTGTCTGCAAACAAGGAAAACATAGTGGGTTCAGTTAACTTTCACTGTTTAATATACACTTTATGAATTCGTACTAAAATGTTGGGCCTCTTTTCTACCAGCTGTGGTGATCAGTAGTTTTTTACATTTTTGTAACATTTGAGAAGAAAGAGCTAATATTAATACTGCTCACAATAGCTACGCAAATTTTAAATTGCTACTTTAACACTGATGAACTGTTCTCAAAGTTGAAATGAAAGTAAGGAGAATGCAGTAGAAGCTATAAGCAGCTGAAAAGGCCGCTAGGACATGAAACTCATTGGTGTTTCCTGGTGATGCGGAAATCATGGTTGGTTTGTTTTGTTTTGTGCTGTGGGGTATTGTTCATTGTCTTTTGAATCTTTTGTATTATGTCATTTGGTGATTGCAGTCATCTGCAACACTAAGAAACTACCAAACTCATGCATTTGCTATGTTTACTGAGGACCTGTTAGGGTGGATTTCCACTGTCGTGTAAGTTTTACATGCATGCACATGCACGTAATTTTACTCGAGTAAATAAAATAGAGACCAGGTTTGACTTGTTCTGCTTAAACGTGAAGTTGAGCAAGGTTCAACTTTTACTTTAAGTTTTACGTGCGATCTTTCATACATTGCCTCTCTTATTTGCAAACTTTAATTTTAAACACATGCGTACGTCAAAATTACGTGACAGAGGAAATCAACCCTTAGGGTGAAATTCTGACAGATGACATGGCCTTGAAACGTCAACATAATAAGGCAAACGAAATGGTGACAAACATCATGAAGATGGCTTGAAATGGCAATAGTGAGGAAGAGAGGTGCAATTTAACCCTTTCACTGCCAAATTTATAGCCAAAAGCAAATTTCGACCAACTTTCCAAATTTCATTTGGAAATAGCACCATGTGTAAGTACAGGCAGAGAGGTTTCATTTGAATGGTCACATTATAGGATTTTGTCCGCAGACACAAAAGTTAGAGTCACCTTACCTTACAAAACTCCATCAAGCACTCTGGCAGTGAATTTAGGGTTAAACAACAATGGCAAAATTCTTACAGGGAAGTTACTTCTCCTTTGCACATGAAACAACAGGTTTTGAAATTCAGACTAGGGACGTACACACTCATGTTCTTTTATTTAACTATTTTAGTAGCCTTTTACATGTATTATTTTGCTAACATGGTTAGTACAATCTTGAAAAGGTATTGGATTTGTTTAGAGTCTGGTTTACCGGGGCAGATCTAGGGGGAGGGTGCAGGGGGTGCACACCCTCCCCCCCTGAGATGACCTGCGGTTTTCTAATACGACTTGTATTCTGCAAAAAAAAAAACTATGTGGTTTATTGGTGTTGAAGTAGAGCAAGAGACGAGTGCACCCCCTCCTAAAAAAATCCTGGATCCGCCCTTGGTTTAGGTCCTTGAAAAGTCCTCAATTTCTTTGTTAGGTCTTGAAAAGTCACTGACATTTACAACCTTGTCTCCACCAGACACCTTTTCTTTAAAAACTGATTATTTTGCTGAGGAAAAGTAGGCTCATCCTCAGTGTAAGAACCTGTAGAATTCACGGGTAACATAAAAACATTTTTTTGCAAGAACAATATTTTGTTTCTGTGTCTTTATTGCAAATGCTATTATTGTACCTCAGATGCAATTGCAAGTCACACCCAGTCATTTTGCAAAGTCTTGTTGCAGAAAGTAGTACCAGATAATGTGATCAACAATTGCTGAAGAAGTAAATATTGTAAATGACTCCATGACATGTTTTAGACAATGGGGTGAT
Source organism: Porites cylindrica (assembly GCA_964035525.1). Classification (NCBI taxonomy): domain Eukaryota; kingdom Metazoa; phylum Cnidaria; class Anthozoa; order Scleractinia; family Poritidae; genus Porites; species Porites cylindrica. Next base: position 7,033,754 of record OZ037777.1, on the reverse strand, counting down.
CAAAGGGGGTTAAAGAATGCTGATTTATTCAATAAATCTTACTCCTTGAAAATTGTAATTTGTCCTTGAAAATTCCTTGAAAAGTCCTTGAAATTTGTTTGTCTGAAGTTGTATGAACCTTGTTCCAATTATGGCCAGAAAGGGCTGTATTGAAAATTGTATGAAAGAAGCAAGAGTACGGCATAATAACTTCCATGTGAAGACCTAGCTAACATGTCTTGTCCCAAAGCTGACAAGTTGGAGGTGATTTTTGGCACTTCAATATTCTCTTGCTCTTCTACATGTATGCTTGTGATATTTGCTTGAATAAACGGGTGCCCGGCCTGATTAAGCACTGCCCTTGAATAAGCCCTACATTCGGGAGCAAAAAGTTTACAACCTTGGGCGGCCCACAAATGAGTACTGTGGCCCTAAAATAATCAATAATACAATTATTTTTTATTAGTACAATAATATTATGAGTTAAATACAGTTCTTTGTCATGTCCAACTTTTAAATAAATACCTCCCTCAAATAAACACTGCCTTCAAATAAGTGCCACATTTTAGGCATGAAAAATTTAGTAAGCACCATGGTGCTTATTCAAGTATTTACGCTAAGTCCAAGTATTTGCATCTGCTTTACAATCTCAAGCTGTAGGCATGTTGATGTTTCAGGTCCAAGTTTTGTTCAAGTTAGAATTTTTGCACCTAAATGATTCTATATCTCCTTTGTCTCCATAGCCTTAATTCAACCCTAATTATGTATTAGTGAATTAAGGAGTAGAGACATAGGAAAGTGAGAATCAACCTGGGTTAAAAAATTGTAACTTGAATTGAATTTTGACCTGTAATATTGATATGGATTTGGATGAAAATTATTTTGTTTGTGTATACATTTGCAATATTATTTTATTTTCAGAGCACTACAAATGCATCACAGATGGTTGTTAATCAGCTGACAGGAACTTAAGGCTAACAGTAGAAACTAAATTCCTTTTGAACTTCCTGTTTGGGTATAAACTGTAAGTAATAATAATTAAGTTATATACATGTACATTTGGAACCTTGATATAACAAACCTCTATATAATTATAATGAAGTCCTTGGTATAATGAACGATTAGTAAAATACATGAAGAAGAATCTCAATATAACGAATCCTCATTATAGCGAACATATCCAAGTATGTGACATTCACTTTGGCCCAGCCCTTCACGGTAAATTTACTCAATTCCAATCCTACACAGTTTGCAATAATAATGGCTGCCAAGCAGCATTAAACGCTAACTGCCCCATTTGTCACAGCCACCTACTTACTCTTTGCTGTAAGGTTGGGTAGGTGCCTGCCTCAAATCCTAATTGGGAACCTTGACTGTGAAACAGGGCCATCAATAAGGTCTGGTAGCGAGCCAAAACAGCTGGCTAGTTAGTCATCCTTAGCCAGCTACTTTCATCTCCTGCTAACGAAAAAATAAGCACCATCGAATAAGCATCCTTTTCCCAGTTTTGAATGCCATATCTATTAGAGAAGGGCGCTTGCTCTAGGAAATGACTGCTGACTCAGGTTAGCTTAATACTGGATGTCCACTGTACCTGACTTTAAAGTAGTAGATGGGGATTCTGTTCCTGGCCAGACCTACACTCAGTAGTGTGCAAAGAAAGTCGTGTCCAATAGCCCGGGGCTAGTGGATTTTGCTATAGGGCTAGTGTGTTTTGTTCTTAACTTGCCCGACAGGCAAGTGCTGTTTTTTGGGGAAATTCAAATTACAGAAGGATTTTTATCAATCCTGCTAATCAAAAAGGGTTTTGGGGCCAGTTGAAATGACTTGTGGGCTGGTACATGCTATCTACCGGCTTGCATTGCCCGAATGGCGGGCTGTAAAACTGACTTTCTTTGCACCCTGCTCATGCAGGGTCGTAAATTCACGCCAGGTCAAACATACCCCATGGATTCTATTAATGAATCAAATATTTGATCTTGATTTAAATAGGGTACTGATTGATATTACATGTACATGCACCTTTGTTTAGGCATCATGGCTGACCCAGGAGGCCAGGTGGGGCCTGGTGGAAGAAGTATGTTGGACAACATGGTTGGTGTTAGTGACATGGTTCTCCTTGAACCATTGACTGAAGATTCATTGTTGGAAAACCTGTGGGATAGGTACAACAACAAAGAGATATATGTAAGTTAACAGGCTATAAAATAATATTTCAAAATTGATGTAAATGTATCCTGTCATGTAAAAATGCTGGAAGATGGCAAAAATCATCACTTACTTCAAGTGGACAAACGTGACTGAAGAGTTACAGTGTAACCTTGTGACAACTTATTACCTTGGCTTCCAGATTGTGTCTGATGTTCCTGTGGGCTACATTACCTTCCTACTTTTAATCCTTGCAAAAAATCTCAATCTATATATAGCTGAAATTTAGCTCTAACATTCTATAAATATTCAACAGGTGGCAGATAATGAATGGGATAGTCTCAAAATCAGGAATTAAAATTGACATCCTTCCAGTCAAATTCTTGTAACTCCTGAATTTATTTCATACATTCGTATTCCTTCCTTGCAGACCTATATCGGGAATGTGGTTGTGTCAATTAACCCTTATCGTAAATTCAACTTGTATACACCTGAGAGAATTTCAGAGTACAGATCCAGGAACATTTATGAACTACCCCCTCACATGTAAGTTTGACAGCTAATATGAAAACCTTCTTCCTTTATTTCGGTTTGGGTGCCGGCAATGTATGATCAAGGGACATCCAGTCCTGGGTTGGGGTGGGATACTTGGATATTTCTGGGAAACTGCCCACCTACCCTTCCACTAAGCTCACAATTTGCCCTAAGGGAGTAGTGAGTGATAATGTTGGCTTAGGGGAGGAGTAGGTGGAGAGTTTCCTTGAAACAAGTTAATTGATCAGGATACTCCTGCATGTAGGCTAAATGGGTATTGTCCTGCTGTAAGGATGGGTGACTAATGGGTCTCAGATGATTTGATCCCACCCCTGTGAAAAGTCTAATGATCAGGCTTTTTACAGTTAAGAGCTCAGGGTGTTTTGTTATTGAAAATGGTTTTATTTGCGTAAGAATTGAATTGTGGATGAAGCAACTTACAGGTATTCTACCAAATGAATCGAAAACCAGGGGGAGAGTCGGGTGGGAAGGTACTCCCTGTAATGGCCTATACAGGGGGCTTTGCCTGAAATGGGTACGTTTTCAGGCCTCAGATATATATGAAACAGTAGGGATTTTACTAGTTGAAGTATATGAAAGGGTAGGGAAATCTGTCATTTTGTTCTTTACCAGGACCTAAAAAGGCTACAAAAAGATTTTATGGCTGCGAAAAAGTTGAGAAAATTTTTCGGTTTTGTGATTTATTCATATTTAAATGACAGTGCATTTACAGCAGTTAAAAGGAATGCAACGTTTAAACTAGGTATGTAAAAGCGGCACCATTAATAATTGTCAATGGAAGGTATATGAAGCGGATACCTTTTCTGTCAAAAATAGTGTATAAAAGGGTAAGGGGCTGGACCTCGGGTTGGAGCCTCTCCGTATAAAACTTCGTTGTGTTCCCCCATCCCCCCTCCCCCCAGGATGGAAATGCACGGCTTTCACAATGTAATAAACCCCTAATTTGCCTCAGATGTAATTTTGAGTGCTAGGAACCTTGCAATTTCTTCCCTCCCACCAACCGGGCTCCAATCATAAATTTTAAAATGTTGGATAGCGCTATCCACTGGATAAATCACTGTCCAGCAGGTAAGCATTATAGTAAACCAATATGGCATTATCTAGTGATTATGAGAGGTTTCTCCAGTGGATAGTGTTTTTCATCCAACAGTGATGATGGCTCTGTGCTGGACATCTTAGAACTGCAGAGTTATGGGACCTTCTAAGAAGGGTATACTGTTGCTTTGTTGGTCATTTCTGAGACTGCATGTTGCCTGGTAGGTTAGGGAAAAATGTTGCAGTCACCTTTTAGCCACGACAAAAATTTTGGTGCCTGTTTGGAATAAATTTTGGTGATACTCTATTTAGAATTTAAGGCAGATATAGCTCCTGGAGAGAATAACCTTTTTCTTGCAGAGGGTCGTTCTTGAGCAATGCTATAATTAGAAAACGTTCCTAAGAAAATAACAGAAAATGTTTGGAAATTACAGCAGAGAGTTTCTTATTTTGCTGCCTAACATCTGACAAAATGCAAAAGTGATCAGATGTCACTTTCACTACCTAAAAAAATGGATTGTTGCTGTCGCAATTCTTTCTTACTCTTCTGTCAATTGTCCGTGCTTTCTGAGAGAATTGTCACCAATTTTGGGGGCCATGTTGCCTCTTGCTTCTACTCCATGAAAGACTTATTTGTGGTCTGATTAGATTTTTGCATTTCAAGTGCAGTGTTTGAGCCATGTAGCATCTGCTTCTTTCTAAGTAATATTATTTTATGGATGTTATTTTTCATATTAATTTTGTTTGTGATAGATTTGCAATAGCTGATGTTGCTTACCGATCTATGAGAGATTATAATCACGACCAGTGTATTCTGATCACTGGTGAAAGTGGAGCTGGAAAGACAGGTGATGTCTAACTGTGTTTGTACTGTTGTTTAAAAAGTAAATGTTGTTATAATAGTTTGTGATAAATGATGATAATGTTGGAAAGACTAATGATGATGATGATGATGACAACGATTATAGTTAATGAAATAATATTCAAATTCTTTCAGAGTTCACCTTGCTTTGTACGCCGGGGGGGGGGGACTCCTCATATTAAAGGGGTGGGGAGGGTACCAGGCTTTGTACCACTGGTAGTAACGTAGTCAAATTACAGGTTTCCAGAATTTAAAGTGGAATGTCTTTTTTGAGTTAACTGTTTGTCCCCATTTTGTTCTTACTGTAGAGGCATCAAAGATTGTAATGCAGTATGTTGCAGCAGTATCTGGAAAAGGCTGGGAGGTTGATAGAGTCAAAGAACAGTTGCTTCAGTGTAATCCTGTGCTAGAAGGTGTGTGTTTGTTTTTGTACTTTTTTGTTCATTTGTTTCTTAGAACAGTCTTCCTTTAACCCTTTAGGTCCTAAGAGTGACCAACATCAATTTTCTCCTAACACCATAGTAAAGGTTATGAGAAATACTAAATTGATTACCAAAGGAAAAACGCTTTGAACTTCACCAAATTCTCTCAACTATTCTTAAAAGAAATGTTTGGAGATCAGTCTTGAGAATTATTTTGTATGTGGATACTGGGGCTTAAAGGGTTAAAGAGACCCTCTTAGGGTTGTGTGTGTGTGTGTGTGTGTGTGCGTTTGGGGGGGGGGGGGGGGGTAGGCCATGTCCCTGTCAGTATTCAAACCATCTTTATGTCATCTGTCACCATTTCATCTAGTTTCTGTCACTCTTTCGAGGCCATGTTTCTTGCCAGAATTTTACCCCAACAGGGCCTCTCTAAATGGTTAACCTTTTCACCTAAATTCACTTCATTTAAGACATTCAATTTTTTTGTTAAGTCCTAAAAACTGAAAAGTAACATGTGAAAGTACTGCTGAAGAGGTTTCATTTAAATGGTAACACCATAGGATTTTGTGCATAGACTCGAAAGTTAGAACTTCATACTAGATAAATACCACTATGTGAAAGTACTGCTGAAGGGGTTTCATTTGAATGGTAACACCGTAGGATTTCGTGCACAGACTCAAAAGTTAGAACTGCACACTAAATAAAATAATAGTACCATGTGAGAGTACTGCTGAAGAGGTTTCACTTGAATGTTAACACCATAGGATTTCATCCACAGAATCAAAAGTTCGAACTACACACTAAATAAATAGTACCATGTGAAAGTACTGCTAAAAAGGTTTCATTTGAATGGTCACACCATAGGATTTTTGCCCACAGATTTGAAAGTTTGAGTGATGACTCCTAAACTCTGCATACTGTGGTCTAAGAGTTTTTCAGAGTGGAACCTGGGTTAAAGCAGAGTGATAAACAAGACAATAGGCAACTTTTGATACATTAAAATTCAGCATGAAAGCGAGTCTTAGGGGACAAAAACAATGAAAATGAACAAACAGGTTTATTTATTTCCTTTGTTTGTGTCGTCTAAGACTTGCTGTCATGCTGAATTTAATATATCGAAAGTGGCTGTAATAGACAGGGAGAGTGCAGAAAGGGTGGTAGCATCAAGGAATGCCTCAAGGCTCTGTTACCCTCTCCCCTTCTACCTTGCATAAGCTAACCCTGCTGGTTCCCCCTTTTCCTTTGTAATACTTTGTCTCCCCCTGATGAGGCTGTTTTTAATTAAAAAGTTTTGACGTCTTTAACCAATACAGTCGACTCCTGATAATTCTAACCTTCGAGGGAAATAGAAAAAAGTTCAAGTTATCGGGAGTTCGAGTTATTGAGGGTAAAATTATATAGAAAATGACCTGAAGAGAAATGAAAATTGCTTCGAGTTAGTGGGAGGTTCGAGATATAGAGGGTTCGAGTTAGGGGGAGTCGACTGTAATAGCTGCACTGACAAATTCTTCTTTAATATAACGGAAAAAAATTGAAGGTTACCTGAACAATTTTATTTCCACTGGGTAATAGATTGGTTTTCTTTGCTCTCATTTATTTGTAGCCTTTGGCAATGCAAAGACCCTGAGAAATGATAATTCTTCTCGCTTTGTAAGTACAGGTTTTACGATACTGTTTATTCACCATGATTTGGAACTGTGTTTTGGAACTTTTTTCATGTATACTTTTGGTACCTTCAGATTCAGATTAGACTATCAAAATGTAGAGAGTAATATCCTGTTTGTGTGTTAGAAGCACTGCTTTCATTCAGACAGTTTATTAGACAACTTTGTATGATTTCAGGGCAAATACATGGATATCGAATTTGACTTTAAAGGGGATCCTGTTGGGGGAGTCATCACAAAATGTAAGCTCATTTTATTTACCAACAATGAATGCATTGTACAGTCTTTGTCTTTCTTGGTACTCTGTAGTCCTTTGTACGTTGCTACTGTAGTGGCTAATAATTGGTTGCTACGGAAACGTAGGGTTTATTATTTTGAGCAGGTAAGTCCATTCATCCACATGGCTGGTAGCGTGAGTATAAATATAAATATATGGAAGGACTATATTTTAATGTCAGTAAACTGTAATGGAGAGTTTTGGCATCTGTCTCCATATTAACTGTCTGGGTACTTAAAGGCCCAAACATTTCCAATTTAGGACTCCTAGTGTTTTTTTTTGAACTGGGACTTATTGGTTCTGGACACGGACTCTTGATGTTGCAGAAGATGAGTCCCAGGACTCAACATAACTATTTGTAACAAAACCACTGTGGTGTATTGACTTAAGTTGATAAAACCAATTTTTTTGTTTCATAATCCCCCGCTGGTGCAACAATAGCCACATTTTGAAAAAGTGCCCAGTTTCAGAATTTTAAACATCTCAGGTTGTTACTCTTCCGAATTAATTTCCCTTCTTGTTGGCATTTGTTTCTTTTTTAGTTGCTAGATTTATGGGTTTATTTATGGTCAGAGTTTGTGCAATCAGCTAGCATTTTACCTTGTCTTTTTAAAAAGTGTGTAAAATACTGACCAGTTTTCACTTTCTTTGTTGCAGACTTGCTGGAAAAGGTAATGGAGTCGTGAATAAACAGTTTCCTTTGAATTTTGGATGTAATAATTCATAATTAAAGTTTGAAAGCCGAATTCAATAATTGTTTTATTATTCATCCAAAATATTTTTAAGTTCTTAACAAGCTTACCTCCTTGTAGACTTCCTTTTAAACTTCGGCCTATTTTGGGGCACAGTTTCAGGATATAAACACAGGTTCTCTTTAGTCTATTGATCGATTGTCTATTGTCCATGTAGCCTCATTTCCAGTCAAATATTCCATTGATCAACCTCGTTTCCAACCAAGTGTACCATCAAATCTATGGTATATTGCTCGCATCTTTCAAATATGGTAAGCACCATTTTGGCTTGGAAGAATTGCTGTGGGATTGGAGCCAATCAAAAACGGCAAAATGTTTTGAATGAATAATAATTATCAAGATGCTATTGTTATAATAATGTTATAGTTTATCTTAATTTCTCCATACACTTTTCATTGCGTTTAGTCTCGTGTGGTTCACCAAGCTCAAGGGGAGAGGAATTTTCACATTTTTTATCACCTTCTTTCTGGAGGATCAGATGAACTTCTTGGTAAGCTGTACCAGTGGGCTGTTTCTGAATATTTTGTCTAAGAAGCCACACTTAGTATTCAGTGAGACTCAATTAATTCCTGCAAAGATATTGTTCTTCTATATGAGAAGATACATTTCAGGGGCATGGCCAGCCTATAGACCTGTAGGCCCAGGCCTACAACAATTTTTGGTTTGATCACTCACTCTACCTCTTGTAATAAATTATGCATTGTTGGGGTGAGCTAAAAAGCTTAAGAGCTCAAAGTGTTGGTGAGGGCAGCGTGTACTAGTTAAGCGTGCAATTTTGAGGATATGTGGAAATGAAAGTCATCCAGGCCTTCAACTAATCGAAATGCTGGCTACGCCCCTGTATTTAAATGGCAAATTGAGTGCCGTACGGCTTAACTTGTCCCCTGTTTATCTTCGGTCAAGTTCACTTGCAAGGGAGAGCATCCATTAGAGATACACATCATCATCATTATCTTGGTTTGTTTCCCCGTACAGAGCACGAACAAACGTGTTCCCTTTTAGGCTTTCTAGGGTGGACTAGGGGACTTCTTCCTAGTTACAGCTTCCTGCATAATAGGGCGTGTCCTTCCTTCGCGCTCCAAAACAGTTGGCCGTGCAAGAGGCAGTGTGGCCGAGTGGCTGGAACGCTGGACTTGTAATCTGGAGGCCCCAAGTTTAAATCCCACCTTGACCGCTAGCTGGATTTGTTCTCTGTTGTCCCGTGTTGAAATCCTGGGCCATGTTTGTAAAGTAGGCAACTGGTTCGCCTCTTAACAGTTGGGATTCATAACCTTGTCATGTTCGTTTTGAATTATTTGTTTCATTGTCCCTGAAAAGCCCTCTAAGGGGAGAGAATAATTAATTATTTATTTAAATTAAATTAATTTGTTGCTCACATTTCTGTGACCAGCATGGTTTTACGTGAGTTGGTGGTTAGCCCTCGGTTCAACCGTTTCACATCAGGCCTCCCTCAGGGGCTAGGAGAGAGGAGATTTGAGGGTGGAGGCGGGAAGAGTGTTTCTTTCCCTTTGCTCTCGTCACTATTTGTCTCTCTCTTCGCTCTTTCCCCCCGAAACGCCTGATCTGACTCAGGCTACTCAACCTCCAGCCTGGTCTCTGTAAGCTTTTCTACAAGTCCAGCATGGTTAATAACCCTGTTGGGGACTGAAGGCCCGGCTGGCGCCCTCAAGTACTGGGGGCTTATTTATTCTTGTTGACAAACAACCCTATGAGGAAAACTGGAACTATAGTTGACTTCCGAAACTCGAACCCTCGCTAACTCGAACCAAAGTCGATTTCGATTTTCTTTATATACGTTTACCGTAATTTTACCCTCCGCAACTCGAATTCTCGATAACTCGAACCTCCCACTAACTCGAAGTGATTTTTGGTTCCCTTCAGAGCATTTCTGTATAATTTTACCCTCGATAACTCGAACCATTTAAAAGCGCTTGACAAGTTTGGAAAAAACCGTGTACTGAATTTATTTTAGAGCAACCGTGTCAATTTTTTGTCTCTACTTTTTTGTCACTCCAGTTCAAATTCAGTGTCCATTCCTCTATACTTTGTTGTTTAATTGCATTCCCTCCCCATTCATTTGCTTGTTTTCTTATTTCCGGTTATTTGCTTCAAACTCCCGATAACTCGAACTTTTTTCGATTTCCTTAGAAGGTTCGAGTTATCGGGAGTATTATTATTATTATTATTATTATTATTGTTATTAATTTAAACAAAAACTGTGTTTAAACAGGTAAACTGCACCTTGAAAGAGACTGCAACACCTACAATTACCTTAATCAAAGTGGATGCACAAAAGTTGCCACAATTGATGACAGGAAAGATTTCCTTATTGTTGAGGTATGTATTATGGGCTTTGTAAAATGTGTACATTATATTTCCTACCTGAATGCGCTTAGTGAACTGTCAATGCCTCTGACATGAGTAGATGGGGCTAGTTTTAAAAGAAACTTTATTTGCTGTGTCGTAGGGAGAGGTGGGGTGGGGAGGGGGGGGGGGGGGACGCAACATATGTTTTTTTTTTTCGTCTGGAAATTAAAGAGATTGAAAGGCTGACGGGTCAATGCTAGGTCTTTGTCAGAACAAATCGCCCTGATCATAGACTACGAGTAGTCCCCCATTTCTCCTCGGGGATAGTAGAGCTATCAAAACGCGAGCGCGCGTGAAAATCACCCCACGCGAGAAAGGGGAGACGCGGTGGGTGGTCTTTTCTCGCGTGGGGTGATTTTCGCTCGCTCTACTATCCCTGAGGACAAATGGGGGACTACTCGAAGTCTACCCTGATCATGGTATCTAAATTTTCAAAGATGCAACTCAATTATAAAATATTTTGTCAGGACAAAAAATTATGTCCTCAGACCCGTGATATCATAGTCATTATCGACAGTCCGTAGTCTGAGAAAACAGCTGACATTTTGCGACGCCGCCACTGAGGAAGGAGCACAAAAGTTCCATACTGATGACGTGTCACTACCTAGATCTGGGTAGTGCTTCTGATTGGTTGGTCACGGGGAAACCAGTGGTAGAGCGGCAAAATGTCGGCTGTTTTCTCGGTCTAGACAGTCCAAAGTAGAATTAGCGTCTGTAATTTTTGTCGAAGATGTAGCTGTTATTAGAGAGATTTAGAGCATGAACTGTCAGATTCAAGTTGACAATTGCTCAAAATAGAAAATGAGCAGACATGTTGAAAATGCGTCCCCCAAAACAGTCCCACAATGCACTTTGAAACCATCTCGAGCTGGCCTCCCGCGCATCTTCAAAGTGGCTAATTAGCTGGGTTTCTGTAACAAATCTTAGTGTCAGCACGCCAAAAAAAAAAACATGGAGCAATTACCGGTACCCAGGTAAACAGAAAGTTATGCCACTCACCTAGCGCTGGAAGAGCATCTCGTCACAGCTATATCAAAGTAGAACTAACAGTGATTTGTTTGTGTTGTTTCTGTTAGAGAGCGATGGATGTGGTTGGCTTCCGTCCTGATGAGAAAAGTTCAATTTATTCTCTTCTGTCTGCTATCTTAAACTTGGGTAATGTGACATTTGATGAAGGCGATGACCATAGTGCTGGGCACGACTTTGTGTCTCTTTCAAATGGAAAATGTAAGTTGAAGTCTTCAAATTATTTACTTTACCGATTCACACCCCCAAAAAACCTGTGAGGATTTATGATTCTAGTACCACTTGTGACGTCATCAGGTTTAACGCTCAATATGTCTTTGATGTACTTGTAGCAAGGACTAGCCTAGCCTGCGAGCAAGCTCTCCGGGGCACTCTGGCGGCGGGCGGGAAAAGAAAGGAGAGCTTGCAACTACGTCTCTCTCTCTCTGGAATTTGAATTCCACCTCCAATTCCCCTGGGGCTCCCCATCGACTGAGCTGTCAGATTTCCGCCAATCAACGCGAAGCGGAAACGAGCACGAATGTAAACAAACATTGAAAAACACGTGCCAAGGATAATGACGTCATTACTTATGTCATCTCTGCCAATCAGCATTTTGCATCGTTTTTTACAATGCAGATATTCAAATTCCAGAGACGTAGTTGCAAGCTCTTCTTCCTTTTCCCGTCCCGCCGCCAGAGCGCCCCGAAGAGCTTGCTTGCAGGCTAGGACTAGCACAGTCTGTTATGGCGCGGCCTTCTTTATGGGAGGTTCCCACAAAGCACTAGAAAGCAGTAGAAAAAATATTGCAAAGGTACAGCAGTCGTGTTTTGGTTTGGTCCAGCTATTTTTGAACTTTTGGGCATTCTCATTGTGATTTTACTTGAAATTCTCTAACTCTTTAGATTTGGACTGGACTTGTGAAATGTTACAGTGTGGTGCTCACTTACTGCAGAACGCTCTGACGAAGAGAACTGTGGAAGCTGGAAATGAAAAGATGACCACTCCTCTAACAGCAGCCCAGGTGGGTGTCCACTACTGTCGTGCCATTGCAATTATAAGGGGACATTCCGTCATGGTGACCGGTCGTTTCGCCCACGAGTTTTGCTAGCCTCCCGTTCGCTACGTCTTATGTCGTTCCGCTAAGAAGCGAAACAAGCACTGCGCATTTATATGCTTCGTTCTCTCAGCCATGATACAAAAAAGTGCGTCTCGCATGTATGTGTCCTCGTTCTTTGAGCCACTAATCAGGTGAAAGCAGTTAAGGAACTGACCCAACACGTACGCGAAATGACTTCAGAAGTTAGCGAACAGGACGTTGGCGAAACGACTCGTAGGCGAAACGACTGTAAACTTCCTTCATTAGGGCAGTGGGGTAAGGGAGGGTGTTAGCTAAATCACTTGATATGTCTGCCAAATATTTCCTGACCCCCTCCTACAGCGAACAAAAATTTCACAACCCATCCCCAGACTGCACCCCGACTATTACCCCTATAGGGGCTTACTGGTCGTTTCGGTACAAGACGTTTCGATACAAGCTGAATCATTCGAGGTGTAATTAGCCTCACGTACCTGGCTTAAAGATCGAGGAATATGTTCGTATCGAAACGACTTGCATCGTAACGATTTTGAATCGAAACGACCGGTTTCCCTACAGGGTATCCTAATATATTGCAACTCCCCCAAACACATCATTTTGCCGAACCTCTATGTGAAACTAATTGAAAGCCCCTTATATGAACCACTTGGGCCAAGGCCAAACGTCGAACTTTTAGTGAGACGGACCAAACTCAATTTAGGACGACCCAAACTAATTTGGGTCGACCTAAATTAAGTTAAGATCGTCTGTTGGGTCAGACGTCAAACTTAGGACGCGTCGAACCAATCAACTGAATCAGAGCAAAAAACAATTTTAATAAATGTTTCCCCGAACGAGGCTAAATATACATTATCATACAAATTTTTAATGTATTAGTTTAGTTCGTCGCATGTGAAGATCGACGTTTGTTTCGAGAACGATCTTCAGACGTTCTAGCCGTCTGAACCAGACGGATAGAACGTGTTGGACGATCCAAACTCATACTGACCCAGACGCCAAACTTTTCATGAAATTAACTCGCTAAGTTTGGTTCGTCTCATTAACCCATTCGCTCCTGGAGATTTTGCCGAAAAACGTGTTTTGAAGCTAGTCGAGTGGTTTTCTGGTCACTGTCGTGCTATAAAGAGCTAAAACTTACCACAAACCGGTTTACAGGTCGTACACTTGGCGGCCTTCTGATCCAGATGCAAAATATCAGCTTGCGAAGTTCGGGCATGCGCAGAAAGCAAAATTTCGACATAGTTTTTGGGTTTAAAAGTGACACAGCAGTCTTGACTTTTACTTTTCGCTTTCTCTCCTCCCTTCTTTTTTCGCTTTTCTTGCCTCATTTTTTTTTCTCTTGCTGGGCATTTAGTAGGCTTCATTTTGGTGGGAAGAGTTTTTAGGAAAGCTCTTAGGATCTTAGGATTAGGTGAAAGGAAAGGTAGGTGGGTAATGGACCAAGATTTTCATGGAGATTTTCAGGTCCTTGTCACGTGGTTTTTTGCTTCTTTCTCCGGTGTCCTTGACTGAATTGTGCTCATTCTGGTATGGTTTGAAAGATCTCTTCACTCTACACAAGTTAGCGAAGAAAGTTGTCCTTGACCGTTAAAACTGATGACGTCACAAAGGGTAGAAAGGACCTGGATCCGCACGGGCGGTTACGGGCGGTTCAGGGGCGAATGGGTTAAAAGTTCGACGTTTGGCCTAGGCCTAACAATTCACTTGATCATGCATTCTCCATCCATTGTGGTATTAATTGTTGTTTAGTCTGATGATTATCTTTTTCTCGTAGGCTTACTATGCACGAGATGCTCTTTCTAAAGCCACTTACAGACGGATGTTTTCTTGGTTAATCCAAAGAGTCAACGACAGTATTAAGGTGGCTCGATACAATAGTTCTATAACGACACCTTCCATCTTTGAATCTCTCACTACTTAAAAAAATTGATCTATTATAACACATGTATTACACATAGACTTAACTAACATGATATTATTCTTTGGGCGATCGGAATAAATGTCACGTTGCAATTACGTCACAATCGTTTTAGCAAAGCCCTTATCGACCTGAATTTTGGAAATTCTCTTCGCTGCGCATACTCTGGGTGCTTGTCTTCCGTTAAGCGAGGTTTAACAGAAATCTATGAGAGGAATTTTGAGGTGTCTTGGAATTTCCAAAAAAGGGTATAAATTACGCAAGAACTGAAGACTGGACTTAATGCAGACAAATTTGCTAATTTTTGGATGTTTCCGGATAGGTTTTATCGCTCGTTCGTTTTCCAAATGACGCTTATACACTCTACAATCGGCTAAACGCAAGTAGACTTGCGCGATTTCGAAAAAAACCCGAAAACATGTGAATCGGGGTAAAACGCAATGCTGACCTCTTTTTGTAATTTCTAAGGTTACTTTCACGAAAACAGCGATTAAACCAAAATTCGGCGATAGATTTTCTTTCAGTGCTGCAATACATCATTGCACTATAAATTGCCCGATTTTCGTATCCATTGAAACATTTTAAGTTGCTTAACGAAGGCGCAAAATTGAGTAGGTATTGAAGCGATGTGATAGTTTTGGATAATTTTTTGCTTTGGGATTTCCAATTGTCTCAAGTTTAGCACAACGTCAAATTCTCATGCAGCACGCAAGAATTTATTGCGCTTATCATCATCATCGTTGTCGTTGTCGTCACAGGATCGCCTCCACCACTACTACTAGCTCCGTCATCACCACTTTCAACAACACTATAACTCTCATCATCATCATCATCCATCATAAGAGCTACAATGTGGAAACCCTGTTATTGAACCGATTACTGACTTGCTTACTCATTCTCATCCTCCTCCTCCTCACCATCATCATCATCACCACTATCATCTTCATCGTCATCGTCACCATTACCATCGTCATCATTATCATCACCATCATCATCACTGTCATCATTATCATCATCGTCATCGTTATCGTCACCATCATCATCGTTATCATTATCATTATCATCATCATCATCAACGTCATCATCATCATCATCATCATCATCATCATCATTATTATTATTATTATTATCATCATCATCATTATTGTTATTATTATCATCATCATCATCATCGTTATCATCATCGTCATAACCATCATCATCATTATCATTATCATTATCATCATTACCAACATTTATCATTATCAACAATCTTGAAATCATATTGGTCATGTTCATGAAGACGTTTCATACGTTATTATCTTTAGATGATAATAAACCAAATTTGTCATGTTAACTCATATTTAAGTTTCTATTTATCAGGTGAAAAAGAGGGGTAAAAGAAAAGTTATTGGTGTCCTTGACATTTATGGATTTGAGATATTTAAGGTATGAACCAAGAGTGATGAAAAATAACATTCTACTTTCTGTAAGTTTTTCTGCAATTCTTAACTTTGGCAGAGTCGGCATTTTCTTAGCAAAACTTTACATTTAAGTGTTTTTTCGAAGCTTTAGATTTAAATTTCTCCTAAAATAAAGTTGGAAATCATCATTGCCCTGGTTACAACAATGCTGAAAATGTTTAAATGACGGTGTTGTTTGTTTCAAGTCAGGTTTTAAATTCTGAATCTGGGACGTTTTCAGTTTTATACGATTTTCACGACCTAGAATCCTATTGTTGTAGTTAATCGTGTTTGCCCTGGGTATTAGGCGATCCCAAAATCACCAATGTTGGGAAATATTTGTGAGAGCTTGTTTTACATTTTACAGCATTTTACGTGTTTAGTCAAAAGAATTGATATGTTTCCTTTCAGACTAACAGTTTTGAACAGTTTATCATCAACTACTGCAACGAGAAGCTACAGCAGATTTTTATTGAGTTGACTCTTCAGTCAGAACAGGAGGAGTATGTTAGAGAGGTGGGAACACTCACGTGCAAACTACCAACCTACCCCTCCCCTAATTCAACTTTTTGCCCTAAGTGAGAGGCTAGTGTTAACGTTGGAGTAGGGGAGGGGTAGGTTGGAATTTTCCACTTATACTGGTCCAAAATCTGCTTTACTGTGTTTTGTTCCAATTACAGACTGTTTGAACTAAAATACGTTGAATTGCTTTGACAGGGGATTGAGTGGACGACCATAGAGTACTTTAACAATGCTATCATCTGTGACTTGATCGAAAAGGTAAGCGAAGATCGACAGTTGTCCCGTTCTGAAATCCTTTTTCTCTGTGATAAGGCAGTGAGGGATTTTTACGCGCACTCACCAACGTGCTTAAGCTCCGTGCAAACGTATGCAACATTGTTGGGTGTTCCATTTTGCGTCCGTTTGTACACACCGTTGCATGTAGTTTGTAATTTTTTGTAATTTGTTTACCCACGAAGCACTTAGGAGTTCTTATAAATTCGTTTAACCGTGCGTTCCAGATCGAGTTGGAATTTGGAAGTGTTGGTTTTTAAAGAGAGGGGAAAACCGGAGTACCCGGAGAAAAACCTCCCGGAGCAAAGGAGAAAATCAACAACAAACTTGACCCACATATGGCGTCGACGCCGGGATTTGAACCCAGGCCAGATTGGTGGGAGGCGAGTGCTATCACCACTACGCCACTCTAGCTCCCCCTGCGTCACCTTTGCTCCCCGTGCGCCACCCTTGTTGCGTGTTGTTGGGAGTTGTTGCGCAAAGTTTGAAACCGGTCAAACTTTTTAGCTACGTGCAAACTGACGCAACAACTCCCAACAATGTTGCTTCCGTTTGCACGGGGCTTTACACTCTGTTTGATTCAGCATTTGTAATGGTTTGATAAGTTTATGGGCTCTGCTGTAAGTTTCTAATCAGAAAGCTTTAGGAAGCTTCATTGTAATTTTGATTCACCAGAAAAGTTAGCTGTGTTGTCTTTATTGAGGGAGGTTAAGCCCTCTCGCGATCGGAAAATGATAAACTCCTAACATTTGATAACTCGTTTCCACCACTACGATATTAACAAGACTCGAAGTAGAATAACGACAGCTATCACGTTTTCCCGCCAAAGTGACGCTGGTTCACGCGCGAGCAATACTCAGTATTGAGAAAATCTCGTACTCGTAGTGGTTTTCGTCCGCGATTCTAAAGCTCTCTAATATGAATGCTTTGAGAGATTTAACATTCTCCCTTGATTGTTCGTGTGGATTCAGAGTGGGCTTCCTGTGGTGTCACCGACTAGGTGTGGCTATTGCACTTGAGGCCACCTGTGCAACAATAAGCCCGTATTTCAAGAGGTTATGTTACGCTATTTGCTGTGTTTTGAAAAAGCATCAATTCAATTCCAAAAATAATGATCCTGTTTTGTTGTTGAAGACCATATTTACCGTAAATCCTCTATTTTTAGCCCCCTCTCTAATAAGCCCCCGCCCTTTTCAGGGGAAGAAAGTTAATAAGCCCCCCCTCCTCTCCCTTAATTATTCTTCACTGATAAATGAGAGACTGTATTAATCAATCACGACTGTAAAACTTCGTGTGGACTGACCTGGGAAGTTTAGTTACTAACTGGAAGTTCAGA
Organism: Porites cylindrica; assembly: GCA_964035525.1. Classification (NCBI taxonomy): domain Eukaryota; kingdom Metazoa; phylum Cnidaria; class Anthozoa; order Scleractinia; family Poritidae; genus Porites; species Porites cylindrica. The sequence continues at coordinate 7,016,098 of OZ037777.1, read as the reverse complement.
TTTGATTCTGACACTCAACTTTCTTGTTCTTGAACTTCTCCTCTTTGTATTCTAGTTCTTCATGGAGAACTGATACAAAGGTCTTTTCTAAATTAACTAAGCCCCCCGTCTCTATTAAGCCACCCCCTCTAATGGGCTTGAAATAAATAAGCCCCCCGGGGGGACTGATAGAGGATTTACGGTAGGTATAGAAACTGTTTTTTGTCGTATGTTGCATCGAATGACAAGGATGGAAATGCATTTTTTAAAATGCTATCACCGGGAGCAGAGGAGTTCAGTTTGAATTAGATAATAAAGAATCTCTTACCTCTTTGATTGATCTTACTTCTCTCGGCACTTCGTGCCTTGCTCGGAAAGCTTCGCTTTCCGAAGACGCTCCGCCGAAGGCAAACGAAAAAGCCCACGAGCGCTTTATTTAGCGGTTGTTATGTTTCAAAATAATGGCGGTCGGAAAGAAACGTTGAGCGAAAGGGAAGATCGAAGGGAATTTTTTAACGGTTAAACCACCCAGAATGATCACACACGGCTAACTAACACACGGAGAATTAACAGATTACAGCAATCAAAGAGGTAAGAGATTCTTTATTATCTAATTCAAACTGAACTCCTCTGCTCCCTGTGATGCTGTGCCTGCAAAAATCACCTAAAACATTTTTGGAAGGTGCTCCCTGATAAAATTTGTTTCAAATCTTCTTCATAACCTTACAGGAGTATTTTGCGCATGGGTAAAGGTACCAAGTAATGACTTCAGCAAAGAATTGAACCAAAACAGCAGTATCCTCGTAATAAAGCCCCTTTAATTTGCCACAGAAAATTCCTCGTTGAATTCATTGCATCACCTTTACTTATGTAGTCACCACCTATAATTCCTACAAATACATAGCCTGCGTAGCAAGCGTTTCCGTACGGTTTCAGCGCAAAGAAGGAGGAACGAGCGTCGAAGACCGCGTGAAAAATGGCGCAAGTAAAAGAGCGGGGAGGGGGTGGGGAAGAAAGGTATCTCTCCGCTCGTTCCATTTCTCGCAGTGCCAAAACCGAAAATTCCGTTCCTCGGTAGACTGCGAGCAGTCTCTTATTTTTCTTTGCGAGGTTACTGCACGCGAATCCTAAGCACGTGAGTTGCGAATTAAGCTGCGAGCCACGAGAAATGAGGGCGTAAGCCCGAGAAGAAAAAATAACTCAATCCGTTATTGTAATAACAACGTCGTGGTTTGCAATCGCGCTGGATGAGATAAGAACTAGACGGATTTTAAGAGAAAAGGCTGACTGCAAGCAGTCTAGTTCCTCGGTCTTTCTGTGCTCCGAAACCAAACGGAAATGCTTGCTACGCAGGCTAACAAATACAATACTGTGTTACTTTATCTATTTTTTTTTTATTTTTAAGGTTAACGAGTTGTCTAATCTTTCTTAGTTTGATCAACTTTATGCTTTGTTTTAGAGCTGTTTCTTCCCTAGAAACTTTGGTTTGCGCAGAGCTTTGAGTCAAGACAACCTTGTTAGTTTTTTAATCCACATAAGTTGTACTGTGCACTTGAACTAATTCGTACTGCACTTGAACTAATTCTTATCGTGGCAGTGATATTTTTAGATATTCGTCTTAAAAGGTTTTTATTTTTCCTTAGAGTCATGTTGGTATCATAGCTCTGCTAGATGAGGAATGTTTAAGACCAGGAGAAGTGAGTAAACATTTTAAATGCTGTAAAATTTCCTTGATAATAGGTTCCGCTGGATTCCGCATGCAATAAAACAAAATTCTGATTCTTCATTTGATATAATTTTTTTGGTTTTAATTCTAAGTGTCTATTTTACTCGTTTGTTATTCCTCCGATGGAAAACGTTTTGCGAAGGATTTGCCTTAGAAAACTTCGGGGAACCAGGGCCAGACTGGAGCCTTTCAGTTTAGCGAGTTCGCATCACTGAGGTTTGGTTAAGAATCAGTGATTTTCATGAGCGGCCCTCAATATTCAAATATGAACATTTACAAATGATTTCCTCTCGATTTACCAGCTTGCGAAATTCACCACCCGCACCTGTGCCAGCAGAACCTTTCTTTCGCTTGCTCGATTTCAGAGTACTCCAGAAAGACCATGCATGAATCGAGTAAGATAAAGATACGTATATATAGTTTCGTACCTAAAGCCCCTGCGCTTGCTACAGCGGGCTCAGTTATGACCATCGGAGCAAGATTGACTACTCCAGACTGCGGCAAAGTGATTCAGGCAGAGCCTCTTTTTCTCATCCTTGATCAAAAAGAAGAAAAAAGGAGGCGTACCTGGCTTGGATTTCCCCAATTTATGGCGTGGGTACCTTATACTTATGTTAGAGACGCTTCAGATTTAGAGGTCATTGGCGTTGTGATATAGTAACATTGTTTGTGTTTTGTTAGGTGAGCGATGAGACATTTATAGCCAAACTCAACAAACACTGCATTGGGCATGCGCACTTTGAGAGCAGAGCCAGTAAGCAGTTTCTATCCGACATGTCCTTGCCTCACGACTGCTTCAGATTAAAACATTACGCTGGAAGTGTAAGTGTGTAAGACGAGTAGATCAGCAGGAATGTTGAAATCTTAAAGACGATAAGAACATTTTTCAATGAAGTGTAGCAAAACCAAAGTGATAACCTTTCTGCGGGCTGCATGGTCAGTCACGTGATTCAAAAACACCTCGGTGGCACGCAAAAAACGCATTGGGTCAAGACTAGCAAAGTGGTTACGTTGGTGAAAATGGTAATTTATATTGTTTGTCTTATCTCAGTGTGTTTCTCGCGTTCCGGAGGCTGAACTTATGAAGGGAGTTATATTGGTTAGGCAACTCAGGGTTAAGTCATTTTTCTTCATTTCCTTGCACTAAAGCCTGTAACAAGACACCCGTGTGTCCAGAAAGAAGGTTACGCGTCACCACATGGTTTATTGTGCCACATGAGTGATCAGTTGCAAAGGGCTGATTACTCTCAGTTGTCAATCGTAATACACGACAAAGTCCGTAGAAAAACCGGAGTGAGCAAGTCAAGATTGATTTTAGCGTTACCCCAGATAAGTCGAGGACGTAGCTTGATATTTTTCAGCTAATCATAGAGCGGTGCGGTGCCAAACCTAAAGAAATGAGCCATTATCAAGTTGTGGTTACTCGTTCTGCCTTGTCTTCCCTAGTAAGGGGCAAGTATAGAAGAGAATAGTTCAAGTAATTTACTTGCCCGTTGTGTAGATAGCAGCCTTGCACACTTAAGGTGGCTGAACACAGTTTCTATAGAATTGCTTTATTCCAACCTTAGCCTCCTAATTTTGCAGTATTACATTGCTTTTCTTTTATTTAATTTTCTCCAGGTGACCTACTGTGCAGCTGGTTTTGTAGATAAGAACAATGATTTGCTATTTAGAGATCTTTCACAGTGTATGTATGCCTGCGGCCATCCACTGGCCCAGACTCTCTTTCCAGAAGGTAAGTCAGATTAGGGTTTTGTGCTTCTTGATTCTACTGTATCAAAGCCGGTATATGTATCAAGAACCTTCGACATCTGTCTTGACATGTTTGAGGGACAGTATCACTGAAGTTAACTATTTTCAATTACACGCTATAAAACTGAACGTTATCGGAGAATAGTCTGTTCATTAACATTCTATTTTCTCCGTAGAGATCCTTAAACGCGGGTAGGAAACCGCAGGGGATTTAAACCCGGTGTACGGCCGCCCCAGCTCCCTCCTCCGATTTTTTTAGGGAGCTTAAGCGACGGCGACGGCAACGAAAACGGCAAAACCCCAATAGGTTTAGATTGGCAAAATAAGAACTTTGCACATGCATCACGCTTTTGTTTACATTTCTTAGCCGTCGTTGCACGACTACAACGTGATAGTGCCTAATTTCTGGTTTTGTCGAGGAAGGGAACACGAAAAAACAATTTTCTTTTTCTTTTCCTGAACTTTAATACAGTCCTTTAGAATTCAACTCCACAGAAGTTTGCCAACATTTGACGAATTAAGCGAGATGGAATAAGCGCGATAAAGTTTGAGGCAGCGCGAATTCTTTTTTTAAGTGACGTTTTCGTCGCCGTCGTCGTTGTTTGAGCTCCCTTTTGTTGGAGGGGAGGGGATGGCTGTACACAGGCTAGGGATTCATTGACTGCTAGCGCAAGGGGGTGGGTCAGGACGCTCGCTTGCGCGCTCGTTGAATTCCTGGGAAGACTATAGAAGAAATAGCTTCAAAAAAAAAAAACAAAATCACGGTTTTATGACAAAAAAGTGTCTCACGCCAAGCGCAAAGAACAAAACCCCAATTTCAGTCTTTTATGTAAAATTCCTTTATTTTATCCATGCGTGTCTTGCTGGGCTGTGTAGGTGCTCGTTCCCTTGTTAAGCGGTTACTTTTTATTTCACGCAACAACTGCATAAGGCTAAATTGCGTTGTAAAGCTTCTTTACTAGGGAGCTAAAGCAAAGGAGTTTTTGAGCAACGCTCGTCAACCGGAAATGAGGCCTTTCCTTTCAATATACCTTGACGCTACCAAATTTGTATTGCTAAGTATCTTTTCTTTTATAGAGACGAACAGCCTGAAAATATGGGTAAAACAACTGCCTAAGAATGCAGAAGGTCCATTTCCGGTTTACGTGCGTCGTTCAAAAACGTCTTTGCTTGAGCTCCCTAATAACTGTTGCATTTGTTTCAGGATGTCCCACCAAAGCCTCAAAAAAGAGACCTCCTACAACGGGAACTCAGTTTAAGGTGTGTCTTGAACTAAAACCTGCAGTACTCGTCAAAAATCTTGAAACACCTGTGTGCGTTTCCCCTTCCCCGATGTTGATTTAGGCATTACAGTCGTCTCAATGCTTCAAAATACGCGTGGCTCAACATCGGGGAAGGAGAGGGGCACATTTGAGTGAGAAGAATGGTGTGAAGAGTGAATGTAAGAAATTTTCGAGAAAGTTCAAGAGAAACGGTTTGTGTTTCAACGATTTGTGACGAGTATTGTGGCCGCGGTTGGTCAAACGTTGGGTAGCGCTCTCCACAGGATAAATCACTATCCAGCGGATAAGTATTAGGGAAACCAATTGCATTATCCACTTAATCGGGTGGAGACCGTTGTCTAGTTTTCGAACAACTGGGGCCTGGTTTCATAATAATCGTCTGGACCCTGAGCAGAAATGTTGCAGGAAATGGAAGCGAAGAGAAAGAAGAAGGATATTTGGTAGTTTTATGTCAGCTTTGGGAGACATGTAAATAACTTTTAGATAGGTAGGACGCTAAAGATTTGCAGCCATTTAAGGGCTTTTGTGGAAGCGTGTGTGGCGGAGTGGCTAAGAACTCGAATTCCGGATCTGGAGGTCCAGGGTTCAAGCCTCGCCCGTCGCGTTGTTTCCTCAGATAAGGAACTTTACTACACTTTGTCTCTCTTCACCCAGGAGTATAAATGGGTACCGGCGACATACTGCTGGGGGGTAACCCTGCGATGGACTAGCATCCCGTCCAGGGTGGAGTAGCAATACCCCTAGGCATGCTTCATGCTAAGGAAACCGGGGTAAACTCTGGCCGTTTGGGCCTTTTTCTCGTGTGCGCCTTTACCTTTTTACCCTACCTTGAAGGGTTTTAACAGTTTCGTTTGTTCCCCACACAGGTTTCGGTGTCAGAGCTGATGAAGAATCTCAAAAGCAAGAACCCACATTACATCAGATGCATCAAGGTCTGATTATTACAGCTCTGCTTGTGAGATCAACGTAACTTATTCCTTCAGTACTGATACAAGCTTAAATCTAGTGGAGAGGCCATGACTATTTAGTACAGGAGGTTATTGGTCGATTCGTCCACAGTAGCATCTCTTTTGCCCTTTAGTGAAGGCAAGCTAAATTCGCTGGACGAGTCTATTTGTGGACAGACTGGATCTGAGCGAATTAACTTGAAAAAGGGCAAAAGTGATGGCAATCTGTGTTAATTTAGCTGTCTTCTTTTTGCAGCCAAACGACAAAAAAGTAGCAGGGCTGTTTGATGACAAACTGGTCAGACACCAGGTCCGATATCTTGGGTAAGGAATTAACCATTTTGAGGTAATGGTAATGATAATGATAATAATAATAGTAATGATAATAATAATAATGAGAAGAAGAAGAAGGAGGAGGAGGAGGAGGACGACGACGACGACGTAATTTTGTGGAATTGTACGATGGGACTGTTTGCTTCTTTTATTGGCTATAAGGTGGATAGACTGGATTTTTTAGGGGGAATACCTCTAAAGTTTGAAAATTTACCACGTTGGCGTTAACAAAGGGTATCGGAAAAAAAAGACCACAGCTGTATTATATATGGATGAAAATTTTTTCGTGATCTATGTTTCATTGACATCGGAGTTGCCAAGGCAACGTAATGACGTTATTACCATATTTACTTGCCTTTGTATTTCTCGCCACTAGGATTTTTTTTTCAGAAATGGCTTGAGGGAGTTTGTACCTCCTCCCTCAGTTGCCTCGATTATGGCAAAGTTTTAACAAATTCTAAGGGATCGTTTTGGAAATATTTTGAAAAAAAGTTTTAAAGGTCATAAAAGAAGCGAATAAACATGCTAATTAAATTTGGGCTTCAAATGTCACCAATTTTCCCCCCAGAATTTGTGTTTACAAATGAGCGTCCTCATTATTCACTGGCATTGTGTTCAAGTTTCATATGCACGTGCACAACTTTAGCATAAAACTAATTTGCATTCAATACTACCCTCGATTACTTTCCGAAGAAATCTCCGAAGTATGCTAATGAAGCAGAAATTGTGAAGACAGTGTCTGTAGCGTCACTTTTTCATCAAGTGGGACGCAGTGATATATCGCTATACAAAAAACGTTATTAGCATTTATGTTTTTACGTTTCCTTTCTGCATCACATATGCTCATTCACCTTATTTTCTTTGGTACAGAGACCCCTGAACATGACCGGAAAGTTATCGAGGGTTCTCTTGAATGTAAGTTGGTTTTTTGCTGAAGCTGTGCACGTGCATATGTAAAACATGGATCGTAACAAATTTTCATCTTTATATATAGTACAGATGTGGTCTCCTTCTTCCAACATAAAATAGAAAAAAACTGTGGACCGTGCAGAGAACGATATTCTTGCTATATATATCAGTATATATTTTTCTTTCAAAGGTTGATGGAAAACATTCGGGTCAGAAGAGCTGGTTTTGCCTTCAGGCAGGAATATGATTTAGCGCTTCAGAGGTGAGTAGTCTGCCTTGATCACTACAAATGCCTTTTAATTCGGTGTGGAGAACCAAGTGGTACGTCTTTCATCATCAGCGATCAAAGAGCAAACGTGGTAAATCTGGTCGTTAGTTCGATCATGAGGTGGGATTGATCGAGTGACGAACCTGTAACGTGCATTTTGACTTATAGTCACGCCAGGACAAACGTAACCCCCCCCCCCCCCCCCCATCGCCATAGCTTCCATTAATGAATCGGTTATTTGAAGAATTAATCCGTTAATCGTTGCCGTAACCAGTCTCAAATTCAAATTTGCATTCCTGCATGCGTAATAAGCCGTGAATTTTTACGATAACTTCCCTGTATTCGGTCAGATTGAACAATCTTTGAATGGACAAAATTGCTTTCGAGTCATTTACATCAAATTCAAGAAAACTGAGCCGGCAGAAATTTCATAACTACCTGACGTGTGAATTCACTGCTTATAGCGCCTGCAGGAATACAGAGATGAATCTGAAATTCACAACTACCAACGGATTAAACTTTCGAATAATAAATTCATTAAGAGAATCGTGCGCTTGATCTGGATTGGCTGTAAAATCTGCCAGAAATGGAATCATGACCGTCTTGGAGCTGGCTGGATGAATTGACCACTTAAGGCTATCGGTAGACTGGGAGCAAGTACTACAACCTTCATGTGCGACCATGCCTCGTAAGCGACCACCAAATCTTGGCATTTTAAGGGCCTGTTTACATGATGGTGGGGGACCCCAGGTAGGTGAGGTTAGCCTGCGTGGCTAATCCCCCTCCCCTTTTTCCCTTCCTCCCTATCCCCTACCCCCTACCCCTTTCGACGCCTGCTACGCAGGCTAGGTGAGGTAACCCGCGTAGGTGGGGTAACCCGCCTGTCCATACAATCTCTCATTTTAATGTGATCACGTTTACATGTTAGGTGGGGTAACCCGCCACATGTTACCTCACATACCTGGGGTCCCCCACCCTCATGTAAACAGGCCCTAAGTGGTCGCTTACGGGAGTTCCGACTATGCGCCTTAAGCAAGACACGTGTGTGACTTTTATCAATAAACGTAGGACTCACTATGTAATATAATGCTCGCCATTTTTCATCATCTGGCTTAGCCTCCACGCGGGCATTGTAAGGGCTTCGTCACGCGGATTGCGTGACGAGTCAAAGAACGTCTGCGTGAGAGGCTACATATAGCTAAGCCGGCAAACTTCCTTCTGCTTCTGTTCTTCAGATACAAGATGCTCTGCAAAAAAACCTGGCCCAACTGGGTGGGCATGCCGAAAGAAGGCGTTAAAGAGCTGTTCAAGGTAATGCATTTTAGGGGCGGCGAACAAGTAGCTTTCTCCAAGCTACTGTAGCCATAAGTTGATCTTACCATGATTGTTTCTTGTAGAGTTTGAATATCAAGCCAACGGCATACGCCTACGGAAGAACCAAGATCTTCATAAGGAACCCACGAACGGTAAGAAGCGTAAACGAAGAGTTGGGTGTGCTATTGCCCTACTGTTTTTAAACTGAAAATGTGTTGCGTGGAGCTTTTGCTTAAAGGAGTGCTTTGCACGCGCCTCGGCAATAAAGGACCTATGATACACTTCTTTGTCTGTTCATAGGCCTGACGGCTATCCCATGCTAATCAGAAACAGCTCGGGTGATATGGCTTTGCGCATGCGTCAGGTACTGACCAGGCCTTGAGTTGGTGTACCTGTGGCACTTGCTCTTATTCAGGTTGTCGTACTGTTTTTAGCATGCTTGTACCTTATTTTCTGTACGTCTCAGACGTCGTAGATGCCTTGTGGTATATAAACGGCCATCCTTGCCTTCCGAGCACCATTCTGTTCTTTTCTCAGTTAGCCGGCGAGAAAGCTCTCCAGTTTGAGTGGCGGCGAAGCTTATTTCCCTTTCGTAAACGGTCGTCGCCATTTTTAACGGTCGATGCCATCATTGGTTATCAAGGCTTCAGTCATGATAGATGTAATAAATTCCCTGGACTAAGTTACAATAAGGCAAATAATACGTTTTGAATAGTCTTAGAAAGAACGACGTTGAAACCCAAGTTGAATTTACGTTTAAAGTTATGGAAAGGGCTAGTGTCACCTGTTATTGCTGTATCAGTTAAAAAAAAACAGTTTGCTAGTTAAAGTTCTTAAATTGTTCGGAATTTTGGCGGGTCTTTGTGGTTGTGTAATGCTAAGGGAGAAAGATTATGATACGAAAGGTCCGGGTTCGACCGTGGATTGCGATCTTCCTCCTTTTTAATAGGAACACTCTCAATAATAGGTCAAAATTTTTTAATGTCTTAAAGATGGCGGCGAGCGTAAACGGAAGGGAAATTTGCGGCGGTGAAGCGAGCTGCGCGACAACGCGTGAGCGAGCGGCAAAGCCTCGCGAGTCTCTGGCGTGTCCTTTCACGTGTCACTCGCGCGTGACTTCTTGCTTGCAGGAAGTTTGCGTGAAGCTTTGTGCATTTCACTACTGGTTAGTTACAAATATGCCGACACATCTCTTTGTTCCTCAGTTGTTCGATCTGGAAGAAAGACGTAAACAAGGAATGCATCGCGTAGCTGTTCTCATTCAGAAGATTTTTAGAGGTTGGAGGCAACAAAAACAGGTTTGTTGATTGAATCTCGTGGAAAAATGTGTTTAGTCGCCACTATCTATGTAGCCTACGAACAGCAGACGTATTTCCGGTCGTCGCATACGTTCGCTGTTCGCAGGCTACTATCTGTCTATTCCACAATTGTTTCTGGAATCGTTACTGGGAACTCGCTAGTCAGTTATTAGGGACTTTACGATCCAACGACGCGACAGCAACGAGAACGTCGCTTAAAAAGTAAATTTGCGTTCTTTTAGTCTTTATCGCGATTATTCCTACTTACTCACTTTGTCAAGTGCACGCGAACCCTCCTGAATTTGAATTCCAAAGGACCATATTCAAGTTCAGAAAGCGAAATAAAATTTCGTCGTTGCCTGTTTACGTTCTCCACAAAACACGAAATTGGGCATTTTCACGTTGTAGTCGCTCAAAAACAGCAAAGAAATATACAAAAAAGCGTGACGCACGTACAAAGTTGTTTTGCTTATTAAATCTATTGTTTTTTAGACGTTCTCGTTGCCATCGCGTCGTTAAATCTTAAAGTCCCTAATGGCCAATTTCCTTGTCCTTTGTAACAGTCCCAGAAGTCTTTGCGAAAATTAACCGAACCCAGTTTCTTTCTCGTTTTTAAAGTGGCGAATGCGGTATAAGGGAGTTTTTGAGCGATGCACGTCAACCGGAAGTGGACCTTTTGAACTCTTCGGCCGTGATTTTAAGAAAATTCTTCGGCAAATCGTCTTCTTAAGAGTAACGTCACTTAGCAATACAAATTTGGTATCCTTAGGGCTTATTAAAAGAGAAAAACGCTCACTTCGGCGGTTGCTGTGCGTCGCTGAAAAACATCGTCAAAAACTCCCTTTTATTACATGTAGGACACTAATCATACTCTGCGACACTTGGAACTTAGAAATAAAATAACATAATTTGAAAAGACCCTATTAATCACCATTTGGTCGGGTTTCAAATAGTGCCAGTTTGCGAATGTGTCAGATCAAAAGTCTTTTTAGTCGTTTTATACGAAGTTAATATTCTGTTCTGATCCACAGTATCGAAAGATGAAAGAAAGTGAAATTATTATCGCCAAGTACTATCGTGGATTCAGGGTAAGTCTACTAAAAAAATTGGAGTAAAACCAAGTGATTTCCGAGGACCTTTGCACACGCTAATTGTAGAGTGTTGTTGTCATTAACGTTGACTAGAGAACAAGATATTATGCACTTCTCTTGTTGCGGCCAATGTAAGGAGTGATTTTCCTAATTTGTTTGTATGGCCAGAAAAAATCAAGATTGCTCGAGATCCAGATCGGATCAGTATTAGAGTCTGGCAAACTTCCCACCCACCCCTCCCATGACCCAACATTTTTCCCTGAGTGAGAAGTGAGTGTCAACGTTGGCCCAGGAGAGGAGTAGGTGGGTATTTTCCCAGAGTTTCTTCTTCTCGCTGTCCTGCACTTTTTAAGGTAGCTGCTGACGTGGCGGTGGTGAAGAGGGAAGTAGCGCCCGCACCTCCTGACATTAAGGTGCTTCTTGTACTAAGCCCTGTCATTTGATCATAAATTGCTTAGGATCGACATCAGTATCAAAGAACGAGGAATGCTGCCATTGTAATCGCTTCTTTCTGCCGTGGATGGAAGGTGAGTGTTGTTTACCTTGAACAGCATAGTAAACAGTACCTCATGAAGGTACTGTTTTGTAGATTTCATTTGAATGGTCACACTATAGGATTTTTTTCACAGACTCAAAACTGAGAACTACGTTGTTCATCATAATAAACAGCACCAAGGGAAAGTATTGCTCAACAGCTTTCAGTTGAATGGTCACATTTCAGGATTTCACCCACGGGCTCAAAAGTTAGAACCACCTTGCACAGCATATTTAACAATACCACAGCAAAGTACTGCTCAGTAGCTTTCATGTGATGGTCACACTTAGCCCTTTAAACCCTAAGATCAAGATTTGAATTCTCATTTGTTACCTCTGTTCATTTCTTGCAAAGTAGTGGGAAGAAATTAATAAGATATCAAGCAAATTCCTCTTATGTGATCATGTCCGTAATTCTCATGACCAATCTGATTTACAAAGCATTGATGTTACAAGGCGAAATTTGATGCTGGTCACTCTTAGGGCTTGAGGGGTTAAGGATTTCATCCACAGACTCAAAAGTTAGAACCAGCATGTACAGCATAATAAACAGTAGCACAGGAAAGTACTGCTCTGTAGCTTTCATTCGGTGGTCATAATTACTGTAATTTAAGTACAAATCTATCAAATTGTAAGTGGAAGATCAAAATGGTAGCCAACATTTTAACACTGGTGATTTGGTTGAAGAAACCATTAGATTTCCTATCAAATTCGTTGTATAGCGCTGCGTGCTTTGCAAACTTCGAAGGGATTTGGGATTTTCTGTTCCGTCAATCATTTGAGTGGGGGCGGAGTTAATGCAAATCACAATGCAACGCGCTTGCCCAGCTTGGCCCGTAAATACAAAACTGACCTGAAACTGAGAATGACCTTGGACTGTAATGAATTATAGCAACAGAAATCGTGATGGTGAGTGGAATTTTTGCTTTATTCTTGCAAGTGACAAGAATAAGAAAGATCAGGAAAATCTTCGAAGCAAGCTAGTCGATTAGTACCCGAAACAGGACGATCACAAGCAACGAACCTTGAAACACAGAAACGAACAAAACGGATCGAAATCCACCAATCGCAAATCAAAAACCAAGACCTTTTGAACTCGTTCAAGTAAACAGATCTTTCCTAAGAGGTCCGCTAAGATGATTAGTTTAGTGTAGTATATTTCACCATGATTGACGGAACAGATCAACAGAAACTTCCAAAATCCCTACGAAGTTTGCAAAACGAGCAGGGCGATACAACGGATTTGGCAGTAACTTTTCCGAAACTTGTATGTTGATTTTCACAGGAGAAATATAAATATATAAAATGATATGATTTAAGTTAATCAGTACGTACATGATAATATGATGCATAAAGGAAAGGGCTGTGCTAGTAATCACTCAAATCGGTCAGCTAGCTAAATACTAACAAGCGAATTAATATTATAAAGCACGCAAGCATGATCTAAAATTAGTAGCAAAGTATAAGCTGCGAAAACGGCCTCCTCTTATCGGTTCTGGCAGCTAGAGCCCTTGTCCCTTATGGAAGAGGCGGGGATTTCTGTTTTCTCAAGAGGTGGGTGGGGAAAATTACCTATTGGGATTTTGGGTTTGCGTTTGGGACTGGGTCGATTTGGTTTCGAATTGAACTATGGGATTTTTTTGGGACACGAATTTTAACCCAGTGTCCTGTGCGTTCCCAAAGCAGTCCCATAGTGCAGTTCGACACAAAATCGACCCAGTCTCAACGCGCAACCTCAAAATGGCCAACTTGAAAAAATTACTATAGTCGGCGTCGGACAGTCCAGTGGCCCCCAACGATACCACACAGACAGCTATGTTATAGATACCTAGGACGCATACCTAACGTCAGGAAAGGCCGGTCAGACCGTTCAGCGGCCATGATCGGTGCGAGATCCAATAAGCGAGGTAAACGAGGCTAACTTAACTTACTAGCTGCTCTAATGAAAACAATGGAGCGTATAACTCTCAGGACTCTGACAGCACTAAAACTTACTTCCGTCGAGAAAATTTTGACACGTATTTTGATGCTTTCATTTCGTTTTCGTGCTTAACGTGCATATATGTCAACGCACATTCTGGGCCGTTTATGCAACGTCTGAATTGGAGAAATAGCTACACGATGACAATTAAGAAACTACCCTGAGAAAACAGTTGACATTTCGCGACGCAAGCACTGGTTTCCCCGCGAAATAACGTCTGAGGAACGAGAGCAGAAATTCCATACTGATGACGTGTCACTATCCAGATCTGGGTAGTGATTCTGATTGGTTGTGCCTTTATGGAAATTTGCTTCAACCAACCAGATGCAGTAACAAGATCTTGGCAGTGACACGCCAACGTTATTGAATTTTTGCGCTTGTTACCTACAAGTCATTTCGCGAGAAACCGGTGGAGCGACACGAAATGTCGGCTGTTTTCTCAAGCTATCAAGAGACCTTCGTTTGGTGGCTGTTTTTTTTTTCGGATCAATTTAGGTTTGTAGGAAACTGCCCACCTACCCCTCCCCTAAGCCAACATTTTGCCCTACATGAGAAGTAAGTGTTAATGTTAGCTTAGGGGAGGGGTAGGTGGGCAGTTTCCCAGAAACCTCTTCGAATAAATGGTCTCGTTTGTGCTTTCACCAAGGGGACTTCAATTAACAAGAAAAACAACCGTTTTGCTTCCTAGGCCCGGAAGTTGTACAGAGCCATGCTTTATGAGAAGAAGTGTATTTGGGCCGTGGGTGTAATACGTACCTATTTTTATGGATGGCAGGTTTGAACAAATTCACTGATTTTTTTTTTCGCTTTCTATTGCATATCTTGCGTCGCAGACACTTTAAACCGCCAGTATAGACTATGGGTGCTTTCCGATCAACAAAAATTTGCGGTTTGAAATTTCGGAAATTCCACGTTCCCAATGGAACGGTAATTTCCGGTTACACAAACGCGACCCAAGCCACCGCGCATTTGGTTATTGTTCTTGTAAGCAGAATACAAAAGAGCGGTACTGGGGACAACAATTTTGTCAAATGGAAAGGGACATTTCGGTCCGACCGACCGATATGACCAGACTAGTCAAAGAGGACCACCTTCAAAGCTGGTTCCGAACATTCCGGTCGGACCAAACCGAAATTGTCCTTTCCATTAAATGTACCAACCAAAATTTCCGGAATTTTGGGTTGATTGGAAAGTGTCCCTATACCAGTGGTCTAGACGATGTGTGGGCCGGCTGCAACGCTGGCTTCCTATTGGATGGCGACACAAACTTTCGCTTTATTTGTAACTGTTTCTTTTCGGTGGCTCTTCGTTATCTTCTTTTTAGACTCGAATGCTTTAGATGATATTGCGTCTACTTATTCTGAAATGTGCGTAGTATATAATCTTTTCTGGTTTGTAAACAAATGAACAGCTAAACATAATTTAACAAGTTTTTAAACTTAACTGCAGATGCAATCGTAAACTTGAAAGTAATCATAGGGCATTTTAGTTATTGAATTAGGAATTTATCCTACCTAATCACTTTAACATTTTGTTGAAAAGTTCAATGCCCTTACTTAAAAAAGTAACTTAACTTTTCGGCCGTTTATTTTTTATAAAACCATTTTTGTTATATTTTATCTCTCAACAATTTTGGCAAAAAAGGTCTGCATTCCGAATTTTCTCTTTACATTACCGACGAAAGTAATGGCTGATCTCAATAGTGATAATTACACATGATAGTTTACGCAAAGGAACTAAAACTGTAATAGGCCTCAAAAGGTAATTTTACCGGCCGTTAATCATTTATTTCTTATCTTTCCTCGAGTTGGTACAAAAGCTGCCTGCCAATTCCCTAACTGTTTTCCTTTACAGTAAACGTTTTGCTTTGCTAATTTCGCTTACATGTATTCCATTACTTTTCAGGCTCGTAAACTTGTGCGCTCCATAAAGTTAGAAAAAAGACGAAATGAAGCCGCGTCCATTATAGCAGCTTATTTTACAGGCTGGAAGGTGAATACACTTAGCTCTGTTTTTGCACAAGATTGTTTGGAGTATTAGTAAACTAGGTTGTTAATCACGGTGTACCTGAACAGTGCAATAATCAAATCAAAGAAAGTCGCGGTCAATCGGTTGTTAGCGTGAGAATAGTGGATTAATTTAGGTTTTTTGGGAAACTGCCCACTTACCCCTACCCTAACTCAAGGTTAACATATGCGTCTCATTTGGGGCAAAATGTTGGGTTAGGGGAGGGGTAGGTGGGTAGTTTCCCAGAAACCTAAATTTATCCGGAAAAGTTGGCACAGGTACCTGTAGAGGGACTTAACCAAACGGAGACTTAAAAGCGCGCGAAGTTAGGGGAAAAGAGACTCTGCAGTTTGCACTCTACTGCGCTTAACACGGAAAACATGAAACCGTTGCTAAGCGCGGGAAAACATTCAGCCGGTTCAAATGGCAGGAAAAATGCAATTTTGCACAGCGCGGGAAAATATATCTCCAGTGAAAAGCGCGGGAAAAATTTCCACCGCTTGCAAGGCGTGGGAAAATACTCAAACGAATGCAATTGCAAAATTACGTGCAGGCGTTACCCGCGTGCTGAACAAACAGTGTGCTTTCTCGCACTGGGGAACACTGCGCACAGGTCCACACCGCTTGAGGCTTTTTCTTTTAAATTGTATGAAAACTGCCCAGTGACATTTCTCGACACTGTCCGCTTCCCTTTGAAAGAAGCGCATACAAATGTTAAGCTTCACTTTAAGTTGCACGGCACCGCTTGAAAAGGTGGAAGAACCGCCTTAAGCGTACGAAAATTTGGGCGTCTAACCGTTGAAAGGTCCGTGTTAACAAAGCCAAGATGTTGAACAGTTCCGTGTGAATGTAGTGACCGGTCAAATTTTTCAGCTGGTGGAAAATTCGTCCTGTGCCGTGTGAGGTTAGCCTCAGTTTAATAAATAGTATACAATTCACGTGTCTTAGGTGGGTTTTTATATCCCTTATAGCACTTATATGAATCTTTTTCCTTTTTGAAAAGCGCATCACCTTTTATGTTTTATCTTTACTAGGTTCGCCGGTTATATAACCCCAAGTTTAGACGAAATGCTGCTCCGAAGATCATGAAATTTCTTCGGTTATTTTTGGTATGTTGACGAATTGATTTTAGTGATTTCGTTTTGTCTTTAGTTAGGAGAAAGAAAGCTTTTTGAATAGAAGAATTTCTTTCTTTCCAAAGTTTCTTCTTTTTTTCACTGCACGCAAGTCCTTAAGGTTATTCCTAGGTATTGTACTGCGCATCCTTACTGCGCATAATGTCATGCGTGATTGGAGCGAGCACATTAAAACATTGCGGCTTTGGAAATAGTTTTCTGTTCTTTTTTTGTCTGTTCTTGAGAAGTAGCCTTCTTTTTCTAGAACTATTATAACCTGAGATCAGACTCAATTTTCGTTTGGCTTTGTAAATAACATTCCGGCGGGATAGAGAATGTATGAGAACCGCTAAAATTGGGCCTGATCTCAGGTTAGGACTACTGTAGATAAGTTCTCCATGCAGAAAAAGAAAAAATGGCATCAACTATGAGCTATACCGTATTTCCTCGAATAAGCGCCTACGCTCTAGTAAGTGCCCTCCCTCGAATAAGCGTCCACCCACTAGGCCAAAATATGAAACAACTGCCCCCTCGAATAAGCGCCCTCTCCTTCTCCCCCATCTCGTTCTTTAATAGTAGTGGTATACAAGTTGCTGCTGCTCCTAAACGAATATAGGGACCGCCTACCTTTATTTAAAGAAGTTAAAAATTTTTATAACATTAAAAACCAAACGGTTAGGTTTGACTTACTGCAGGTTCCATTTCAGAGGAATGATCTTGAATAATAGTTTCATTAAGGTATATTTTGTTTTACTATAGTGTTACCGATTCCTTACGACATTAAACAAGAATCTGCCGTCGGTCTCTCCTGTGGACACGCACTGGCCGTCATCTTCGCCCATGTTTAGAAAAACTAATACTCTTCTGAAGGGCATTCATCACGCTTGGAGAGTAAGTAGTTCAGTTGCGTCTGCCGCATTCCAATTCAGTGATTTTGTTACTTCTGCGTGCTCCTTCCCTGACGCATAAAAATCCCCAAAGACGCAAAATAATTTACGGCATGCGTCCCGTAGGAGGCAAAGATCTATTGATCGATCTGAAGATGTTTCTGTAGAATATCCTATTTGTGTGATTTCTGCTGCTGTTCTTGTGGCTGTTGTTTAACGGCGCATATTTCTTTTAGTCTTTGTTCATTGTGTTGACAATAGAGGGAGTATATTTTTATTTCGGTAAACTGTAGTACAAAGTTTTGGAGTCTGTCTTTACATTAACTGTGTGGTTACATAAAGACCCAGGGACTTGTGTTTTTGAACTGGCACTCAGAGGTTCTGGACTGAGACTCTTGATTTTTCACAAGATGAGTCCCAGGAATCACCACAACTATTTGTAACAAAATCACTGATCCGTGCATGAGTTAAAGTTAGTAAGCCCCGCCTTCTCTTTTAAGCCCCCCTCCCCTTTCCCTTATTATTTTTCACTGATAAATGATAGACTGTGAAACTTCGTGTAGACTGATCCAGGATGGTTTATTCACCAGCTGGAAGTTCGGATTTGTTAAAGATCCTTGGCTGCATGAACTCTAACTTCGTGTACTTGAGCTTTTTCACTTTGCATTCTACCATCTTTTCTATTTTAATTAAGTAAGCCCCCTCTCTCAAATAATCCCCCCGTCTCTATTCAGCCCCCTCTCAAACTCAAATGTGTTTGAAATGAATAAGTTCCCTTGGGGGACTTCATAGAGGATGTATGTGTTTTCTAAGAAATGACGGCCATACCCAGGAATTTTTGTTCGCAAGGTTCAACTTGTGCGCGCGCCTGCAAATACACCCCCACCCCTCCCCCTCCCCCCAGCAATGGGGAGCAATGAGAGGGGGCTGTATTCGCAGGCTGGTGCACACAGTTAAAGCCAATCATAAGCTCTCTTCCTCGCCGTTACACAATTGACATTCTGTTCATTAAAATCCTCTCTTGCTTTAAGTAGTTGGATGGTTTTGTCCAGATTTCGTCAATTCAGGCAATAACCAAACGCGCGCTGGCTTGGTTCGGGCCTGTACAACCGGAGTGTACCATTCCACTGGGTACGTCGAATTTCAGAAATTTTGGACAGGAATTTTTGATGAATGGAATGCGCCCCTGTAGATTCGAAGACGAGAACGACTACGAGTACCAGACGTAACGTTTTTTTCGCGTATTCTCAAAAAACACTTTTTTCACCGGAAAAATGAGCACTGTTATCTTTGTTCGGAAGAAAGTTAAGCCCGGCTATCACGCCTCCCGCTCCCCCCTCCCCCCCCCCCCTTAAAAAAAAAAATTACCCTGCCCACGCGTGGATAATCTCGTTACCCGTACTAGTACTCGTCTTAGAAGCTAAAGGTCCCAATTTAGAGGGGCGCGGACCCCTCCAACCCTCCCTCTGGATCTGCCCCTGGGAAATATTTTTCCTACCCTCAGTGTCTCAGTTCTTTTGTCTAACTCATTCAGTCGCTTTCTATTTTTCTTCTCTTCAGTGCAAGAAGTTCAGAGACAAGGTAACTCCTGATAAGCGAAAAATCTTTAAAGAAAAACTCCAAGCTAGTGAGGTGTTCAAGGACAAGAAATCTTCATATCCTCTTACGTGAGTTGCACGTATTCTTATTAACGCGTATTTTGAGCACTGGGAAAGTTTAGTCTTAATGTTGTATAAAGTGTTTTCACTCACGTGGGCAGCATCTAGGTAGTCGCGAGGGGGAGAAAAACACGCGTGGGCTCCACTCTCCCTTGCATCATTTTGAAATGCATTGCATATTTCTCAAGTGCCTGCATTTAGGCTAAAATCGGGTCAATTGATCTTCACGTTTTTCAGGCGGGAAATGGAACTGTCAATGTTATGAGCGTAGGTATTTCATAAAAAGGGCAACATGCTACGTAGTGCACACGAAATTTCCAAGAAGGCTTTCGAGTGAAGTGCCGTTGAAATCTACGTAACGTTTTGCTTGTTTTGGGTTGAAATGAGTCGAATGAACGCATAAAATCTTTGCTTCTTTAGAGATTTTGGTGTGGATAGTACGGGAGAGCTACTAAGTATGGCTTAAAACGTGAAGCTTAATCATGGTTGCTACAGGTCAGGAAATGGTCAGGGAAAATGAAATTTCTTCAAGCTCAGGGAAAAGTCAGGGAATTTCTCTTCGAGTCAGGGAAAATTTTAGTCTTTGAAAGAAGTCAGAAAAAAGGGAAATTTTAAGAGTATCTTTGTACATTTAACGGACATTAATTGGTAGCAAATTTTTCACGAAATGGAACGATAATTATGCTGTTATTGGGTTTTGAAAGAAATGAATCCTTTTTGCACGTTAAATTAAGGAACTATCATTCATGTACATTTCACGTAACCGGCTGAAAGCATAAATAAATAGGTGGAGGGGATCAGGCTGTGAGGGGAGCAGTGAGTCCATTATCAGGAGTAATTTGTGAAATTGTTAACTCAGTTCAGAGTTGGTCAGAGAAATTTTACATTTGTCAAGAAAATGTCAGGGAATTTCAGAAACCTCTGGCCGTGGCAACCATGTTAATCTCATGTCTGATTTCAGAGTACCAGTCCCTTTCCAAAGCGACCGCGTGAATCTGTTGGCAAATCCAAAGTGGCAGAAGAACGCGAAGAACAACAACTTGCACATAGTGTGGGCGGATTCTGTACTTAAAATCAACAGAAAAGATGGCAAGGTAATAATAACAGGGGGTAGGGTGGCGATGCAAGTCTCGTTCCTAGTCCACTCTTCTGGGTGGCACGCGGTTTGTGGCGGGAAAATGAAAGAAGAGGGACTCTCACCCTTTGCCTCCTCCTTCCCGTCACGCTTCGCGCGCTTTTTTACGGAGGCTCAGAGAGGACTGGGGACGAGTTAGGGCGACTTCCACTTCCAGAGCATCGTAAGCATTGGCCAATCATTAGAGACGCGTACAAATGTAACGAGGCACTCAGAACGAGAGGTTGGGCGCTTAAACGAATTAATACGGTGATAAGATGAATGGAAACCAAACCACATAGTAGTGTTCAGAGTTCCGCTTTGCAAACGGAACTTATTGCGAGTCACAAACTTCGAAGGCTTTGCAGGTGAACGTGTCCTCTTGCGCCTTTAGTGCTTCTTCTGCTTTAGCTTGGCTGCAGGGAAACAGTAACGACTGGTTTTAAGATTATTTTTTCTTTTTTTTGATTTGTTTCTTTCCCAGGCAGTACCGCACATTTTGACTGTGTCAGACACGGAATTGATGGTGTTAGACCCTAAATCACTGCAAACTAAATACAATATGGACCTGGGCGATATTCAGAGAATATCCGTGACGCCGCTTAAGGACGGGATCATTGTGTTCCATATTCGCACGGTAGGTGTCTTAACACGCACGATCGTTCCTGATACTAGTCTTATTAGCCTACGTATAGAACCGCCACCCTAAGACATGAACAGTACCAAAGAAAAGAGTTGCTCATTAGCTTTCATTTGAATGGTCACACTTAGGATTTCATCCGCAGACTCAAAAGTTAGAAGCACCTTGTATAGCATAGTAAACAGTACCACAGGAAAGTACTGCTCAGTAGCTTTAATTTGAATGGTCAAACGTAAGCATTTCTTTCACAGACACAAAAGTTAGAACCACCTTGTACTGCATAATGAACATTACCACGGTAAAGTAACGCAAAGTTTCTTCAATTTTATTTGAATGGCCAAACTTAGGATTTTTTTCACAGGAAAAAAAGGTATTGCCAAAAGTGGAAGCCCCTGGATACTCCAGTAACCCAATTTCTTCTTCCAGCGATGTAGTTGGTAACAAAAGTTACCGACGCAGTTAGCTTTCAGTTGAGTGGTGGCAGTTAAGATTTCGCCCAGGGACATTTAACAGGGTTAGGCCCAGTTCAAACGTTGAACTTTTCATGTACCGAACCTAATCCCTTCAATTAAGTACATGAAGAGATCGACATTTGAATCAATTAAGTCCGTGATATCTAATTTGGGTCGACCCATGAATGAAGATCGTGTGGCCCACATGGAAATTTCGACCGTGGAGCGACTTAATTTCAAACGTCGAACTGTTCATGTGCCGAACCTAATGCATAAATTACTACAATTTATTTTCACTGTTAAGTAGACCTTTGTACATCGTGAAAATGAATCGAGTCTGACTAACATTAAGTTCGACTTCCGAATCAACTGTTGACCCAAATAGGTATTAAGTTCGATACATGAAAAGGTCGACGTTTGAACTGGTCCCTAGGGCCTAAGAGACGGACGATTATTTTTCGGACAGGGGTGGGGAGGGGGGGGGAGTTTTCACATGCAAACGTTGTTTTTATATGCGGCTCCTGCTGCAAACAATTTTCTTGTGTGTCTCCGTCTTCCTGCAAAAACGTTATTTTATACTTGCACACAATTTTTTTTTAGTATTTTCAGCCTTTCCAACCTTTTTTTTTCTATTAATTTTCCATCCCTCCCCCGTCAGTCAAAAAATAATGGTACGTCCCTTAGAACCATAAAGCACACCACTGGCGACTTATCTACATATCTATCCTTGTTTATTTTCTGTAGGACAAACATGACAAAAATCACCTCAAAGGCGATTTTGTGTTCCACACGGAGCATGTAGTCGAGTTGGTAGCTAAGCTGTTGGTTCAAGTGGATTCTCAGAACGATATATCAACACCAGTGCATGTCTCAGACAAGTAAGTTGCTTTGCTGGTTTCTCAGCACCCCCCCTCCCCCTCTGGGGGAATGGAGTTACCCAACAAAGTTTTATATGGGGGGGGGGGGGGGGGCTCTGCCCCGAGGTCCCCACCCCTTACCCTTTTATATACTGCTTTGGAGGGAAAGGTTCGCCCTTCCGGGCGGAGCCTCCCCATATGCGCAATTATCGGAATTACGCTCCGGGTCTCAGCCCTTCCCTTGGTGCCAGAGACGTTTTATGCGCGGTTTCCGGTTTCGGCCTTCTGCCGAAGATTTGTCGGCCTCCAGCTGACACCCTCCCCGCTGCACGCGTTAAAAATCCGCTAGTCCCCAGGGTATCCCAAGAATGTCCCTAATACAGTTCCTCGAAAAATGCTGAAGAGTGCTTTCAAAACTACTAGTATCATGTGAAAATGCTGCCAAACCTTCTATTGCGTAGCGAACAGTATCACAGGAAATTTCTGCTCAGAAGTTTTCATTTGAGTGGTCACACACTTAAAAGATTTCATCCACAGACTTAAAAACTTGTTCTCTGTAACGAACACCGTACCACGCAAAAGTATTGCTCAGTAGCTTTCGGTTAAATGGTCACACCATTCAAGCGCGTCGTAACACGCGCTGCCCAATTCCCCACTCCAGAAACTCACTCTTGGAAGAAAGGATACTAGCTTTAGACGCAGTGATTTCTGGGATCATTTGGGTGGACAAGTGTTAGTTATGACTGGTGGATGGTATTCAAGAAAACCGTTAACCAATCACAAGTAACGCTTATCCAGCGAAATGATCCCAGAAATCATTGCGCCGAAAACTTGTACCCATTCCCCTTGCAGTTTTACATGGACACTGAAGGGGGGGATAGAAAGTATCCGTATTAACGGGGTGTCCCGTATTACCTAAGCTGGTCGTGTTATGAAAGTCAAAGGACACCTTTTATTAGAACTGAATACTAAGGAAATAGAAGAGGACATAAGCATTGTCACATAAAACATTTCTATCCTTCGCAAAGACGCTATATTTCGGACTTAATCCACAAAAACACTCAAAAATCGCGCATCGATATATTACTTAATCAAAACCATGCTCTACATTATTCATGTGATGCCAAAATCGTCTGAAATTGACCTCTGCAATTTTCCTATCCGGTGTACTACTGTAGCGCTGGGGACATCGAAATGCTTTCAACTTAAGGTTTTTTTCACCTTCAAAAAAGAAAGGTCCATCTCAGCACACAGTTGATAACGAATCTCTTGATTGGGCAAGAAACAAGTGTCCATTGTCCGTATGAAAGGAGCTGTGTCACCAAATTTATCAGAATACAAACAGAGGCATCTGCCGCCAAACAGAGTGAAACATTAAAATAAGCGCTCAAAAAGTTAGAAGAGAGTATTAATGACACAGCAAGTACAAAAGTAGACATGGATGGAAAAACTCGAAAAAGATTGAAACGGATTGTAACTGTGGTTTTTGAAGACTTCGTTCATTTTTGTTGTTTGTAACGACTGATATAATGCTTGCGAACATGTTTTGTTTGACAAAAGCTGTGATTTTGTCATTCACCAGTATTTCGTAATTTTCACAGCGAAGAAGGACGTGTAACTGGCATTATTAAAAACTGAATCATTGGATATTTCAATTCTAGAGCTCTGATTGGCTTAGCCATCATGGTATACGAGCCATTATACCATGCTCTCCAAATATGGTAACTGTACGCGTCTGCGCAAAATTAAAAACAAGCTGAAAATCGGTTGTTTTTACAAATAAAGTCGGGTCGGATCGCTCGATATTATGTTTTTAATTTTTAATAAAACAATTATTCTACACGCGCTTGTTGGATATGAGATGATTATAGCTAACTCATATCCAACGTGCACCCGTGGAATAATTGTTAATTATACAGAGAATGAACTAGACAGCGATGGCCGGGGGGGGGGGGGGGGGCATAATATACTAGTGGTAGGCTAATGGAGATGTGCCGCTGGATGGGGTCGCGGTTTCATGACTGGATTGACTATTGTGGGGTTGCATTTTTATAAGAGTTACTAGAGTGGGGTTGCACATTTTCACATTTTCAGGATTTGGGGGGTTAGAGAATTCAGGTATGTGGGGATTTAATAATAGAGAGATTTACACCACCTTTAGTTTAACAAATATATCAGTTCATTTGAGGATGACCAAATTGAAAGGCTTTATAAGGTAGATGCATAAAAAGAAAGTGATTAAGTTGGGATTGCGAAAATTAATTTTTCCCCGCAAAGTGACTAAGATGGGGTCTATAATATGGCCACAGAAAAGACTATAATGGGGTAGGGGTTCTAAGAGGCTAGTGGCACATACCCAGCGAAAATTAACCCAAGTACCCCCCCCCCCCCCCCAACCCCCACAAGGGCAGCGGTGACAGAGCTCCTTCAAGCGGGTTGAATTCAGACAAAATGTAGGAGGTTTCCCAAGGGACAAAGAAAGGTTACCGTAATAACTGGGTGTCCGTGTTAAGCGGGTCTCCGTAAAGCGCGGTTCAAACTGCACGTGTTTTCAAAAGATGCTAAAATCAAAGCGGCCAATAGCCAATTAGATCGCGGAACATTGTTAAGGTTATCATTGCGGGCGATAAGAGGAGCCCGCAATCCTAATCTCCAGGTTTCATTACGCATGCGTCGCATGTATGTAGCCAGCATTTCGTTTGGACTTCCACTAAGAATAAATGTAATGCACAGAACCCAATTTGATCACGTGTGTTTTGACTATCTCTCACTTACGCACAGTGATGGAGCAAAAGCGTTTTGACCTTTGATCGTTGTCGCCCGCGCTCCGTATCCTTTGGTTATTACGATTATATAAGTTGATTTTATTATTTTCAGGATCGCAGTCAACTTCGGGGGATCCCCCGTGGAGATGATTTTTAAGCCAGCTGATAAGTCTCTTCCGCAGCCGTTATTATGCAAACGAAAAGGATCCGTTGTCGACGTCCTAGTCTAAATCGTCTCTTGTCCTTCTCACGCCAAAGTAATGAACCCGTTTCGTTATGGCCTGTTGTGGTATAAAGCTTCCCCTTTTACCGGAGTGTCGGCTCATCCTCGGCGTAAAAACCTGTGAAACTCACGAGTGGCGTAAAACAATGAATACAAAGAAGCCACTGATAAGTCAACTCAAAAGAGCCACTTCACAGGTTTTTACAAAGAGGTAAACCCGAAGTGTCGCGGCCCCATGTGAGGTCACCCGGATTCCGGAATCCACAAAATTTTTGCTTGTGGAATCCGAAATGCAGGAAATCTTTGCTTGTAGAACGTGGAATCGTGGGCTTTGGTATACGGAATTCAGTGTAAGGGAACGAATAATCCGGAATCCAAAGCGTTGAATCCATACTTGGATCCAAGACTGTCTTGTATTTTATGGAGCGAGAAGTGAAACTAACGCTTTGGTTTGACAGCGTTAATGAGAGACTTTTTATATTTTAGTCTGTTAAACCCAGTGCAAAGTTTATATATGATTCATAACAGTTGGAAACCGTGATTTGCAGTTGATTATTAAACAGTACATTTCAAATATACATCTTAATTTATTAGATGAAAGACGGAAAAGTATTTATGCTTTCTTTAACTACAAAAAAGGAAGCCGAGAGTTTTTTTCTCACCAACGTATTTTGCTATTTTATGTTAACCAACCGATTTCTTATTTCTTTGGTTTAATATTCACGAAAACGTGGATACGCTCTGATACACATTTTAAAGGTTCTCTTTCTTTTTCAGACTTGATATTATGCTTGCGTGTAATACGAAAGAAATACGTTGAATCTTTCAACACATATTTTGAATAAAATTGCTAAATATTCTGCCACGTCTTCGCACTGTTTTTTATATAATTTTTGATGAATGTTTTGAACCCAGGAATCATGTTATAAGTAGGTGGAGTATCATAGTCTAGGTGAGTGTAATCTTGAATAGAACTGTTTTTGACAGTGACTGACGTTTCGATAACCCCTGTAGGCATTTTCAAAGTTCTATTGCATTGATATACAACTCACTTTGAACTACTAGACAGGTTGTCAAAACGTCAATCACCGTCAACAACAGTCCCCTTCAGAACTACACTCACCAGGACGATAATACTCCACATACTTACCTTTTGTATATGTTACTAGCATTCAGAGTTTTGTAAATCGCTTTTTTTCGTCTTTATAATATCTTATAAAATAACTGAGATAGTACGCGCGTTCTGATTGGTTAAAAACCTATGGTTTATTGTGCCGGCAAACTCGTAGAAAACTTAGTTATTTTATAAAAGCAATAGACCACACTTTCTATGGGTTTACCGGCGTGATAACCCACTTGGGATCTTGGGAGAACACGAGAAAAGATTGTAACTCACTCGCCTTCGGCTCGTGATTTACAAGCTTTTCTCGTATTCTCCCAGCATTCCGCGCGGGTTATCACGCCGGACCCATAGAATGTGTGGTCTATTGCTTATGTGAGCTCCACAGTCCTCCCTCTCCACAATGACCACCTTGGGGACAGACGAAAGTGGCCGTTGTGGAGAGGTGGCCGTCATGGGGAGCAAGGGTGTAATATGACAAATTGTTTTTAGGGAATACAACATGTTTATTGTGCTAAGTTCATGCTTACTGTATCCCATGATGGTAATTCAATCATAAATAATATATAGAGGTAAAACACACCCAAAGCTTGAACTATGTTTTGAATCAAAATGTTAACGTGACAAAACGAGCAAGGAGTAATTGTACGGACTGTCCGCCGGGATAAAATAAAGTGGCCGTTGTTGAGAGCTCGCCGTTGTGAATCGGTGGCCGTTAGCGGAGTTCGACTGTACTACGTTTTTTATTGTTTATTATTATTATTATTATTATTATTTTCTCCTCACTTCATGTGCTCGCTTGCCGGACGCAGGCTGCATTGAGGTTCTTTTCTCTTTTTTGTCATGCTTGGCAGACTGAGAGACCATAGACGGCGGAGCAGAGGGAGCAAGGGGTCCGTAGCCCCCCCACCCCCCTCCAATAGAAATTTGTGAGAGTCCCACCCCACGTTTTGGGGCCGAAAAAACTTTTACGGATGTATTGGACAATACCTGTGGACATCGACGACTGCAGAACGCACACTTTCTGCCCTCAGATGGGACCCAAGAACTACCTAAGAAGCACCATGAAGCAGGACCGCCTGAGCAACTGCCTACTGATGCATTGTCACAAATCGATTACGTACACACTTGAAACTTTAAGATGATGTGAACTTCGGAAATACAGATTTTAAATAATGATACCGGCATGATCGTTGGGTTGGTTATTGCAATTTAAGCAATTGCAAAGTTAATAAACCCGAAATTTTCTTTTCAGGACTTAACCCTTTCACCGCCAAATTTAGCCAAAAGCAAATTTCAACCTAATGTCCAAATTTCATTTTGTGAAATTTTGAAAAACAAATAGCACCATGTTTAAGTACAGGCAGAGAGCTTTCGTTTGAATGGTCACATCAGAGGATTTCATCCACAGACTCAAAAGTTAGAGTCACCTCACAAAACTCTATCAAGCACTCTGGCAGTGAAAGGGTTAAACGGGATTCGAACCCATGGCCGCTACATTAGCGCTGCAGTGCTCTACCATTTGAGCTATGAAGACCCATACATTAGGAGCAGGCCAAGTTTTTTAGTTCATCTTAACCCGGCCGTGAAAGGAATGACACTTGAACATGATGTGAGCTGCGGAAATACAAATTTTAAGTGAAGATATGATCGTGACCACCGCGACGATAATATCAAATCAAAGCGGCCAATAGCCAATTAGATCGCGGAACATTGTTAAGGTTATCATTGCGGGCGACAAGAGGAGCCCGCAATCCTAATCTACAGGTTTCATTACGCATGCGTCGCATGCATGTAGCCAGCATTCGTTTGGACTTCCACTAAGAATGAATGGAATGCACAGAACCCAATTTGATCACGCGCGTTTGGACCATCTATCACTCGTAATCTGATCACGCGTGTTCTATCTCTCACGTGAAACTTAACGCAAAGCACAGCTATGGACCATCGATCGTTGTCGCCCGCACTCCGTAACCTTTGGTTATTGCAAGTTTAAAACACTAGACACTGTGAAGATTGTAAAGAGTTTTGCTTGTTCCAACGAACAACGTGCGCGAAGGGCATTTGGGAAATCAGAGTAGAGGTATGCTCTGAATCATGCATGAGAACGTCCCTCAATGGGCTTTAAAGGAAGAGTAACAAGAGGTTTGGGCCCCCTTTTTTTTACTATTCGAGTTAAAAACGAAGTGAATGGTTTCTACAGTAACTGAGTAAATTTATATGCAGTGAAAGCCATTTTTTTTTCCTTTTCTTTTTTTCATTTACTGTTTTTTTTTTTGCGATTATCGGTTCTCCTTTTGCGAGTGTTGTCCGAAAAAAGGTTGTTTTCAGGTTTTCATAGTCTTATATTTCCAGTGTTGTCGTTGTTCTGTTTAAAAAAATTATACAAATTCTCCAAATTGTATTTAATTTGCGGTCCTCTTTGCATTCTTTATGAAGAAAGAGGGTCAACAAGTGCCCCAAATGGTTAGATATTTATCGATTTTCTTTGTTTCAGATGGTGCCGGAAATGAGGTCATTAATCCTGAGTCTGAAAAAAAATATATTTAGCTAGTTTTTTTGCCGTTAAAAGAGACGAAGTGTGGCCTTCTCTCCAATTCTCTTCTGGCACATGCCAAATATAATACCATTTGCTCGCACAAGTGAAGAAAATTGGGTTGTTTGTATCCTGGATCGTACGAATAATTTATTTTATTTTATTTTTTTGCTGACAATCCTTTGTTTAGGTTTGAGAGGTTTTACTGTATTGAGGTTGAAACGTGCAGGCCTTCTCGTTTGGCTGACTTAGGGACTCACTCGACCTCTGCATGGTGTGAAGCAGCAAAGAGAGGACTGGATGGAAAGAATTGACTCGAGCTTTCTTGTCTCAGCGTTCACTGAAAGTGAAGGACGAAGAAGAAGTACTTCTATGGTAAAGGAAGACTGCAGAGGGAAACTCTTGCCGAGTTATATCCCCTTGTTTCTTGTGCGCCAACCTGCATAACCCCCCAGCGGGGGGGGGGGGGGGGGGTACTGCCATATATGGGCTATATAGGTATGTGCCGCTGTGAAGGGTATGGTTTTCAAGCAGTTTACTTTAGAACAGGGTATATAAATCAGAACGTTTGGGTCTAGAATAGGGTATCATTTTTCAGGAAACTGATCAGTTGGTTGAAGATTTTATCTAGACCAGGGAAACAGCTACCCTAGGACAGGAGGATTTGGGGAGTTTACTCTAGTATAGGGTAGCAAAATTTAGTGAACTAGCTCTGGTGTAGGTTAAGGGTTCCATGGTCCAAGCGGCACATCACCACCAAGAAATTCCTAAAGTACCCCCCTCCCCCCCCCGGATAAAAAACTGTTCGTGATGTCGCCGCGCCGCAAATCCCTGGGGACTAGATGCCGCCGTTATTTGACACCTCATTACAACTGTTTTCTGGAATGCCAATATGTGAGTAGAGGCAAAATACGAGGAGAAAATATCCTTGTTTTACCGCCGAAAAAAAGAGAGAACATGCTCGCAATAGCTGTTAAATTATTTCTGTAATGGCTAAGAAGCTACATTTGCTGTATGGGCTGATTTTACTGTGTTTTTTTCTTGCGGCATGCGCAACTCCCGGCGACCAAGACGAATTCGAAGGTGAGATTGTAAATTACGTTTCCTCGAGTTGTGGCCTGTTCCGTTTATTTAGTCGTATAAAGTTATCAAATACTGTGTTAGTTAGGTATGGAAATAGTATGCTTGAAGTCCCACAGAGTTTATTGATGCTTTCTTCACGCCAGAACGAGTCTACTGACAAAATCTTTTCACATCGGAAAATCTGTTTTCATCCATGACCGTGACGCATTGTCAAACGTACATATACATGATATAGAAGTGACGCGGAGAGTCTCTTCGCTTTCTAGGGTTTCTCTTTGGTTTTTCTGTTTCTCAAAGGTAGAGAATAAACTATTTCACTGGTTTCTGCATCAAAACCAGCTGAGACAGTTGTTCTTTGTAGAGATAAGAGCAGTCGATTCGCTTCACGTGCCATGATTATAATAAATTTACCAGTAGTTGAATACAGGTCATCACTTGTATTCAACATGGACAATTAATGTTTTATTGGAGTCGCTTCCAAAGCTATTGTAGCTGATTGGTCACTTTATTATGCCGTGTTCAATTGGTTTCATCAGCTGACCTTCCGAAATCGCTTTATTAATTTGCCACGACGATAGTACATTGCGAAGCAGTTTTTAATAGGTAGATCTTCGGTGTTTTCGATCATATTGTTGTTACTCAGTAATATACAAAAAGTCAGTAAGAGATTTTAAGCGCTTTCAATATTTGGCTTCTTTCATTTAAGAACGACAGTTTTGGAGTTTTCATTTGAACACTTTATGATATATTCTGAGCAAACTTCTTGTAAGAAACCTACGATCAGGCGTTCCTCTTCTTCTGTTTTTTCGGGGAAGCACGGTCAGTTTAATATGTTAAAACAAATCATTTCAGGAAAGGGGCTTTCCGACGCTTTAGAAAACTACGGAAAAACAGTGTGTTTAAATAACCAAAACCTCTCTTGATCTTAACTTTTGACAGTCTATGATATTAATTTTGTAAACTTTTAGATTAGAAGCAATATAGGTAACCATTACATATGACGATTACATAACCATTTATTATATGTCAGTGACATCTTTTAAAAAATTTTGGCTGTAAATTTAGTCTTTCAATGGTTTGTAGTCATTGGCCGACCTTTTGAAGGGGGTTTGGGGGGCGGGGGGGGGGGGGGGGGAGGGTATGGTTGATTTGGTTTGGGTAAGAATTTTTTTCCCAACCTCTGGTAACAGAATTTTTTTTCCTGACATGCACAGTGCAAGATTTTATTTCCAACATTACACATTATATTTTCAGTGTAGGAATGTTTTTTTTTGCCAGGTATTCCTTGCAAGATTTTTTCCCCTCAAAATCAGTCTGCAGGATATTTTTCTCTGAAATCACCCATACCCCCTCTTAAAAGTCAAATGGTCGATCCCCAACCCTAATTGACCCCACTGTTGTCAATGTTCAATGCTGACCTGCAGTGTTCTTACCAGACCGCAGCATTGCGGCATTGCTGCACTTCCCAAGGGGTCCCAAGGGCGCAAAGAAGGAAAACAAACCTATTACAAAGTGTACGTGACCATATGTACACATACGTACATTTCCTTATGATATGAGCCAAAATTTAATTGGTTACGGCGTCTTGACAAAACACCCATCTTTATCAGTCTAATAATCAGACCTGTCAAAATGTTGAGTTAACTGTATCTAAAAATTGTGACCCGCTTTTCTCCCTCATGACCCCTTTTTAGCTTCTCTGTGGGTCCTGTGGACCCCAGTGCATGAACTCCTGGTAAGAACAGTGGATGTGACTTATTATAACTGGACTCATGACTTATTGATTCATTTGACTCAAAATAAGCATTCTCATGTCTTTTGGCTCCATGTACAGTTCTATTATGTGACCTTTGACTAACACAAGTTTTCTCGTTAGTTCCTTGGTTTGTTGGCTGCTTCAATAATAGTGAAGTAGATTTAAATTCATCAGTTGATTCATTACAAGAAGATCAAGTGACACCATTTTCCTGTGTCCACCTCTGTGTAATAAATTCCAAGTAAGTATCGTATTGTCTGTTGTAGATACAGTACTTTTGATAAATAATGGTAATGGAACTGAGTGGAGTCCAATTCAGTCTATAATCATAACTATAACAAAATTCTTAAATCTGATTGGCTATCAACTGCCCAGATTTCAGCCTTGATAGGACAGTTAAATAGGACAGTACGCATCATGCCTAAGTAATTGGACAGTACGCGCCATAATGCGCGCGCTTAAATGGCTTTTTTTTTTTGCTAGCAAAAAAATCTCGGAATTTCTTCTGTTTTGATTAAAAAAAAGAGCCTAATATATCACAAATTTTGTTAAAGTTATGATTATTCGTAACAGAACTTCGTGTCATCCAATTCGGTCTGTAATCATACTCGTGATTAACCAAATCGGATGACCGCATATTTTGTTAATCACTCGTATGATTACAGACCAAATTGGACTCCACTCAGTCCTGTTACCATTACTAATCATACAAGTGATTAACAAAATTGGACAACAGCATAGCGGGAGTCTGATTTGATTTACAAGCATGATTACAGACTGAATTGGGCAATACAATAACAAAATTTGTGATTTTTCTAGCCTGAGAAAACGGCCAACATTTCTCGACACCACCACTGGTTTCCCTGCGAAATTACATCTGGGCAACGAACGCAGAAATTCCATACTGATGATGGGTTACTGACCAGATCTGGGTAGTGCTTCTGATGGGCTGAAAATTTGTTTCAACCAATCAGAGGCACTACCCAGATCTGGGTATTGATGGGTCATCAGTATGGAATTTCTGTGCTTGTTTCTAAGACGTCATTTCGTGGGGAAACCAGTAGTGGCGTCGTGAAATGTTGGCTGTTCTCTCTGGCAATGATGTTTCAAGCTTTTTTTAAATTAAAACACAAGATATTCCGAGAGTTGGCAGTAACAAAAAAACATGATTCAAGTGCACGTGCATGATGGAATGTACTGTGCAATTACTTAGACATGATGTATACTGTCCTATTTCACTGTCCTATTAATGCTGAAATCAGGACTGCCAGTTGATAGCCAATCAGATTTGAGAAGTTTCTTATAGTTATGATTAGTCTTGACATTGCAGGCTTGTAGGGGGATTTGGAGGTGCATAGTTTTGTACCCTGCAGAAGGCAGCATTGCCGAAACGTGGGATAAAAATCTTGTAACAGCGTCAACTTAACAATTTTCAAATGAACATTAATTTAGTACACTTGTAACAATGCTGTGCAGGGATTTTAATCGTTATTACATAGGTCTGAGGGCATGCGTCCCCAAAATAGTGTCTGTCTATTATTCACCAATGACCGGTTAAACTTTATTGATATAAAAAAAGGGGCAGTGACAGTATAACTTAGTGATCGATTGATTTTTGGTTAAGAAATTATTTCTTTAATTATTGTGCTTAATTATTCATTGATTATCCACCAAAAATTGTGGCAAAATTATTACCCTTGATAAACGTTTAATCTTAGATGTTACTGATAACGCCCAAAGCAAGTTGACTAGCCAACATGCAAAGAAAGTAGTGTCCGATAGCCTGGGGCCAGTGGATTTTGCTTTAGGGTTAGTGAATTCTGTTCTTAACTTGCCCAACGGGCAAGTGATGTTTTTTGAGGAATTCAAATTGAAGAAGAACTGTGAAATCAATTCTGCTAGTCAACAAGCTTTTAGGGCTAGTTGAAATGACGTTTAGGCTAGTACATGTAAATGCTTGCTTCAGCTTGCCCGAATGGCAAGCTGTAAAAATGATTTTCTTTGCACCCTGCTAGCCACTTATGGAGGGCTTTTTCTGCTCTTACTCCCGTGCACTTTACCTTGTTTTTCACTTTGATGTTTATGTGCCCTGCTTTTATCAAGTGGAGACCTGCCTTTTTTTTCTGCTCTGGATATCAGATGAAATATCGGGTTAACTGGTTGATGGATCAGAACTCCTTAAATGAACAATAATTGTTTGGTCATGCATGTCAGATCCTTATGATATACTCACCTCATATACAACAGACCTCTAGCCAGACATTGAAAACTGTCTGTCCAGAAGGCATGTTTTCTCATAAAATTTTAAGAGATTAAGTGAATTTTCCTTGTATTTCTTCCAAAAATGGGTGTCCATAGGATGGCAGGACACCCTTCTGGCTGAAACCTTGATGTAAGGGAATAGGGAATCTGGATTCCGTAGTCTGGGAAATTTCTGCTCGTGGAATCCAGAATCAAGGAAAGTTTGCTTATGGAATCCGGAATCCTTGGCTTTGGAATATGAAATGTAGCTCAAGGAATCCGGAATCCAAGTTCCACTGACAAAGAATTTGGAATCCAGTGGCTGGAATCCGGAATCCATGGCGTGGAGTTCAGAATCCAGCACTGTCTGGGGCGAGCCTGCCTCAGATTGCCACTGTTAATACCCTTACACCTTTGTACACAACTGCATATATAATGCTAAAATGTTCATTTTCCATTCCAGGTTTAGGTTTGCTGCAGTTAAGAATGGTAACCATTGTTTTTGTCTTTCACAAATACAAGAAAACAGTAGGGTGAACCGGAGTTTATGCAACTTAGGGTGAGTATTGAAACTAACAAGTTTCAGCGATATCTCCTCAATTGATTATGAAAAAAGTCCAGAAAAGATCCACACTTCCCCAATGTACCGCTTTCTGGAAATTCTCATTGGATGGGGCAGGAAGGTGAGGGGTGGCTAAAGGCTATGGGAATCCAGGCAGGAGGGTCAAAACAATTTTTTTAATGATCATGAGCTACTAGTCAAAAAACTTTTTCGCTTATTTATATTTTCTGGTTTGTTTAATTGAGTTCCACATAAAACTTTATAAATTACACAATAACATCTTCTTGGTGTGATTGTGTGATACATGTATTCTTTTGAATATAAATTCAGTTTAAGCCTAATAACCTGGAAAAACCTGGAAATTCAGGTGGGGGGGGGGGGGGGCTCTTTTTAAAGGGAAATCCAGGTGGGTCCAGGTGGGTCTAGTGTTTCCAGAAGTGTGGGTCGGAGTGGGTCAAGAAACGTGCCAATCCATCAGGGAGGGGGGGTGGTGTGGATTTTTTGAATAACCCAATTGTATATTTTGTGGCAATGTACAAACACCTCAGAGTATGATATCTTTCATAAATTTCAGTGGAAGGGACGCGTCCCAATTTTGCCTTTCCAGGGGTAATCGGCTCCTGGCCTTGAGAGACATCTTGGCCCTCTCTTCCAGTATCCTCCTTTCTGGCTAGAAACTAGTAATAACACCCTGAACTTATGAACATACAATCATACATACATACTTTATTCAGGGTTGTCACTAAGATTTCAAGTTGCCGGGTATTTGTTGTAAGTAGCCGGGGAAGTCGCAAGCAGTCATGGAGCCGCCCCCCACCCCCCCCCCCCCCCCCCAAGAAGTTTTTGAAGTGCAACTTCTACCGTTTTCGAAAAGGCATTACCGCCCCAAAAAAGCAATCTCCATCATGAGTACAACTATCATTAGCGGTTTCATGATGATCACGTCTTTATTAAAGAAAACTACAACATCCTGAGACACTAACATAATAAGTTTTTACTTTACGTAAAGGCTCGTTGGAGGTTTTTTTTAGTGGCCGCCAATAGGAATATACATGTAAGCACCGGGTCTGAAAAAAATACAGGTAGGCACCGGTCACGTCATCCGCGCAGTCCTATCTTTACGCAGACAAGGCGCATGGTGGCCAGTGAAGTGTTAAATCACAACGATACTTTACAAATGTTAAAAATGTGGAAAGGACAATCGATTCTTATATGGTGCAAATGAATTTACATGCGCTGTAAAATCAATTGTAAATCCTCAGTCAGTTATACGTAAGAACGAAACGACTTACGGAAAACAAAAGTAAAACTAATTTTACAAATGAATTAACCCACGGAGAAGCGGAAAGAAGACAAGCGGACGATGAATGTACGAAAAAGCATCAAAAACATAAGGATACTATGGTTTGTTGAAAAATAAAAGTATGATAAGGCTAAAACAAGCGTAACGTACAAAAAATCGCGGGATAAAATATGACACAACTGGTAACATTAGTGGTCTCGAATTTAGGAACGACACATCACTTAACATACGAGGAAACTGACCTACGGAAAAGCGTTTAAAAGACAGGGCTAATACTTTATAAACGACGCTGAGATGTCAAAACGAGACTCAAGAAGAAGAATGCAAAAGTAACGCTAAAGCTTAACTTCCCTTCTATATATAACTTCTTGGAAGTAGAACTGAGGGGATGTGATCATGACCTGCGGACAATGATCGAACATTTCCCGTTGACCGTGCGTTATTTTATATACTCGATATCTAAAGCCTGGTCTCTTAAATGTCAATTTATTAAACATAGCAATCAGTCGTCATAGTCTTCATCTTCAAAGCCTTCATCATAATCCTCATTATCATCAACATCAGCATCAGGGAGATTTAACGCTCGGATGAAGCCTCAACTTCTTCTCTGATGTCAACAGAGATCTGCTCAGGTCTTTCATCGTGAACAAAAAGTACAGATTCCTTTGCTACTTCTTCGACATGTTCAACACAAAGCCGACACAACGGTTGAAACTAAGGAATTTTACCATTGACAAAGGTGACGGCAGCGAAAACGTCACTTTTAAAATGAATTGGCGTTTTTTCCAACTTTGTCGCGTTTATTTCAATTCGCTGAAAATAGCTATGTAGGCCAATTTCCCTGAAGTTGAGTCTTTGGGACCGCACTCAGGTTTAGAAAGAGAAAGAAAAGTTTGTCGTCGCTTGTTTACGTCCTCCATAAAACGGGAAACTAGGCATTTTCACGTCGTAGTCGAGCAGTAACGGCAAAGAAATGTACAAAAAAGCGTGATGCAAGTGCAAACTAGTTGTTTTACTCAATAAACCTATTGCATTTTTGTTGCCGTCGCGCGTGTGTGCTAGTACCAAATCTAAGTCAGATGTCTTTTTCCGACATTTCTTAGTTTTTGTACGTGAGTATTTCAAAATTACTTAAACATGCTGCCGATGAAACTTGCATTAAGTTTGATGGATAGTATTTGTGTGTTTCAAAGGTGTGCTCGTTTGGTTTAATTTAACACGAAAGTAGCCGGGGGCCATGCTCTGAGTAGCCGGGGGAAATCCCCGGTGCCCGGCCCTTAGTGACAACCCTGCTTTATTGGCTCATCCCCATGGGGCTTTTCAGCATCATTGTTTCAATAGAATTAAAAAACACAGGAGGCTAAAAACGTGATAAATAATTAACTAACTGAATTAGATATCCGGAAGCAGTTGCCTAAGTCAATGCATAAAATCAGTCATGGATTTGCTTAGCTTCAGTGCAGGCTGCAACTCATTCCAAAGAGTCAGGCCTCTCTACATTGAAAGGTCCTTTGGCCACTAGCAGTGTGGATGAGTAATATGTAAAATGTCATCACAATGCTCGGAGATTGTGTTACTCATAGAGCTTGGGCTACCTGTGGTTCAAGATGTCAGAGTTCTCACTTTGCTGTCTGTTTAATTATATGCAGTTGCCATGGTGATGGTGATGATGATGGTGATGGTGATGGTGATGATGATGATGATGATGACGGTATTACCTGTGGAGGAACAAACTTAAGCAGTGTCTACTCACTGGCTGTGCCCTTGGTTGTATCACTCACTGTCAGCTTACCTGAACAAGTAAAAGTGAATACTACAATAACTGCCATCGCAGGGCTGTCAATCAAGAGGCCAATGCATGAGATTAGTGGACTGGACAAAATCAGAAAACTTAATCAAACTGCTGACATCATTATAGTGAAATGGTATTCTGGAAGTCAGCTTTATAATACATCACAGCATGCTCTTGAAGGAAACTTGACAACCACTTTTAGCACAGTACAGCTCTCGTTAATCATTCCTGGTAATCACAACATCTGTGTAGAGGCTAGTAACTTGTTCTCATACCAAAAGACATGTAGTCTGGTCTTTGCAGGAATTCCAATAACAGGGTTAAAACTTGTTGCAGTTGAACAAGGAAGAAAAGCGTCGTATATGTCACCGTTGTTTCCAACCTTAGTTGTGTATCTAAAGTATCGAATCTTGAGTGGAACAAGACCCAAATTTAGGTTTGACTTTGGAGATGGAGGCCCTTCTTTCAATGTTTCAAACTCAACCTCGGGTTCTGATTCTTTGGAATCTTCTTGTGTAACTGTGGCTCATGGTTTCACACAATGCGGAAATGTAACTGTCAATGTTACAGTTTCAAATGCTCTGAGCCAGCTTTCTCTCAGCCATCAGGTGAATGTCAAACATTATTTAGACTCAGTGGAGATAGTAACAGATGGACGTTCGTGCATCAATGTTGAGGCAAATGTCTCTACGACTTTGACAGCCAGAGTAAAATTCTTGAACATAAGGCAAGGATGCCTTGTGTCCTATCAATGGCAGTTTAACTCATCTGCCAATGTGACAACTCAAGGTGAGGGTAAAGTCTTTGTTCTGTTTGCATTTTCACTATGATACACTCTTTTTTTTCTATAAGAATATATTTTATAAGAATATCGAGGCTGAAATTTGCGAAATCTTAAGAATACTTTAAGAAGAAACTCCAGGCTGAGATTTTGAAAAGGATATAATTTCGTGTGGTGAAAATCTGTAAGTACAATACAAATATACGTTTTCAATTTATTCCTTTCTTTGAACGGCAAAACTAGCTAACTATATTTAACAAAACTATAATTGATACCTTAATATATTCTAAAACAGAAATGTCATAAGCTATTATTAAGAATAATACAAGAATATTTACAGCCTAAAATCGGCGGAAAAATAAGAATATTCAGCCTGGCCCGGGAAAACAATATTCTTATAAAAAAAAGAGTGTATAATGATAGATAACACAGGGGGCAGAGGAGTTTTTGGTGACCTTGATTGCAGTAAAACTTTACAGTTGATAGCACGTCGATTCGCCTTTGTTTATTGTGGAATTGAATACGAACTTGACTGATCAAACCGCCATGCAATCGTGTTACAAATCTGGTCAAATATTATCTAAAGCTCGGTGGGAATTAATGTTGCCCCAAGGTTGACGTATTTGGAAAGTGAAGCTTTCCGAGCGAGGCACAAAGTGCTGAGAAGACAAAGAGACTAGCCTTGTCTCTTTATCATATCTTAGCTGCTGTTATTAGTCCACAGTCATGACCTTCAGTGGTTTTCCGAAGCATTGGATAATATTTTACCATGTTTATAGAATGATTAAATGACTGTTTGCTTGATTCAACAGTGTAAAAACAAAGGCGATGCACGGTATCCACTGTAAAATTCAACTACAATTAACAATCAAGGACACAAATAACTCCTCTGTGCCCTTAGCCTCCCCGCAGACGTCCTTTGGGGTTCGTTTGTCACGCATTCATTTCTGCGTGACAAACGAACCCCAAAGGACGTCTGCGGGGAGGCTACTGTGCCCTGTGTATATAACTGTTTTGCCATACACACTTATGAGACAAGCATGAAAGCGAGACCTAAGGGCCACCAAATCTCCCGCAAAATATAAATAGGGTGGCAAAAACAGGAACAATTTGTGATTTAGAGATTAAAAATTAACCCCTAAAGATATTCCTGGAGCAGTTATTGTAAATGAACGTGCATTGGAAGGTAGACAGTGGAGAAACTAACCTTTGGCAAGCTAAGAGTCCTTCGGAAATACATGAAACATCAAGACTTTCCTATTATCGGAACAATAATAACAAGGCGCAGCAGTGCAGTATTTGTGAGAACTCTTTTATTGTAAGGTGCGCTCTTACCACTTTATACAATTTAATTGTGATGCCGCCCTAAAAGGCCTTGCTTTCATGCTTTCGTCGTAAGTGTGTATAACTGAGTGATTTCTTACACGCTGATGGTGAGAGCTCTGGTTGATGAGAGTTGTACAAACCATGGATATGACATGATGTCATGCACCTAACCGTGGAAACTGGGAAGAAGAATCGTGACACATCAGAGCGCCATGCATGTTTCATGAAGAATGGTTAGGAAAGATTAATGCGAAAAATGTTGAGCTTTTCTGGAATGGGCTGGTCCACGAATTCTATCGCTTGAAAGCGTTGATTACTTTGGAACAAGTGAATACTTGAGTGGTTATGGCGTTCCGTTGCGGACAA
This sequence comes from Porites cylindrica, assembly GCA_964035525.1. NCBI lineage: Eukaryota > Metazoa > Cnidaria > Anthozoa > Scleractinia > Poritidae > Porites > Porites cylindrica. The sequence continues at coordinate 6,976,099 of OZ037777.1, read as the reverse complement.
AATTATACCGATAGTAAAAACATGTTGAAAACATAATACTTAACTCGAGATTTGTAAAGTGCATCGAATGCAATAAAAAACATGAGTCGAGATTTGCAAAATATATGTTCACGAACGAAAAAAAAAAACACCAGTCAAAATTTTGAAATTTGAGTCGAAAAAAATATGCTAGTCGATTTGAAACAAAAAAAAATACTCGAGTCGAGAAAGAGAGAACGCTGACCAGTTGTGATATCAATCGATGTCTTCACTTCACCGAGACGAAGTTTCTATCCAAAGTAGTGGTTTCTTGGCTACCAAATATCATAGGCGTACGGACTATTTTTTGCCAGGGGGGCGGTAAACCATTTGCCCAAAAAATTTTTGCAAGTTGCCCAAATTTTTACAAAACAGTCGAACAGAAACGAGGGCCGATGCAACAACATAGGCCGCACTGGCATATGAAAATGGCTCCATACAGTTTTTCAGGGTCAATACCTGCCAAATTTGAGCATAAACTACGTCGCCATAAACAAACATTTGGAAAAATTACCACCACAGTTGTATTAGATAAAGATGAAAATTTGTTGTGATCAGGGTTGCAATGACATCGAGTTGTTATAGCAACGAACTGAAGCCATTACCTATTATACTTGCAGCAATATTTCTCTCTGGGAACTGTTCTTCTAAAATCGATCACAGGAGCTTTTTCCTCCAATAGTCGCTTCGATGTTCGTGAAGTTAAAACGGAATCTGTAACAGCGTTATCGAGATATTTTGGGATAAAGTTTTTATCGTTGGAAATACGGTAAAAAAAGGAAAATCTTGATGTTTTGGCCGTTATCTGTAGAAAACGATGCGCTTTTGATATGCAATTTCACCTCATAGTAGTTTCAATCTTTTTAAAAACGTCGGTGATAGATAATGGAGATAGCTCCGGCCAATTGCTACAAAGAAGGATTTGATTAGTATGTATCATGGCGCTCTTGTTAGCGGTTTTGTAAACATTTCAGTCTACTTTAACAAATTATTGAATAATTTTTAAACCGCTCGATAGACTTTTTAAAAGAATCAAGATTCTTCTCTCAATTCAAACTGAGAATTAGTCAGCCACTTCTTCACTTTAAGACCCATTGCTGATGCTATCTGCCATACAGTGTTCTACAAGCGGAGATGATTCTAGAAAGTTTGACGGAAGTTTATTCCAATCAGTTCACGACTGGAAATAGCTCATTGCCGTACAGTGCCCAGCAATAAAAAATAAATCTGCATATGATACCTTTCCTTTAAAACCAGACATTCGTCACGTGCTAGGCAGACACTGTCTTGTGTCAATCTAACTGGATTATTACGCCGACTTCAGGTTAAAATAGAAAATATTTATCTCTTCAAAATAATAATAAAAACATGGAGACGTCTTTAAAAACTGGCTTTGCCCAAATTTTCTCGTGCTGCCCAAAAAATCTGAGTTGCCCAAAATTTGGGGGGCTGCAGCCCCCCTCGCCCCCCCGGCCCGTACGCCTATGCCAAATATTGCAGAGTTTTTCTTCTCCCTTGCTAGACTTATCGAGGATTTGGAAAGGCAGCTTAGTTCAGCTTCATATGACAGTTCAGAATTCTTATTTCGGCGCCTTGACGAGTACAAAAGGACGAGAGAGGTTAAATCACAACTGGCACAGATACAAATAACAAAGCCAAAACATAACCTGTCACGCAAGGACCGACAAGCATTAAAAGAATTACAGCAAAATACTGGCGCGCGGCATCGACATCAAGCGGACAAGGGAATCACTATAGTAGACACGAACAAAACTGACAAAATAAGAGAAGGTCAAATACAAATATCGACGACGAACATAACTACAAACCTCTCGTTGAACCAATGTTGAAAGAAACGCAAAGCAAGGTCAAGCGCCTAATTAATTACGGAAAACATAATGATGAAATGGCGAGATAATGGCAAATCTCAAACACCCAATCCACCTAGAATACCAGAGTTATACACTATTACAAAAATTTACAAACCAACTATAACTTACGACCAATAATCTTCGGCTGTGATTGTCCAACAGAAAGGGGGTAATTAACAGGCCTCACATCCATACTGGAGTGAGACCGTGGGTTAACAAAAGAGGAAATTCGCCTTGATTCCTTTGTGCGCTAGTTAACGAAAAACAGTTCTAGTAAGCGGGGTCCGAGTTATTGCTTCAGTGTATACTGTCTGACAGCGCAGTTTTTTACCAATTTCATCAGAAACGGTAACATGATTATGCCTTTTTATGAAAAAACGTGATCTGTTCGTTGCAACAATTAATATTAAATTGCTCTAGTGTTGGTTTTAGTGTTTTTTACCGATTCTACAACAAGAGGAACTAATGAAATGACATCCGAGTGGAATTAAAAGAACCAGAATTCGAGTTATCGGCCGGGGGTAAATTTCAGGGAAATTTTGATGAAGGGAAAGGAAATTTAGTTGGAGTTATTCGACTTCAGTAGCCGAGTAAAAATGACTGAAAAGCGGGGAATGGGACTTAATTCGAGTTTAGCGAGGAGTTCGAGTTAAAAACATGTCAGGTTCATGTCTACTGTAGTGATTCCCTTAACCGCTTGATGATGTCGATGCCGCGCGCCAGTGTTTTGCTGTAATTCTTTTAATGCTTGTCGGTCCTTGCGTGACAGGTTGTGTTTTGGCTTTGTTATTTGTATCTCTGCCATTTGTGATTTAACCTCTCTCGAGGGCTTCTAATGGTTGAACCGGTGGGTTCTAGTCCGATTTAACGTAGAAAGGGTGAACTTCCTTATTTCTAAACAACCGTGAGTCTCACAAAATCTTGACGACAGTTACAAGTGTCCTTTTGTACTCGTCAAAGTGCCGAAATAAGAATTCTCACTGTCATATGAAGCTGAACTAAGCTGCCTTTCTAAGTCCTCGATAAGTCTAGCAAGGGAGAAGAAAAAATCTGCAATATTTGGTAGCCAACAAACCACAACTTTGGATCAAAGCTTCGTCTCGGTGAAGTGAAGACATTGATTGATAACACAACTGGTCAGCGTTCTCACTTTCTCGACTCAAGTTTTTTTTTTTGAACTCGACTCGCATATTTTTTTTCGACTCAAATTTCAAAATTTCGACTCGTGTTTGAAGTCATGACATTTGCTTAGTATTTTTTTTTTGTTCCTCAACATATATATCAGTGCAAATCTCGACTCATATTTTTTATTGCTTTCGGTGTATTGTACAAGTTTGACTTACGTATTATGTTTTCAACATGTTTTTACCATCGGTATAATTTTGTCCGCAACGGAACGCCATAAGTGGTCGAGAAAAAGAATTTTTATGAGCAACATGTTGATGGTGAGGCAAACTGGTCAGGTCTTTTAAACTTTCATTGTATGCAAATGTATCTAGCCTGCGAAAACATCTGTTTCTCCCCGCGAAACGTCCCCAGTGGCGAAGAGCGAGTAGAAACAGATGTTTTCGCAGGCTAAAATGGGTCTTGTGATGAGCATGCGGTTTATTTTCGGCGATGATTCAAAGGACGTGCTATTTTCATCACGTGTTTGCTCTTTGGCAATGGATGTAATTTCTCTAGAATCCAGACGTTTGATTTTCGTGTATTTATACATGCGTACTCAATCGATTCAGAAACAGATCATTGAATACGATAAAGAAAGCAAAAATTCCTGAAGAATACTTGACCGTTGATAAAGTAAGACGTGAAAAACTTTTAGCGAGGAAATCCTGTTTCATGTAGAATTAATCACCTCCTCATTTCGTATCTTATCTCCAAGGAAGCTCGACTTAACGCTTTTAAGAGAATTCTTGTGTTTTTAGTTCCAACAGTGTCCCACGTATTTTCTGGCTCTCAGCAAATTTATTACGTGACAGTCAGGGCATCCAGTGAGACTAATAGCGAGGAAGCAACACAAAAAGTGTGTATACAACAAGAGCTAAAAGGTCAGTGATAAATGAGAAAAGTTCATATGTAAGATTGGGGATCTTAGTAATCAGGTATAATAATATTGTCCCAATTATTTTAAAAAATAGCTCTCTAGAGAGAGCACGTGTTTACATTTTTTGTTATGTCTGTTGAGCACTTGTGTTGTTGATTGCTACATGTCAGTCAAGGCCATATTATTTTTTCCAGTCCTAATCTGAACAGTTAAAATAATGTGACTCATTGAAAAGGAGGAGACATAAGGGGTTGAAAGTGTATTTGAACTTTTTACTACTCACTGTTCTAAATTTGTGGCTTAACTAATCAATCTTGAAAAAATGACGAAGACTGGCAATTGCGACCACGGGGGCTGCAAACACAATCTGAGTAAACTCCTGCACCATGCACAAAACCAACCCAACGTGATGACAGATGTCTGCAAGCACAGTTCCAAAAGAATCTTTCGGCTGTAAGGGTTTAAAAAGATATTGAGATGAGGAGTAAAATAATTGTTTTCCAGTGAGGCCTCCAAACCTTAATTTGCAAGGAGGAGGTGTTTCCGACCATCGCTACTGAAGGCCCTTTCTTTTCTAAGCTCATCCTATAAAAACAAGTATCAGACTGGTATAACACTACATTTCATGTCAGACTAGTCGTTGTGTGATCTTCACAATCTTCGGGTAAAAACAATGAAAAATACCCGTCAGGCTCTAAAAGCTCCTAAAGCTTTTATGGTAGCTACAGCGAATTAATAACCCAAGTGACAAAGCGATTAATCATTTAATAGTTTAATTAATATTATTAATAAATAGTCGTTAAGTAAATGTTAATCCTGCTCGTCAAAAATAGGCCGTTTCCGAGTTGCAAAAACTCTCACTTTCTAAACGAGGCTAAGTGCAAAACCTTCTCTAATCTTGTGAAAATGATTTTTATCTGAAGGAGAATAAAAACTTATTTTCATATCAAAAGCTTCACGCGTAGCCTCGCTTTGAAACAGAGGCTTAGGGCGACTCGGAAATGGCCTATTATTTTTTGGAGTTAGTCAAAAAAATTAATGATTTTCGGGCAAGTACACGCTCAGGCAAGCTGTAAAGCTGGTTTTCTTTGCATCATCATGTCTGGTGTCCAGCGGTGATACTCGTTTTCCATGGGGTTCCAACACAGTGACTTTTTGGGAGAGAATTTATTGCATGCAATTTCTGAGTTACCTAGAATCGACAACTAAATTCGTTAAGACACTTCGCCCTTAAGGGCCTCTCAAACGTTTTGCTAACTTAAACAAGACGCTGTGGAAGCGTTTATTTGGGCGTCGTTGTACTAGGCGAATGTGATGTCTTTTATGTGTACAATTGTACGGTCGAAGCTCTCCTTGCGACCTCTCTCGTAAGCGACCAGCTCCAGTTTAATAAGACAACATTTGTGAAACCCCGTTTGAACTGTGACTTAAACCTTTGTAATGAAAAGCTCTCGTAATCGACCGCTCCCGTCAGCGACCTCGGCGACCACTTTTGGGATTACGCAACTGGACTTTTCGTTTGTTTTTAAGCTCTCCCAAGTGAACACTCAGCGACCATTAACAGTCTTTCTCATGTAAATCAACTCTTTAATGAAACTGCGTGTCTACATCATATGTAAAGACACTCATTAAACATTTATAAATGTGGAGAAGGGAGTATGAAGATGTTTGGCTGGGGTGTGTGGGCTCGAGGGGCTTTGAAAAATTGGTGAGGTCAATGGGGAGGGCGTAAAATCTGTTCGGGCCGGCTTGCTTTGCAGACATCGTGGCACCTTAGTTTTAGACGCAACGGCAGACCTAGCCAGCCCTACAGCCCGGCTCATGTAATCAGGCCCTTAATGTGAGTTGTATTGTCACGCAGTTTGCACGTGAAAGCTTTGGAATTTGGCGCTCTCGTGGTTCGTGTTTGAGAAGATACGACTTAATCTAATTAACCCAAGGGTTTTAAAAAGAACTATCACACATGGAGTTTGCAGGTGAAGATGTTGGACTTTGCCATTTTTACGGCTCGAACGTGAAAGAATTTCACGGAGACGACCTTTTCTTGTTTACGAGATCATTTTGCTCAATAAGATTTTAAGAAATCACCTCCTTTCCGAACATCTGTAATGAAGTTATGCTCATTCAAGATTAATAGGCTAACATAAGTTAGTTCAATGAAGTAATCAAACTGCCGTCTACTTCGTATGTTGCCACTCATCGCATGTCATTCCCCTCATTGAAGCAATTCCTTATTTATCTCATGCACGATCACGGAAATTTGCGTGACATCTTCTTTGGTTTCCGACAAGTGAGGGCAAACATAATGTCAAACTCTTGGCTATAAGCCAAACCCGTGAGTTCCAATTATTTTTAACAGATTTTCCTTCCTTCTCAGCGGAGTATTTTGACAAACTTCGAGGTGTTTCATCTGGGGATGAAACTCTGAGTGTGTTCCTTTCGGCGAATCCAAAAACGGATTTTTGATCCTAGATTTGCCAGATTTCTCGGTCGAAAGGAACGTGAAATCCGAAATTGGATTTGTAACCTTAGTAACCTTTCGCCAACTCGTGCAATATGCACGACAGCCTCTCAAAAAATGACGTGTTTCCAGATTTCAAGTGACGGGGATGATCGATTTCGGGATATTTTCGGCTAGGAAAATTTGGCAAGTATTTTTTTGGGGTGGCTTGATTTAAGTAGGGATTTGTTTGGGTATTTAAAACAATCTGAAGATTCCTGGTAGTGGCCGCGTATCCCAGCTCCAAACACAAAGATTCAATTTTTAATTTATTTTTTGTGTTATATCATTTAATGTTTTTGGAAAATTTTAGGGCTCGGAAATTCGGCATGGGATTTTTGGTTTGTTGATTTTCGCATGTATGTAGCCAGCATTTCGTTTGGACTTCCACTAAGAATGAATGGAATGCAAAGAACGCAATTTTATCATGAGCGTTTGGACCCTCTTTCACTCGTAATTGACCACTCCAGAAAATACCATAACATACCATAATGCTCTTTGTTTGTCACCCCAAAAGTTTGCATAAGTATTGTTTTCAGTTTCTCTTGGGGCCATTTTATCTCCCAAGAGAAAATGAAGACAATGCTTATGCAAAATTTTGGGGTAACAAACAAAAAGCATCATGGTATGTTATGGTATTTTCTAGAGTGGTCAATATGATCACGCGTGATTTGACTATCTGTCACCAGTGAAACTTACGGAAAGCACAGAGATGGAGCAAAAGCGTTTTGGCCTTCGATCGTTGTCGCCCGCACTCCGTAACCTTTGGTTATTACTAGTTCTATTATTCTATTATTAATTTGGTCATGTTTGCATCTGTGATTACATATGGGAGGTGATCGCTCACGACAGGCGGTCGCGCATGGAGGTTCGACTGTATTTACATTATTGAACTAGTCAAGTACATGATTCTCTTTGTCCATCTTATCCTTCTGCAGGTGTTGTCATAAAGCTAGAGAAATCCTATTCACTTCTAAGCACAGCACATACCGAGCTAATCCAGTTATCCGCAGAACTCAAAGAAGAATCAGATATGCACAAACCGGTTTCCTTCATGCTTTACAGAAGTGACGAACGTTCTCCAGTCAAAGGAAGGACAGGGAAATTTCCCCTAAGTTTCCGTCAGCCAGGATGGTGAGTACCCAATGGCCCGGTCTCATGAACTGACGTGTATGCCAGCTCTCCTGAATACAGAGTCAGGGTTCGCACGCACTTTGAAAGGCCTTGAATTTTAAAATTTAAAATTCAAAGCCTTTAAAGTCCTTGAAAATTGCAGTCGGTGCTGGAAAGTCCTTGAACTTCAATGCTAAATTTATAGTTTAAGTAGAACTGCAAAGGAAAAGGAGCAAACACAGAAAGACCTTCTGGATAAAATTTCTCATATTGTGCCGGGAAGAACTAAAAAAAGACATAGACCTCAAGGCTCTTTTTTACACTGAATGGAATCCTGGAAAAATGGGAAATGTGTCCTTAAAAGTCCTTGAAAAGTCCTTGAATTTTTTTGTTCAAAAAAGGGTACGAACGATGAGAGTGGATCCACCCGCTTTTCGAATTTTAGTTTTCAATGTTCCATTGTTAAGAAAAACACAGAAGGAGGCCCGACTTTTAACGTGAGGACAATTAGGGATTGGAACGAACTTTCCGCTGACGTAAAGAAAAGTAAAACTGTTAAATCCTTTGAAAATAAATTGTATACCAATTTAGTTACTAGATAGAAATATTGAATATCTTTTTTAAAAGATATTCAATATATAACTATTTAAAAATAGTTATATAGCTTTTTATAATCAGTCCCCAAACAGATTTTTTAAAAACAAATTTTTTACTTGTTTTAAGTAGATTTTAAATAGTGGAGTAGTTTTTAATTGTGAATTTTTTTTCATTGTACTTGCTATCTATCTTCTCATTGGCTAAGATCCAACAGTTAATTTTGGAAATCAGCGCAACCTACAGATTAGTTAGTTATCTGCTAGCGGATAACTGACTAATCTGTACGTTGTGCGCGCAATGCATGATTTCCGAGAGTAATGTCACACTATCAGTTCCATTAATTTTGTCGTTATCTATTTCAAAACAATGTATAATAAAACAGTTATTAGATTCGGTTTTTGTGATATCCTGAATAATCAAGGTCTCGGTAAGTGTGTTATCAAAGTCGGCCTTCGGCTCTGCTGATCACACTTACTTCGACCGTGATCATTCCGGATATCACGAAACGTCATCCAATAATTGTTTATTTACTGTATTTCCTAACGCTCGCTCTCGGCTTTATTTAAGTGATCATAAAACACAGACTTGTTTACCTTTCGATCCCAAATGTTGATATAATGTAAGAAAAAGGGATAAAGATAACTTACCGTATGTTTTTAGTGGCGTGCTCTGCGTTTTTGTGACATTTTCAGTTAAAAACATATGGTGAGTTATCTTTATTCATTTTTCTTTCATTATAACAACATTTGGAATGAAAAGGTGCAAAATTCTGTTTTTATGAGGCATTTCTACCGATCACCTGAATCAAGCCGGGAGCTTGCGTTACGAAATGCAGTGAATGTATGGGATCACATGTCGCACGTGACATCGCGATGCCTCGAACAGTTCGGATGGTGCTCCTGTGGGTCACGAAGTCTTTTAGTAAAAGCAACCTTGAGCATTTTTATTTTACTTTATATAGGCTGAAATGTTAAAGGAACTGTGTAACGAAATTTATCGAAGTGCAAACAGTGAAACCTGCGTCTCCCTGGCAGCCGTTTTTGTCTCGTCACGCAACGCTCCTTCCCAGGAGAAGAGGGAGGGAAGGAGTGCTGTGTCATTAGACGCGTGACTAGACACGTGACCTGCGTCTCCCTCGCAGCCGTTTTTGTCTCGTCACGCAACGCTCCTTCCCGGGAGAAGAGGGAGGGGAGGAGCGCTGCGTGACTAGACTAAAAGGCTATGGGAACTGCCACCGAACCGAGTGACACATGAATTTAAAAAAAAAAAACAACTGCTCAAACCGCGAATAGAAGGAATAAATATAACAGCAAAAGAGAGGAGGCACGGATGGACAAACTTAAAAATTGAAACAGATGCTTTCTTTTTCATTAATACACTCATTCCTACAATGTGTGGAGTGAAAACTATGGAGGCATGAATTGTGGTTGTTTTGCCCGGACGTAAGTCGATTCGCCCGATGACAAACAGCACTCTACAACACGGCTTATCAAAGATATTTTTTAGTTAAGCTTGGATTCTCTTGTGGCGGTTGCTAAAAAAAGGTCGAGCGATCTCGGTAATCAAATTCGAGATACTGAAGGACTGTACATCAAACCTGAAGTCTACATGTACCTTAGCGATCTCAACGATCGCTTCGTAGATCTTTGATGTATATTAAGTGTGAGTGAAAAAAGCTTTTGATCCACATGTGCAGTCACTGTCTTTTCACGTTAATTCCTTAGTTTCAGGAATAAGGAACGACAAATAAACCTCGGGCCTGTTATCCACAGGCATCCTGTTTTGATCTTAAATCATGGTATATGATGACATATTGCCTGTTTCTATTTTTCTTTTTTCTTTGAAGGGTTGTTGTGTATGTCCAAGCATATAACAAAGTCAGTAGAGTGAACTCCACTGAGATTGCATTCGACGTAAGGCGACCCGTCTCTGGGGTAAGAATAAGGAGCTTAAGCATCGACGACGGGGACGGCAGCGAAAACGCCACTTTTAAAATGAATTCGCGTTTTTTCAAACTTTGACGCGTTTATTCCAATGCGCCGAAAATGTCAAATGTAGGCGAATTTCCCTGGAGATGGTTTCTTGGGGACCACTCTCAAGTTTAGAAAGAGAAAGAAAAATCCGTCGACGCTTGTTTACGTCCTCAATAAAACGTAAAAGTAGGCGTTTTCATGTCCTAGTCGTGCAGTGACGGCAAAGAAATGTACAAAAAAGCGTGATGCACGTGTTGTTTTGCCAATCTAAACCTACTGCTTTTTTGACGTTCTAGTTAGGTCTGGGAGTTTAAACGAGGACGGCTAAGAAAACGTCACTTGAAAAGTGAATTCGCGCTGCTTCCAACTTTTTCGCGCTTATTCTATCTCGTTCAATTCGTCACATTTTGGCAATTTTTTTTCTAGAGTTGAATTCAAAAAGACTGGATCGAATTTCAGAAAAAGAAAGTCGTTGTCCTGTGTTTACGTCCTCTACAAAATGTGAAACTAGACACTTTTACGTCGTAGTCGTGCAGCGACGGCAAAAAAATGTACAAAAAAGCGTGATGCACGTGCAAAGTTGTTGTTTTGCCAATCTAAACCTATTGCTTTTTTGACGTTCTCGTTGTCGTCGCCGTCGTCGTTGTATAAGTTCCCTATAATTGGTGTATTACGAACCTCACTAATGGTTGGCGGGTTTCGATCCAAATCATTGTTGGCATTTGTAGAGGACTTTGTCATAGTGGACTATGGTACCAGTAATAATTATGTTGTCTACCCTTCCTAAAACTTCCCAACCAACCCTCTATATTAATCTTTTTTTAATCAACAGTTATTGAATGAAGCTGAGTATCATCCGAAGAATTATGGAGATCGCGGCCGAGGCGGATAACACCCTCCGAGATCTCCATAATTCTTCAGATGATACGAAAGCTGAAGTCAATAATTGTTTTATTATTCATTCAAAATAATTCCTAGTTTTAAAAACAAGCTAAAACATACTCACCTTCATCGATGTTAAGTTTATCATCGATAGTGCACGTTAATCGGCAAGTTTAGGTGAAAAAGGGTAGTTCAGCGCCGCAAATATTCTCTCTTCTCTCTTCTCAGATGTCGTCCTTCGAATTGTCTTTCTGTTCTTGCTATGTTTTTAGCCAACAGTTCGCCTATTTCTTCCTCGTGAAACCAGTGAAACTTTCCGCCATTTTGGTATCACTACCAAAATAACACAACCTCATCCCCAGGTCTTCTCGGTTAACGGTTCAATAAATCTGCAACATTGCTGCATTTTTGACGTCATCAGTTCAATATTGCAAAATTCTTCCAAATTTGGTCAACAGTAGCTGGTTATGATAAAACATAGGCACGGTCAACGTGCATGAGCTATTTTGAATGCTTCAGTGTAACTATACTACTTCGGTGTAACCTTACCAAGAGTGATGAATCTACCTTTTTCATCCGATTCAGATTTGGTTTTTGTGCGACATTGGGTATTGCGCAACATAAATGAAAACGCAAAACGCTCAGCTGAGTCGATCCTCAACCTATATATTCACTTTCCTCTGTCTTTCCCTGTTACATCTGGTGCAAGTTAAACAAATTGTTAAAGTAAAATAAATTCCTACTCACCAAACGTTGATTAGAAGGAAAACTCTAAGGTTTCCTCGGAGTTTCTTAAGCATCGAATACTGAATCGTTACGAAATACCAGGTTTTTGTCATTGAGGTAGATGGTTGCATCATCATAATTCACGAGATTTTCACGTGCGATTCTACTCAGTGAAACAGTCTTTAACTCCGACAACTTATTTCTTCATGTTTTAAAAGCTCTTGCTTCTTAAAAGACATGAGCCTTTTTTAAGGCATTGGTTACAAAACGAAACAGGTCTTCATACGTCCAAGTTACTATTTATCATTGTGAAAAGCCAATCTGCATTAGATGTACAGTCACACAGCTGGCACGTGAAAGTGTTGGACTTTGCCCCCTTTCGTGGTTCGTACGTGAGGGAATTCAAGTTATCACACAGTAAACCTGAACAGAATTATAAAAATAACTCTTGCACACAATTGAACGTGAAGATGTTGGTCTTTGGTCCTTTCACAATTCGTACGTAAAAAAAGGCAAATTGTTTACTACAAAATTTTCTCAAGCGATTTTAAGAAATTACCTCGGCTTCATTACAACATCTGCAATTAAATTATGTTTCACGCAACGTCAAGGTTGGTAACCTAACATTTATTAACTTCCAAGAAAATTATCAAACTGCCGAAATATGTTTCTACTTGTATCATGTTACTCCACTCAATATAACAGTATCTGATTATTGTGTCAACTAGCTTCCTCTAATTTTATTCCCTAACGCTACTGTTTCTACTTAAGTTACGCATCTTTACTAAATAAAATACGTTCGTTATTCTTTTTTTTTTTGTTTTGCCAGAACGGAAAAGGTCTGTTGAACTTTGTAAGCGGGAGAATAATATTTTTAAAGCTTGTTTACAGGATTAACAATACTCGGTACAGCTTTCACAAAAATAAGCTGCCTTTTTAAACTTCTAAAACCACATTTTATAGGGCGCATACTTTCGAATTAAAGTCTATATCTAAATATCAATTATTGCTTCATTGGAAATGCTCTGAAAATATATGATCTTTTATACTCTACCCAGTTGTAGCAGGTGAAACAGAACTCACACTGACGTACCTTGTACCGATAGCCGAATTAGGTCAGAAATGCCTTGAAGCAGCATCCATACTAAAATATGAACCCTTAAACAGCTGCATCACTGTACACAGCGTTTGGATCATGAAGATATTTAATGTAATTCTTCCAAACACCTGCAGCCGTAACAAAAGACGAAAAAATTGTGAAGAATCAAGATGGCGGTCTCAAAGTGCCCTTGTTCGACCTTTACCAATGCCATGTTTAAATAGATGCCGAGATCTCATTGGTTCCTAAGCATCAACTCATAGTACCTTCAACTTTATTGGCTCCTGCAACAAACATCCCAACATACAAAGATACAAAGCCACAAAGATACATATGCTCACACCACTGACATATGAGCTATTTTTTCAAAATAGCTCAATTAAAAAAAACTGACGAAGATTTAGCTCCGTAAAGTCGCGGAATTTTACTGGTGTTCGCTTATGTAAATAATAACTATTATCCCCAAGTGACATACTGCTCGTGAGCATGCAGAAATCTTGAATATATTATCGTGCGAGAGGGTTTTCATTGCAGTTGAAAATTGGATGGCGAGGTGTTCTCGAACTAGCGGACTTATTTCATCTCAGAACGAGAACCTTAAAAACCGAGAACCCTAAAAACTGCCAAGCGGTTCTGCTGATGCTGTGTTTTGTTTTCTTAATATTTTTGTCGAAAATGAACGGACAAATGCAGAGTTAGTTGGATAAATAGAATATATTTAATTTCAACGCGCATTTAGCAGAAGTTGGTTGTATTAAAGCGCTAACTGTGTTCGCCGTAGTTGTCCGATTACTCATTTTCTTCCAACAATGCTTTGGGTAAGAACAACGTTTTACTGAGTTAAGAGGTAGTTTGTCAGCTCTCTTCCGCTATTTGTGCGTTTACGTTCACAAATGTGTTAGTCTATCATTTTAGCATTAAATTTGACCAACATTTTGTGGAGCGATTTCTACGGTCACGATTTTGTGACAGCGTCCAATGACCAATCTCAACGTGACCTTATATATCGCCCCAGTTCCCTACGCAACTCCGAAATGGCTAATTCAGAAGTAACAAAGTCTGTGAAGTATTGAAGCGTGACATGATCCGGGAGCTTTAGCAACTTGACGACCACTGCGGTGAAAAGGTCTCTGAAATAGTGAATTCAAGCTGTTTCAAAATTCATCGCTCATAATCCATGTCGTTCAATATGTCAAATGGTGGTGAATCCAGTTTTCTGGAGTTGAATTCTGAGACAGCATCCGAGTTAAAATTAAAACGTCCTGGTCTAATGTGTTCACATCCTCAGCAAAACGTGAAATTAGGTAGTTTAACGTCGTGGTCGTCCAACGACCGCGAAGAAATGTACAAAAAGGGTGTGATGTAAGTGCAATGAAGTTTTGGTTTGATAATCTTATGCCTTTTTGTTTAGCCGTTGCCGTTTTCGTTGTTTTTAAGCCCCCTATTGGTGAGTTTGCGCAACGGAACAGCAGAACGAAGAGGATGGCGTGCGTGACAAACGTGACAGGGCTGTTACTTGGGTGTTTTGTCGTGATCTTCACTCAACATTATTTTTTCTGGTCTTTTACAAATACACCCGTTTAAAGGAAGGTGAAGTTTGGCGAAAAGTATATTGAAACAAAATGAGTGTCACGCTTGTCAGAGAAGGTTTGCCGTCTTCTTTCCTCTCCCGTCCTGTTGCGTACGTTCACTATTATCCTGACATGATTCTTTCTCATCTTATTGCTTTGACATTTTCCATTTTAGCTTAGAATTCATCATGAAAGAGGAGTAGGACTGAGAGGCACAGAGACGCATCTGAGAGCCGATCTAGAGTCAGGAACAAATGTGACGTTTTATTGGAACTTTGGCGATGGTTCTCCGACAAGCATCTTCAATACAACATCACGTGATGTCTACTACAACTATACAAAGTAAGTTGTTTATGAACCCTGGAAACAATAGAGATGAGAAGTGATGATGTCACCAAGACTAAATTTGTGAAATTACCAACAATTGCCAAAAATGAGCCTGTTATTGCACATTGGCGGGGAGATATAAGCATTTTTATGCTCCAGTGACTCCATGTAAATCCCTTTTAAAATAGATAGAGATGTATCGTGCCTTTTCACTTGTGACATATAGAAAGTACCAAATTCTGTTTGCAGCGTTTATCACAATTCTTGTTTTGTTTGAACATACTGTAATAATGTGGGGCCCTTCTCAGAGGCTTTGGCGGGCGGTGGTTTCAGTGTAATACAGTCATACCTCCCATAAACGACCACCCAAAATGCGAAGATTAAGTGGTTGCTTACAAGAATCAAACCACGGGGGTCTTTTCCGAGTAGAGGTAACAACAAATCAGAGGTACCGTAAAATTCCGAAAATAAGCCCCGGGGCTTATATTTTTCAAAGGCCCTTTTTGGGGGGCTTACTTTTGGTGGGGCTTATATTCGGAGGGGCTTATCTTCGGAGGGGAATTTGCGTTTTAAAATCGATTGGTCTGGCTTATAGTTGCAAGGAAATTTACCGTTTTTGCTTTGTTTTACTTTGTATTTGAGGGCCATTTCCAAGTACAAGCTCCCCAGGGGGCTTTTATTCGGAGGGGCGACGTAACGGAGGGTTTTTTGCGTTACGAGTTTGGGGGGGGGGCTTATACAAGGAGGGGCTTATTTTCGGAATCTTACGGTATTTTCCAAATACATGGGAAAACCCGGTTGGAAAATGAAATGGCTCGCGCCTTTCCGTTTTGAAAGTGTATATGGGAAGCGTCAGAAACTATGGGCTGTGATTTGCGGCGATGCAATTTTTCAACTCTTTCTAGTCTGTTCTGCTGTTTTGGACATACGTTGTAGCAGGTCGTTCTTCCATCTCGTCAAATTTTATACTTTTATATTTATGCACAAGATTTCCACCCGGGTGGTTTGTGTAAATGTTGAGCACCCCCGGTTCTACCCCGTACTTCAGTTATGAGGCTTTTGTGGTTTGAAGCATTATACCCCTTTTTATGCACAAGATTTCCTCCCGGGTGGTTTGTGTAAATAGTGAGCACCCCCGGTTCTACCCCGTACTTCAGTTATGAGGCTTTTGCGGCTTTGAAGCATTATACCCCTTTTTATGCACAAGATTTCCTCCCGGGTGGTTTGTGTAAATGGTGAGCCCCCCCCGGTTCTACCCCGTACTTCAGTTATGAGGCTTTTGCGGCTTTGAAGCATTATACCCCTTTTTATGCACAAGATTTCCTCCCGGGTGGTTTGTGTAAATGGTGAGCACCAACGGTTCTACCACGTACTTTAGTTATGAGGCTTTTGCAGGTTTGAAGCATTATACCCCTTTTTGTGCACAAGATTTCCACCCAGGTGGTTTGTGTAAATGGTGAGCACCCCCGGTTCTACCCCGTACTTTAGTTATGAGGCTTTTGCAGGTTTGAAGCATTATACCCCTTCTTTATGCACAAGATTTCCACCCAGGTGGTTTGTGTAAATGGTGTGCACCCCCGGTTCTACCCCGTACTTCAGTTATGAGGCTTTTGAGAGTTTGAAGCATTATACCCCTCTTTATGCACAAGATTTCCACCCGGGTGGTTTGTGTAAATGGGAAGTGCCTCTGTTGCCTTGTTCTTCCTTTTTTTTCGTAGAAATGGACGTTATTTGATCTCAGTGACCGCAGACAATGTAATAGAGAGAGAGGAAGCCTCAATCTATATTGCCATCATTGATGATCCAAAATGGTCTGCTCCTGAGGTCACCATCTATGGGCCTTATAGAACTTCTGTAAGTTGAAACCACAAAGCGGCCATTGTAGATCAGTAACACCGTATAGCCTGCGAGCAAGATCTCCGGGGCGCTCTTGCGGCGGGGCGGAAAAAGGATGGAGAGCTTGCAAGTACGTCTCTGGAGTTTGAATATTTGCATCGAAAAAGTCGATGCGAAATGCTGATTGGCGGAAATGACATTAGTAATGACGTCATTACCCTTGTGCCGCAAAGGCGCCCCCGGAGAGCTTGCTCGCAGGCTAAGCACCGTAGAGAAGAGTTAGCATGTAGTTAAAGGGGCTACCACACATTGCAGCTTATACCCCCCCCCCCCCCCCCCCCTTTCCTTAGTTATAGGCCAATCTACCTTTAAACAAAACATAGACCTGATATATAAAAATAGATCTGGGCCGAGTTGTTCAAAGCTGGGTTAAGATAACCCAGGGTTAGTACGAGATTTGAATTCAGATTTGAAAGCTTAAAAAGCATTTCAGTTTTAATTCTTTTTGTCTACAAGTTGATGATTGGAAGGTCTAAAAATAACAGAGAAAATTATCCGTGAACATACTTTTGATCAAAAGAAAAAGAAACCCGGGTTAAATTTTACCCCGCGTTAAGCGTTAATCGGCCTTGGAACAACTGGGCCGTGATCTATAAACCCCTCGTATGTAAGGTCCCCTTCAAGTGTATTGAAATAAATGCAATATATTTTGACATTTTTGAAGCTTAATTAAAAACCAGCAAATGCAAAACTTATGTTGGTCACCACTGCTGTAGCTTGTTTCGAAGCGCTTCTTCTATTCCAGTAATAAGCTCCCTCGGATATTAGGCTGCGTGCAAACGAACTCAACAACTCCCAACATTGTTGCGCCAACAATGTGGGGAGTTGTTGCGTGCGTGTTGGCAGCGGTGTGCAAACGGATGCAACAACTCCCAACAATGTTGGGACGTGCAGTGCATCGTGGGAAGGATACAACCCATAAGTCTTTGTAAACCAGGCATAATGAGCGTGCGTAGCCCCAACAATGTTGGAAGAGCTGTGCAAACGGATCCGACATTGTTATTTGGGCGTGGCCCAAATAGAGTAATGGAAACGGCTTGTTTTGACGCAAATGTGCAATAGGCACGCAGTTCGTGCTAACGTGAACAAACAAGTAAACAAGCGAAGCGAGGCGAATGTCTGCAATGCGAACATCATTCAACACTACATATTCTCCTACATCGTTTTCGTAAAGTAAACCAAAATCCATAAAACCTGTCTTCGAAATTTCACGCAAACTGTAGTTTTTTTTAAATCCTCAACACTCCCTGGTGGTTTCATAAAAAAAACACTCTTCTAGTATCTCCAATTTGAACTTGAATTTGCATCACCATATTGACACAGGCAGAGTTTAAAAATAGAATAGGCTCCCACGAAAAACGTGAAAACGTTGTCAATTTCACGACAGAGACTAACCGACAACGGTTCAGTGGCCAAAACTGACAGGTTGAAATGTGAAACTACGAGCAGAATTCGTCGCGCTTCAGGGATGGTAGTCAGGTCCAATGATTTTGAACGTATGGCGACGGTGTTTCGAGGAACGTATTGTTGAAGTATGTTGTCGAGGGTTAAACTTACAAATGCACACACTGTTCGTGGTAGGCCCACACTGAAATAACACTGAGTGTTTTCATAATGGCTGGTCCGCGAACTCAAAGAAAAACAAAGGAAATTGTCAAGACATTTAAAGACCAAGGACCTCATAGACGCAATAACGAATCGGAATGTCAAGAGTGTACGTGTAAAATCGATAAGAGTTTGAACAGAAGAATGTGTATCAAGTTTGAGAGTCGCAAGATTTGTGTAGCTGGTAATCAGTGTGACAAAAGTGATTTTGCGTTTCACAATGCGGAACACAAGGAGTTGCCTGTGATAAAAATCTCTTCCGATGAAGGAAGAGAAGATTGTCAACAATTGAAACCAAAAGAGACTCGGGTTTCTTTGGGAACTACTGTGATAACGGTAACAATTCTTCTTATTCTTTCAACTTTGTTTAGCAGAGTGACTGTTAATGTACTTTTTTTGTTTTGCGCGTTGTGTTTTTCATGTAATTGTGTATATTGTTATGCGGTACCTGTACGATGCTCGGCGTTGGGATTTTGCATTTTCAGCAAGTTTTGATGTCAGTGAGATGACGACAAGAAAAGGTAATGAGTCAATTGTACTGAAGGAAAATTGTCTTGTGGAGGAAATAAAAGAAGTTAAATTGAGACCTCGTCGTGGGAAATTTACTGATAACAGAACTTACAATCCAGTTGAATTAAATTAGGTTAGTCATTTTTCTCGACGCGGTCGTGCACCTAGCAGACTACCGATGAAGAAATTGAAAATATTTGTCAAAGTAAACACGGAAAGTGAGAATTCTGAAAAATACACCATTGTCGTCTAAAATTCATTGTTACGTTAAAAATAGAAATGTTCTATACTTAAACCGGGACAGGAGTAACTGTAAGAGCTTGTAAGAGTGTGAGGTACGTTTTTTCGATTTTTTACTAAGAGCAAGTTCAAAAACAACGGAAGGTTTATCTGTCGTCTAAGCATAAAAGAAGAGGCTATTTAGGTGGGGTGTCGAGGTATCAAAATAGGGTTTTAAGTAAGTCTTTGTCCCTCTGTACATGCAACTATCCATTTTATAGTGCTTACAAGAGTTTGATTCACCGGGCTAATTTTGGCCAATTTAAACATTCTACTGATATCGAGAAGAATCCAGGACCTTCATGTGGCGTAGATGCTACAAAAACGATTCATGCTGCATACTGTCAAGGAAACGTTGTAGTATTTGGGGAAAATGCGGAACAAGATGTGTTGCAATGAGTTTGTGCGCTTTAATTTACCGTAAGATAAGAAGGATTACTTCAGTCAATGATATGATTCAAATAATGACTGTTGGTAGCAAATTATATTCTAGTCTGCCATTGCTTGCAAGACAATCTATGTTAATTTTAACAGAATTGCCAGAAATGTTCACTGTGTTGAGCCATTTTTCCAGCTTGAATACAGTGAAAGTTATACTTGTAACTTGCATGGGGATGTCAGAATTGAGGGGTGGCTCTGAACTACAACTCATTCATTTTAACTGTCGGAATTATTGGTGTTGATTCTCATGCTAGAGATGTGTCCTGTTAACAGTCATAGTCAAGGTACATGTGTATTGTTGGAAATACCTTCTATGCATAAATTAATACAATATTTTCAGAGTCTATATACATGTAGGAATGAGGATATATATCAGCTTAAAGGTCTACATATTGCCAACATTGAAGATGATCTTTGTTCAAGCAGTGTTGAATCTAGTAGCATATCAAATGTTAATAGTTTATACCAATGTTGTTGTAAACATTGCTGTGCTATAGCAGTTTATGCAATGTGATACTCTGTTATTAATCCATGTGGACTCTGGACTTCAGGAACTTTATCTGCCTTTGCTAGTATTGGGAATACACAGTACAATGTGATGGGTGTGAAAAGACATATTATGCCAGTTGATCTTCCACATTTTTAACAAAAGAGAATATTCGTGTCAAAATTTTTTCAGTGTGCAGTCTTCATTTGATGGAAAACAGTATGTTTGTAAAACATGTCACTTAATACAGACATTTTCTATCAACACCTCAGTGCCACTATTAACAGAGTTTGACTCTATTACCAACATCCAATAAAAACAACCTCGTAGAAACCCAGTAACTACCTCACAAACTAGGCCCACCATCAATTTCCAATATAACTCCATGCCTACTACTTCACACATCTCAACTTACCCCTCAAATACACAATACCACTGCACTACCCACATATCCCTCATACACATAACAAACTTCACATACGCTAAGAACAACCACGCCCAAATGTACGCTCCCACAGCGTCTTGTTGCTCTACGCTTCGGCGATCACGGAACAAAAGAAATGTTGGGAGTTGTTGGCTGAAAAGTTTGACCGGTTTCAAACTTTGCGCAACAACTCGCAACAACATGCAACAGGGTGAGCAAACGGACGCAACATGTAACATCCAACAATGTTGCGTCCGTTTCCACGGGGCTTTAGCCCCTCCGTTTATAAGCACTCCTAAAACCCCCCTGTGAAGATATAAAAGCCAAGGACTTATGACCCGCAATTTACGGCATGTCGCGAGGATCTTGCTGTGCTGGTATTTTTTAAGCATAGAGCGAGTTTCGTAAGACCTTGAAAAATGGTTTCGGTAAGTGTTCGTTATTTGTTTTATCAGCCAGTGGATGGAAAGATCAGAACATGGCCGCTGCGTTTTCCCGCCAAAGAAAACCCTAATATGGAGAAGACATTTTTCGACTGGCCAATCAAGTTGCAGTATGACGTCAAAGCATGGTATTGGTTGATTTCTAGAAAGTTTTTTTCACCCGAGCGTCCGCTTAACCAACCAAAAACAAGCGCGTTTGTATCCGTTCGATAAACCAATCAAATCGCTCTATTTTCGTTCGTTTGTTGTTTTTGTTTTGTTGGCGCGTTTTCATTCCAAGGTCACACGAAAATCGCTCTAATTTTCAGGAGCAAAGGAAAGGGGTTTGTATCAAACTTGTTATCAAAACAAGGTCAACCTCAGCCTCACGCCGGGTCACTCAAAGCCTGGGATACTAAACTCACAACTGTAAAATGGTCTATTGTCCCTTTAAATTACAATCCCATCAACCCTAAAGTGCGTGCAAAGTGGCGGGTATCGCGAAGAAGGGGCGACCTTGGAGCTCTCTTCGGGTTTCTCTTAAGGCCTCACGGGATTGGTTTTAGGGAAAACAAAAAGAGCTGCGACACATAGGGTCCCAATTAAATTAGAGGTTTTGAAGAGCTGCAAGGCTAAGTTCTATTAATGTTGACTGTGCTATGGATTTAAATGCAATTTGAAGGAGTTAACAACTATGAGCGTCTTCAATGCCAGAGAAACGTGGTCGTTCAGCGTGCGCATGCCCGGTTGTTCGCTACACCCTTCGCGTGAATCAGTGGTGTGAGGATTTTCCTTCTTGTAGCGTTGTTCATGCCACGAGGTTTTTTCAGCCATTTTCTCCCCCCTCCTCCCCTACGGTTCTTTCTCCACTGATATTTTTCAGTATGACCGGTGCCTGTGTGTTTCCTTTTAACACATTTCGCTTTGTTTGAAGGTTAGTCGATCCCAAGAAATCCACCTTGAAGCCTATGCAACCTTACCACGGAATGCTACTCATGAGCTTGTGTACAAATGGAAGGTGAGATGTTCTTGAAACTTTAGACCGTTAACCGATTTGCCCCCTGGTAATTTTGCCGGAAAACGCGTTTTCAAGCTTTTTTTTTCGGGTCACTCTCTTGCTATAAATTCACTTCACGAAAAATTAAATTCGCTCAAATTTGTTCAGGGCAAAGATGATGCAGAAGAGCCGAGTGCAAAGTAGGAGAAAATCAGTGGCAAAAATGGTAAATGCGGCATTTGCATCCTGGCTAGTTTGAATAGGGTTGCAAATTCAGGGGCTAATGCGGTATCTTAGCCTGTGATTTTCTTCTAGTTTGCACTTCCCCGAGCAAAGCTGACATTTTGTGCACCAAAAGATCCGAATCTTACCAAAAAAAGCTGTTTACCAGTCCTAATTCCTGTTCCTGATGCAAAATATCAGCTTCCGAAGTTGGGGCATGCGCAGAATGCTAACTTTCGCTGTCCTTTCCCCCCTCTTCTTTCGCCCATCCTGTCTCATTTGTTTTTTTTTTCCATTTGCTGGGCATTTAGTATGCTTCATTTCGGTGGGAAAAGGTTTTGGGAAAGCTTTTAGGATCGTAGGATGAGATGAAAGGAACTGCAGGCCGGTAGTGGAACAAAATTTTCATGGGAAATTTCAGGTCTCGCTTACATGGTGTTTTTCGTTTTTCCCCCGGCCTCCTCGACTCAATCGTGCTCATTCTGTTATAGTTTGAAAGACCTCTTCCCTCTGCACAAGTTAGATGACAACGTTGTCCTTGACCGTTGAAACTGACGATGAAACTTTGTTTAGTTCCCCCCCCCCGGAATTTTAGTGTTCTCTGCAGAAGTTTGATGAGCGATAAGTGTATATGTTAGCCTGCGAACGAGCTCTCTGGGGGGTCCGTTGGGGTGGACGGAAGAAAAGAGAGAGAGAGACGCTCGCCAGCAATTTATATAGTATATTCTACGCAAGGTTATGTACAGCCTTGGCACAGAGCAGAATTTTTTGGTTTCAAATCTTCCATTTACTTCTTTTTGTGCAAAAGAGATAAGTCCGAAAGGAAGAACGAAACTCAGGAATGTTTGAATAACCTTATTTTCTTGGCAAATCTTTGAAAACCAGGTAAGCTACAATGACGGTTCTAGGAAGGGTGACGTAGTTCACCTAGATGAAGACAGCCTCAGTGAACCAGTTCTTGTTATTCCTGAGCGCACGTTAGATTACGGAGAATATGTCATTCAGGTAGAGGTGAGTTGGGTTACAGAAAGCTGAAACGCCCAGTCTAGCCTTTGGGATATGTGAATTTCACGAAAGTTATGTTTAGACCTAAAACGTTTAAAATTAATCGGAGGGTGGTTTCCGGAGAGGTCCGCAAACTTTTATTTAGTGTTTTCAGAAGAAAATAATGGGATATTATTATTTATTTTTATTATTATTCTTTTATGCTCTCTTGGTGTGTTGCCATTACAGTATTCTGCATTCTTTGCTTTGAGGCGGTCGATTAAAATGTGCGGACATCCCTGGAATTGGACTTCCTTTTAATTGCAACATCTAAAAATAATTTAAGTGAAATTCACTTATTTCAGCCAACGTCCTAAGATTCCCTCTCTCCCCCATTATAAGTTCCTGGTGGAATTTAGCTTTTCAGTTCAATTGAATGTTTATGAACTTACAAGTAAAAGCGATTTGTGAAGTTGAGCTGGGCAGTGATTGGCTTGCATGAAATGTAAATGTTAATCGCATTTTAAGTGCCGGGAAGTGAGAAATTTTCTGTTCCTTCTGAACTACAAGTCCTAGAAAGTAAAGTACCCCCCCCCCCCCCTCCAGATTTCAAGTGAGGGGGATGATCGAATGGTGGCAAATATCAAAACCGAAAAAAAATCCCTTGACCAAAAATTAACCCCCAAAAAATTCCATCCCGAATTTTCGAGCCTTAACTATTTTGTTTGTACATTATTCGCAGAACTACCTGGCTGGGATACGCGGAAAGTACCACAAATCTGAAGATTGTTTTGAATACCCCCCCCCCCCCCCAAAAAAAACCCCTTCTTTAATCAAGCCACCCAAAAAATACTTGCCAAATTTTCCTAACCAAAAGAAATCCGGGAATCGAAAATTTCAAACCCTAAAAAGTGCCTCAATCATCCCCGTCAAGTGAAATCCTAGGGTGAAAGCAGCGTTTTCATCTTCCCTTACAATCTTGTGCCGACAACTAGGTTGTTGGGGTCGGAAGTCGAAGCAGAAGATCTAAACCAATCACAACTCCTTGAAACGAGCGTTTTGATTGGTTAATCTTTTGCTTCTGCTTCCGACTCTGACAGTGAGTGACATTGACTCTGATTCCGTCGAGCTTATGACTCCGTTTTCGGCTCCGATTACCTGAAACAGCTAGTTTCGCAAATTTCGCGCAAAGGTAAAGACTCGTTTTTACGTCGGTATCGAAAGCATCATCTGGCCTGACGGTCCGTTCATTTCCCCCCCCCCCCCCCCCCCCCCCGCTCTTTTTACCGGGTTACTGTTTTACTGGTGTTTAAAGTAACTTAAAGCTACATGGAAAGGAAATGAGTCTAGAGAAGGATTTTTGGTCACATCTGGGAATCGAAATCGGGACCTTCCGCACAAAATGCCGTGCAGTGTCGGATCCGGGAGAGGCCCCCCTCCCCCCCCCCCCCTTATTGTTACTGTTGCACCAAACTGAGGCCCAAAGGGCCAAAACAATTTTTTTCGACACCACCACCCCCCCCCCCCCTCCCACGCAGGCGTTTCTAGGGGAGCTCGTATTTCGTCCCCTCCCCACAAACGCCTGCTCAACCGAGGACAACATTCCTTTCCCACACTTAGCCAATCACGCTGTACTTTCCAAATTCTGGAAAGTTGACCTTGACCGCAGGGTAACCTGATAATTACGCGATCTGCATGAAACTTTGAGAAACCTTCATGACCTCTAATAAATGTTTGTCTCAGAGCGGCAAAAGTAAGATTTACTCAGTCAGATTTTAGAATTATCCGTGCACTGCATAACCTTAGCGAAGGACAGAAAAGAAGGAAAATGGTAACTCTAGGGTCACGTTCTGGGTCACGTTTTTTCACTATCACGAGCTTATGAGTCATGTTTAGCCTGTCAACACTTTATTTAAAAACCGTTGATTGGTCACTTACCACGCGAATGTAACAATGGGAAAGGAATGTTGTCCTCGGTTGAGCAGGCGTTTGTGGGGAGGGAAGAAATACAAGCTCCCCTAAAAACGACTGCGTGGGAGGCTACCCCCCCCCCCCGCCTTATCTAAGGGTCTGGAAGACCTCCCAACGCCCCCCCCTCCCCCCCCCCCCCCCTCCATCTGGATCCGGCACTGCCGTGTACTAACGAACTGCTTCAAAATCGTTTCAGGTATATCCCAAAGAAATGACGGACCTAAAAGCAGTGAACAAACAATGGATAAAGGTGGTTCAGACCCCTCTGGTTGCCATTATCGAGGGCGCGACTATGATGGTGGTTGGTGGTGAAAACGAGCAGGTTGTCTTGGATGCATCTTCCTCTTTTGATCCTGACTACTCTGATGATACAGATATAAGGTATAGTAACTAGGAATGTTATGCACTCCAAATATTGCGCCGTTTCTGATTGGCTTCAATCGCCCGGTTTATTCTTCATAAACAACTGGCGCTTACCATATTTGGAAGATGAGAGCAATGTACCATCGATTAGATGCTATATTTGATTGGAAACGAGGTTGATCGATGGCATATTTACCTGGAAACGAGGCTGCTGGGGTAACAGTGAACAAAAAAAGCGTTGACGGCTATTCGAAGACGAAATAGCTGAATTGCTGACTGTTACTGAGCGGAAGAAGTGTAAGATTACACAAGAAATATTGCTCATTGCTCAGTGGATGTTATCCACTTTTTGATTAGTATCTAGAGGTAAAAAATCTGTTTATACCCTAAAACCGTGCTTAGGTATAGGCCAACGTTTTGAAGAAAGTTTACGAGGAGGCAAGCTTGTTAAGAACTTCAGGGTATTTCTAGTGAATAATAAAACATTTATTGAACTTGGCTCTCTTGAAGAATTATGCTTATCTCGGAGGTTTTTATCCACCGAGTCCGTAACATCCTCCGTGATCTGCATAAGTCTTCACATCATACTCAGCCTCATTGTGGGCAACAAAAGGAGCCCGCAGCCTATTCTTGGTCAGCGGCACTCTATTAACTTTGTAGGGAGATTTTTCCCGGATGTGTCCACATTCTTCAGATGCCCGTGTTGCACGAGGTAATATGCATGGTATGTGGACGCGAAGGCCCTGGTGTTGAGTTTAAGGTCCGTGAGGGGGGGGGGGGGGGGGGGAGTGGGGCTACTCTTAGGCTAGGCGTGTGTGTGTAAGTGTGTGTGATTTTTTACTGACGCAACGCAACTATAGTAAGTAAATACTTCGAATTAATGAAGTCAATATTTTCAATGACAGTTTTGAGTGGAAATTCGATGAAGCATCTTGTTTCAAACAAGGCAGAAAGAGAACAGACTGTTTGTCAGGCGTGGATAGAAACAAATCCAAATTCAGTCTCCCTTTGGATTGTCTTAAGTCCAGACGCACGTGTGAATTCTCCGTTAAGGTGAAGAAAGATTCCAGACAGGCTTTGGCTTTCAAATACCTCTACCTGGACAAAAAAGATCCTCATGTGTAAGTACAGTATATATTCTGCAAAACTGGCCGTTAAAACATCATCGTATGTATCAAGAAAGCAACGCATGGTTAAATATTAGGGAGCTTTAGCAACGGCGATGGCAAGGAGAGCGTTGAAAAAGCAATAGGTTTATTAAGCAAAACAACAAGCAGCGCACTTTGCTTTACGTTACTTTACTTTGCCGTCACTGCTCGACTGGGACGTGAAATTCCGTTAGGCGTCTTCTTACAGAGAAAGTAAACTCAACACGACGAATGTTTCTTTCTCCTTCTAAACTTGGGTTTGGTCCCTAAGAAAATTTGATTTCAGGAAAATTTACCAAATGGCAATAAAAATTGGAAAAAGTGAAGTCCTTTTGATGGTGACGTTTTTGTTGCCGTCGGCCGAGTCAACTTTCGTAAAGACTTTTGGGACGTTTACTGGGGACAATGGCCCCGGGGGGGGGGGGGGGTACTTTAGGAATTTCTGGATGGGGATGTGCCGCTGGGACCCTAGAACCCTTAACTTATACCAGAGCTAGTTCAGCTGAATTTTGCTACCCTATATTAGAGTAAACTCCCCAAATTCCCCCTATCCTAGAGTAGCTGTTTCCCTAGTCTAGATAAAATCTTCAACCAACGGATCAGTTTCCTGAGTAATGATACCCTATTCTAGACCCAAACGCTCTGATTTATATACCCTATCCTGGAGTAAACTGCTTGAAAACCATACCCTTCACAGCGGCACATACCTATATAGCCCATATATGGCAGTACGCCCCCCCCCCCCCCCCCCCCGGGACAATGGCCAATAGGGGTTTGACGATCCGAGACTGGAAAAACGTAAATTCACTTTTAAAGCGACGTTTTCGCTGCCATCGTGTCGTCGGATCGTACAGTATTTAATACGAAACTACGACGGCAACGGCAAAAAGTTAATAGGTTTAGCTAGCAAAACAACAACTGCACGTAACGTTCATTATACTTTTTTTGTACATTTCTTTGCTGTCCCTGCACAACTACGACGTGAAATAAGACCAAATTTTATGTTTACGTGAGGCCGGGAACGGTCAGGCCTTAATTTCTACCATTTCTGCCTGAACTTGGGCGCGGTCCCCTCTCTTCGCGAAATTGTTTGAAAGGATGCGGAGTCTAATTTTTCAGTGACGTTTCCATGGACGTCATTGTTGTCGGATCGTAAGGTCCCTAATAGGGAGCTTAAGCAAAGACGTTTTTGAGCGACGCACGTCAGCCGGAAGTGAGGTCTTCTCCCTTTTTATATGCCTGGACACTACCAAATTTGTGTTGCTGAGTTTTTTTTCTCCTATAAAGACGATTTACCTAAGGGTTTCAACCAAACTACAGCCCAGTGCTGCAAAAAGTCCACTTCCGGTCGACGTCCGTCGCTCAAAAACGCTGTTGCTTAAGTTCCCTAATAACTCACCGGCGCGTCCCTATTAGTGATCCCAGAAGTCTTTGCGAAAGTTACCTTGGTCCAGTTTCCTTCTTGTTTCTAAAGTTGCCATGACACAGCTAGAATATCCACCAATCGAATTCAACGTGGAGCAAATTTTCAACCAATCAGAAGCACTTCCTAGATCTGGGTAGTGACACGTTATAAGTATGAATTTTCTGCACTCGTTTCGCAGGGAAACCATTGGGTCGGCTGTTTTCTCAGGCTAGGAGCACTGCGGGGACCAGCCATTTTAATGACTAAAAAAATTATATATATATATATATACGGCCGGCAAATCTCAGCGAGCAACCGCCATGGCGGATAACGGTGTAGTGTATCCCTCTTACGTAATTGATTTTGTTTGCATTGTTGCCCACGAGAAACAGTTTTATTGTTTTGAAGTCATATGACCTCAAAGAACCAATGAGGATGCACTGCAGGAGGAAAAACTGATACCATTCGCCATTTGCACTTTTCATAAGACACCTTGTTCCTCTCCGCCTTAAATTGTATTTTGCCTAACTTTTGTTTTAAATTTCTCCCGGGTATTACAGTCGTCCCTAGAGAAATTGAGGACAATACCTAAACACACAATTTTGGTAGGCAAACAAGGTAAGTTATGGGAGATTTGCAAATGGCGAATATAACAATTCTTGTACTTTTTTCAGGCTGTCTACAAACTGCCCTCAGTGTGTTAAAGGACCTATTAATCCACGTTCACCTCTGATTATAACGGGGCTTTGTTTGTCGTGTCAACATTCCAATATC
The DNA here is from genome assembly GCA_964035525.1 of Porites cylindrica. Lineage (NCBI taxonomy): Eukaryota > Metazoa > Cnidaria > Anthozoa > Scleractinia > Poritidae > Porites > Porites cylindrica. The sequence goes on along the minus strand of OZ037777.1, from coordinate 6,947,450 downwards.
TCATATGAATGGAAGCTGTTTCATGTGGGAAAATCTAAACTGCAGAAGGATGAAGAGTGCAAAGCAAACTTACTTGTAAGCACTGGCAGGACAAGTACTCAATCACCAATTTCAACACTTGCATTTTCGACCACGCAAATTCCTCCAACTACAAGGCCACAGGCTGGTTATAAGCCCAAGTCTTTCCAGCTAACTTACGCGAAGTTTTCCAGTGGCGATATCTGTGAGGATCCTGAGGAGATGATGCGCCCTAACCTGGTTCCACCCCCTCCGTCGGATAAACTGGGCAGTAGTGGTGTAGGTGGTATTGGTGGCAATAAAAAAACCAACAAAAGGCCTGTGTCCACAAAGGCGAACACTACCGATGGTGCTGCTAGTAATCATGACGATGACCCCGAGTATGACGATATTTATGACCCATCGACAGTACCACGCAGTGCAAAGAAATATTCAAT
>OZ037777.1:6746995-6941995 GCA_964035525.1 Porites cylindrica | reverse complement strand
ACCTCAATGAATTATATACCTGAGCCCGCAATACAGTCGTGTGACACTGGTCAGCGGATGCCCTTTTTGACAGTTGTATATTGACCATGGATGTCCAATGCCAAGTTGAACACAAAAAGTATGCCTTGGACTCCAAGCTGTTTAGTGTGCCATTTCACAATTGCTAACATGAAGGGGAGGACGTACGTACTACGTACGGACGATTTTGTCAGAACCGGAATTTCTTGGATGTATAGGCAACGAAAATTTTCTTACTTATGGAGCTCCGCTTCGCGCGCACGAGAGCTCCGCTAATAACATCGGAACATTATCGTCATCGTCGGTCGACCAATGAACAGTCGACTGTAAGTCGTCTCCAACTGGCTCGGTCTTGGGTAGTGCGCACGATGTCATCCTCTGAGAAGTGCGTGTTGGGGTCGATCCGTTCCTTGGGGGTCTTCGCTCGTGGGAGGGCGAAGAACTTGAGCTGTCGTGAGATGATTGTCGATAGCAGAGGGCTATTGCTAGTGAGATCGTATAACAGTATATGAAGAGCAAAATAGCTGAAACTGAGTGGAATGTAATTATGTTCTGTGGCAGGCTTGGTTCTGTTAAAACTACTAGCTCCAAGTTTGACCTAAGAGTGCGGATAAGAGAGAGGCTTCTACATATCCTACGCAATTATTCTCTCTACGACAAGGTAGATAAATAAATAAATAAAATAAATTTTTAGACTTTATAGAGGTAGCACAATTACTAGTGCACAAACAAGGACAGAAACGAATGAATACTGTAAATCCTCTATTAAGCCCCCCTCTCTAATAAGTCCTCCCTTTTCAGGGGAAGAAAGGTAATAACCCCCCTCACTTTTAAGCCCCCCTCCATTCCCTATTATTATTATTATTATTATTATTATTATTATTATTATTATTCACTAATAAATTATACACTGTATTAATCAGTCACGACTGTAAAACTTCGCGTGCACTGAAGATGGTTTATTCAGCAGCTGGAAGTTTTAATTTGCTTTTGATCCTCGGCTGCCTGACCTCCAACTTTGGGTACCTGAGCTTTTCCACTTTGCATTCTAGTTCTTTCTGGTGCGCTGATACCACTTCAAAGAGCTATTATACGAACCTCCCAACCTCGAAATATGTTCCCCCCCCCCCCCCCTCTACATTTCTTAAAAATGTGGACCTTTCTCCATAAAGAGAAGAAACTGTTGTCGTTGGTTTGGTTTGTTTTAGAACATAGTAGAAACCAGGAATATTGCCAAAATACACTGATGTCGACATCGGTAAACCGCGATATTTCATCCCTAGACAGGAACATCAACAGTACTTAAAAAAGATATCGCGATACAGTAAACACCCGCATATAAGAACGCAGGATTTCGGAGGTCAGGCTGATTGAGTTCTTATTTATCGGGTGCTTAATGACAAATCAGCCTCAAAATGTTATTAAAATGTTCTTAAATGTTTATTTAGTAATACTATCCAAAACATGTTGCTAGAGGTATATTTAGCATATTTCAGGAAAATAAAATAAATAATTATGCTGTAATTTGATTATATTAACAAATGAAGTTATCTGACAGCAAACATAAGTTACATGTTTTGCAATTATGGCACTTTTTCCATTTTATAAGAACATGTTACAATTTTGAGCCTGATCTTAGCTTGGTCTTATAAAAATGGGGCTTTATTAGCCAAATTTCAGCCTGGTGTTCTTTATCCATTTGTTCTTGTATGCGGGTGTTTACTGTATTACGATGCAAAAATATTTGCGACATCGACACGTTTCGTGAAAGTCAGTGTCTTCAATATCCCTTACCCACAATCGCCCTACAATGGCTAAAACAGTGCTTGATGAAAGCAAATGAAAACCAAACAAGTATACCACCAAACTTACAGTTCCTGAATTGAGGGCAAAAACTTTCAATAAGGCAGTTAAACCAAATTGCTGATCGAGTCATTACTGCCAAATTCATTGAGGGTAAAAGGTAGAGTAACCATATTTTATGTCGATCCTCGTGACAGTAATAACTGATAAAATTGAGGTCGACGGTGCGCTCATTTTACCCCCACCCCCTCTCTCCATCAAAGCTCCGTTTTTAAGGGTCTTTAAAGCTAGACAAAGCTACACAGAAAGGGGAGAAGTTGAAACAAGGAAGTGATGTCACAGGGGATCGAACTCGAGACCTCGCGCACCGACGGCCGCACACTAACCAACTGTGCCACCCTTGCTCCTATCGTTGCATCGCGCTGCGCGTTTCGCAAACTTCGAAGAAATTTTGCGTCTTTCTGTTTCGTCAATCATTTGAGTGGGGGCGTGTTTAATGCGAATCACAATGCAAAGCCCTCGTCCAGCTTGACCCGCAAAAACTAAACTGAGAATGACTCTAGACTGCTCAAGTATAGCGAAGGAAATCACGATGGTGAATGGAATTTTTGGCGAGGAAAGGAGGCTGGCATTGCCTTATTCTTTCAAGTGACAAGAATAAGAAAGATCAGAAAAACCTCGAAGCAAACTAGTCGACTAGTGCCCGAAACGGGACGATCATCGACAACGAACCTTGAAACATAGAAACAAACAAAACGGATCGAAATTCACCAATCACAAATCACAAACTATGACTTTTTGAACTCGTTCTAGTAAACATGTGTTATCTAAAAGGTCCGCTAAGATTGTAAATAACTTCGAGTCGTATACTGTAATTGAAATTGCTTTAATTTTCTTTGTGCCTATTTACAGTACAACCTAACCCAGATGTCGATGTTGAAGAATGTTCCTTGAGTCGAAAAAATGCACAGATTATGTGAATTAATTAGTTTCAAATGTCAATCGATTAGATCAAAGGTCCACTGTACAAACAAAACATTACATAACGAGTCGCTAAAAAACGTGACAGTTCAATTGGGTCCGCGTGTAACGTGCGCGAAGAATAATAGGGAACTTAAGGGACGGACCATTAGAAAACTTATGGGGGGGGGGGGCGGGCGAAGTACAAAAAAAAAATTCGCGCAAGGGAAAATTAAATGAAAAAAAATTCTTGCACGCCAATTAACCCTAAAAAATATTCATGCTATGGCCAAAAAAAAATTCATACAAGGAATTTGATAACGAAAAAAATTCCTGCCGCTCGAAAATTCCCCTCCCCCCCCCCATAACGTTTCTAATGGTCGGTCCCTAAGCAAAGACGTTTTTGAGCGACGCACGTCGACCGGAAGTGAGGTCTTCTCCCTTCTCATATGCCTTGACGCTAACAAATTTGTATTGCTAAGTTTCTCTTCTCTTATAAAGACGATTTACCCAAGATTTTCAACAGAACCACTGCCCAATGATGCAAAAAGTCCACTTCCGGTTGACGTCCGTCGCTCAAAAACACTGTTGCTTAAGCTCCCTAATGACAAAGATGATCGACGGAACAGAAAAAGCCAAAATTTCTTCGAGGTTTGTAAAATGCGCAGCGCGATACAACGAATTTAGCAGTGAACTAATATGTGTTTTGTTTCTAACAACTTTCAGACCTTAGCCTCTCATACAGGCTCAGCACTTCAAGCTCTGACCAAGAAACCTGAGGAGGTACTTTTTGTTATTGTGTAATTAACGGAAGCAAAAAACGTAACTGTTGGCTGAGTTTGTGACTTTACAGGTCGCATATTATTGAATAGCCTGCACCACAGACAAAACTAAACTACTGGTTAAGTCTGTCGGCGAGGCAGCGTGGAAATCCTTGTTCTTGACTCCTCAGCTGTGTGACAGGTTTGAAAAAAGGATTCATGATTGGCCTGCTGAAAAAGCATTTGTTCGATTGATCAAGTAGGTTGAAGGGAAATCCAAAACCCACTTCCGGTAATTCGTTAGGGGGTTCCAAAAAAAAGGTTCTTGGCGCTGCTTCGCAGACGTTACTAGCTGGGGTGTGGGGTCACATTACTTTGCAGCTGAGGCTAATTTTTGAAAAGTGCGGTGAGTTTGATAGCGAGTGATTAGCAAGACTAAATTAATTCATTCCCGCTTCCCATTTACTTGTAGCTTTCTGCAGTCAGCGTTGAAAATGCATCGGAGATACTACAGAATCTAGGCAAATTTATGCGGTCCAGACTTAAAATGATGGATCCCAAAGATGCAGAGGCTAGAACTCTCGTCAGCCAAGAACTTGTCCAGAGAGTCATAAGCGTCACATCAAGTCTGATAGAAGCATCTTCAAGGCGTTTGAACAGGTATGCGTCAGTTGTTTCTTTTGGAAGAAGGTGTGACAAATGCAAAGTGCTTAACGTAAATTTAGGCAGGGTTAAAATCGATACATCTGAGCTTGGTCAGCAGTGCTTTTCCTGTTAAGGGCAGGCGTTTTGCGAGGTGGCCTGTCTTGGCTAAAGAGCTGCTATTTATATCATGCTATTGCACTCTCTCTTTGGTATGCTTGCTGATCTTTGCGAATCACAATTTGCTTTGGGAGTTTTTTATCATTTCTTGATAAGTTAAATTGTCTAGTACTACACTCTGGGGCTAATGAAATGGCATGTCCGGTTGGTGTTTTAATGGCATGTCTCCTAAAATGCACGTAAAATTTGGTAGTGTTCTCAAGAAAATGAATATAGTTGATCCTCTATGTGCGACCGCCTTTTCCAAGCTACCAAAACCTCCCACTCAAACTGACGACTGTATTTTGAACCCTTGTAATTTAACAGATTTTGGGATAGCACTTTAGAGCCATTTAACCCTTTAAGTCCCAACAGTGACTAACGTCAATTTTCTCCTAACGATATCCATGCAATGTCAAGAGATTAGGTTATGAGAATTAATACAATGATCACTTAGGGGAAAATGCCTTGATCTTTTATCAAATTCTCTCAACTTATTCTTGAAGTAAATGTATAGAGATCAGTTTGGAGAATTTGTATGTGGATATTGCGGCTAATAAAGGGTTTAAATTTTGATCTGTGTTTGATTCGTACCCTTTTTATCCCCATAGCAACACTATGATTAGGAAAGAAGACGAGAGCGATGTTCTGCTCAAAGTAACTGAAGCTGCAGAGGAACTTATAAAGGTTATCAAGTGTTTCATTTCATACATTTTATGTTTTAAGTTGTTTAGGGTAATGTACCCAATACAGCATCCCAAGGACATTGTTAACTATCTTAATTTGAATGGCAACAATATACGATTTCATCTACAGACGAGTGGCAACTGACTTACAGAGTCTGTTCAGAATCCAGAGCGGGCAAATAAGCTCATCTTTCCAGCTCAGGTAGCCAATGAAAACTCAGGATTCGATTCATTTTTCCTGCTCATGGAGCTTGCTTTACAATAAGGCATAATAGTCATTACCAAGAAGTACGGCTCAGTAGCTTTCATTTGAATGGTTGCACTTTTGGATTTCATCCACAGACTCGAAAGTTAGAACCACCTTGTATGGCATTTGAATGGTCACACTTAAGGATTTCATCCACAGACGCAAAAGTTAGAACCATTTTTATAGCAAATAACGTGAATAAGAAATGTGGCGACTCAACCCGGCCTTCAAGCTTCGGTTCTTTTCATGTTTATCCTTCTATTTGCAATCTAGCCTGTTACTTACAGACCTTCTACACACAATAGTACACAATACTTGAACCGTTACTCGCTGTTTTTACCTGCATAACGTGCATTATTTTTTTTTGTTGCTTTAATAGGCTAAATTATCCACGCAAGTATGGGGCGAGAAGGAACTTCGGGTCGAATCGCGTAACATAAGAGTTATAGCAATACAAGAAAGCTCCGTTTCAAACGCCTTTTTTCATCTTGGTGATGTCAGTTTTCACATGCCAACGGATCTTGAGGAGCAACTACAGGTTGCGTCTTCTGACAGGGAAAGGAAATGTTTTGGAGCTGTGGTGACAGTCTACGACGAAAATCCTTTCTTCAGTGAAATGGTATGGAGATAACACGCCGTGTCTATGAATTCTATTCTACGGCAATACGGAGTTCTTTGCTTCTGTTTACGTCGTGAAAATTTGTTATGCGACTAAGAATGAGTCAATTTAATTTTGTGAAATGCTTAGGCGACTTTCACACCGCACGATTTCGAGTCCTGAATTTTGCTCATCATTTGCCCAAGCCGTGAACCGACCGGTTTGCCCATGTAAATAGGGAGCTTAAGCCGAAAATCGACGGCGACGGCCACGAAAACGTCACTTAAAACTGAAGTGAATTCGCAGTACTCCAAACTTTATCGCGCGCTTTCCATCTTGTTTACTTCGTCAAATGTTGGCAAATGTTTTTGGAGTTGAATTGTAAAGGACTGTATCAAAGTTAAGGAAAAGAAAAGAAAGTTGTTGTCTTATGTTCCCGTCCTCGACAAAACGTGAATTTACCGTATTTATTCGATTAACCGCCCTGGGCGCTTATTAAATTTTTGGACCTTGAGAGTGGGCGCTTATTCAAGGTGAGCGCTTATTCGAAGCTGAGCGCTTATTAAATTTTCACTATTTTCAGCAAGTGTAGTATGTTTATTTTGCAACAAAACAATAAATGCTAATAACAAAACGCGAAGAAGTAACAAAGCAAGGTTTCTGTAAAACACTCTGAAGAAAATTCCGTCCTCGGGGAAGTCTGATTAAAATTTATTCACTCAAGTGGGTGGGGGTGAGCGCTTATTTGAGTTTGATTGGGAGGAAGAGGGGGTGGGCGCTTATTAACTTTTTCGGCCTTTAGGGTGGGCGCTTATTCGGGGTGGGCGCTAATTCGAGGTTGGGCGCTTATTGGAATAAATACGGTATAGGCAGTTTCACGTTGTTGTCATGCAACGGCGGCAAAGAAATGTACAAAAAAGCGTGATGCACGTGCAAAGTTGTTGTTTTGCAAATCGAACCTAGTGCTTTTTTGCCGTTCTCGTTGCTGTCGCCGGCGTAGTTGCTTAAGCTCCCTCATGGTAAATAACCTGTTGTGTGGGACTGTGACACCGTTCCCTCTTGATATGGATTCCATTGTTGTGGTCTCTTTTTATGCCGCAACATTTGGATCTGATCCAGATCCAAATGTTACCCAAACTTGCTTACATATTTCTTTTTCTCTTAGCACCACACTAAAGTTGCCAGTCTCAGCATCGACCGTTGCAATGGAGAAGAGATCCAGGTTAAAAACTTGAGCAGTTTTATCGATATTTCCATTCCTTATGAGAAGCAAAAACTTGAGCAGTCTGCAGAGATTTACACCCTAAGGTGGGAACACCAAAAAACACACATCATCAATCAAACAGAGAGGATGACCAATCAAAGTTTGCAAATTCATCTGAAGCCGATTACTGTCCTTCCTGTTGGATTCGTCATCAAACTTACTGCCAGGTACGTTAGCTTGAGTGATGGGTCATATGTTCCCCAGTTTGTTTATGTGTCAGAAATTCTGGCATTAGTAAAAAGACTTTCAATTACAGATAATTATTCCTTCTGAAAAAAGGGTAATGACCGTTTACGAAAGGGAAATTGGCGTACAGTGGAACATGTTTCTCTGCCACGTATTTTTATAACAATCGACCATGATTTTCTAGATGTGTTCCTGGCGTCATCGTTTTATCCGGTAGCCTGTCCATTTCTCTAGAGAAAGTTTGTTTTGAGTCATGAGTCATGTTAGATCAGGGTTAAGCACTGACAACAGTGGTTAGGTTTTTAAGCATAGACTATTAGGTTTTAATCATTAGTCAGGTTAAAGCACTTATTGTAGTGATTAGTGTTAAGCACGTACTTTAGTAATGAGACGTGGTTAGAGTTAAGCAATGACTATTGTGATTAGACCTGATGAAGGATGAGCACTTACTGTAGTGTTGAGGGTTAATCACCGACTAGAAATGGTTAGCATTTACATTGTATTTTGGTTTAAGTTGCTCATTGCATGTACTGTATGTACGAAAGCAGTTATTGGCAGCAAATCCGAAAGATTCGAACTTTTTTTACTTGACTCATGACTGATTTGCATATGCTTTATTTACACTAAATTCTCGTTTCTCTTTATCAAGAGGCGGTCTATCGGTATTTACAGCTACGGCTATGACTAATGTACCCGTATCCTTACACGGAAGCGACGTATCTTAAATCTCTTATATCAGGCTAACTCTGAATTTTGTTGTGTTTGTTGTCTTGTAGCACTGCTGAATCAGATTCAGGCAGTCTTAACCAATACACCGTCACAAGTTCAGGGGAACCTGTAGAATTGTACCTCTCTGGCCAACAGCTACAGAATGGTAATCTGATTACACTGTGTATCAAAAAAGAGAGCTTAAGCAACGACGACGGCGACAGCAACAAGAACGGCAAAAAACAATCGCTTTAGATCAGTAAAACAACAACTTTGCAAGCGCGTCACGCTTTTTTGTACATTTCTTTGCCGTCGTTGCACGACTGCGACGTGAAACTTCCTAATTTCACGTTTTGTGGAGGACTTGGACACAAGATAACGGGTTTCTTTGTCTTTTCTTCGCCCTTCCTGAACGGTACAGTCTCTTAGAATTCACTGAACTCCTAAACAATTTGCCAACATTTGACGAATTGAACGAGATGGAACTAAGCGCGATCAAGTTTGAAGCAGCGGGAATTCAGTTTTCAAATGATGTTTTCGTAGCCGTCCCCGTATTTGTTGCTCAAGCTCCCTAAAGATCCCTTTTAGCCCTAAAATGGGGCCGTTTCGATGAGTAAAATACAATCCTATTTTTATTTCAATTAACGAGGAGTGATAAAGACCCACAGGCTTCAAATGGCTTCAGGAGAGGCTGAATCAGACTCTGTCCTGCAGGGCTAAATTGGCAGTTTCAGGGGGAAGCGAAGCTTTTTTAATATGTAGTGTAACATATAGATACATTGGTTTTGTTTAGATAAACATGCCGTCGCAAAGAAAACAGTTTTAAACATTCCTTTTGGAAAGTATGCATTGCGTGCGTAACCTTGAGCTTAGGTCGTAAAGATAACTGGAATGATTTCAAATCTAAAATTACTCTGATAAATTTACAGAAAATACAATTGTAAGAACTGTTGGGCTTGAGTGCATAGCCAAAATTTGGACCATTCTCACGAGTAGGCGGAGATGAGAAGGTTATCCTGCGTTAAACTACCTCGTTAGGTGGTTTAAAAAAACCTAACCTGGTTAAGAAAATCTATTGCTCTTGCTTGGTTTGCATAATCCGGTTAGAACTCGGTTAAGACTGTAGAAAACCCGGCCGCACTCGCGGTTTTTTTTTAGGCAACGAGTTAACGTTGATTGGTTGATTGGAAATAACTCGGTCAAATCCCTAACACTGCCGTAAGTGCGGCTGCAGCCGTTGAGGGAGATTGGCGAATACTGAGAGGTGCTGAACGCCCAGTCACCAAAGGTCTTAAGTTTTAGTCAGTGACACAGTCAGCAGTTCTTCGCCACTGGAATTGCAGCAATTAACGTAAGAGCTATTATTTTATTAACAGAGTTGAATATCTTTTCTACATTGCATACCTTGGTAATGTACAATTTTATTTTAGCTTCAGGTTCCATATTTGCGAGGGTCGTGCTGAAAGACACAGCATACTATCGTATCAAGTCGGTAAGTCTTACTTTTATCTTTCAGCGTAAAAATTGAGGTAGTAAGGGATTGGATATCTCCCTTGTTCCCTTATCTCTGGTTCATCCGTGCAAAATGAAACAGAATTCGTCTACCACTACCATTATTATATTGTTTCGAAAACTAATTCCTGAATTTTGAGAGTATCAAAAACAAAGTCGTTATTATATGTGGAATTTGTGTAAAGAAACTGAACTTAGAAGTGACCAATAACACCTCTTTGTGATGACTGCAGGTAAAAGGTGTTCCTAAAGTTCTGTACTCATTGAGAATGCATTGGGTGGGGTGCTTCTACTGGAACAAGCAGTACAAAGACTGGTTCAGTGACGGGTGTGAACTGACGGATCAAAAATCCGATACGATTGTCTCCTGCAGGTACACTCGTGTAGTTATAACATGAACTACATGTGTAGTTAACACTTTCTATCCAACCCTTTATACTACGGTCACTAAGAGCTGGTTCCTACTACCCATCATTCAGCTACAAGGGAGCTTTAGCATCGACGACGGCAACGGCAGCGAAAACGTCGGTTTTAAAATGAATTCCCGTTTTTTCAATCCAGGCGAATTTCCCTGGAGTTGATTTCTTGAGGAACTCACTCAAGTTTAGAGAGAGAAAACGAGATTCGTCGTCGCTTGTTTACGTCCTCCATAAAACTTGCAATTAGGCATTTTCACGTCGTAGCCGTGCAAGGATGGTGAAGAAATGTACAAAAAAGCATGATGCACGTGCCAAGTTGTTGTTTTGCCAATCTAAACCTATTGCTTTTTTGACGTCCTCGTTGCCGTCGCCGTCGTCGTTGCTAAAGCCTCCTACAAACACGGCGACGGCAACGTGAACTTGAAAAAAGCAGTAGGTTTAATAGCAAAATAACAATAACGTTGCAACTATACCACACTTTCTGGTGCATTTCTTTGTCGGTCTTTTCACGATTACAACGTAAACATCTCTAATCTCACGTTTTATAAAATGCCTGAATACATGATGACGAATTGTTGTTTTCTATTTAAACTTGAGTTACTGATCCCTAATTATTTAACTCTAGGAAAATTCATCTACATATGACGTATTGGAGGCAGAATTGAAAATAATCGCCTGTCTTTGAAAAAGATAGTAGAACATTATTTTCTTTGCTTTTTAAAGTATCTTTGAAATTATTCTTTATCGGCTAGTACATGAATAACGTCATCATCATCATCACCATCATCATCACAAACGTTGTCATTCTCATCGCTGAGGTCAATTTAAAAAAAAACAATCATCGCTATTCGTGTTTTTGTTGTTTTAGGTGTAATCATCTAACAGCTTTCAGCGGGGCATTTTTGCGTCCACCCAATTCACTTCGAGAAGAGCATCTTGCAGATATTAGCAGGTAAGTTTCTTGCAACGTGTTTCCAGGCAGTGCATTCCACTGCTAAGCTGAAAAGTAAGAAAAGTGGGTGAAGACCATAGATAGTTGTTTAGGTTTACTAAGTCAGGGGCACCCAACGTCAATTTTTGGAAAATAACTGTTCGGAAGACGATTTGAGATCTAGAATTTTCGAAACATTTCTTGTAAAATTTCTTGCTTGCCTGCCTCTTCTAGGATTTTCGAACATCTAAAAAATGGTATAATTACCCATTTTTAAAGGATTTTTATCCTCAAAAGTTCACCTAGAATTTTCGGGAGCCTTTTTTCTGGCTGAAATTTTCGAAAAGGTAAGTTTTGATCCCGATAATTTTCGGATCACTAGACTTTCAGCTAGGAATCCGAACAGATGAAAAATTTCTAGGGGATAAAAATACACCTACATCTACCGTTTAAATACTCAAATACCTTCAACAATGCTATGTTTAAGTGGTTTTGCACTATATTCTCGTTGAGTGCCCCTGACTAAGTGAAAGAATGTAGTTACTACGAAGATCATAGGAAGAGGGCCGGAGTGAAAACATATTCTTCATGTAAGCAGGAAAATGAGTGAAAAACAAATTCTTACATAACAACATGAGGAAATTCTGAACGCACTTGTTACACAACGAAGTAGAGTTGACGTCTGAAAGAAGAGTGGTGTATGGAGGCGAGTAATCTCCAAGTATATATCTAAGGTTCGTGTGCTCCTTCACCTTTTTTTGTTGTTGTTGGTTTGCGTTGGTTGTGTTTACATTTTGACCTCTTCTGGAGTGTGTCCTGGGATTAAAATGACACGGTGAAATGGCTAATACTCTTCTATAAACAATGACACGAAAAAAACGCACTTTAAAGCCTCACATTAATCGTCCGTAATCATGAGTGTTTGAGTACTTTTGAAATCATCAACCAGTCAACAGAGTAACTTTTTACATGTACATTAGTTGCTTCCTTCTCTTACTTGTCAACAACTTCTCCTTTTATCGAGCCCTCTAATTGCTAAATCCGGATAAGTATGATCCACATTTTCAAAACTAGCCACCTTGCTGAAGGAAAAAACGGTAAACGCACACACGAGCCAAAGGCCCAAACGGCCGGAGCTTATCCCGGTTTCCTTAGCATGAAGTATGTCTAGGAATATTGCAACTCCCCCCTGGACGGGATGCTAGTCCATCGCAGGGTTACCCCCCAGCAATATGTCGCCGGTACCAATTTCTACACCTGTGTGAAGAGAGAGAAAGTGGAGTAGTTCCTTGTCTAAGGAAACAACGCGACGGGAGAAGCTTGAATCCCGGACCTCCAGATCTAGAGTTCGAGGTGTTAACTTCTCAGTCACTCACCCCTCCACAGGAAACAGAGAAAAAAATTCTCCTTTAACCCAGCTGTGTGTCTGTACTCTTCTACAATGTGGATAATCTTAAATTCGTGTAACATTAAGCGTGTGAATTCTATTGGAAAAAATGTTTTCATGTGTAGTATGGTACGAATGTTTTACTTGTGTGGAATACATGAACGTCGTTGACCTCAGAGCCTTTTGTCTTTATCTCATGTGTTGGATTCTTATTATCTTCTCTTTCGTGTATTTTTAATACAATAGAAATAATAGACTAACCTAACCTTGACCGGTTTTAACCTGTTTGTCATGTTCTCGTTTCGTTTAACCGGATTGACAGATTTTCTAGTAATTTTTAAGCTACAAGCAAACGGACTCAACAATCCCCTACATTGTTGGCCAAAAAATGTTTGGAGTTGTTGCGTCCGTTTGCAAGTAGCTACGCATTTGACCGGCTTCAAACTTTGCGCAACAACTCCCAACAACTTGCAACGACATACAACAGGGTGTGCAAACGGACGCAACATGTTACATGTAACAATGTTGGGAGTTGTTGGCCAACAATGTTGCGTCCGTTTGCACGGGGCTTAAGATCGATGAATGTCTTGGTTTTTGATTGGTCGACTTAAAAATAAGAACGCTATTCATTTAGTGGATTCATGTATTCGAAGGTATAAGCGCTAATTCGCCTGTGACTTACAATGACTTGGCTGCACCGTAAATCCACAAAAAAGGAGTAAAACATCCCTACCATACTACTATCATGGCTTTGAAATTTGCCTTTTAGGCATAAGCAAGATAAGATAGTTAATCAACAACAACAACACTTCTTTTAATTACACACGACAATTTAACAGCGGAGCTGATGTGGTCGTGTATAATATAACTCAAACTGAATAAATAGTAGTAACGAAAAGAGACTTAAAACATTTACTCTGCTGACTTTGCACGAAGTTATTTACATTTTACCATTTACAGGTTTCTATCTACAGTTTACTGTTTACAATCCGCAGTTCTCTTTCAGACAAGTAATTTAAATCTGTGAGATACAGTATACAGTCAAACCAGGTCAAGCTTACCCCCGCCCCCTCCCCACCCAAGATACCATTACTGATTTTTTTATTCGAAAGTTGAATCCTTTAGTCGTTGCCGCAACCACTATCAAATTCAAATCTGCATTCCTGCATGCGTAAGGTGCCGTTAATTTTTTACGATAACCTCTGTGTATTGGGTCAGCTAATATCTTTGAATGGACAAAATTGCTTCCAAAACAAAACTGAGCTGGTGGTAATTTCATAAATACATGTACCTCGCGTGCGAATTCACTGCTTGTAACCCATGCAGGAATGCAGAGATGAATCGGAATTCTCACAACTATTAACGGATTCAACTTTCGAATAATAAGTATTACCAAAATCCAACTAGTGGTCTATTATCAATGCTGCGTTCTAATTGGTTGAGCTACTACTAGGTTTTATGTTATAGCCTACTAGTGGCGAAAAGCGCGCGCTTTTTGCGGTAAAAAAGGATTAACTAGCTATTCTCGATATTTTTGACCAACTAGTTAGATTTTACTAAAACAATTATTCCTCGAGCCCGAATGGGCTCTGATTCAATAGCCCATGAGGCCGAATCTCGGGGGGTACGCTTGACCTGATCGACTGTAAAACCGTGCTAGAAATCATTCTCAACAGTACAAATTGTAACAAGTTCTAATTGCTGTAATTGCACTTGATTTCTCTGAACAGGCTCAAAGAAAGTCCCATAACGTTGGCTGTTGTTGTTTGCATTACGTTTCTTTACATGGTTCTACTCGTATTTTGTGTTCGAACTGAAAAAAATAACAAGGAAAACCATGAAACTGTGTACATTGATGATAACACTGTTCCTGCTGCCACGTCTCAAAGGTATCTTACTCGTCTGTATTCACTTCATGTCTCTTCTTAACGGGGCTATGTCATGCCATTTGCTATCTTTTGAAAAAGCTAAAACGTTTTTGCATCAATTGAATTCCAAAAATGTAGTTAACAGTTATTCCACCAGTGCGCGTTGGATATAGTTGGCTATATTCATCTCACATCTAACAAGCGCGAGTGGAATAATTGTTTTATTAAAAACGCCCACAAAATATCGGGAAATCTTCTGACTTTATTTGTAAAAACAACCGATTTTCAGCTTGTTTTTGAGCAGAAGCGTACAGTTACCAAATTTGGAGAGCATGCTATAATGGCTCATATACCATGATGGCTCAGCCAATCAGAGCTCTAGAATTGCATTATCCAATGATTCAGTTTTTAATAATTCCAGTTACTTTATTGAAAACTATATTTAGGTGTTGGAACTGTTTCCTGTGGTCTGTTGCAATAGATGGTTATTAAAGGATGGATATGGATTAACCTATCAAACTGGCCAGCTATAACAGAAAGCTTCTTAGTTAGCCATCTCGCCCCGGTTGTTCAAACGCCAGAAGTACTATCCACCGGATTATTAAGGAGGTTTAGGCAGTGACGTTTTTGAGCGACGCACGTAAACCGGAAGTGAGCTTTTTTCTCTTTTAATATGCCTTGGCGCTACCAAATTTGTATTGCTAAGTGTCTTTACTCTTAACCCTTTCACTGCCAAATGTAGCCAAAGGCAAATTTCGACCAGATTTTCAAATTTCATTTTGTAAAATTTTGAAAAACAAATGTGAAAGTACAGGCAGAGAGCTTTCATTTGAATGGTCACACCATAGGATTTCATCCACAGACTCAAAAGTTAGAGTCACCTTACAAAACTCCATCAAACACTCTGGCAGTGAAAGGGTTAACGAGACGACTGACGTGCGTCGCCCAAAACGTCGATGCTTAAACTCCCTAGAAACCATCTAGCTAATAGGGAAACCCATTGCGTTATCCACTGGATAGAGATTTATCTAGGGACGGGTTTAGCTTTATCCACTCGTCAAACAACTGGGCCCAGTGAGGTGGTTTATAGCAAAATTCTTAACTGCGATTTAAACCACTAGAACTGGATTGCATCTCATGATCAACGTCACTTCATCATCCGGAACCTCAATGTACATATTTATTATTTCCTCCAAAGTTAGCCTGTCAGCAAGGTATAAATTTTAAAATATCGAAATGCGCCTCTTATACAAGGACATTGCTATTACTGTTCATTAGTATTTTTTTCTCTACAATTACACCATGAATTTTTGTTTCGAAATAGGCCTGTTTTGTAAGGATGGAAGTAAAAAATTAAAATACTCGACTTTAGATTTCAGATTACTGTACAGACAGGACATTGGTTTGGAGCAGGAACAACAGCTGGGGTAAGTAAGTTTAGCTTTTGAGTTGTGAAAGTATGGTTTTTTAAAAAAGAGTGTGAAAAGTAATGTCGTAACAAATGAATTTGCTTTGCCACGCTTTGAGACTAGCTGAAAAAACTCACGTTACGTTATTTTTTCAACCAATCAGAAGCAAAACAGAAACACGTACGCCGTGACTTACGCGTGTTTCCCGCCCTGGACGCCAGGTTCACGCACTTCGCGTCCTGACTGGTTTTAACCGAAATCACTGAACTGTTCGCATTTCAAAAGAAAAATCTTTGTCATTTGAATAATTTAATAGCTCACGTGACCATTCCGAGTGTCTCGTTTCGTCCTGTGACTTTCCCTAATTTTAGAACGGCAGTTGCAGCGGTTCAAACGGTTTGCGGTTGATACGTTCATGAATACTTAAGGAAGAACTTTCCAGGTTGGAAAAGCAATTGAAAAGATGCGATCACTGATTTTGATACCATTTTGGGCAGAGGCGGGGATCTTTCGACATAATTCTATCCTGGCAGTCTGGAGCCTTTGAACTGCAAACTGTCGTTATCTCCTTTGTAAAAGGGACGAGAAGTCGCCTGACAATAAAGGCTGGCGCTTGGTACGGTCACGTGGGCTGTCAAAAATTCAAATGCAAACGATCGTCTTCTTCGGGGACCTAATAGTTAAGTGATTTCGGTGGTATTGACATCTGCGCTTGTTGTGATTGGCCAGTGTAACTCATTTGATGTAGTTGAAAACCATAACTGCGTTTCTGCGAAACAAAACAGAGGAGGGAATTTAGAAGGAGAAAGCCTCAGATGACAAGGGTGGTGGATAAACCCTTTGCAGGTTATGAGTCACGTGATACAAAGACGTCATGCTGGGACGCAAGAGACGCTCTTGAACAAGACAAACAAAGGAAATTACCATTTTGAATTATGGGAGCTAATTTGTTTTTGTTGTCTTTTTGCGTACCAGCATGACGTTTTTGTACCACTTGACTGATCCGTTGCAAACAGTCTATTTACTTCACTGAATTCTGTTCTTTGGTTCTCTAATTTGTCTATATTGGCTGAGAAAGTTTATAGCAATACTAAATGTTCTTGTCTTTAAAATGCCACGAATCAAACTTCAAGTATGTGCATCTAAAAACAAATAATTCCTAGCAAAAGTACAGAAGCAGAGATTTTATTTGAATGTACATGCTATGGAAATCTAGTTTGTCCTTAATTTCAACCTGAATTAAGCATGTCTATAATGATTATGGAAGCGAAGTGGATGAATACAAGACTTTTCTCCCTAAGAGTGAAAGATGACCGAAGCCTTGAAAGGTGGTTCTAACTTTTGAGTCTGTGGACAAAATCTATGATGTGACCATTCAAATGAAACCTCTTCAACAGTACTTTCACACGGTACTATTTATATAGTATGTTTTTCTAACCTTTTAGTCTATGGATGAAATCCTATGGTGTGAGCATTCAAATGAAACATCTTCAGCAGTACTTTCACACGGTGCTATTTATTTAGTAGTAGTTCTAACTTTTGAGTCTGTGGACCAAATCCTATTGTTTTACCATTCAAATGAAACCTCTTCAGAAGTACTTTCACATGGTACTATTTATATAGTATGTTTTTCCAGCTTTCGACGAAATCTGTGGTGTGACCATTCAAATGAAACGCCTTTGGTAGTACTTTCACGTGCTACTATTTGTTTTCCAGCATTCTACAGAATGAAGTTTGGAGTCTTTGCCATAATAATTTTCCTTTGTATTCAGGTATATGTCGTACTTCATGGTGAAGGTCAAGTGTCGAATCCAATTGAGTTAAAGTGTGAGGGCAGACATCTGTTTCAGAGAAGCTCCTGTGATGTTTTTGTTGTGAGGTAAAACAATTATCGATAACTGATCATATTTTATAAAAGTCGGATGAATAGTTGTATCTTCAAAGGATTCGAGAAGGAACTGGCGAGTCATACAAAGAAACCCTTGAAGAAATGAACTGAAAGGGACAGTAAATAAACAATTGTTGTTCCTGATGATATATGAGAGTCCTAGCCGTTCATCGATAGGATGCCAAAAATGTTCGACAATTGGCTTCGGCTCCATTAAATCCTATAGCAATAGACCTTATTCACGATACCCGCCGTCTTTGCACACGCTCAAGGACTGATGGGATAAAGGCAATGTCACGTGGTTTCTCGGGGGGGGGCACAAATAATAAAATCTGTAGATACAAGAAGTCGCGGTCGAGTTTGTTTATTCTAGACAACAGAAAATGAAGAACATATTATCTTAAACACTATAATGAAGTGATTGGATACAGTGGCGACCGTACTAGATGTCCTCACAGCGAACTGTACTTTTTGCAAGATTAAAATCGTCGTCTCGTTTAGAGAGAATGAACAAACGTGACCGCCCTTTCTCGTATTGGCCAAATGTTTTCGCTTGTTTGCTCTTTGGAATACCACGTGACATTTCTTTCTGTCATTAATCCTAAAGCGTGGGCAAAGATGGCAGGCATCGTGTACAAGGACTACTGTAGAACAACTTTAAAGGAGTCACACACAATGTGAGCACGATTACTGGAAGGGCAACAACATCATTTGAATGAAATCCGTTGCATTAGTAACTGGGGAAACGTCAACCAAAGCACGCCGCGCATTTTATTTCAATTGCTTTTTTTTTTCAGTGTTCCAATCAGTTTTAAGAATAACATCTCGAAAATCCATGTATGGCACGATAATGTCGGGGAACACCCAGGCTGGTTCTTGGAACGAATTACTATCAAGGACGTCAGCGATGGGATGAAATGGTATGCCAACAGTAACCCTTATTCAGCTAGTACGCTTACAAATAGTACTTAGTACCACGAGCTTACAAATAGTACTTAGTACCACGAGCCTACAAATAGTACTTAGTACTAGAGTAGTAAATACTGCCACGAATCTTTCATTTGAAATTTCAGCTTTGTTAACCACAGATTCGAGAGCTCGTACCACCTTTTAGAACAACATTTAGAACTAGAGTTACTTTCCTGCTGTCTGGTTTATTGTTTTGCAGAAAGGAGTTAAGTTAGTGAAACCTTAAAAATCTAAGCTATATTCTGATTGTCCATTTTATGATCTTGGTAGGATTTTTGACTGCAATAGATGGTTAGCAGTGGATGAAGGAAATGGAAAGGTACGAAAGCATTTTGATGTAAAATTATTTTAACCAGTGATTGTGCATTTTGATGGTGTAGGAAGATTGTAAATTGTAAATAGAGAGGTTAAGCTAATGCGAATCGGGAATCCTGGGATTTGGAATCCTAAATACAACTCAGGAGTAAATCGGAATCTAGGTAACGATTGGAATCTGGAATCCAAGTTCCCTGACAAGGCATGCGGAATCCAGTGGAATCTATAATCCACATCATGGAATCCAGAATCCAGAATCCAAGACTGTCTTGGATTACCTTGCATTGGGCGACGGAAGACTGTTTCATGTTTGCTGTGGTTACATTCAGGGTCGAAGTTTTAATAGTTTTGCAACTAATACAGTAAAATTAGTCGGTAAAAAACAAAATGGGCTGTTTAGGAGGTTTGAAACTGCATTAACGTTCCTTAAATTTTGATTTCAAAATATGGCTCGGGCCCGAAAAGCTACCGGGACTTTCCAGAAACGGGCCCCAGGCCAGGAAAAGGTGAAATACGAGCCAAGGAGGCACACATCCACAGCTAGCGCTTATCTTGGTTTTAGTCAATGGCATAAAGCATCTGGGAGTATCGCTACTCTACTTCCAATCTCCACCCCCTCCCCCCACCCCCCTCCTTCAGAGAGTTATTAGGGCATCGTCGTAGGGTTTGTTACCAACAGCACTTTGTCCCCAGTAATTATTGGTAGACCTGGTGCAAAAAACGTTGGATAACGCTATTCACCGGATAAATCACTATCTACAATCCTCGCCAAAAATTCTTGAAACACCTATACACTTTCCGTTCCCTCTGCAGTCTTGAGATGTGATTGCAAAGTAACGCGGACACAACAACATTGCAAAAGGGATCGGGGAAACGAAAGGGAGCGAAATTTTCTAAAGTGTTTCAAGGGTTTTGCCAGAGATTGAAGTTGATAAGTGTTAGGGAAACTAATTGTGTTAACCAATGATTTATCTGGGGTATAAAGTTATCTTTTTAGCAAGCGGCGCCTGGGTAAGAGACACAAAGTTTTGTCCAATTTCTTGTCCAAAGAAACATCAACGACACAGCTAACGGACCTCTACAGATGTAAAGTCCGACGCGTTTTCGGGTTAGAATGATTACCTGAACAATTTTGCCATAGTTCATCAGGATAATTGAGTGTCTTGTATTATTTCTCCAGGTTGAGTGCGAGCTGTTACCAAACACAAGTACTTGCAACAGTACCTTAAAAAAGGTTATTAAATCACTAGGAATAAATTTAATGGATTTGTAGGTAGTAAGTGGGTGACTAGGGATCGTTATACTCTTCTGGAAAACTGCCCACCTACCCCTTCTCTGAGCCAATATTAACACTTCTCCCGTAGGGCAAAATATTGGCTTAGGGGCTTAGGGGAGGGGTAGGTGGACAGTTTCCCAGAAAGGTATAATGATCCCTTTTTTGGTAGTAGCTTTGTTAATTTTAGTTTTTGTATGTACCTCTACAAACCACTAAAGAATGGAACTCTGGTTGTAAGTACTGAGTGGTTAAATTTAATTTTTGCACAAAGGTTTAATGAAGACATTACAATGTAGCATGTTTTGTTGAGTCAAAAAAGTGGTGGTTTAATAGAGAGGGTCGTTCTACACCTCTTTTCGAATAATAGACTGTAGCTTGTATGTTTTGTATTCCCATTGTATGTCATGCAATATTCATGTTTATATGACCACGTAATTTAGCCAAATACAACGTACAAGTTAAAGAGGGTTATTCTTGGAAACGTTAAGTAACTGACTTTTGTAAATGTAAAATAACCGAGACTGTAGTTGTAGTCAACGTTCAACACAGCCACTGTAGAATCAAGTACATTGTTACTTTTTTTCTTTCTTTCTTCCTTTTTTTATTGTAAAATTTCGCTTTACCGGAAGTGGATTTTGAGCTCCTGAACTGGCAATATAAGTTCGTATTTTTTCGAATTTTAACGAAAGAAAACGTAATTTAGAAAAATCAACTACAGCATGTTTCATCAATCATTAAGGGTTATCGATGAGCAAAAAAGAGCAACATTCGAATTTTCAACTTATGCCACAAAAAGACGATTTCGTTCTGTAATGTAAAATGACTATGACTGTAGTTGTGGTCAACGTTGATCACAGTCACTGTAGAATCAAGAACATTACTCCTTTTTTTCTCTCTCTTTCTCTTTCCTTTGTTTCTTTTTTTGTAAAATTTCGCTTTTTTTCTCCAGTGCTTTTCTCAACACATCACAAAGAGCTTTGTAGACTACCACTTGTGGATATCGCTGTTGGGTCGGCCATCTTACAGTCGTTTTACGCGCCCACAGGTAAGTGTAAGGACGTATAAATTTGAATTCTATTAATTTGAGCATTATCGCCAGCTTGAAGTGGGTAAATGATTGGGTTTTTGTTGCGCCGAATTGCACTGTGGGGCTGTTTCTGGGGACGCATTTGGACCAAATAATAGCCAATGAAAGAAGTGAAGGCGTTCGCAAAACAATCCCATTGTGTAGGTTAGAGATGCTTCTCATTCTGGTCAAAGTGAGGAACTACGATCGGCGACTCTGACATTTTGCCAACTTAAAAAGAAGAAAATAAAGTTTTCTCTTCCGTACCCTCGCCATACAATGTTGTGCCGCTGTTCGAGCTACCTGTAAAAAACAACAAACACCCCAATTTTGAATGGAGGGCTGTGAATTGTTTTGTTCTCCGAAGTTATCCTATTTGAGGACAATTTGTCAACAATTTTGACGCCGATTATAGTACAAATGGAAAAAAACATGTGTGCATCGCCATTTGGATTAAGTTTAACACTTACCGCGTAAAAATCAAACTCCAATTTCGCTTTTGCCGTTTACCTGCTATTTTCAAAAGGTCTTAGGACTTCTACTGCTATCGTTATAGACTGTGAACGCAAGCCGCGTAAAACTGCTACCTCCGTAAAATACCGTATTCGTACACAGGGTTCGCACGCACCCTAAAAGTCGTTGAATTTTAAAATAAAAATTCAAGGCCTTGAAAATTCTTGAAAATTGTAGTCGGTGCTGGAAACTCCTTGAAATTTCGTACTAACTTTATCCAATCCAGATTCTGAAGTGACTAAAAGGAGCAAACACGGAAAGACCTTCAGGATAAAGTTGCTCATGTTTTGGAAGAACTGAAAAAGACATAGATTGAACGCTCTTTTTCGCACTGAATGGAGTCCTTGGAAAATGGGAAATGCGTCCTTGAAAAGTCATTGAATTTTTGTTCAAAATGGGTACGTACCCTGCGGGCGGTACATTCCTCGCAGTTCGTTTTGGTAATGTTTGTTTTTGTTTTTGTTTTTTTCGTCATCTCTTTAGCGTCTAACTTGTTGCTGGTCTTTATTACTGAGTTTCCTGTGTGTCAACATTGCCTGGTATAGACCCAAGGCTGAGGTATATTATTTTGAGTATTCAGTGTTTTAGTGAGTGCAGCAACTTCGGTTACAGTCAACTTGTCTGCAACTAAGTTACTTGTTACCAGGTTATATCCTCAGTTCAATCACATTCAGTCGTTGTAACGTTTGAGTCTGTTGATGAAATCCCTAAGTGTGACCATTTAAGTGAAAGCTACTGAGCAGTACTTTCCTGTGTTACTGTTTATTATGCTATGCAAGGTGTGGTTCTAACGTTTGAGTCTGTGGGTGAAATCCTTTAAATGAAAGCTACTGAGCAGTACTTTGCTGTAATGCTTTTGTTTATGCTCTACAAGATGGTTCTGACTTTCGAGTGCTAAGAGAAAATCCTTGAGTGTGACCATTCATTTGAAAGCTACCGAACAGTACTTTCCTGTGGTACTGTAAGGTATATACTTAAACACAGAGTTAACCTAAAACAGCATTATCCTTGTAACATAGCCCCTTTAACAAACTGTCCTGTTTCCCAGGATCTCCTCTCCAATTTTTCTCATGAGATACCAACGTTTCTGAGGTGCCTTTACGTTTGTCTTTCGACCCCTTTCGTAGGCGATCTTTGTTATCACTTGTCTTGATATATTGCCTGAGATTTAGTCACCCCTCTAGCGTATGGCAAGTATAATATATACAACTCAACTCTTTGTTTTGTTTCTGCTTTCAACTTCTGCCAGGTTCCTGAAGTGCTGGGAATTTTGGACCTCAATGTAGAGAGCATTCTGGTTGGGATCATGTGCAGTGTTCTTGTACTACCGGTTAATCTATTATGGATCTTCCTCTTCAGATACAGTAGGGTAAGTAGTCCTTTTGTCGCGTTAACAAATAGAAAGTGAACATGATCTTCGCAGTAGAATAAACAACCTAAAGTAAGCGGTTGAAAAAGAACCTGAAAAATTTCATGCTTGACGGGGATTCGAACCCCGGCCTTTACGATTACCGGACGCAACGTTCTATCCATTAATCAAGGCAACTGGAGAGCTGGCCATTGCGAATTCGTAATATACCCGATGGTGGAATAGACATGAATTGAAGTATATGAAATGAATCATATTTTGAACTGCGGATGTAACATGAAAATGAACATGATCCTCGCAGTAGAATGAACAACCTAAGCGGTTGAAAGAGAAGCTAAAAAAATTAAGGCTTGACCGGGAATCAAACCCTGACCTTTGCGATGACCGGACGCAACTGATTACCCAGAACATTGAACAGACGCACAGCTATGGGCTAGTTCGAGTTCACATCCAAGACTGGATCGGTGTTGTGGCTGGTTTGAAAGCAGGAGACACCCTGGATACAATGTCAGTCATGCTTGTGAAAGTAGGCCACACCCCGGAGACGGCGATCATGCGTAGAAAAACAGTAAATACCCTAATATCGGTGATCAAGCGTCTGAGAACAGACCACTGCCTGGAGACGGTAATCATGCGTCTGGAAACAGGCTACGCCATGGAGACGGTGATCATGCGTGTGAAAACAGGCCACACCCTCGAGACGGTGATCAAGCGTGTGAAAAAAAAGGCCACGCAATGTAGACGGTGATCATGCGTGTGAAAACAGGCCACACCCTGAAGACGGTGATCATGCGTGTGAAAAAAATGGCCACGCAGTATAGACGGTGATCATGCGTGTGAAAACAGGCCACACCCTGAAGACGGTAATCACGCGTCTGGAAACAGGCTACGCCATGAAGGCGGTGATCATGTGTGTGAAAACAGGCCACACCCGGGAGACGGTGATCAAGCGTGTGAAAAAACAGGCCACGCCGTGTAGACGGTGATCGTGCGTGTGAAAACGGGCCACACCCTGAAGACGGTGATCATGCAAGCGTGTGAAAAAAAAGGCCACGCCACGGAGAATTTGATCATGCGTGTGAAAACAGGCAACTCACTGGAAAACAATAACCAAAAAAGTCCTGTAGTGAGCAACTCCCATACTAGGGTTATGTCAAGGTGTTTTCACCGACCGGTTTATTTTTAGAGCAGTTCTTCCCGCGAAGCTGGAAACGTCCTCCGTCCGTGGGCGCATTCAAAGTATAAGATTATGAATAAGGAGAACAAAACTTCATCAAAAGTCCAAAAATACCATTTTAAAATCTGTAGGTTTTGCTGACTGATTTGTGGGACTTGCGAGATATTTTAAATTCGCGCCAAACACTTTTTAAAAATAAACTGGCTAGTAAAACGCCGTGACACAAGTAAAGTTGCTTTCTACAGGTTATGGGCTTGTGAAACCAGACTGAAGTGCAACCTGGCACGCAATAGAAAAGCTAGCTTTGTGCTTGTGGCTGTTAGAAGATTTGTTTCTAATTGCGGCGAGTTTGTCCCTTGGAGATGGAGTAATCTGTTGCCCTTTTGGGTTCACACGGATAATTCTGCATGTTGTATAATTCTTTTCTCCTTCTTCAAAATTTGATCCTTTTTATTTATTTTAGCGGTCATTTAAACGCCGTGTGAAGGTTTATCCAATCAGCGAGCATCAGACAGAGACGTCTGAACTTCCTTCTTCATCAGGTATTTTGTGAGGGTTTGGGGTAGCTGACCACCTACCCCTCCCCCAAGTCAACATTAGCACTTCCTTCTCACTTAGGGAAAAATAGTGACTTAGGGGATAGATAGGTGATCAGTTAACCAGAAACCTCAAATGATCCACTGATTTGTGTATTTCTTTAGCCCCTTCACTTGTTGACCACGTTATCGCAAGATTATTTGTCGCTATAACGTTTCAATCTATGGAAAAAATCCTATGGTGTTACCATTTAAATGAAACCTCTTCAGCAGTACTTTCACATGGTACCATTCATTTAGTATGTTGTTCTAACTTTTGAGTTTGTGGACCAAATCCTATGGTGTTACCATTCAAATGAAACCTCTTTAGCAGTACTTTCACATGGTACTATTTATTTAGTCTATAGTTCTAACTTTTGAGTCTGTGGATGGAATCTTGAGGTGTTACCATTCTAAAGAAACCTCTTCAGAAGTACCTTGTGAAACCTCTTTGGCAGAGCTTTTGCATGGTACTGTTTATTTGTAGGGATTTTGGAGGATATTGTTGTTTTGGGTCAGTTCTGTCCTGAAGTCTTTCTTTCTTGGTTTCAGTGCTGAGGCTCGATAAAATCTTCGCGTCAGATCTCTGTAATAGGGACTTTACTATCCGACGACGCGCCAGCAGCGAAAACGTTGCTTCAAAAATAAATTTGCGTTCTTTTGGTCTTTATTGCGATTATTCCAACTCACATACTTTGTCAAAAGTAGGTGAACCCTCCCGGAGCTGAATTTCTTAGAATCATATTCAAGTTTAGGAAGAGAATAAAATTTCGTCGTCGCTTGTTTACGTCCTCCTTGAGAAGTAAAATTAGGCATTTTCACATCGTAGTCGTGCAAAAGCGGCAAAGAAATGTACAAATAAGTGAGATGCACGTGCAGAGTTGTTATTTTGCCTACTAAACCTACCTTTGTTTTTGACGTTCTCGTTGCCTTCGCGCTGTGGGATCTTAAAGTTTCCAGTATTTACCGTTGCTCACTTGTAATTGCTTTTACAGGTCTACTGCTCGTGCCTGTATTTTAACTATCATAAATATCAATCACATTTTCAACTTCTCATTCTTTTCTTTTTTCTCTTCTGTCCATAGTGCTTGACCAATCCCTAGAAACTGTTCTCTTCTTGAAGAACATTGGAGAGAGGCGGTGGCTTCAAACTTCACGAGGGATTGTAAGATTGTCCTTTAATTTTTGTTCTTAAATGATAAGAAATTTGCTTTACCGATGCTGCACATGTAGCAGCGCGAACATTGTTCAGAAGAAAAGGTGGGGGGTTCATTGTAATGTGGAGTGCAAATAGGCTACTAAATTTTTGTCATTTCTAGCATTCACCAACTAGCCTTGGAGGTAAAAGAAAAAACTGAAGCAAAATGGGGTGTCAGTAAAACGCGGAGTCGGGTTCGGGGACTGTCCTTTTTGAAAGAATGCTGTTTTAGGGTTAGGGTTAGGGTTAGGGTTAGGGTTGACACTAACCCTGAACCTAAAAAGATAGACTTCGAGCCCGATCCCACGTTTTACTGACACCCAGCAAAATGACCCGGTTTTAATCTATCTGTAGAAGAAGAAAAAAAAGGAACAGAATTTTACAGTAAAAAACCCCTTGCCTGTGGTCTTGTTTCCTCATCAAATGATTCCCGAGAAGTAATAGGTGCTCGTAAATAAGGCTAAGGTTTGTTTATAGTGGAAAGTGCACTTAGGTTATCCATCTAGTTTACAGGCACTCCACTCCAATAATTAGAAACAAACAATTCAAATGTAACATAATATGATTAAAAACCTCAACTGGCAGAAGGCAACCAGTTTGCTATTTACTAGGATGGACGTGAACTTGGAGACGGGACGACCGACAACCATTTTTAGCAATTGGCCAGAGCAGGACTCGAACCGACTTGGGCCGCTGGATTGCGGGTCTCACGATGCGCTGACCACTCGGCCACGCCGCCTCGTGCTCACTCTTCCCACCCCTTGTCGTCCCAGTCACCTTTTGTGGGCCTTTATGGTCACATATTTGTTATCTCTCTGATACTGTGTGATGGTAGTGAACTTACGCAACAGGACGGGAGAGAAAAGAAGACGGCAAACCTTGTGTGGCAAGCATGACAATAATTTTGTTTGAACAAAAGTTCCTCCAAACTTCACTTTCCCTTAAACAGATTTATTTGTTAAAGACCAGAAAACATATCGTTAAGTGAAGATTACGACTAAACATGCAAGCAATAGCCCTGTCACGTTTGTCACACGCAAGCGTTTTGCTGTCCTCTTCTTTCTGCCGCCTTGTTACGTAAACTCACTAATGTGCCGCCGATCACCTGCGATATAGCCGCCGGTAATGCCTGGGATGCTGTTACGATTTAAAAGAGGCCGTGCTAGTCTTTACCGCCGGTATGCATGCGAAGGTGAGTCGATATCAACTTGGCAGGCGTGCCAGCGGTGAGGACCATTCACGTTTCTTGTTGCAGGGGTTGTATATTCTCATATTTTGGAACAGTATAGGCGAATCTTTGATGACGTTATTGTTAACATTTTTAATCATTAGCGTACGAGTTTACCTATGGAAGGCGTCACCGTATGCACAATGGAATGCAAAAGTTGAAAGAGTTAGTTAATTTGAGCAATTTGTGCAATTTTCAGCTCTTTGCAAGTAACAATTCAGGAAAAAGCAGCCATCGAAAACTGAGAAGTTGCTGGGGGAAAAAAACGTTAATGGGCCCATACATTGTTTATAAAGTTTTGAGTTTTTACAATTTTTCCAAAACTATCCGGTATGTCGGGTTCAAATTTTTACAGATAACTGAAATTGTTATGCTCTTTTGACATTGCGTTTTTGATAGCTTGATAAGAGAATGAAAGGCAAATGCTAATGAAGAAAAAAATATGAGAAAATATGAGGAAATATGAGAACCGGGCTTAACAACAAGTCTCCTGTTTCAGGATGCTGAGCTGTCCACTAAAGATTCCCTTGTCTGTCATCCCGGTGATTCCCTTAGGCGCCGTTCTACCACCGCCTTGGAGTCTTCCTCAGGTGCGTGTCATTGAAACTCATGACAAACTACGTAAAAAACTTACTACCAGGGGTTAATTTAATAAAGCTTTTACAAGTGTAGCTATTGTTTTCAGACTCAACCTACCCTTGTAAATTGCATGTGTCAACGTTTTATCAAATTTAGGCCCATACTCATGCCCCACTTTCACATTTCCCATCATGCACTTTATTTGCTCTCCAAAATTTTGCATAACCTTTGTTTTTCATTTCTCCTGGGTATTACAGCCGTCCCAAGAGAAATTGAAAACAATACTTATGCAAAATTTGGGGGGCAAATGAAGTGCATTATGGGAAGTGTAGAAGTGGCGTATAGCGCACGTCACCACTTAATAAACGAGAAGGTAACTGGAGCCGAAATGTGTCCCGCTATTGTTTCTGGGATCGTTACTGGAAACACGAAGGTCAGCCATTGGTCAGTTTTCGTCCCTGGCTCTAGTAACAGTCCCAGAAGTCTTTGCGAAAAAATAACTCGGCCCAGTTTTCCTCTCAAGAGTCGAATAGAGAGTGAGGACCTCTTCGTTTTCTGCTTGCCAATGGAGGACATGTGATGTTATTCTTGAGACCTGTTTTTTCACTTTTGTCTCAGTCACGTGCATATGTGCACATAATTTATGAAAAGAAAAAGAACAAATTTATTTTAGATATCACGTGACCTGCATACATCCCACATCAAAGCATAAAAGCTGAAGAGGTCTATTAATGTTTTGAGGTAGCGCCACGTCATCCGACCGGCTTACGCGCTAGGAAATTAAGAGATAAAAAAGGAGCTGCGCCACCAAATTTATCAAAATCCAAACCGGTGGTAGCCTGAGTGGCAGGCGTTTGAAAGGGAAGGGAAAGGGAGTTTTAGGTGCGAGAGAAACGCGAGGATCCAGTTCGAGAGTCAGCAAATTGTTTGTAATTAATTTCTCCGAAAAACATTGCATGCAAGTTTAGAAGTCCAACACGATACCTTCAACAAAAACGTAATAGATTTATGCTGTATTTTATATAACAAGCCACGCATGGTTGCGACTTTCTTCCTTCGACGAACGACCGCATTTATACTTTTTTTAATAGTACCTTCATTTCAGATTTCTTGTTTTAGGAAAACAAAAGAAAAACAGTACGCGAAATACGACTTAAATAAGCGCATCGCGGCCAGACTTATTTGACAGCTAGTCATTCACAGTTGCGTTATTTTCGCATACATAATTAGTAGGCGGGATGGCGAAAACAATGGTTTCCTGGCAGGCGTTTCCCTCCCTCCCTCCCTCCCTCCTCGCGCGCCCCTCGTGTTTCTCTCGCACCTAAAACTCCCTTTCCCTTCCCTTTCAAACGCCTGCCACGCAGGCTAAACCGTTGGAAGTGCCGCCAAATTTAGTGAAAATTTAAAATAACCGCTCGAAAAGTTAAAGGAATGTGTAAGTAACACAGCAAATAGAAAAGGAAGCATTGATAGACAAACGTAAAGAAGATTGAAACGGATTGTAATTGTGGTTTTTGAAAACTTGTGAGCCTAACAGTTTTTCAAAGTTCATTCGTGTTGTTTGTAACTATTGATATATTGATATAATACTTGGGAGACATTTTGTTTGGCACAAAGCTGTGATTTTGTTATTTCCAGTCCATCACAGGTAACTTCTCAAGGTTTAAAGCGAGTAGGGACGCATAACTAGCATTGTAAACAAAATGAACTAGACAGCTATGACAGAGCCCCTTTAACCCTAAGAGTGATCAGCATCAAATTTCTCCTTGTAATATCAATGCTTTGTAAAACAGAGTGGTCATGAGAATTACGGACATGATCATACAAGATGAATTTGCTTGATATTTTATCAACTTCTCCCCACTACTTCTGTACGAAATGAATAGGGACTAAAAATGAGAATTCACATTTTGATCTTAGGGTTTAAAGGGTTAAGATGTGAATAATTTAACGTCATTTCTCTGATCCTTTGGAAAATTTTGATCGGTTTGTTAAACGAATTCGTTTTCTGTAACAGATGGAATAAGCCTTGGCTACAACACAGGAAACGACAGCTTAAGCTCGGATCCACATTTGCAAATTACAAGCGCCGGCCTCACCGAGACGGTTGATTTCCTCGCTGCCCTGGCACCCCCTAGAAAAAAGCTGTCCGTGGACTTGGAAAAACAAAGCGTCGTCAGCGTCTGCGTGTCGACAACAGCGTCGGAGGGCAGGGGGCCGTACTATTCGCGGTTCAATCTGCCGCATGTCTGTAACTACGTAGCTTGGTTCGGTTGTCTAATGACAGGCGGTATTGCTGGCTGGCTCACTATATGGTTTGGTCTAAGGTAAGTGAAGAATTTACATGATATTAGGGACTTAAAGCAAACCGCTACGGCGACCACTACAACGGCAGTCATGGATGCAGAGTCCTGGAGAAAGTACGTCACCGTAGCCCGGCAAATTTCAACTTTAACGTAACGCACCCAAACAGTGACGGCATGGTTTCCCCTGGCATTTACTTTCGCTGTTAGTAAAACATAGGGAAGACGCACTGTAATTACTGGAAAACCAGAAGCGTCAAATACTTTCTTCATAAAGAGAAAAACAATCTATGATAGGTTTTAAATCCAGTGATGGTAAAAAATAGGTCTTCACGTTCTAGGATTTGGCGTTACGGCGAAAGATCAGTTCCAAGAATGCGCACTGCGTCGTTTTTGGGCTTTTTTACTTCCAACCGCCGTAGGTCCCTATTATCAACCGATCACTATTACGAAATTAGTCGCGAATTTCTCATTATTTACAAAATTGCTTTGGTAACGTTCAGTACGTCTCTTGGCCAAGTCAAGATGGCTTCAAGGATTTAAAATGTTATGAATTAAGATGTCACGGCGTTAACAGACCCTTCAGAAAACCTAAACACACGAAAGAGCACATCAAGAAGGATTCTATCAGGTACTTTGTCGAAAACTTCTGAAAATTATGGACTTGAGCCAAAATTAAAGCTGTAATCTTTTCAGTGCTTAGAATTCTCGATCGGTACAATAAACATGCCGAAAACCCACAAATCCTAATTTGGACAAAACGCTCGTGAAATTATTCCCTAACTTCACTCGTCACCATTTGATTGTACACGCTAATCTGTAAAGAATCCATACTAAGATTTTGTCAAGATTCTTATTTATTTTCCCCTTTTTCAATTTTCGACAACTTTTTAACCGATAGTGTCGTAATACACAGTAGTTGATGATTTACATAGGTAGACCACCGCTCTGACGTCATTCTCTAGTCTCTCCAGTCTTCCTCTGTCGTAAAATGAAAAAGAACAGCACACAATTTTGGCCACGAGAATTACTGAGCGTTTATATGCCCTAAAAGTATTACTGAGGATTTATTGTCCTTCGAAGTCCTGGTCTTGGTGGTAGATGATCCTTATTCTTGGTTTGCAACCACGTGACAAGGCGGCCATGTTGGGGGTCAATACGATAGAATTTTTTTTCTCGAAGCATTTACATGAAAATAGAGTTTAGTTCCCAGAGAAGAGAAATGCTTTTGTTCTTGACCACCAACATTGCCGCCGTGACGTCACCTGCAAACCAGCAATGTGTTTTTTTTTCCTCTTTCTTGCAGTTTTGGTCCGGACATGTCCATTCAATGGTTGCAGTCTTTGTGTTTCTCCCTGCTGGAGTCAATCCTTATTTCTCAACCGATCATGGTACTCTTAATTGTTTTCTTGAATTCTTTACTTCATACGATGGCGGTTTTCTTCTGAGTGGTGAAAAACCTGAAGTCCCAATTACACGAGCAAGCTTCCTTGACAAGGAAACATTTGCTTGTGTGTGTGACAAAAAAACTGAACATGTTTTATCTTCGCTATGGCTAATGTACCTTAAAACAGAACAAGCAATCCCAAAATGAACCTCAAAGTAAATGCAGGAAGCCAGTAACGAAAAGGGCGGGAAAACGTGTGCGGATTGTTTTTGGTCTTTACACTGATTGGTCAATAATATGGCTTGAGATTTGTGATCCAATCACAAAGCGATCGCCGTTTCAGTTTTCTTACTGAAAACAGCTATGTGGTTTCAATGCTTGACTGAATGAATACTAGCAGATTCTTCAAGTCAAGTTTGATCTGTTGATTAAAATTTGGATGAACTGAATAAGCGTTGAAAACATGGGCAATCTATCGTTTAGGTCTTTCTCTCCAATAGACGTTATTCACGATACCCGCCATCTTACACACGCTTACGGACTGGTAGGATAAAAGCAATGTCACGTGGTTTTTCGGAGGGAGGGGTGCGCAAACAACTGATAAAATCTGCCAATATGGGGAAACGCGGTCGAGGTTGTTTTTTCTAGACAACAAAAAAAAAAAGAACTTTTAATCTTAAAGGCGATAATGAGAACTTATGGGTGGAAGTGTTCATTGTTACTTTTTTAAATGCAGTTACGACGGTAAATGTCCTCACAGCAAGCAATAATAATGACTCAAACTGTACATTTTGCAAGACCAAAATCGTCGTCTCGTTTTTGAGACAGAGAATAGGGACTTTAAGATCCAACGAAGCGACGGCAACGAGAACGTCGCTTAAAAAGTGACTTTGGGTTCTTTCAGTCTTTATCGCGCGATTACTTCTACCCACCTAGTTTGCCAAATGTAAGCGAACCCTCCTGAACTTGAATTCCAAGGGACCATATCCAAGTTCAGAAAGAGAAATATATATTTCGTCGTTGGTTGTTTGCGTTCTCCACAAAACGCAAAATTATGTATTTTCACGTCGTAGTCGTGCAAAAACGGCAAAGAAATGTACAAAAAATTGTGACGCATGTGCGAAGTTGTTGTTTTGCTTATTAAACCTATTGTTATTTAGACGTTCTCGTTGCCCTCGCGTCGTTGGATCTTAAAGACCCTAACGCTTTTTCGATCTTTGGTAGGTTTTGCTGTTTATTTTGTTAATGGCACGTCGATCACAAGTGCGAAAAGAGGAAGAATCAGATGAAGGCTTCGAGGATTTGTCAACATCCGCTCTGCACGAAATACACTATGGACACGTAAATGAAGGATTTAAGGACGAATCCAGCAGATCAGAAAACGATTTAGACCCAGTAAGTAACTGAAATTTACTGCTGGAGATATTTAACAAGTATTCCTCGAGCCCGAATGGGCTCTGAGTCAATAGCCCATGACGCCGAAGCCGAATGGGCTATTGACTCAGATGCCATGAGGGCGAGAGGATTAATTGTTTTAGTAAAATCCAACTAGTTGGTAAAAAAAAGTATCGAGGCAAAACAACTTTAGCCAGTTAAAGCTAGACTTTCATCCTTTTTTGCCGCCAAACAGCCGCCGCTTTTCGCTACTAGTGGGCTATAATGTATAGCCTAGTAGTAGCTCAACCAATCAGAACGCAGCATTGATAATAGACCACTAGTTGGATTTTACTATGTATGTGACCCTGTCTATTGCCTTTCGCAGCCGCGACAGAGGTTAACGTAAGCCTGGGACCACCATCTGCTATTATCGTGGCAGCTTTACACGTCTGGATGCCCAGTTTTGGTAGAAAACACAGAAGTTGGGCGTCTGACCGTAACAAACCCACGCGTCGTGAAGTCTTTCTTATGTAAAAATTGAAATATTAAGAATAGTATAGCCGGCTCTTCTAGAATATTAAAACGCTAAAAAGAAAAAACGAAAAATGTTTCTGTTTGTCCTAAAATTTTGTCCACCATTCTACTTAGCTGAAGATCTATGGCAAAATCATACTAAAAGTTTCAATAATTTTTTTTCCCAAAACAAGAACACTTCAGCAACAATCCTCTTTGTTAAAGCAAGAATTTAGAAACTGCGCGCAATATTTAGTGTACTCGATATGACGGATCTGTGCATTCTTCGTAACATGGTGGCACTCTTCTCTCTAGCAAGTTCCTTTACAGACAGATAGCCGTTTGCAAACTGCTAATAGCTTTGCTCGATTTTTCTTTCCTTTCTTTGTTGATTTTGTTGTTTGTCTTTAACGTTTCCATCTCAGCCTTGGCGATTGATATGTTCTTCCTAATTTCTCCGGCTTGTGCCTCGTATTTTTTTTCTATGAGAGCCGTGCCTTTATCTAAACAAAAACTTAACTATAAGATAAAAATTGGCTAGTGTAACCCGCTTTAAAACTGTGCGGGGTGGGAGGTTGTTCCACGCACCGCACTCCTGTGGGTGTAGTTGAGCTCGAATAAGAGACCTTTAGCGTCAACTTTTTCATGGGAAATCGCAAACGTGAGAATATCACGTGCCCACGGTCTTGCGGTCGGGTTTACAGTTTGCAGTTCACGTTTGAACGGCAGGTAGGGCTTCCAGCGGTAAGTAACTTGCACAAGGTTTTTTGCTACTAAAAATTGTACAGCCTCACGTTTAAAGGCACGAATTAGCTTTCTATATCCGCCTGCGATGTGCTAGTTAGATTTTTGAACTCGAGTCAATTGAATTATTCATGTTTTTAGGCGAGAAAAGTGTCGCCCTTCGACTTGACGAAGAACAACATGGCGGCACTAAACAAAGAACGCCTTGCTAAAATTTTAAATCCCAGTAACGTGATACAACATACGTGTCAATGCAAACTGCAGTTTTTGGTCTGCGGTTTCCCTTGGAAAACTCGATGCTCCTACAACTGATGCTTAGTGGTAATGGTCGATTTCATCTCAGTTTTGACCCCAGGGCAGAGCATGTTACTTGTCTTACATGACTGATGATCATCCTCGTGTATTTTTCCTCTTTGTTATAGGCGCTGGCAATTCGAAAAAGGTTGCGTTATCTCAAGTTTTTGAAGCCGCCTTCTGAGTCCAAGCTCTCGGAAGCAAGGGAAACTTGTATTCGGAAAAAAGCACTATGGAACTACACGGTGTAAGTTTGTGGAAATTTTGCATCGATGTCATTGGCTATTGACAAGTATTAGAGACCTTCAGATTCTAACACGAGTACGACTACGAGTACGAGATTTTGTCAACACTAAGTAGTGCTCGCGCGTGAACCAGCGTCATTTTGGCGGGAAAACGTGGTAGCCGTCGTCATTCTTCTACGAGTTTTAGGGCGAATGTCGTGGTGGCGAGAACAAGATATCAAAAGTTAGAAGTTTTATCATTTTTGTAATCAGGAGAGCGCGTAACTTTCTTCACTACGGATAACAGTGCTAACTTTTCTAGTGAAAAATGATAAAATGAAGCTTTCCGGGAAGTCTATATTTTGAGAATACGGGAAAAAACTTGAAGTCAAATCTCATACTCGTAGTCGTCCTCGTCCTCGGATCTAGAGGTCTCTTTTAACCTGTTCAAAATGCAACGTGCTCGCTCTTTATATCTTGCTGAGGACATGGAACAGTTTGAC
This sequence comes from Porites cylindrica, assembly GCA_964035525.1. Taxonomy (NCBI): domain Eukaryota; kingdom Metazoa; phylum Cnidaria; class Anthozoa; order Scleractinia; family Poritidae; genus Porites; species Porites cylindrica. The sequence continues at coordinate 6,906,939 of OZ037777.1, read as the reverse complement.
ATCTACACAAAAAATACGTCAGCCATATGGCTGGGGTAAACACGTCACAACAGACCTTCAAGTTCAAGGGTAACCCCTGCATAATCTCGTATTAAAAACCCCGTGTATTGTTACTAGTGTTTATTGCAATGCCACTAAAATGCGCCTAACTTGCTTTTGTAAAGTAATGCTCCTTCGCTTAAATTTTGTCTTTTAGAGAGCTGTTGGTTTTTATTTCGTTCCTGGTGGTCACGTCGTTGTTAGTAGCAAGTGTGACAAGTGCAGATATGTATCACCTGAATCAGTCTATCAAGAATGTATTCCTAAGGTAGGATATGAACAAACTGTCAGTCAACTGCACAAACAGCCAATCAGAGAGTTCAAATACTCAGTCGGTTAGTCGGTCAGAGAGAACTCTCCTTCGCAGCCGTTTTTAGTGTCGTCACGCAACGCTCCTCTTCAGGGAGGAGGGGGGAGTTGGAAAGAGCGTTGCGTAGCATGCGAGGTGACGGCTCCGCCTCCAAAACTGTTCCCCGAACTCGCGCAAGTGAGCCGGCTCGCAGGCTAAGCGTTGCATGACAATGATAAAAAAAGGTGGGTAGGAGAGTGAAGGGTGGAATGAATACAAACACAGAGAAATGTACTCACAAAGCAAACACAAGGGAAAATAAATAGGTTCTTTAGTGGTGAGGATTTCAAGAGGACTTTTCTAAGACTCGTTCAAAGACTGAAGCTTAATGATTCACCCCGACTTCCCTTCACTAAGATAGTTGTTCGTCCATCGAGTCTATATTGAGAAGAGTAGTGATGACGTCACAAAAACTAAATTTGTGAAATTATGTGATAGATTGGCATGTCCAAAAAGACCTCCAAAGTTGGCATGTGTTGCATTAAATAGAAGGAAATATTGCATTGAAAAGCCAGTCTTCTTACATGGCGAAGTTGTCACCTCGCTTTCTCAAAAAGAGTGGACGTCCATTTCTTAACATTACCCTAACGATTCATTTGACATTCCTCGCCAACTGAGTTGTTCGCTTCAGTACAACAGCTTACAATCATGTCTTCAGCCATAGTGTCGTCAATTATATAATATAGTATAATACTATGCTCATAAATTGTGCTCATTAATAGAGAGGAGAAGACGTTACGTCGCGTTTCCATGGTAGCAAAATTTTTGGATGACAACAAACCAAAATGTCACTTAAAACGTGGATTCGCACTGTTTCAAACTTCATCAGTCTTATTTAATTTCATTTAATTTGTCAAATGTTGACGAAATTTTCTGGGTTAAATCCGAAAGGACCATATCTAAGTTTAGAAAAAGAAAAAGAAACTTTTTGTGTTGTGCTCACCTACTCCATAAAGCGGGCGCATGAAATTAGGAAGTTTCATGTCGCAGTCGTGCAACAACGACTACGAAATGTATAAAAAAGTGTGATGCACGTGCAAAGTTGTTTTTTACCAATCTAAACCTATTGCTTTTTCGCTGTTCGCCTTCGCCGTTGCAAAAACTCCGTTTTGTTAAGATCCAAAAATTTTGCTACCATGGTAACGTGACGTCACACTTCTCCTCTCTGTTACTTATCTACTACATCACTAATTCTCTCTTCAAGTTCACGCAAGGGCCCGTTCCAAAACTGACACTCACACTCATCTTTTAGTGTGGACCTTAACCGTGAACGGCCGTAAGCATTTCCCTGATTCGGTTTTCCAGTGCCAACATATCATTAAATGACTTAAATTCGAACAGTGACAAAACTTACAAAGTGACTCCTTTCGATGGTCCGTGATATGATCAAATCGCTCCGAACAACGTGATTCGCAACGCCTTCTGGGTTTCTGGGGGGCGTGGGCGTGGTACAAAAAATTTCCATGCAAGGGAAAATCGTATGAAACCAGTCGTGAGAAAATCGTTTCTTGGCACCAGACCTCGTGTCTTCCCTTCCCCGGCTGTACGTTTTCCGGCGGAGACGACCGAAAACCGAAATAAGGACTGGGCTTGCCCCACAGGCAGCCCAGTAAATGCAACTATTGCCTACTCTGTACCGGGAAGCGACCTTAGCTTTCCTTAGGTTTGCAGCAAAACACTACTATATTCGATAGCTTCGGCGGTTCTTGTTAGCTAGATGCAACTACATGTTTCATATTTCAAATTCTGCAGAGGAAAATTGATTAAAAGAAAACGCGAACCACACAGTATGTCTGAAAAGCGGCATAAAATCTATAAATTTGCGAATTACCAAAATATAATAGTGAGAAACAGTCCCGCCTTCGACTGCCATGTTTTTGCTCTCTCTCAAAACCGATCTTTGCGTTTGTGGTTTATGACGTGATGCGCATGACGTGTACACAAATCCGCTGGCAAGAGCCCTGATGATCACTTTGCAAGTTGTGAGAACATCGTTTGGATTTCATTTAGGAGAATGTGTCAACTTCCCCAGTAATTTCACAAATTTGACTTTTTTTTACGCCACACTTCTCTATTTAAACACTCTGTTAGTGTGCCATTCGACACGTTGAAAAGTCTAAGAGCTAATCATTGGTTTATCTCTAATTTTTAGATCAGAAAATCCATGGACTGGACCTGCTAGCGTCAAAGATGCCTGGAAAGAGATTTCTGATGTGTTTAACGAGAACAAAGCTGCCTCAACGCACACACCATTCTCGGTAACATTTATTGTACTAATCTCCATACATTTCCTTGGAAAAAAAGTTGGAGAATTTGACATTTAAGATCAAAAATTTCCCTTTTGATTATCATTTTATCGATTCTTATGACCTTTTTAATTCATGTGCTATGAAATACCTGAGAGATAAACTGTATTCTCCGTTTTCCTTTTCTTAGATTTTGCTGCCTGGCAGTCAAAGCCTCTTGTTTGGTCCTACCAAGATCACGCAATACAAGTTCGCCTCAGTGAAGGTATGGTCGTTTGTCACGCAGTTCACGAGTACCGTAAAGAGCAATAACAAAATAAAGCTAACACATTGTCCATTTTTTGCAAAAGTAAAGCGTTCTAACCTATTGTATTTCTCATACGGAATTTGCAGTCTCTCAAAAAAAAAAACATGTAGCAATATTTCTGAATAGCACCGTTAATGTCTTCAATCAGGTCTTAAGTCCCAAACCTTCTCGTAGCCTCTTTTCGCGGGACTCTATTCTCTCGATTTTTTGACAATCGCGAAAATCGGGCGAAATACTGACAAAGGGTCTGTTTGCATGAAGGTGGGGGACGGGTAAGTGAGGTAATCCGCTTAAGTTGGGTACGCGTCTGTCCATATAGTCTCTCATATGGTCACCCCACCTATCATGTAAACGTGATCAAATTACAATAAGAGATTAAACGCACAGTTGGGCTACCCCATCTAAGCGGGTTATTTCACCGACCTGGATCCTCCACTTCCATGTGACCAGGCCCTTAATTACAACCATCCTAGCCTGTTCACAGACCTTCTATTTTATCCTCAAAGTCCGTCGAGAGCGCATGATAAAAAAAAAAAACGCGGGGGATTTATTGACCGCCAGCGCAAAGGGCTAGGGGTTCCCTCGCTGTCGCGCACGTCGATGTTTCCCAAAAGCACGAAAAGAAAAATAAAACAACGTCTGTGTACAGGCTACAACCATCCTCGCATTTGAATTAACACCCATTTTTGTTTCATCAGGTGTGTGAAAATAGAGCAATCAGTGCCAATCAGTCCGCGAACGTGAAAAGTAACACCACCGTTAAAGAAAACAACACAACTCTGTGTCACAACAAGTGTCACGCAGATGAAGGCACTTGGATGAACCTGGAACTCAATCAGACTAGGTACGTTTGACACACAATCATGCAAAAAACCCAAGATTATTTTGACGTAGGAAGTGTGAGACCTTGTACGATAACCTATGCCGTTCTTAATTTCCCCCATACTTGCTTTTCATTGAGCTGCCTGTAGCCAAATTAAAAAAAGTCTCGTCTATGTCGAAAAACAAGCGGGGACGGATCTACCAGAAGGCTTTGCGTGTTCTATCCCCCCCCCCCCCCCCCTGCAATGTGGTCGACTTCTGCAGGGAGAGGTCCCTCCTTTTTGACCATGAATTTTTCATTCATTGAAAGCGGAAACATGCGTTTAAGAAAACGTTTGTTTTTGGTCGTCCTTTGTAAAGCGTTAGATCTTTTTTAAAAGACTTCACTGATTTTCGAGAGCGTTTTTTGAAAACCTCAGGTTTCTATTGTCCTCCAGGGCCCGGTTGCATAAAACCTGCACTTAAGTGCTCACTTAAGTAGGTCACTTACGAATCCGTTATGGGTACACTTACGGGTGTTGCATGGAACACACTTAGCAGTCTCGTAAGTTTCTGTTTTACGTGGTAACTTACGGGCTCACTTAAGGGCACACGTAACTTTGTTATAGTACTTTTAATTATTAATTTGACTCACTCTACTTTTTTAAATTAAGTTAACCATCGGTGAGTGTAAAGAAAGTTAAAAGTCGTTTCGAACGCTTTTAAGCCTCTCAAAAAATGAAATCTGCATGCAAACGTTATTTTTCTTCAATATCTACTGGAAATGATAGTTCGTCTTCTTTTTTCACAAAAGTGTACATCAGAGGTTAACAAAGCGCATTAGAACGAATTACGTGAAGAAAAATACTTTTTTTACTTCTCAGTAAAAGATCTCGTTAACTTTAGTAAAAACAGTAACGATACGGGACCCACATAGGTCCCGTAAATTTACGTGCTATTTTTCCCGTAAAAAAAGTTTTATGCAACACCCGCAATTTCTGTTGCATAAACGACACTTAAGTGAACACTTACGAAAATCGTAAGTGCAACCACTTAAGTGAATTCCCTAAGTGGACCACTTAAGTGATTTCATGCAACTGACTTAAGTTACGAGTGCACGTACGTGTACCCGTAGTTGTTACGGACGTTTTATGCAACCGGGCCCAGGTTTTCATCTTATTTTGAGAACTTAAGATTCGAGGACGAGAACGATTACCAGGACGAGGTTTGACGTAAGGTTTATCGCGTACATCATGGTAATCAGTTTTTTTCATCTGAAAAATTAGCAGTTTTTTTTTTTATCGAAAGAGGTTAAGCCCTCTCACGATCGCAAAATGATAAAACGTCTTATGTTTTATAATCAATTATTTACGTCACCATCACTAAAACCCGTAGTAGAATGAAGACGGCTATCACGTTTTCCCGCCAAAATAACGCTGACTTAGCATTGAGGAAATCTCGTTCTCGTAGTCGTTCTCGTCTTAGAATATATCTAAAGGTTTCTATTTGCAGTGTGCATGAAATGACGAAACACATTAAAAGTGTGCGTGGACGTCATAATTTGCAAAATTGTAAAAACCTTTGAATGCAGAGGTCCACTGAACGCGTAAATGAAACCGACTGGTTCTTTCTTGCCGGATCTCTAATGTCTCACTTGAAGTTGGAAGTAAAACAAAGCTAAAAGGAAGGCTGGCAATACGACAAAGGGCAGATTTTAGGAGCCCTTATAGTATTCCCTATCAGTGTAGCTCTGGCCCTGAGGAAGGCTAATATGGGCTTAGCCGAAATAATCAGCCCTTTGCCGTATTGCAGTCTTTCATTCAGTTTTGTTTTACAAAATTGTAGCTTGCTGTTAACTGAATCCACTTTCTTCAGAAACGAATCTGTGCAGCAGCTTGAAGAGATTGCAAATTCACAATGGATAAATGAATGTACAAGGGAATTTACTGTTGAGTTTACTGTTTATACTCCGTTTTTACGAGCCATCAGGTAAGCCAACACTGAATAGGATAGGAAAAAAGGTGGTGAGCAGTTGCGGCAGTTAACTCCAAAGGACAGATTTCCAACATTAATGGCGTGTTTTGTCGTTATGGCCTGTAGCTTGCCGTGACTCTATAGCTGCCAGTAAAGGGTTAATCAGTTCAAACTCCGAAGAATGTTCCAAATTTCATTAGCAAACCTCAGTAGCAAATAAGCCACCGTCGGATTGTTCGATTGGTTATCGAAGAGATTAATACAGTGAAACTTGTATTAAGCGGACACCCTCGGGGAATGCTGTAGTGTCCGCTTAATACAGGGTGTCCGCCTAATACAGGTTTCGATAGATAACGTCATATGAGGTGTCAAATGCCATTCAAATGAACAGTGGAAACGTTTAGAATACTCCCAGAGACTATGACGATATACCTTTGCATTAATTTCTTTATTAAAGAGGACCAATTGATCATAGTACCATAAACATAGATTGCAACTCAAATTTGAAGAACTCGGATGAGTGAAACAAGCTCTATAGAAACTAATAGAATACAATAGTGTACTGTGAAACTAATCAAATAAGTTCGTCAAGTCACGTTTTCTGTTGTAAAAATCGAGAAATTTGTGGGAGGAAATCTTTCGCATTTCCGGTGTCTGGCATGTTGGGTGGTGGAATTTAATTACAAGTGTCCGTTTAATACAGGTTGGCAACAATAGAAATGACCATTTCAGGTACTTTTTAGGTGTCCGCGTCCGCTTAATAGAGGTGTCCGCTTAATAAAGGTTTCATTTAAAGTAAATAAGGGAAATAAATTTGGGGACCTCGGCTACTGTCCGCTTAATAGAGGGTGTCCGCTTAATACAGGTTTCACTGTATAATAATTGGTTGATAGACTGACTGACCGACTGACAGACTGACTAAAAGACTAACTGACTGACTGTCTGGCTGGTTGACTGACTGATTGACTGACTGACTGACTGATTAACAGACTTACTGACTGATTGACTGACTGTTTGACTGGCCGACTTGACTGTCTGATTGACTGACTGACTGACTGACTGACTGACTAACCAACTAACTGACTGAATGACTGACTGTTTGACTGGCTGCTGACTGACTGACTGACTGACTGACTGACTGACTGACTGACTGACTGACTGATTGACTGACTGGCTGGCTGGCTGAAATTCAACAGTTGTAATGCTCCTGAATGAGGCCAAGACGACCGAAATGTTGAGCGTTTAAAGAGTTCTCAATTGGAGTTGGATTCTTTTAGCGTACAGTTAACGCTTTTAACAATTGATAGGCCTTTTGTAGTAGCTATTCACGGGATCAACAACTCTTTTCACCCATTTACGGCTGAGTAGTTTTCCATACAAATCCTTGTAAATTTTAAAATTTTCAAACTGTTGTAAAGTGTTTCCTTAAGCATTACGGGGCTTAAATTGTCTTTTGTTTATAACGCAATTTGAGCCCTGTAATTCGTAATCGGAAGATTTAACGATACTTTGAAAATTTCATAATTTACAAGGATTTGTACGGAAAACCACTCAACCGTGACTGGGTGGCAAGAGTTGTTTTCCACACAAATCCTTACAATTTTCGGCGGCCGTTGCGATCGCTAGTTTAGAGGTATACGGCTGAAAATTTACAGGTTGTCAACATTTTGTTTGCTCTTTCAGTTCCTGCAAAATTTATTTTTCCAAAAAATATTGTTTTCGTGTTTACAGAAAGTTGATCACGTGACCAACTATTGCTAAAGGCCTTTTGATTGATTGATTGTTTGATTGAGATAGTAAATTATGAAGTAAGTGATCCACCGATGAATTGTTTCGCTGACTGTTTATCTTTTACTTTTCCATAGTGCTGCTACTCTCTCAGTTAAGGCGTCTAACGTCAAGAAACCAGGATGCCATTTGAAATTGAACACCTTCCCAGCGTTTTTCAAGTCCCCTGATTATGGCTACTTTGTGAGGATTTTAAAGGTCTGTGAAGTATTGTTTGCTTGACCCAACGTTAACACTGACTTCGTTCTTACTTAAAGGCAAAATGTTGAGGTAGGGAAGGGGTAGCTTGGATCTGTGTTCTAGACCAGGAAGTGTCCACCTTCCCCTCCCCTAACCCAAAGGCAAAAATGTTGAGTTAGGGAAGGGGTAGCTTGGATCAGTGTGCTAGTCAAGGAAACTGCTCACCTACCCCTCCCCTAACCCAACGTTAACACTAACTTCGTTCTTACGTACTGGCAAAATGTTGGTTTTGGGAGGGGGTAGATTGGATCAGTGTACTAGACGAAAACACTGCCTTACCAACCAGACACCATCCTCGTTCTCCCGACTTATATTTGCTGTATTTATTTGTTTCAGTTGGTGTTTGTTCTTATCCTCCTTTACCTTCTCCAACACGAATTTTTTCTGGCCTTGAAAATGTCCACTAAGTACTTCAGTGACGTCTGGCGCTTATTTCAGGTATCAGTTCAGTTCAATTCATTGTTTTACGCTATTAGTATTATACCTTGTATGGCTGAAGATGATGTTTGAAACATCGAAATATGTTCCACAAACTTAAAAACTGTGGCTGTGTTTTGAATAATTTTGGCCATAATGATAAAAAAAAATAAGAAAATCTAAATACTTAAAAAGCTAATGGCGAGGAAGCCCCGACAAGGGGAGCCACCGGGCTTATAAGGAATGGGCTCTTTCAGTTAAATTATTACAACAAAATATTAACAGAATTATATATGCAAAAACCAAAGGCAGAGCTACAGTAAATATTGAAATATATTAGATAATACTAGTCCCCCATTTGTCCTCATGGACAGTAGAGCGAGCGAAACGTTAGCGCGCGTGAAAATCACCCCACGCGAGAAAAGTCGCCTTTCTCGCGTGGGGTGATTTTCACGCGCGTTCGCGTTTCGCTCGCTCTATTATCCCTGAGGAAAAATGGGGGACTACTCGTAGTCTAAGATATATTATTAATCATAGTTAGGCTATAAAAGGAAAAGGCGAAAACACTAAGGAAAAAATGAAAGTGAAAAGCAGAAACGTTCAGTTCACAGTGTCGTTTGAAACTGGTTTTCCTGCTTTCCTGCTTTATGCACCTTTCGTCGGGTTTCCCCTATTTTCCACTTTTTATTACCGACGTCGTTTTACCAGATTGAAGGGTTGTTCACTAGGTATACGTGCCTCGCGAAACCTCGCGAGGATCGGGGCTCACCCAAGTCAAACCCTACCGGACTGGGTTGGGAACCGGATGATTGTCCATGGGTGCCGCAAATATATATCCTGTTTAGTAGACTCCTTTTTCTGTCTCTTTTCTGTTATTTTCCTCCTTTCTTTTTGTTATTCTTTTTGTTTTCTTTCTTTTTTGGTGACAAAGGTGAATCACAAAATACAACACAGGGGAAACAGGAGCCTTTATAAGAAAGGACATCCACCTTACGTGAAGTAAACGAATCGCGTGCTTTTTTTTAACCCTTTAAACACTAATATCAAAATTCAAATTCTCATTTGTTATCCCTATACGTTTTCAAAAGAAGTAGTGGGGAGAATTTGTTGAAGTATCAATTAGACTCATTTTGTGTGATCATGTCCTTAATTCTCATGACCACTCTGTTTTATAATGCATTGATATTACAAGGAGAAATTTGACGCTCATCACTCTTAGGGCTTAAAGGGTTAAGTAAGGTGATGTATGGTAGACTCCGTGGATGCAAACTCTTGTTATTTTACTGGGGAGAACATGGGAGCTTTACAAAATCCCTTCCCGGCTTACCCTTGATTCCCCCTCGGGGAGGCAGATGATTGGACGTTGGGGACCTCCCCAATAGTATCCATGTTCCCGTGTAACTAGCCCACCCGACCTATCCATAATCAGAGTCAACATACTAGACGAGGTAGTGCAATGATGGTTTCACCATCTTTTTTACATTCTCCCATTTTCTCGCGCCCTGATTAGTCGAGAGCTGTGGTTCCACTTGAGCTTTAAACATTTTGAAGTCATTTCTATGGTCATTAAGAGAATACCGTGGACCGTAGACAATTGTTATGTATTTGTTAAATGTCCTCTCCGATTGCTCTCCAGCTTTTAACAGTTGTCCTGGGCAGTGTGTGCGTGGTACTGTTTATCCACTGGTCAGTGTGTTTGTATGCACTGCTGAGAGAGGTTGAAACAACAAGTCAAACCAAAGTGTTTCACTATGCTACGCTGGTGTTCTTCAGCCAGGTAAATGCGACACTTCTAGGTTCACCAATCATCATAGTAATAGGCCATTTCCGAGTTGTGCCAAGCCTCTGTTTGAAGGCGAGGCTAAGTGCAAAGCCATTGATATGAAAACGATTTTTTATTCTCATGCAGATAAAACTCACTTTCACCAGAAAAGTTTCGCACTAATCCTCGTTTTGAAAGTGAGAGAATTTGGAACTCGGAAATAGCCTAATAACAAGATCAAGTTAAGGGGGCTGGCAGCGCTTTTTTGCTTTTCTTTTTTTTTGATTTATCAATATCACTACTCATCTACAGTTGTCCGTATAGCAATAACATGGAACAAATGCCCAGTTATTAATGAAAAGTCATTATGGTAATTTTCGACATTTCAAGTTACCTTGGCCACGAAATAAGCACCCTTAATTTTAGTCCAGTGAATCCCAATTGTAATCAAGTCAAGATTCAACTTTTCATCACCTATCTTTTCCACGTGAATAATACATGAATTGTGTAGTTCCAGAAAATAGCCATACCCTCCCCACGGAGGGCAACGAAAATTCTGAGGGGACGGGGGGGTCCAAAAGGTGGCAATTTTCGATGTGGTGGGATGGCTTTTCGAGGTCTTTTTCCGGCGGCTTCGAGTAAGGTTGGTTGTTGTTGTTGTTTTTTTTTTTACGCGGGATGACGTAGTCAGCCAGCGTCTAAAATTCGGTAGCACATTCCTTTCGTCGTCTTGGGAGTCAAAAATTGTCTTGTTTTTTTTAACTTTCCCGTATCCCGTGCCCGTCCCGAAAAATTGTGTGGATTTTTATTGGCCGCAACGTCGAAGCACGTGCAAGTCAGGCTGGATTGCACAAGCCCAAAAAAGATACTGCGTCAGCAAAGGAGGGAAGAGTAAGGTCACCGTGTAGGGGAGGACGAAGACTCAAGGCCGTGCTCGTAATACGGCGCAAGACTTGGCCTCGGGCGACTGAAAATATTGTCTAGGTGGCCCAGCCGGGCGACTTGCTGGTGTTGGTTTCTTGTTGAGTTACAGCATAGCTATGGTTACAGTCAAAAAGCTAAGAATGTCTAGAATTTATTACTTGCGAAATCGTAGCTCTCTCGGTGGCTTCGCGGCCTAAAAAGAACGCTCCGCTCGCTAAGAAACTCTTGAGGTTGACTTGTAAGTAGCAATAAGTAGCATGTCTATCAAAAAGCTTTAGGAAAATGTTGTTAAATCGGGCAGCGGGCACGCGTTGATGTTCAAAGGTTGTTTCACGTGAATTCACATGTAACATAATCCTTGACTATGAACGTGACGAGCTGCACAGTTTTCGATAGTAACAGCTTTTCATAATAACATTGAAATTTTTTCTTCAAATTACGATTGTTCATTAGTTAGTTTTTCAAAACAAATTGTTACTTTTGCTCTGACAGGCGTGAAGTACGGTCGGCGACGCAAAACGATAGTTTTGTATTTTGAAAAATCGCTGAATAAACAAGGGGTCGGTCTTTTATGTTCTTTAAATATTTTTACCTTTTTTTACTGCTGTGTCTGCGAGGCTAAAACATAACTAAGATTGTTATTCCAGTAAAATACGATGCATAAAAAGAAAAGAGACGACTATTGTAATTGTGATTGTTCTAGAATCGGCTATAAATCCCGCATTGTCTTTCGTGTCGTGACAAGGCATTACGTATCACGTACTAAAAATAAATACGCAAAAGCCAACCGAATCTACATTTGTCCTGAACATTTCACCGGTAATATAGAAAGAAAATACTTCCGTTTTGCGCTTAAACGACGACTTTACAACAAGATAATCTACTCAAAAGAGATAATGGTTTTAGGGCGGCCCCGGGGGGGGGGGGGGGCACTTCCTTATAAAGAGGCTAATGGGGATGTGCCGCTGGATGGGGTGGCATTTTCACGACTGGATTGACTATTAATGGGGTTGCATTTTCAAAAGAGTTACTAGAATGGAGTCGCACATTTTCGGATTTTTGGGGTAAGAGAGCTGTTCATATTTACGGTTAGCAAACGTATCAGGATATTTGTACTTTAGGTGAAAAGTAAAGTGTTCTTCATTCAATTTATTAAAAAAATGGGTCAATTCATTTTTTGATGACCTATTTAAAGGATTGATAAGTTAGATACATAAATAGAAAGTGACTAAGTTGGGATCGCAAAAATTACATATTTGCCCAAGAGTGACTTATGTGGAGTCTACAATTGGCCACAGAAAAGACTATAATGGGGTATGGGCTCTGAGAGGCCAGCGGCACATACCCAGCAAAAATTAACGCAAGTAACCCCCCGGGGGCGTCGCGGTTTCGTTGAAATCATAACAGTTTTCCTGGAAAGCTCCACGGGATCTCAGTCAATCTTAATAAGCGAATTTTCTTTTCAACCTAAATCAAAATGATTAGTAAAAAGGATAGTGCCCTTATTTTTGACCCCAAATTTACTTTGCCATTTACAAAACATGAAATGTTCGGCGGCGTTGTCCATGTTTCTCATATGGCGCGAAAACTTACTTTCATATCACAACGTGCCGGGTTTTGTTTTTTTTTTTTTTCTTTTCGCACGCTCAGGAGGTCAAAGGGATGTGATTTTTCATGAAAAAAGTATTCACAGACTTCTGCTTGACTTGTTAAGAAAATAATTTGTTTAATTTTTGATAACTAACAGCTCATTGATTTATTAATTTGGGCGACCAACTTGGAGGCCCGGGCACCCCAGCTAAAAATGCTTGGGGAGCCCAAAGGGCTCCCTGAAGTTTTCCCTAGAGCACTTGCTTGAATCCCTGTAGTGATTGGAAGTATGATACATTACATGCTATTGTTAAATGTGGAAGCGCATTTTTTGAGTACATTAGTAAAGGAATGCAAATTTTAGTGAACTACCCCATACTACTAAGATATATGGTGGTAATATTGATGTAAGTTTTGTTTTGAGTAGCAAAGGAACCCTTGTGTGTAACTCATCTTCTAGTGTATTAGTCCTTAACAGAACATCTCCGTCTCTCCTGCACACATTTGTTGCATACACTACACAACTTTCCATTGCCATCCAACATACCCGTAATTCTTTCTTAAACCCACAAATCCCGCGTAAACGCCTTCGGGCGTCTTCTTGTTTCAACTAACAGCTGTCCTCTTAGCCAAAATATCAGATATTTTACTGTTAACTGGTGTTTCAAAACAAGAATTCTTGTTTTCATTGTTGATCCGTTAATTACGGTTGGCTGAATGCTTTTTAACGGCTTCCGGGATTGTTTTTTTTTAATACATTTGCCATCGGCTCGTGAAGGAACTTCCGGATATCTAGCGATTCTTTTATTTCACTATTGTGGTGTTCACCGTCAGTAGTATGGTCGTGATGTAAGCCTTCTTCTAAAACACGTTTTAACTGAGAGGAATTCACTCTGTTTTCAGTTTGAATGTAACTGGTTCTTTTAAGATTGCATCATCCGTGCTAATGTAAGGTATTCCCTCCATGGTTCTCCGGCAATGTTATACCGTTAATCATTAGCTACGAAAGACCTCTTCAAGGCAAAATGGAGTTTTTTCTCACCTTATCGCAAAAACCATGACATTTCTACATTTATAATAGTATAAAGCAGCAGCATTTCTGACCGAAATATTCTTTCCAGGGAGTACCCAACTAACGTGGAAAGATCACGGAATTTCCGAGGGGCAAGGGGGGGGGGGGGGGGGTGGGGGGTCTAAAGAAAAAGTGCTTTCCGTCGTGGGTATGGATATTTTCTGGAAAAACGTAACTTTTCCTGTACAGTTAGTTTAATGATTATTTATTGTTCTTTGTTACAGGCTGCTCTCCAAACTTTGTATTCCCTTATCCTATTCTTTCTCGTTGTTCGTGGTGTGTATATGTTGAGGCCGTTCCGATTCCTCTGGCGGGTGGGCAGAATTATGTCCCCTGCTGCTTGTTCTTTGCTGGCTTGTATGGTGAGTCCCCACACAAAATAACACATTAATCACAGTAAACATCACCCTGCCAGCAGACTCTTTCTTTTGCTTGCTCGATCTTGCCGTGCTCGAGAAGGACTCTGCTTGAATCGAGTAAAACCTTTGTTGAGCATGCGCTGCATGTTGCTGGGATACACTTTCGAACCCAGGCCTAATAGCCCTCTGCTTAGTATGTACAGCAGGTTCAGTTGTAACCATCGGTTTATCAAGAAGTAGATGCTTGCACTCGAAAAACCAGTTTGACAAGAGAAAACAGGATTCACTAGTCCAGAAGTTCGGACGGCGGTGATTTCTCTCTGCTCTTCTCGCAGGTTGCGTGAATAGCATCACAATAGACCGTGTTCACGATGCCCGCCATCTTTCCACGCGCTTAAGGACTGATGGGATAAAAGCGATGTCACGTGGTTTCTCAGGTGGCAAACAAGTGATAAATTCTTACAATACAAGAAATTGCAGTCGAGTTTGTTTATTCTTGACAACAGAAAATGAACAACTTTCTATATTAAAGACGATAATGGCAAATTATGGGTGAAAGTGATCATTGTTACTGTTTTTTAATGCAGAAGCGACCGTAGATGTCCTTACAGCAAGCAATAATGACGTACATTTTGTCGAAATTCAACCGTACATTTTGCGTGACCGTTAAATCGTTGTTTCGTTTTGAGAGAATAAACAAAGTCGACGGCGATTTCTCGTATTGGTAAATTTTATCTTTTGTTTGCCCCCTGAAATACCACGTGACATTGCTTTTATCCCATCAGTCCTAAAGCGCGTGCGAAGATTGCGGGTATCGTGAATAAGGTCTATTAAGTACTGCTCCCCAGCATACAGAGGAAAGGTCACACCTCAGAATTTCTGCTCCACAAACTAAAACGAATTTTACCACCCTGTAAAGCATAATAAACAGTACCACATGTAAGTACTGCTCAGAAGCTTTCATTTGAATAGTCACGCACCACAGGAAAGTACTTCTAGTTTAAGTTGTGTTTTAGTTGTTGTTGTTTTAGCTCTTGCTTCAGACCTTTCATTCACTTCTTTTGATTTTAAACAGATGTGAACCAAATCGCTTTTTCCTATTTTGCTAATTTTTGAAAATTGCCAAATTTGTGCAAAGGGCTAGAAAAACAGTTTTGTGTGAATGTCTTTTTAGGTTCTGATTCTCATTTTCGTAATGGCGTTTAGTCATCTGGGACATTTGTTATTTGGCCCCGTGCACTCCGCCTTCAAGTCGTTTGGAGAGACGTTCTTACTGGTCAGCAATTTCTTCAGGATGAATGGCGTGTCTCGATACCAGGACCCCGCGCTTGAGGGCGATTCCGTTTTGATGTCGTTCTACTTTGCCTTGTTCCTGGTTGGATTCTGTGTTGTTATGAGAGGAACGGTAGGTTAAGTATAGAAGATAAGTGCTTCCTTACTGATTTAAAAATTTATTTTATTATACTACTACATGAGAAATTTCTGCAATTTGATTGGCTTAGAGTAGTGGTATTTCAGCTTAATTTGAAATAACTACATATGAAAATTACAAACCTTTTGTGGGTAGTAGTATAAACAAATAATGGCATGATTTGTATGTGACATTTGGCATAAATACCACTCGTGATATTTCAAAATTGTCTCAAAATTTTACTCGCCTAACGGCTCGGGAAATTACGTATAACGATTTCGAAATATCACTCGTGGTATTTATGCCAAATATCTCTACTTATACTACTACATGAGAAATTTCTGCAATTTGATTGGCTTAGAGCAGTGGTATTTCAGCTTAATTTGAAATACCTACATGCGAAAATTACAAACCTTTTGTGGGTTGTAGTATAAACAAATAATAGCATGATTTGTACGTGATATTTGGCATAAATACCACTAGTGATATTTCAAAATTCTCTCAAATTTCACGCGCCTAACGGCTCGTGAAATTGCGAATAGCAATTTTGAAATATCACTGGTGGTATTTATGCCAAATATCACCACAAATCATGCTATTATCGTCTATTACCTATACAAATGATGCTATTACCTATACTAATTGCAATTTTAGTAGGGGACACTGTCCCCAGGGGTTTCAATAAAAATTGAAGTAGCCAGCAGATTTGAATAGAGTAACCGGCTGTATCAACAGCCTACATTTTCGAGGGGTGTCTGGGGGCATGCTCCCTCGCAAAATTTTAAAATTGCAAAGCCCTAATAAGCGATTTCCAGCGTTTAGGGGACTAAACTGAGAATAAAAGAGCGAGTATTCCATTTAGCAAGATTTGGGTTTTAGTCAAATTTTGATTTATTAGCCACACAATAAACTCCTGCAAGCAATGAGCAAATGATAATTATACTAAGTTACATTATATTTTTGTACATGACATTATTCAAAGTAGTTGCTTCTTCTTCGGAGGAAAAAGTACCCGAGTTCTCTGAGCAATGTAGCCGACGCATTTCGTTGGTCGTCGGTGCTTATTGAAACCCTTGGCCGACACTAATCTTTAGACATTCTCGTTTGATGTCAAGTTTATCACCCACTGAGTCCTCGTTCATAGGAAGAAAACCTGCATTATACGTTTCTATTTTTTTTTTATTAACTTCGCCAAACAAGTTAAGTGACACCACAAAAAAAAGTGTACATATATTCACAGGAGTTCAGTACAGGCGGGGACACCGCCACAGCGAGTGCCAATTACTGCGGGCCCAAGACACAGATCGCTAAGAAATGTAAAAACTCGATACTTTCTAAAGACAACAGGTGTTGTTCCGTCCTAAATTATGGGCAGTGTTACAGGTCAAGCATATAGATTTGAAAGAGCGAGGGTCATCAGGGATGTAGGATGCGACAAGAGCTTGTTTGTATCAGGTATAGTGCAAACATAGCCTAAGAGTCACGGTTACAGCCAACGGTTAACGTCAGATTCGAAAAGAATTTCTCAAGATAGAATATGAGCAGATAAAAGCGTAATATATGGTTAAAACTGGCGTGAAACTACTGTTTATGTTTAAGTATTTCCAGAAGCATATATGCTTCCGGTACTTGACAGGTAAAGGGAAAACCTGTTTACTTATTATTTAACGAAAGGCCTAGTTGTAGTATGTTTTTTTCATAGAAACTGGGCTGTTACAGATTTATAATTTCTTCACAGATCCTATTTTTGTTGCGAAAGATATAATTTGGAATATTTCCTCTTAGCTTTGTTTTGTCGTTATTTTCATTTATGTTACAGACGGCTGCCGTTTTTGTAAGTGGATTGCCACACCTCAAAAAGCGAAGAAAGAATCTCTTATCCGATGTTTTGGAGGACTTCATTCGAACGAAGTATGTACACTGCATTTTGCCTTAAAAAATGGCCAACGTTTCGCCACGCCACCACTGGTTTCCTTCACTTCTGAGAAACGAGCGCGGAAATTCCATACTGATGACGTGTCACTACCCAGATCTGGGTAGTGCTTCTGATTGGTCGTGCTGCGTGGAAAATTTGCTTCAACCAATCAAAAGCACGACCATATCTGGTTATTCACTTGTCATAAGTAGGGAATTTCTGCTCTTTTTTCTCAGACGATTTTTACCACAGGGCGGCCAAATGCCCCTTAAAGAGATTATTGCGCTTAATATTAGCTTACTAGTAATTGCCGAAGGTTACGGAGTGCCGCTGACAACAATAGAATGTAAAAACGCTTTACTCCAAGGCTGTGCTTACTGCTCTGCATAAGTTTCACGTGATAGATGGCCAAAACACGCGTGATCAGATTGCGTTCAGTACATTTCATTCATTCACCAAACGAAGCCGGCTGCATATGTCCCGTGCATGCGTAATAGCAACCTGTATATTAGGATTTCAGGTTTCTTTTGTCGCCCGCAATAATCGCTGAGTTTTCCGAGTACTGATGATCAATGAAACTAAATGGTTGGAGCTGGCTGCTCACGAGGTCAGTAGCAAGAATAACATCCGTAGTCCAGTTTCCTTACCTTAGGTCGAAGCTAACCTTGTATAAATGAGTCTTCAGTACTTCTATTCAGCGGCAGCGACGAATTCGAGACTGGACTGTCGTAATATGAACTTCAAATGTTCGCTTCTAATGACCACATCCTTGTGAATTTCGCTGTTTAACGGTATAAATGAATCCAATGCCTTGTGGCTGCAACTGTGATAGTAATTTGTCATTCCTGGAATAAACCCCCAACAGGTTCAAGTGGCTGGAGGACAGTATCCGCCAAAAAGTAAGGCGAGATTCCACTGCAGATGACCACAGTAACGATGATGGCAGTGATGAAGATGATGATGAATTCGAACTAGAAGGACTTGAGGAGGACTCCGCTACGTTCCCTACGGTAATTTATGATTTTAAAAAAACGTAAATTATTTTTCCTAACTTTTCTAGATAAACTGTGAAAGGTTTGAATCCAGGAGTTATTTCATAAGTAGGTTGAGCATGATCGTCCGGGTGGACGTAGTCCTGAGTAGGACTGTTGTTGACAGTGACTGACGCTTCGATTACCTCTGCGGTAGTCAGTTGATGGTATTGAACTCTGGTTATTGAACTGATTGGTCAATTAAGTCGCGATGTTGTTGGTCGTCTGTCAGTTAAGCCGTGATGGTATTGGCTATGAAGACTCGTAATGTCATTGGTGCGTTTCGATCCGTCTATTGTCACAGATAAACAGTCGTGTATTCTTAGTCAAATTGTCGATTGTCCAGTCATTCTCAGTCACCCGGACGACCATGCTCAACCTACTTATTATCTAGATCAGTAGATAATGTGTTTCGCGTTTCTTAATTGGTTTTCGTGGAACTTGAAATCTAGCCTACATAACAGGCGCTAGCAAATAATAAGCGTAAGAAAGAACCGGGTTGCCAGGGAGACACGCGAGGGAAGATGGAATAGGCCCTCTGGAGAACTTGATCACGTGCTTGGATACTACTTAGCAGCAGTTCGCTGGATGGCAAGCCATCCCAGTGTTCATTTCGACCACAAAGCTTTGAGTGTGATCGAGCGACGTATTCCTAGTTTAATTATTCTGTTGAAAATAAACCGAAATTAAAGGAGGACTACAAGACTTTTGGGGTATGGTAATGTATGACAATGAGTTTCAAACAAAGGAAAATAAAACTTAAACCAAGGATAAAATTGACCCACAACACACATACTATTCCAAAAGTAGGTTGAGTTTGATCGTCCAGGTGAACGTAGTCCTGAATAGGACTGTTGTTGTTAACAGTTACTGACGTTTCGACAATCTGTGCGGTATAGTCATATTCAGAGTCAAAGTGACTTCTATCACGTCAGTTGATGGTATTATCCTCTGGTTATTGGTCTGATTGGTCAATTACGTCGCGATGTTATTGGTCTTCTGTCAGTTAAGCCGTACATACTATTGTTCTGCGAGGACGGAAAATGGGGCGTATGTCGGCCAAAACTGAAAGCCTCATCAAAGCACTTCACCGTATCAGGGTTTGAAAGGGCTTAGGGGATTTAAATGCTCCGTGTCCTTTTAAAGAGTTCTTGTTTTGTTCCTTCTAGGAGCATGTCTTGGACGTGGTTGACGATCAAATCCATGAGATGATAGAGCGCGTGGAAGGTTTGTTTGGTTCAGACCTGTTCATGGATTGCTACACGGAATGTGATGACGATGATGATGATGATGACGTGGAGTACCTGTACCAAGCAGATCACTCTTCCTTGTTCTGTGGCAGTGGATACGAAAGCGACCACAGTGCTATGTCAGCGGCTAAGTGGCAGTTGTCTAGTTCTAGCTCTCATGATGTTTCCGATGAGGTCAGCAGATCAGAGCAGCAAAATCGTTCAAGGTCTGTCAGGTATCCCTTTAGAGGGGCTGAGATGTATGGGTTCTCGAGTAATCCTTATCTGTTAGGTGTTAATCGTGGCGAAAGAAGTAATCTCGGGTTTTCAAGCTTGAGTCTTGATACTTTCGAACAAAGCGACGATTACTGGGATTTGAGGCATCCTGAACAACAATTTTCTTATGATCAAACAAATATATTGCGTGATATAGCCCTCCGTGACAGTGACTCGCGTGACGGTGTCTTACGTGACTATAACTCGTGTGGTGATGAGTTGTTGGAACGAAAGACCAGCTTGTACAGCACAGCCTCTTCTAGCTCCGGTTGCGTGGAGGACCTACGGAGAGAGATGCCCATCAAGCCCAAGTCCATGTATAGCCTGAGGCACGGGCCTTCGCTGAAGGGCTCTGAGGCATTTCCCAGTGTCTCTGAGTTAGTTCCTCGACCCAACACTTCCGTGGAAGGAGAAAGAACACGGTCAGCGACAAACAGCTCGTCCGGCCAAGAGCCTGGTAAGAGGGCCAGACGTACGCATCCCCGCAAAGGGTTCTTTCGCAGCTCTGCAGTGCACCCGTCCCAAGAGGGCGCATCAATTGGCCACAGTCCTCCTATGTCACAACGTGCTGCTCGTCGAGTGAACGTAAGTGACTCGGGTGCGCAGGCAGCCTGGGGCCCAGCCCCGTCAGTCTCGAGCCCAGCCCGTGAAGGTCCAGAACAACCGGTAAAGGGACTATTAGGTGATATTAGTATGAATAGGAGGCTTGGTACCGAAATAAAAAACGACGATGAGCGCAGTCTGGAAGTTTAACTCACGTGAATTTATCCGCAGATACAGTTGAAAATTCAATTAGGGAGATCTGCTATCGGGCTAGTAAATTCTGTCCGACGGGCAAGTGACGTTTTCTTGGGGGGGCGGAGGGGGGGGAGGTTAAATTCCGAAGAACTGTAATCAATCCTGCTCATCAAATGTTTTTTCGGGTTAGTTAAAGATATTTATTCTTTTTAGCTAGTACATTCAAGCTATAGCTTGCCGTTCGGGAAAACTGTAAAACTGATTTTCCTTACACCCTCTTTGTCCTTTAATGATCTTAAAAGAAAAAGCCAATTCGTCGCTTTAGGAGCGAAAAGGAAACTGGGACGAGTTAACGTTCGCAAAGACTTCTGGGACAGTTACAGTTGGCCAATAGCGTCCCCAGTAACGATCCCAGAATCAATGGCGGGACACATTTCAGCTGCAGTTGCCTTCTCGTTTCTAAAGTGGCGAATTGGAATTGTGTGTTACACGAGACAATTTGCAACGACAATTTTTAGTGCAACACAGCATTACAGCATTGTTGCGACATTGTTTCGAATGGTTGCGACACTGTTTCAACATTGCAACGCTGTTTTGCGCTGAAAATCGTCGTTGTAAATCGTCTCGTGTAACATGATCTTTAAGGTGATGTCACACGAGACAATTCGCAGCGATGATTTTTAGCACAACGCAGCTTTGCAACATTGTTGCGATATTGTTTGAAACGGTGAACCTCTTCTCCTAACTGTCTAAACAAGTATTCTCAGACCAATTTGGTCGATTTGTCAAACACTCAAACCAAATTATTGATTATTTTTTAAATGATTATGTTTGTAAACAGTTTATAGCAATCACAATCACGATCAGGATTTTTCTAACATTGTACGTAACGAAGGTTGGTATATGAGTTTTTACCTCGCCAAAACCTTTGTATTGGAAACCATATCCTTTCGTCAAAAACTTAAAAAGAAGCGTCACTGAATTTTTATATTTAACGTTTTTATGTTAACGTAAATAAGGTGTCACTGGAATATAGAAATTGGGGCGGTGGTAGTGGGGGAAAATTTGTGCACGAAAATTGCTACCTATTAGCTATACGATTTTTCGGCCATTTTGTGGTGCCTTGGGATTAAATCCATCGGCACTGTTTTGTAGTTATAATTATTAGTTTTGCCAGTGTTTAACTCAAAGTTACGTGACTGTTTGTTTTTAAAGATTTATAGTCCCTCAGAACGTACGCCCGCTCTTAATTTTATAAGTAAGCCAGTGGCTTTTTTAAACGTTTGTCGTGCTCTTTCAGAAATACATAATATAAAAGAGAATAATTTTATAAGCAAACGATTAATATAATCAAAATATAAATGCTGTTTATTTATCCAAATCCTCGCAGTTATTTTTATATAATATATTCAAATTGTTAAAGCTAAAAAATTATATTCTAATTTTGGAAAGAAATAAATGGTAGTTACCTCAACGTCTGAGCTGACTAATCGGCTTATTCGTTTTCGTTTTAATAACCCCATAATGTCCATCAACCATTAAATACAGGCAAACTCGGAACCCCTACCCTTCGCGATCTGCCACAGAGCTGTAGCTGCGCATTTATCGAATAAAAGCAGTAAACAGCCATATTAAACCAAAGATTTCAGAACTTTAAGTCATTCCCCCGGCAATTGTAATGATAATACATTCCGGAACTTTCAGAACAGTTCATCAAAGCGACTTTTAGAAAGATTCTAATCTTTTAAACTGTTTGATTAAGAACGTTGTTAAAACTGTCGTTACGCCGTTTGAGATGCAATGAAAAATCTTTTGTGTTTTGAACTAAGAGCCTTTTACGATGAGTTTTTTCGGTCGGTCTACGGTCTTCGTTTTTGTGTCTTGTTTTAGATTCACTTTCTCAAAATTGCGCGTCTATTACATCAACAATAATTAATCAATCCTTCAATATTAGTGCCCCGGAGAAAAAATACCACTTCTTTTCTTCCATTTGGATGTCCAATCAAGCAAATCACAACAAAATAGTTCTAAAGTGAAATAAAAAGATTGGCGAGATAAGCAGTAGTATTTGGAATAAAAGAAAATCAATTTGTTTTTTGATGCAGAACCAAGGTTAGCATTGACGTGGCCGAAGGAATAAAGACTTCTTTAAAAGACCGACTAGCAACATGGTAAACAATCATTGTCTAAAGATTTAACCGAAAAGAGGATAAAGTTTTCATTATCATTAACTAGAAAATAGCTAATCCAGAAAACACAGTTTTTACTGAATATGGAACACAAGGAAACTTTTAACGCCCAACGTGGGTCCAAGATTCCACTAACTCTAATTCTCTCACAGCGCTGTTCTTTAATAACGTGGTTACAGCAGCCCGGCAATAATTATTGTAATGGTAATACATTCCCGAACTTTAACGTTGTTACAGCCGCCATGTTTACGAACGTTCTGGACTCGGCCCCCTAAAAATAGGCACTGGTGCCTGAAAGTTTGGGCACGGCAGCGCCAATCGAATTTTATTGAACACTGTGCTTGTTTAAGACCGGAGGGTTTTTGTTATAGATCAGTACGTATGTAGGTGTTCGTTTAAGACTTCGTTTTTGGCCAGTGGGTGGTCGTTTAAGATTAGGGAGTTTACGGTCTACGGATTTCGTTTTTGTGTCTTCGTTTTAAAATCACTCTCTTAAAATTGTTCATCTATTTCATATTTTGTGTGGTTTGCGCGTGATGTCGGTCCAATCATTTCTGATCAGCAGGAGACGTTGCAGATGACTGTCTTCAGAGAATTGGGCTTCATTTTGCCTGACGGTCAATCACACCTCCCACTTGGAAAAGTCAATGCCGGTCGATTATACATTGTTTGAAAAGGGGACTGTTTCTGCCAAGTTTATTTTGAGCGTGCCGGCATATCACCATTATTTGCATAAAAACGAGACTACGTGCGTATAATTACGTCCACTGTCCTCAAATGTCTTAGACTCTTTCTGTTTTATGTAGTGAGACTTCTTTAAGCATTTTAGTCTATGAAAATAAGCAAGGACAAATGAAATAGTTAAAGGAAATTAAAAGGTTTTTGTTGAAACTTTCAAAGTTAAGTAAAGTTAGATCTTTGCTTCAGGTAAGCGGGTCTTGATTGTTCCGGTCATTGGGTCTTTTGTCAAGTTGTTTCGTCGTTTTAGATCAGTGGTTTCTTTATTTAATTTAGATCAGTGGGAGTTTTCATTTGAGATCAGAGAGTCTTCCCTTCTTGTGAAAGAGTCCTCGTTTTAGAATGGTGTTTCCGTCAATGAAATTGAAAAGGGACTTCAGCCTGCTTTTGGGGGCCTTCGTTTTAGCACCTACTCGTCTATTCATTTTTTTGCGTGGTTTGCGTGTCGGATCACAGTCCAATGCTCTGATAGAATTTGCCTCACGGTCACTAGGAAAGAATCAAACCAACCTGTCACAATAGTGATGTTCAAAAACGTAGCAGGGCTTTTTGTTTTAGGCATGTCAAGCAAGTAGTGGTAAGAATACATAATTATGTACAGTTCTAGACTTAAAGAGCGTCAGTTTGTTTGCATCTCAGTTACCGTACACAGATTGATCGTGTTCACTTGAAGGCAACTTAAGAGGTAAGAAAACCTGACTTAAACAGTATAATGTAGCTTGTATCAACGTTCTTAGATTCCTTCTGTTTACAATAGGCCTAAAAAACTTTAACAACGTTTTAACTTCAAAAGTATTTTCGAGCTAGTTATTTTCCTCTTAAAGAAGATTGGTCACAACGGATAATCGCGAGCTATCTGGGTGCGGCTTTCAACGGCTGGTCGCACTTTGCACTTCTTCTTCTTCTTCTTCTTCTTCTTCTTCTTCTTCTGCTTTATCGTACAAGCGCTAGGTTTTAAGGAACGGTTCTTTCTTTTCACTGATATCAAGTCATCGATTCTCACATGGAAACTGCTCGAACGTCATATCGTATTTGCTTTTTCTCAAATTCACAAGAGGTGACCATAATCGTGTGGGAGGCGATTTGTAGCGAGACAGCCCGACTTTATGAGAAGTTGCAACCTAACCGACTTTTTGGTACATGCGCCTGTTCGTCAGGCAAATATCG
The DNA here is from genome assembly GCA_964035525.1 of Porites cylindrica. Classification (NCBI taxonomy): domain Eukaryota; kingdom Metazoa; phylum Cnidaria; class Anthozoa; order Scleractinia; family Poritidae; genus Porites; species Porites cylindrica. The sequence goes on along the minus strand of OZ037777.1, from coordinate 6,882,377 downwards.
GAATTTGCTCTCCCCCGTTACTTCCAGCCTTTCTTGTTGATAGCTGACCCAAGGTAAAAATAAGACTGGACGGAAGGGAAAAATAATGTTATAATCCCCCCTCTAGATCTATCTCACGCAGACATTCCTGCCGGAACGCGTGACGAACCCACGTTTCCGTGGGAGGATAAATTAAATCTAATCTAAATCGAATTCTAGCTTGTATTGAAATGAAATCGATTTTTTACGATGTTTTGAAGCTTAAAAGAGCGAGTAAAATTAAAAAGCATTTTTTTAGCCGCACTGCTATGCAGCTTGTCTTGAAACGCTGTTGTTTTGAAAAGTCCGGTTATTATCCCCCCCCCCCCCACCTCCCACCCTTCGTTTATAAGCCCTCCCAAAACCCCTTGCGAAGTCGTATAAGCCCATTGCTTTTTAGCGGAAGTTGGCGGTTGTTCTACAATGAAGACGACGCCGTCAAACTGTTGAAGCATGGTGTCTTTTGAGAGTCAAACAAGGCCTTTCTCAGATTGGTCTCTCCTTTGGCGGTTTGATTCTCATTTCACGACGAGCATCCCTGTCACTTTTATGTGGGAGAGCCGCTCCTATTCATAAGACGTCTCGGCTCAATAAGCACTGCGGCTATCAACTTAATTAACACTAATTCTGAATAGACCGCCGGCGGGCGAAAGGTTTTAGTAAATGAAAAGTTAATTGATTACAGGACGTAAGATGTCGTGTGAATTGATTTAAGAGCCACTTAAATACTTCTTCTTACGGATGATTAGCAAAGCAGAACGCAACACTTCAAGAGTAGATTTTGAAAAACGAAAAAACGAGGGAACATTCTGGTTCATTGATTCACCCTTTGCCGTTTGCATTGATTATATACCTTAATCGAAACACCAAGACGAAATAAAAAATTTTGACCGCGCCAAATAACCTTCTCCTACACCACGTCAGCTGAGTTGCTGTCCTTGAGCCGAATGCGGCTGCTGGGTTAAGCTAGGCGCAAACCGACGCAATAACTCCTAACATTGTTGGCAGTTTGACCGGTTTCAAACTTTGCGCAACAGCATGCAACAGGGTATGCAAACGGACGCAACATCTAACATCCAGCAATGTTGGGAGTTGTTGGCCAACAAAGTTGAGTGCGTTTTCACGGGGCTTTACTCTCCCACGTTAACACTCTTACGGCTTCGTCACGCGTCCTTTTCCCACGAACACGCGCGGAGAAGGGGCATGTGATGAAACCCCTAACTACAGTTCGTCCCCAGTCGTCTCTTTAGTGGATGCTGGAAACGCCAGAATCGCACGCGGGAGACGGAACAAGAGAAGCGTGACCGAAGGAATGAGGAGACTGAAAGACGACAGAGAGAATACAAAATCTTTTTACGAAAACTCAAAATTTCAGTAAAGAAAGCCAAAAAAGCACTGCCGTTGTTCTGTGTACCGTCGAGGTTCATAATAATTCGACCGGATACCAGGAGCCCATAGCGAGCAACTCCCATAATAGGCCTATGTCACGGCTTTTTTACGATGGCTATCATTTGTTCCAAATTGCAGATTTTAACGCAAATGTTTCAATAAAAGTTTGAAGAAAATGTTATCTGTATTTCTTCAAAAGAAGAAAAGATCGATGCTCGGGTTTCAATCAGCAAGGGTCCCACTAACAGAGGGTGGTCTGTCTGTGGTTGTACCTGGTTGTACTCTTCATTACGTTGAAAATGTGCCCATGAACGCTAATCCTGCGGGCCGTTTTTCTCGCAATTGCAATAATAACATCAGTTAACAAAACAAAATGGGCTGGTTATGGGGGTAAGTACCCTCGCTGCCTTTCTAAGATTTTAATTTTAAAAATGACTCTCGAGATACGGATCCCTGGTGTTCTCTCTCATTCCTTACAGCTGTCCTTATTCACTCTTTCTGCTTTCAAACGTGGAAATTCACTTTTCAAAGAACGCTTTAAAGCGAACCAGGAATGCAAGGGTATACTCAAAAATTAGCGTGGGATTTGTTTGCATATTTGGGCTTTATGGGGGCAATTGACATGATGCTATTAAAATGGGTACAGAAGCGATAAATCCCTGTCTAGGCTGCCTGGGTTTTGTCCGGCCTTTGTCAGCGCCTCGTGGTTCATGGCTCAGTATTACTTGTTGATTACCCAATTTCTTTGGCTTCCAGAGTCTCTCCTTGAAAGCTAGTGTTAATGGGGCATTCTGGTCAAAAATAGGACATTTTTGTCGAAAATTTGTTGTAGGCCTTCAGACTAAGTGCAACACCACCATCATCGTCATCATCATCATCATCATCATCATCATCATCGCCATAGTTATCATCACCATCACGATCACCATCATCATCATTCTCATAGATTTTGACACACGATATTTTATGTTTTAATTTTAGGTCAAAATGCGTTCGGTAAATGTGTTACTTTTGCTGATGCTTTTTTTTCATGAGATGAAAAGCGCTTGTAAGTATATTTTTATTGGTTATCACTACTTCAGAAAGAGCAAGGGTGGCACTGTTGGTTAGTGTGCTCTGCCTTCAGAGCGCGAGGTCCCGAGTTCCACTTAATTTTTGGTAAAAGGCTTCGAAATTTCACCAAAAATTCCCACGTGCGTTTTCGTTCTTGTAAAATGGCATATCTGAACTCTATAAGGACGAGTTTTACTCGTGCGCTGTTCTGACTACCGCTGAATGTTGCGTTTTCTGTTGCGAGAAACTACTGATTTTGCTTACAGTCTTTGCGGAGGAGAGAAAATTTATGCGTTGTAGTATTTTTCCGTTCAGTAAAACGTTTGGCTGTCTTAAAATACCACCTTCTGGACTCACTTTTCGACACCAAAAGACAAAGCGAATTGGCATAATTAATGTGCAGTTGAGTAATCATTTTAATATTCTACGTTTATTGTTTTTGTAGTTGTACTTTGAGTCATTGCTCTTCCAATCCCTTTCACGATCGACCGCAGTGCACAAGCAAGTATTCCCTTTAAAACCTAGTTAAATAAGCATTTTACATCAGTGTAGAAAAAGAGTCAGAAAAATGCAAATTATATTTAAAACAGGACAAATAAAAGTAAACTTACACAAAAGTGAAGTGGGATGCGCGCGCGCGATTGATTCTGCACGCTAGAAATCAGTACGATGCACCTTAATTTAAGGGTACTTCGAAGATTGGAACAATCGATTTTGCGAATTAATCCAGCAAAATTGGGTATTAAATTAATTTTGCAATGGAAATCTTCCAGGTGGGTATGAGTGCGATCCGTGCGCTGAAGATGTTAAAGTGCTCAGTAGTAAAGATCGAGCAGCTGGCTTCCAGAAGCTAACAAGAAAATCTGACAGAATAAGACGGTGGAAAGAGACTTGGTACAAATTTACCGGTGGAGCTGGAGACAAGATGGCTACCGCGTGAGTCCATGCTCGGTTATTCTTATATTCACCATTTTCACATAGACCATAATGCAACTTGTTTACCCTCCCCCCCCCCCCCCCGAAATTTTACAAAACCATTGTTTTAGATTTCTCTTTGGACGACTGTAATACCTTGGAGAAATTGGAAACAATGGTTCTGCAAAATTTTGGGGAGGGGAGGGGGGGTAAACAAGGTGCATTATGGTCTATGGTGTATGAAGTCTCATTCAAAGCGACCCGCTGTAGGTACTCGCTTTCCCTGTATATTGTAATTCAGAACAGTTTGCCTGAGCCGCTTGGCTAAAATAATGATAAGCGGCTGATCGGTGCTTCAGGCAACTAAAAACTAATGAAGGCCACAAAGAATTTGCAACTTACTCACGTTATTTCAGTAAGTCAATAGTAAAACGCGTCCTGACTTACGGCATAACCCCTCTGATTTGCGACTTTAAGGGGGCCAGATGAAGCGGCAGGGAAATTTTGAAAATTGCGCGAAACTCTGGAAAAATTCTGGCGTCACCCCCGGCTGAAACGTTTTGGGACACTTTCGCTAATATCTTTTTCGTTTGGGATCTGCTAATAAACAAAAAATTGGGCATTTTTGGCAATTAACTGACCCCAAACAGTTAATGAGCTTCTGAGAAGTTGGCACAATACACTGGGTTTGATTTAACACGATGGAGAAGAGAATTATGACGTCACGTTATCATGGTAGCAAAATTTCTGGATAACAACAATAGACCTCTTTAGCTTGTATGTTTTGTTTTCCAAATACAGGTCCTGTAATAAACACTCTAAAGAGTTGTTTCTTTCAAATTTCGTCTTATTCAAAGGGTCAAGTTCCCCTGGGACCTTCAACGAGAAAACAAAACATACAAGCTAAAGAGGTCTATAGGGAGCTTAACCAACGACGACGGCGACGGCAACAAGAACGGCAGAAAACCAATAGGTTTAGATTGGCAAAACAACAACTTTGCACGTGCATCACACCTTTTTGTACATTTCGTAGCCTTCGTTGCACAACTGGTACATGAACTCTTGATTTCACGCGCCCTCTTTATGGAGGTAGGTGAACACAAAAAAAGAATTTTTTTTTTCTTCTTTTAAACTTAGATACGGTCCTTTCGGATTCAACCCCAGAAGATTTCCTCAACATTAGAAAAATTGAAGTTCTATGAAGTTTGAAACAATGCGAATTCACTTTATGTTTGCGGTTTGTTTCTTGTCCAGAAATTTGCTACCATGGCAACTTGAAGTAACGACTTCTCCTCCCTATTTAGCACAATTCAATTAGTTTAACTCTTTAAATGGAAATGGAACCTTTTCTTTAGTAATTCAAATGGAACGTACTGCATAACTCCTCCTTCTTGCGGTGCTAAGTTTCCCGGTTATCTTGACGGTGATCACCCGGCTGATTTGAAAGTTGGAGAAAGCGTGAAGAGAACCGTATGCTTCTCAAATGGACAGAATTGCTGCGTGCGGAGGCAGGAAATAGAGATACTGAAATGCAAAGACTTCTTTATTTACAAGTTGCCGAAAGTACCCTTCAGAAGAGCAAGGTATTGCGGGAACAAAGGTAAGATGCCGGGAAATTTCTGAATTAACGTATCATTCAAATCAAAGGACCGCACCCCCCTCACTGAAGGGCTGAATTTTGCCCTATGACGCCCTATGACCACATACGATTGCTGGGAAAACTTTCCAGTAAGTCAGGTTGCAGGTTGTAGGTGCACCTTGCTGGCTGGGAACCCTTCCATCAGTCTTGCTGGGAGTGAGGAGCACTGGAGATAAATGTTTCCCAGCAATCTCCCAAGATGTTTAAAATGGTTTCAGAAAGCTTTATTCATGCTTTGCTGTTGTTTTTAGGTCTTTTTCACAAATTTCTCGTTGGGTGCCCCTGTGTTTTGGGTTTTTTTGGTATCGTGTTGATGTCTTGCAAAGTTATTTTTCACATAGTACGATCTTCATTGCAGTAGTTTGCTTGCACAGCTTAATAGGTCTATTCAAATAGTAGTTAATTATAATAATTTACTTTATGTTTAAGGTCAAAAGGAACCTGAAAAGTGCGACGAAAAGGAACTGCTGTTTGGTGAGACATAAATTTAAAAAAATAAAAAAAAAATAAAAAGAATTTTTGTGCATTTTCGAACACAGCACTTATTAAATACATCATGTAGTGTTGACCTTTTTCCTGTCCCTCGAAACGATCCGAAGAAACTCACACACATTCCCGTGAGGTAAAGCGTCTAATAGGCATGATCCAGTAAGCCAATGAGAAAGCTAGAAATGTATTTTACAAAGTATCCCTCTATTACAAATGGAAGTAAGAAACCTACCGACGCAGAGCCCAATTCTAGACTTTACACCTTTGATCATATGCTTAAGGCCTATCTCCCGAATTGTTTGCTAATTCGTAGGACTGTCCAAGAAATACGCTGCCAAATCATGTAAGGACATTCAAGAGAAACGACAAGACGCCCCGTCTGGTGTATACTGGATTCAACCCGATGGTGATAACCCGGTCCAGGTTTACTGCGACCAGGAAACAGACGGCGGAGGCTGGACTCTAGTGTACAGCTACACCTTCGCAAACTTTAAGTAAGACACTTTGATTCGAAAATTTATTTACTGTTTTATCTATCGTGTTTTTACAGTAAGTTATTTTTGCTTAAGCAAAATTTTAAAAGGATCAGTTAAAACATGATAAAGGGTAGGATAAAGCAAATCCCGCGTTCTGATTGGGTACTGGGGTATACTCATCGCTCCCCTGTCAACAGTCAGTAATCTGACCAATCAGGTCATGATACCAGAGTCTGAATCGAAGCTCCCCCGGTTTTTTTCTCCCCCAGTCCACTCTTTTTTCGCCTCCTCCACTTGGGAGACTTTTCTTCAATGCCCTCCCTAGCCTCCTCAACTTCCCAGGCTACGAGTCTAACCGTTTTAACTTGACGTTTAGTCAATAACACATATGTTTTAAAGGATTATATTGACGATGGTGATAACTGTTATTCGCCAGGTCTTTCAAGTCCGGCTCCAACGCGGTCACGCCGCGCCCAAACTGGCCAATCAGCCCGACTTACGGAAACATAATCATCTCTACCACCCCTCCAGTAAGCGAAACAGACTACAACGCCATGAACTTCAACTACTGGAAAAACCTGGGTCGCGAGTTCATGATCAAGTCCAACATTAACCATTGGATCTCTTGCAAGTAAGAATTCTCCACTTCAGAAACTGTGAGGAGAATGAGTACAAGCTTTATGTGCAGTGATTTCTGGGAAGGACAAGTGTTAGTTATGATTGGTCGATAACATTCGAAGCAATCTTTTACTCGGCATAAGAAAAGGTGGCCCAACAAAATGATCCCAGAAATCTTTACGCCGATTCCCCTTATAGTTTTTTTGAATGGAAAATTTGCTTTGGTTTTGCGAAATAATCTTGTTATCTCTTGTCCGTTTGTTTGTGTCAAACTCAGAAAACCGTAAACACCTGAAAAATTTCAGGAATGTTGATTGGGTACTGGCCAATTGCAATAAAGTTCAGGATACGCAAGCAAACCTCAAAACCACAAACTAATTACCGTTACTGTTTGCGGTTTAGTTATCTTGCGCCTTATTGGCTAGGAAATTTCTCGCAACACAATAACATTCCATAAATATTTCTGGTGTTCACGGTTTTGTGAGTTTCACAGTAACTGGTTTATTTGTTTGTTTGTTTGTTTGTTTTTTTACTTTTGTACAATCAGCAAATTGTTTGCAGCGCTAATTTAAAGAAAGCGTGCAGTCACTTTGGAAAAAAAATTACGTTGATTACCTCAAATGAAAGTTTATACATTAAAGTAAATGTTTTCCCGACCAACACTTGAGAGCTTAATCTAGTGAAGGTGACGCAGTAGAGTAGGTTAACAAAACAAAATGCTCTGGTTTATGAGCTTGGACTAGTGTATGTACTATTCTTCAGCACCGGACGAAAAAATGGATTTGCACAAATTTGCTCCTTGCAAATGTGTCGCAAATACTGAGGAGTAAATATAAGGAGTAAATAACTAGGCAAATGTGGCATTTACCATGTTTGCCTCAGTATTTATATATTTGCGACATGTGCAAGGAGCAAATTTGTGGAAATCTATTTTTTCGTCCCGTGCAGGTTTTCTTTAAAATGTTCCTTCGGGGACTATTGATTCTGCATTGAAGGTGTCAGAACAGTGTCGTCTTCAAGACAAAGTCGTCTACATACATCCTTTTCCTTTGAAACACCGACAATTTTTATGGTCGATGACAGGGAAATATACGCGGAAACATTAGACGCGCAAAACGTGTCAACAGTTTAATGACTCTCGAAAGCGTGACACCACATTTCCCACTAGCTGGAACCGATCGCGTCAGCTAGTTTCCCATGCAGTCTTTCTATTATCCATGGTGTTAGTCACTATAAAGTTCATAATAAAGAGACTCAAAACAGCGGTAAACTTTGAATCTTCGTTTATTCTCGTTGTATCCTTTCTGTAAGGGATTTCCTGGTATGTATTGTGCAGGGTAAACAAATAACGCTGATTATTTATATTTTTACCTTACAGGGAACAAGGTGGAAGTCTGGTGGAGTTCAAAGGTGGTAATATCCAGTGTCGAAACATAAAGAACGTTGCGTCCAAATGTCTTAACTATGTACCGGACAAAATTCAGTTTGAGTCGGCTGGAAACCCACCCGGCTCCAGCCTGGGCCCGGATCTCTATCGGTCTCAGAGTTCTACTGGGCTGAAGGAATATTACTACCTTGAAGGAAGTACGAAGACCAATAATTGGCCTACCCATGATCCTTGTGGTACCAACAGCGATAGAAACCATCTCACCAACGTGGCTAACCCCCACGGGAACATTTACATCCGGGAGTAATGTTTTGTACATGTATCACGAGAATGGCATATCCCGGGTGGTGGGAGGGGGGGGGGGGGGGGAGGGACTCAACCAAGTTTTATACGGGGAGGCTTTGTCCCAAGGTTCAGGCCATTATCCTTTTATACACCGTTATTGAAGGGGTTCCCATATCATATTCCTTGTATTGACGGATGGTACTCCTTTCACATACCTTGTCTAAAACTTTACATCCCTTTTAACTGCTGTAAAGGCGCTGTATTTCAAATATAAAAAGAAATCACAAAACCAGAACGTTTTCCCGACTTTTTCACAACCATAAAAAATGCACCTGACAGCCCTTTTTATTTAGGTCATTTTACAGATCGCAATGAAAGATTTCCCTACCCTTTCATATACTTCAACTGGTGAAATCCCTATCCTTTCATATACCTTACACCTGAAAAAGGTACCCCTTTCGGGCGGAGCCTCCCGGTAAATTCCATTATAGGGAGGGAGGACCACCTCGGGCAGCCAGTAAAGCTTTTCGACTTCATGTATTGTAGCTTTATAGATGGTATTAAACCACTTTTGTGCTTTATAATTGCTCAAATGTGTCTATTAATTTACTGGGGTTTATTGGAAGTTTTGAGAAACCATTGGGTCATAAATTGTGACCATAGCCGACGTACGATACTATATCAGAACTTTACAGTCTCCCCAATTACTAACGCACTGTGCCTGAGCTATAAGACATGACACTTTAATAAAGTTCATCATTATTATTATTATAATTATTATTATTATTATTATAAGGAAAACAACTACGACGGCAATGTAAACGCAAGGAAAAACAGTTGTTAATGCACTGCTCGTGAACTAATGAGCTGTATATTATAGTTTCGTTTCCTTTTGATTTTATAGCTCTTCACTTTTTTAAGGAATTATATTGGTATATATTTTAGTGTGAATGTAATCTGGTGATTACATATTTTGCTTTTGCATTCCTATGATCTGTGATGTCACACGGCTGAAATGTCACAATTGATTTCTTAACCAATCAAAAGTAAAACCAAATGTAGTAATGGCTTGCCCACTAGCTGAGTTTTTCCCGCGCTTGAATCTGGCTACCTAGACACATCTATTTGCTGTAACCCTGATTTGTTAAGCGGATTGGCTGTGAGTTTTATGATTGGTCCAAATTTGAACTTTTCCTTTTTTACGATCCTTTTGTTTTCCTAACTTCTGTTGTGTTGACTGAGTTTTACAGGTTCTTACACCGACCTTTGTTCTCATAACATTTTTTTGGGATTAAGCAGTGTTATTTCTAAACTTTTTTGTTAGCAACTACAAGAAAAATAATTAAATGCTGATTTGGCAGTAAACCACTATGTAAAATATTTCGAAAACTTCGAACAGTTGGCAGAAGTTTCATATGAAGGTTGGGCAGTTACTATTTTGAATCTCTGATCTTCTCATAAGCATAGGCAACATTAAGAACAGTGGCTTCATGAAACTTTCTTCCAACAATCATCATTCCAATTGGCAAGCCATCCCTGAAGCCTGCGTTGATTGGCAGTGCTGGGTGACCTGCGACGTTGAAGGACGAGGTACTCACGGCATTTTCCATGGCTCGTTCGGCGTATTCTGCAAAGACATTAATTTAACTTTTGCTTAATTGAAGATAGCTAGCCGGGGCCACTTAGACAAAGTTTACCAATCGAATTACAGGAAAATAACAATACATTCCAAGAAAGTTTGTTGTCGGCCAATCAGCAGCTCACAAAAAAAAAACAATAATTTACTCGAAGCGCCAAATTTAAAATTTAAATGATAGCAAACGTTTTTCAAGAAAGCAAAATGTTTCAAAAGACAATGTTTGTGTATTCGAAACTTTACATATAACACACAGGAGACATTATTTGGATGACTGAAGCTGGTATTTGGTCATCTACCGGCAAGTTTTTCGCTATATCGCGAGTGGCGTCTATAAAAAAATAAAAATTCTCTGACGTAGGCAAAAATACCCATCCTTGAGTGCTTTAAGAACCATTCTGAGCAGTTAAAACTGTTGGCTTTGCTTCAACAATTTAGCGAAGATGTGATAAGTTTCGACCATTCGCCACTCAAGCAGAGAGAAGGTAACTGGAATTGTTACTAGAGACGCGCGGGTCAGCTATTATTAGGGACTTTACGATTCAACGGCGCGACAGCAACGAGAACGTCCACAAAAAGAATAGGTTTAATTAAGCAAAACAACAACTTTGCACGTGCATCACACTTCTTAGTACATTTCTTTCCCGTTTTTGCACGACTACGACGTGAAAATGCCTAATTTCGCGTTTTATGGAGGACGTAAACAAGCAACGACGAAATGTTATTTCTCTTTCTGAGCTTGGATATAATCCCTTGAAATTCAACTTCAGGAGGGTTCGCCTACATTTGACAAAGTAAGTGGGTAGGAATAATAGCTATAAAGACTGAAAGAACGCAAATTCACTTTTTAATCGAGGTTCTCGTTGCCGTCGCTTAGTTGCATCTTAAAGTCCCTATTTAATAGGGAGCTTAATCGCCGACGTTTTTTGAGCGACGCACGTCAACCGGAAGTGAGCCTTTTGTCTTTTATTACCTTGACGCCACCAAATTTGTATTGCCAAGTGTCTTAATTCTTATACACTGAGACGATTTGCCCACATTTTTTTTTTAAATCACGGCTCAAGAGTGCAAAACGTCCACTTCCGATGGACGTGCGTCGCTCTAAAACGTCGCTGCTTAAACTCCCTAATGGCCCCTTTTTTTCCTTTTCCTTAGTTACAGTTCCAGAAGTCTTTGCGAGAGTTAACTCGGCCCAGTTCCCTCTCGTTTCCAAAGTGGCGAATTGTACACACCGACATTGACGGTACGGATATGAACAGAGCTCCAACTTATCTCATCTTTCTAAACTGTTGAGTCCGGCAAAGTAAAGGAGCATATTAACGAATGTCACAACATTACCTTTCAGGGAAGCATTCTGTTGCGGGAAGACTGGTGCCTTCTTTGGAATGGTGGGTAGAATTAACACGTCATACTTTTCAAAGGCCTCGTCGTAAGCTTTGCGTAGAACTCGGCCTAGGTTCTGCGCCTTTCCGTAGAAAACGCTGTTGTAATCTTCATGCAAGTAATTTGCCATCAGCCTGACGAATTTAGCGGTTTTTGACAATTCATTCGATTGGCATTTCAGACCACGGCCGAACAGCCTCTTGAAGAGTTGTATCGTAGTACATTTGCGCTGAAGAACCAAAACCTGGATGGAAGCAAGGGGAAAGTTGAGTAGAGGTATGAATTTTTGACGAAAAGTGTTTTCAGTAATTTCCAACAAGCCTCGAAGACATTTAGCCAAGGAAAATGATCATCATCTCTTAATTTTCTAGTAAATAAACCTCTTGAATTAGTGGCCAACAAGGTTTAATATGCTAAACAACAACATTGCACGTGTTGCCTGCGTGCAGACGTCTCCTTTTTCCTTTGTTGCACGCGGTTGAACTTTTAGCGCTTTCCTGTATATCTCAAAAACGGCTCGACAAAATTCTTTTTAAACCTCATCACACAATCTCCATGATGTATATATTAGTGTCTGCAACTTTTATTGAGATTGATTCACTGCAGCACCTTGAAATTTTAAGACGAACGTGGCCCAGGAACCGACCAAAAATCCGCTTTACAACATTCACTGTTTTGACGTTATGCTAATTTTTCCAAATTAATGATCACCATACATATCTTCATGGCTAGTACATTTTAGTATGACTTTTATTGCATATTTTGAATGTAAAACATTGACAATGTTTCCTAAACTAACATAACTTTAGCTTGACTGTTTCTAAGACAACAGCTACGTACCAGCTCCTTCAAGCATCATTCGATCACCTCCCATCTGAAAAATTGCTTAATCAAAGATCCCAAATCGTTGTATAGAAAGGAGAAATAATACGACTCTTTAATAAGCAAGACGAATATTAATTTCTGACAGAGATTTTAAGTTTTCGCCTTTACTTAAAAAACGTTTTAGCCATGATCAGCGGCTGAAAGCTGAGGTTCAACAGCCTCGTTCCCAAGCGAGTTCGCGCTACCCGAGTGAGCGGAGGAGAGTTGGACCCGGTTTTAAACTCTTTTTCGCTACGCAACCGATCTTTGCAAAAAAAAAAAAAACCACACAAGAATTTGAGCAAGTACTTTTTAAATAAATAAATAAAATAAATAAAATCTCAGTTACCATCTGAATCCATTGGGATTGAAACTTCCTCGACGACTGCGCCGCATTTACTCCTCAGCTGTCCAGCGGCTTTCTCTCACCATCTTGTCAACATCCGGTTCGGAGATTTCCAAACCAAACCCTGCTTTTAGGATTCCTATCTTCAGGTTTTCTATCTTTCCTGTCAGCTAACAAAGACAAATTGACAGGGTAGAAAGTTGGTGCTATATCATGACACAAAAAAGAAACACAAATATAGTTAAAGGATTGTTTTATAGTGGAAAGTACACTTAGCTTATCCAGCTAGTTAAATACATCGATTCGACTTTTCAGGATAGTTTCTATGCCATTATATTTTCCATTTATAAAGAGTTGCCTCCCTGTTTTGAATAGAGATGTCTTAATATTTAAAATACTCTAACTTAAAAGACCTTAAAATGAGATAGATTAAACATCGATTAAACTGAAGATTGGTAAAACTCAGTTTTACAGTTATTATTTGTTACGTAAGCTTTATGCGTAGGACTGAACAGTATACCAAAGCGTCCTCAGTGGTGATCATTACGATTTATATTCACGTAAGAGTAGTTGTAGTTGTATTTTGCCAGTTCAGTAGACAAAGGGATAGATAATTACAAAAAGACCTTACTAGAAAAAAACTAATCCAGAAAACACGGTTTTCACTGAATATGGAACACAAAAACACTTTTAACATCCAACGTGGTTCCAATATTCCACTAACTCAACTTCTCCCACTGTTGTTTAACAACGTGGTTACAGCAGCAAGGTTTACGAACGTTTTGGACTCGGCCCCCTAAAAAATAGGCACTGGTGCCTGAAAGTTTGGGCACGGCAGCGCCAATTCTTCACAGTTCTGGATAAATGCCGTTCAGATTTTATTGAACACCGTGCTTGTTTTAGACCGAAGGGTTTTTGTTATAGATCAGTACATATGTAAGTGTTAGTTTTAGACTTCGTTTTTGGCCAGTGGATCTTCGTTTAAGATTAGCGAGTTTACGGTCTACGGATTTCGTTTTTGTGTCTTCGTTTTAAAATCGCTCTCTTAAGGTGGCTCCGTAATTAATACTAGAGCATTTTGCTGTGACAAATTTTCCGTCGTAACTTTTTCGATTTTAAAGCGATGGCTCCGAAATTTTGCAAAGAACAACAGATATCATTCGGCAATAATACGAAATATTCCGATTTCATTGAAAGTAAATATTTCTTGAGAAATTAGCGCTTAAAAGGACCCTACTGTTCAAAGAAAATCGCGTCTAGTAAAAAATTTTGCTGATATTTTTTACTGAAATTTGTGGTATCGGCGTCAATTGATATAATAAATATGCCAGAGGAATTTCAGAAAAATCGTTGGAGCAGAAGTCCGTAACTAAAAGTCGCTCAAAATTCAGCTGTGAAATTGTTTTGGAATTTCAAAAATAAATTGCTATCAGGTAGAAGGAGCCACCAGTTCGAATTTTCGGGACATGTAAATTCAACGTTTGCGAATTCTTCAAACAAAAGCCGATATGCCTATCGTGCTATTCTTTAAAAGGTACTTTTTAGTTTTAGAAGCACTATAAATCGCTCCAAACCTGCTCTGAAGTAGAATTACTTGTTCTTCGACAGTTTTAAAATATCCCTCTGCAGTTTTGGCTCAAACTCCTGCTGCGTACATTTTGATGTATTGCAATGCATTTTCAAGGACTTTTACTGCTGTTCGTTGCTTCCAACTCAGGAAAAAAGTATTGAGATTGGACGCTACCTCGCATCAGAGCTCAGATAGAACTGTCCAGCACCTTTGTTTATGACTACAAAATGAGCACGAGCGGCAGGTCTGCGAGGAATTCGCACCTCACCAGGGGGGAGAACGACAATGATGACCATGCCTGTGAACCGAATAACATCACAGTGCAAAATAAAATTATCGCAAAAATACTGCCCGTGAATAAATTTACAACTCTGAAAGTTTTGTCACTCCTTCCTTCAATGAATGGGTATTTTTTTCTTCATTATTATGTTTTGCTCTGCAATACACGTTTATACAGATCTGTTCACAGACATGGGCATCATTGTCATTCGTCCCCCCTCGCTGAGGTGCGAATTCCTCGCAGAGTTGCCGCTCGTGCTCATTTTCTGGTCATAAACAAAGGTGCTCGACAGTTCTGTCTGAGCTTCGATACAAGGTAGTTTACAATCCCAATACCTTTTTCCTGAATTGGAAACAACGTACAGCAGGAAAAGCCGTTGAGGATGTATTGCAATACATCAAAATGTATGTAGCAGGAGTTTGAACCAAAACTGCCAAGGGATATTTTAAAAATGCGAGGAACAAGTCATTCGACGTCAGAACAAAGTTTGGAGCAATTTATAGTGCTTCTAAAACTGAAAAATATCCTCTAAAGAATAGCACGAGAGGCAATCGGCTTCTGTTTTAAGAATTAGCAAACACTGAATTTACTTGTCCCGAAAATTGAAAGAGGTGTCTCCTTCTTCCAGATAGTAATTTATTTTTGAAATTCCAAAACAATTTCACAGCTGAATTTTGAGCGACTTTTAGTTACGGACTTCTGCTCCAACGATTTTTCTGAAATTCCTCTGGCATATTTATTATATCAATTGAAGCCGATACCACAAATTTCAGTAAAAAATATCAGCAAAATTTTTTACTAGACGCAATTTTCTTTGAACAGTAGGGTCCTTTTAAGCGCTAATTTCTCAAGAAATATTTACCATCAATGAAATCGGAATATTTCGTATTATTGGCGAATGATATCTGTTGTTCTTTGCAAAGTTTCGCAGCCATCGAGTTAAAATCGAAAAAGTTATGACGGAAAATTTGTCACAGCTAAATGCTCTTGTATTAATTACGGAGCCACCTTAAAATTGTTCATCTGTTTCATATTTTGTGTGGTTTGCGCGTGATGTCGGTCCAATCATTTCAGCAGTGTGACTGTCTTCAGAGAATTCGGCTTCATTTTGCCTGATGGTCAATCACACCACTCACTTGGAAAAGCCAATGCCGGTCGATTATACATTATTTGAAAAGGGTTATTTATTTGCCAAGTATAATTTTAAGCGTGCCGGCATATCACCTTTATTTGCATAAAAACAACAGTAAGTGCATATAATTACGTCCACTGTCGTCAAATGTCTGAGGCCCTTTTTGTTTTATCCAGTGAGACTTCTCTAAGGATTTTAGACTATGGAAATATAAGCGAGGACGAATTAAACAGTTAAGAGAACTTTTAAGTTCTCTTAACCATTTACTTTACTTCACTTTAAAACTTTCAAAGTAAAGTAAAGTTAGATATTTGCAGGGGCGGATCTAGGGGAAGGGTGCAGGGTACGCCACCCCCCCCCCCCCCCCCCCCCCGAGATGACCTGCGGTTTTCTAATACAACTGGTATTCTGCCAAAAAAATACCATGTGGTTTATTGGTGTTGAAGTAGAGCAAGAGACGAGTGCACCCCCTCCTAATAAAAGTCCTGGATCCGCCCCTGATTTGCTTTAGGCAAGCGGGTCTTGACGTTTCCGATGACTGGGTCTTTCGTCAAGTTGGTTCTTCGTTCTAGATCAGTGGTTTCTTTTTTTAATTTAGATCAGTGGGAGTTTTCATTTGAGATCAGACGGTCTTCCCTTCAGGTGAAAGAGTCCTCTTTTTCGAATGGTGTTTCCGTCAATGAAATTAAAAAGGGACTTCAGCCTGCTTTTTGGGGCCATCGTTTTAGCACCACTCTCTTAAAACTAGTTGTCTATTCATTCCAATTTTGCGTGGTTTGCGTGTCGGATCATAGTCCAATGCTTTCATAGAATTTGCCTTACGGTCACTATAGTGATTTTTGAAAACGTAGCAGGGCTTTTTGTTTTAGACATGTCAAGCAAGTAGTGGTAAGAACACATAATTCTGTACAGTTCTAGACTTAAAGAGCGTCAGTTTGTTTGCATGTCAGTAGCCTGAATTTCATCCGATAACTTCGAGTCGTTAGTAACGTATGCCGTTAATGCCGTCCAGTGACGCACATTAAACTCACACACTGAACTTGGGCGGCCTGTGCTGACAGTGGAAACTCGGGGTTAAAGGACATCGTTTAAATCGCAATGGATCGGAAAAATAACCACACAGCAAACAAAAACAAGCAAAGTAAATACGGTAAGCTGTATTTTATTGAACATTCTAGCGAGTATTTATCGATTTGAATCTTTTACCGGAATTCCCATACAAATCCTTTATATTCAAGGCCATTTTAAATTGCGCAATATGAAACTGCATGTGTTAACGATTAAACTCACACACTGAGCTTGGGCCGCCTGTGAGTGACGTCACTACTCCTTGACCTTTGCTTTAATTCATGCAAAAAGTAAAACACGATTTTCAAGTGGCAAACCGAGGAATATCGTTTGGAAATGTCTGCATGATACAGAATTGCTTTATTTTTTTCGATCGTAATTCATGTTTAACATTCAAACTATCAACTGCATGCAGTACAACTCTGAACCGGTTGTACTGAATTCTGCTGATCAAACTTGGTCGCAATCACGTAACGAAATAAACACACACACGGAACACTTAGTTCAAAAACACAATGATTTGCTTTAATTGAAAAGAAGCTATTTGATCCTTAACGAAGAAAAAAAAACAAGGAAACAAGAAAGAAAAGCTAACAGAATCATTACACTTGACGTTCGGAAAATAGCAAGAAGGTCGAATTATAACACTGATCTCAGAAACTCAAAATCACGTCCCCGTTGGGCGGCATATACCCGTATAGGTAATGTATGGGAGTACCCCCCCCCCCCCCCCCAGCATTTCTGTAACCTACTAAAATGAAAGGATTTCAATAAAGAACAGCTACTGAAAATGTGTGTTACGTCTCTCCTGTGTGGTCCATGGGCCGATTTATGGCCGTTTTATGGGTTTTTATGTAAACGGCTTTCTCTCTATATAAAGGTTTACCAAGGTTGGACACTCCAGCGAAGCGGCTCGACTGATCCACCGAAGGAAAACGGCCGGAAATTCGCTCCAACTGCTCCAATCGCCTCCAAATTCCGCCTAGGTAACACACGATAGTTCTTCTTTCCATTCGTTATCTTGCTTCAAGACTCCTTTGCACCGAGAGCGAATCAAAGGCCGCAAATCTCTGCAGCCTTTCCCGTCTGAAGCCATCGACTGAGGCTCGGCCTGAACTCCGCGTTACCGTTGACAGATAGCGACACGGCCTGAGACTCAAATTACTCACACTCGGGGTGGGAGACAGTCTCTTTCTCCCGTTGACACAATAGGAAAACAACTTTGTTTCTATGTTTCACGTCACAGAGTCAAGATCCAATTTGATCCAGTATGGCAAACAGCAAACCGTAAGTGAGCTTTACATGGACAAAATTGGCCTACGAGCCAAATGAAAGTATCCAGACAAAAAGTATGAACTCCGATATTTTAATTGTGTGTTTTTAGCTCACTTTTTTCGTTAGAGTATCGTATAAGTGAAACGTATTGAAAATTGTTTAGAATAGTAGGTAATACTACGTACTAACGTGGGAATACTGAAATAAATTTGTTGTTGTTGTTGTTATTGTTGTTGCATGCAAGCAAATAAGCATTAATTCTCTTAACCCTTTATGTGAAGCCATATTTTCCTCTTCGGTAGTCTTCCAAGGCGCCGTCCTCCTGAGTTCACTGCCATCTTAATGTTCGAATTTTGGAGGGAAGCGACGGCTGCCTCTGTTCCAGGCCAGTCCGGTCGCCGTCGCCCCGAAAACGTCTCTGTCTTAAGTTCCCTAGCATTTTCATGACGGCCGAGAGAGCTGTCATTTAGGTTAAAAAAGTGACTTTTTTGGAAGGATTTGCTATTTAATCAGTTCAAGTGTTAGAAAAAGTATTACTTTAATGTTTATGAGTTCCCCTAGGAGTAAATTCAAGCATTTGTAGCAAAACTGGGTAACAGATGTTTCTGTTGGTTTCCGTCCGCCATGTTGGAGCTCATCCGGATGAGCTCCAGCATGGCGTCTCCATACAAAGCTCTATAAATTTGGGTAAAACATTTCCTCGGATATCTCGTATACGAATTATTCCTTCGACCCAAATCTTGGCGAGGGTCTTTGTATATTTACTTCCTTTCATTTCCCAGATTCTGGACTTAAACTGTCAAATGGTTTTGATGTTTATTTTGATCTTTTTTGGATGTCGTGACACTGAAAACCAGCAATATAAGCACGCGAGCGGCGAAGCCGCTTGCCGCGGGAAATGAGGGCGTAAGCCCGAGAAGAAAAAATAAGAGACTGCTGACTCTTTTGTTCTGTCTGGGGACAACGAAGCTGTCAAGGTAATTTAATTAATCAATTAAGCCCCAGTAACTTGAAACGATTTATAAATAGAACATAAACAACTGAAAAAATTGCACTTTCTTTAAATCCGGTAAGATTGACTTGAATTCGTTTCTCTTGAGGAAATTTACCGCAGCTTCCTTCTGTAAGATATCCTAAAACTTTTTTTATTGCTGAGATTCTGCTTGGTTCGCTATTGTTTGCAGTTGGTTGTGACGTGTGACTATTTTTATTGTTTACAATCTCACCACAGACCAATGATCAATGATCAATGATCAATAATCTGTCAACAGCTATGCAATTGACCAATCGGTTACTCCGTTTCTGGGCTGACAGAGGGTTTGTTTACTACAAAAGAGTCAGCAGTCCGTCTTTTCTCGTCACGTCTCAATCTCAATCCAAGTACTAGACGGATTTTAAGAGGAAAGGCGGACTGCAAGCAATCTAATCTGCGCTGTCTTAACCGATTCTCGAAGCTGTAAGAAGGTGGGTACGGTACTTGGGCAGTTTGAAAATTTACTTTACTGAAGTTTCAGTAAAAACATCTTAGAATGCGAAATCTTTTAACGAAAACTCAAAATTTCACTAAAGAAAGCCAAAAAAGCACTGTCGTTGTTCTGTGTATTGTCGAGGTTCATGATAATTCGATCGGATACCAGGAGCCCATAGCGAGCAACTCCCATACTAGGCTTATGTCACGGCTTTTTTACGGTGGATTTCATTTGTTCCAAATTGCAGATTTTAACGCAAATGTTTCAATAAAAGTTTGAAGAAAATGTTATCTGTATTTCTTCAAAAGAAGAAAAGATCGATGCTCGGATTTCAACCAACAACGGTCCCACTAACAGAGGGTGGTCTGTCTGTGGTTGTACCTGGTTTTACTCTTCATTACGTTCAAAATGTGCCCGTGAACGCTAATCCTGCGGGCCGTTTTTCTCGCAATTGCAATAATAGCATTAGTTAACAAAACAAAATGGGCTGGTTATGGGGGTTAGTACCCTCGGTTTCTAAGATTTTAATTTTAAAAATGACTTTCGAAATATGGACCCCTGGTGTTCTGTCTCATTCCTTATTCACTCTCTCTGCTTTCAAACGTGGAAATTCACTTTTAAAGAACACTTCAAAGCGAATCAGAATTGCAGAAATGCAAGGGTATACTCAAAAATTAGCGTGGGATTTGTTTGCATATTTGCGTGGGATTTATTTGTATATCTGCTTTCAAACGTGGAAGTTCACTTTTAAAGAAACGCTTCAAAGCGGGATTTGTTTGCATATTTGCGTGGGATTTATTTGCATACCTGCTTTCAAACGTGGAAATTCACTTTTAAAAGAACGCTTTAAAGCGAACCAGGAATGCAAGGGTATACTCAAAAATTAGCGTGGGATTTATTTGCATATCTGCTTTCAAACGTGGAAATTCACTTTAAAGGAACGCTTCAAAGCGAACCAGGAATGCAAGGGTATACCTCAAAAATTAGCGGGTGTATATATAAATGCGAAATTTGCAATAAATTCACACTGTAGTTATAAGAAAAATTTAGCCATAAAGTCACTTTGTATATTCTACAAACCGAGAATTTAGCCATTAATTAACGGCTAAATATTTTCCTTTTTATAGAAATTATTTAGCCATTAATTAACGGCTAAACATTTCCTCTATATATGTAGTAAGTGAAAATTAGCCATTAAATAACGGCTAAATATTCCTCCTATATATATGTAGAGTAGGTAAAATTTAGCCATTAATTAACGGCTAAACATTTCCTGTATAAATGAAAATAAGGTTAAACTTAGCCATTAATTAACGGCTAAACATTTCCTATATATAAGGAGAAGGTTACACTTAGCCATTATTTAACGGCTAAATATTCCTTGTATGTAAGGAATGTTAAACTTAGCCATTAATCAACGGCTATATATTAATATTTGTAGAGTAGGTAACATTTAGCCGTTAATTAACGGCTAAACATTTCCTAGATATATGAAGAGAAGGTTAAACTTAGCCATTAATTAACGGCTAAACATTTCCCATATATATGGAAAGAAGGTTAAACTTAGCCATTAATTAACGGCTAAAAATTTCCTAGATATACGAAAAGAAGGTTAAACTTAGCCATTAATTAACGGCTAAACATTTCACATAGGTATGAAAAGAAGGTTAAACTTAGCCATTAATTAACGGCTAAACATTTTCCATATATATGGAAAGAAGGTTAAACTTAGCCGTTTATTAACGGCTAAACATTTTATTTTATATATGTGTAGGAAGTTAAACTTAGCCGTTCATTAACGGCTAAATAATTTCACTATAGGTTAGAGAGAAGGTCAAACTTAGCCGCTAATTAACGGCTAAATAATTCCTTTTTGTTTATAGAGGTTTAACTTCGCCGTTAATCAACGGCTAAATAATTCCAATATATACCTGAGGGAGGTCAAACTTAAAAATATTTCAAAATATTTTCAACGAGTATATAGATAAAGGAGGTCAAACTTAGCCATATTCTTTAGGAGGTTCAACTTAGCCATTAAATAAGGGCTTATTATGTACGAACTATAGGGATCGCGCGGGGGAGAGGCTGGGGAGGTTCAGTAATTTGACATTTAATTCCAAATGGCCTCAAAAAGAGAACTACGAAATTTGCCCCTCCCTTCTTACCGGACCCAACATTAAAAGAATCGCTCCGCGGTTGGTTCTTTAAGCCGTTAATTGATTCGGCCAAAATGGGCTGTTTATGCTAGGACGTTACTCTCGCTCACAGCCGTTTTTTTGTCTCTTCATTCAAAATGGCTGTGAGGGAAGATCAAAGGATAAAGAACGTCAGAAGCCAATAAAACCAGGAGAAGGCCATGGGCAAACGACTTTTGTTGTGTGGTCTATTCGGTTTTTAGTAAGGGTGGTAGAGAAGGAGGGCTTTTGCCAGGAAAGAAAAGTTTCAATTTGGAAAGAAATGCGAAGCCAAATCATGGAATGACATGGAAATTATCCCTCCTCCCCGGGAATTTGTGGGGCGTTTGTTTGTTTGTTTGTTTGTTTGTTTTTTTTCAGAACCACTGCAATTGCCCTACGGTAGAGGCTGGCGGCCGGGAATTCATACAAAGACCTCACGGTGGGGCTGAGATAAGTGTTCAAATGCCCGACCCCGGAATAACTATAAAATTGCATTTTATTGTCATCTGTGTTTGAGGCCTAAACTTCAGCAATGTTATCGAATTTTATTTGAAGGAGATGTTTACCTTAAATGTATACTACTCGCGAGAAATGTTGTGTTTAAAATTGGATGAATCGACTTTTTCATATTATGGAAGAAGGGGTGGGACAAGTAAAACTAGCAACTCAATACCCATAAGTACTTTATTAAGTAGTTCTAATAATTAAACCTGGTAGATATTACTCGGGTACAAACCATGCTCAAGACAACCATTATGGAACTCTCTGAGGAGATTGTTGGGGTTCCTGTTGTTTTGATTTGGATTAGAGACCGCCAATCTTTCTGTAGTTGAAAGTTCGTCTCTCATAAAACTAATCTGATTATTTGACGAAACCGATTAATATATTCTATTAAGCGTAAGTCAAGTTCCTGTCAAGTCAAACTAAATTTTCTTTTACTTGACCTGATCAATTTAATTGTTAAACTATTAATTGGAAATTAATATTTACATAAAACTATTAACCTGAAACGTTTTTCAAAATTTTGTACGTGCTAAATGTTGCCTAACTGGCTAGTTCTTGTTAAAACAAAAAAAAAACTTTACAAATGTCTTTTGAATTTCTGCTTATTCCACGAATTAAGAAAACTCAGGACTTTATGATAACTTTCATTTTGGATGCCCAAAGCGGTTAATACAGTTCATATTTTTGGTAAGAAAACATCGGCATACTATTGTAGTTTTGATCCTCTTCTTCTTAGTTTTGATCTTCTGTATGGATAAAAAAGATACATTTTAAATTCTACTCGAGGCACCCGCGGAAACAGAAGGGTAGATTCACTTGGCGCACAAACCGCCCACTTCGATTTACTAGACTGGTGTACTCCAAACGAATCCATCCGAGACAAACGGCTAAGTTTAGCAGTGTCTTTACTGATATGTTTTGGAGGTATTTAGCCGAACGGCTAAAAACGCATGACACTTATATAGTGGGAAATGTTTAGCCGTTAAATAACGGCTAAGTTTAGCTATTTCCTTATATATATCGGAAAAAGTTAGCCGTTATTTAACGGCTAAAAATGCATGATACTTATATAGTGAGAAATAGCCGTTAATTAACGGCTAAAAATGCATAATACTTGTATAGTGGGAAATAGTTAGCCGTTATTTAACGGCTAAGTTTAGCTGTATCCTTATATATGCCGGAAATATTTAGCCGTTAATTAACGGCTAAAAATGCATGATACTTATATTGGGAAATAGTTAGCCGTTATTTAACGGCTAAGTTTAGCTGTATCCTTATATATATCGGAAATATTTAGCCGTTAATTAACGGCTAAAAATGCATGATACTTATGTAGTGAGAAATAGTTAGCCGTTATTTAACGGCTAAAAATGCATGATACCTATATAGTGGGAAATAGTTAGCCGTTATTTAACGGCTAAGTTGAGCTGTATCCTTATATTTATAGGAAATATTTAGCCGTTAATTAACGGCTAAAAAGGTATGACACTTATATAGTGGGAAATAGTTAGCCGTTAAATAACGGCTAAGTTTAGCTGTATTCTTATATGTATGGCAAATATTTAGCCGTTAATTAATGGCTAAAAATGCATGATACTTATATAGTGAGAAATAGTTAGCCGTTATTTAACGGCTAAAAATGCATGATTCCTATATAGTGGGAAATATTTCGCCGTTAATTAACGGCTAAAAATGCATGATTCTTGATGGGAAATAGTTAGCCGTTAAATAACGGCTAAGTTTAGCTGTCTTCATATATATATGGGAATTATTTAGCCGTTAATTAATGGCTAAATTTCTCGTTTGTATATGTATTAATGAAAATTTAGCCGTTAATTAATGGCTAAATTTCTCGTTTGTATAAATAGTTAATGAAAATTTAGCCGTTAATTAATGGCTAAATTTTTCTTTAATAATAATACAAAGTGACTTAACGGCTAAATTTTTCTTATAACTACAGTGTGAATTTATTGCAAATTTTGCCATTGTCTAAACACCGAAAATTAGCGTGGGATTTGTTTGCGTCTTTTGGCTTTGTGACAATGAATGATTTTCCAGTAATCGGATACCCATGTTTTGCGCACAGGATTCTGGGATCGCCAGGGGGCAAACATTGCCAGTCGCTACAAAGAAATGTATGGCGTGGAGCTGTTTCTCCGGTAAAAGCAGTGTCTTTGGACAGAGAATGCAACATTTTGCCGTGATTTTATGAGAAGCGGAGGTGAATAATGTTGGTGCGAAGAAATTGTAAGTTTTTGTGGGATCAATGCGATGAAATCTATCGATAAACACTGATTCTTGCGAAAGGTCGACTGTGAATTTACTGAATGTTCTCGAAACACATAGTACTAACTTAGGTATAAATGAGCGGGGAATGCGGACTCATTTAAGCCTTTCCAGTTGTACTTACGTGTGCTCATATTTACAACGAGTGTAATTACGCTCCGCTGGGCGGCGATCACAATGCTGTGCCGGTTTGTGACAACGATCGAAGGTAAGCATTAGCTAGCATTTGATATGTATTAAATTTAAAAACAAAAACATCTTCCGCACATTAGTATGTTGATTTCTTCTCGCCAAAAAAACACAAGCGAAATGTTTTGTCATGATCCTGAGAACCGATGAATTCTAATGCCTTTTCCAATCATTTTGAGGGAAGATATAGAATCTCTGAATTTCGCATATCAACTTGGTATTTATTTTCACACTCACCGCTTTTGTATCGGAAATCTTACTCGTTTGTACGATTTCTGCCTCATCTACTAGTGGTTAAATACGATGTACTTTCCATGAAATATTTGGTAGATGTCACTTTGTTTATACCAAAGTAAAGGGGATTTTTTATTTTTATGGCCACGTACATACCTACGATCGTTGTCTTGTCATAACCCGCAAAGCGCCGCACAGCGCTGATCGCGGCCGAGCGTAGTTACACTCGTCGTAAATATCACCACACGTAATTATAACTTAAACGCTTAAATGAGTCAATCCCCCGGCATGTATACCTAAATTTGCACTATATATTTCGAGACCTTTTCTTGGAATTCTTCAGGTCTGTGTAAATTCAGTGAACATAAATTTCACACTCAACCTCACGCAAGGAGTGTTTATCGATAGAATTTATCGCATTAATCACACAGAAACTTGAAATTTCAACGCACCAACATTAGTCACCTCCTTTTCTCGTAAAATCACCGCAAAATGCGGCATTCTATGTCCAAAGACACTGCTTTCAACGCAGAAACAACTCCAAGCCATACATTTCTTTGTAGCGACTCGCAATGTTTGCCCCCTGGCGATCCCAGAATCCTGTGCGCAAAACATGGGTATCCGATTACTGGAAAATCATTCATTAACTTTATGGCGGCCAAACGCAATATTATTTGTTAACATGATGCTATTAAAATGGGTATAGGACCCAGGGGGGTACTCGGGATTTCAAGTGACAGGGATGATCGAAGGATTTTTTTGGGTACGAAAATTTGGCTTGGGTAGCTTGATGACCTTGATTTGAGTAGGGATCTTTTGGGGGTATTATAAAGAATCGGTAGTGCCCTGGCTGCGTAGTTCTGCGAATAAAGTACAAACAAACGTGTTTTGCTGTTGTTTAATAGTTAACTATGGTGTCGCTTTACATCGCACGTGTTACACAATAGTCTGCACTGTCTCGAGTGCCCGGCATGGGATTTTTTGGGGGGTTAATTTTTGGTCCAAGATTTTCTTGGGTTTTGCTGGAAGCCCTAGGGATTTTTTTGGGTCTTGACTTTTGGCTCCATTCGATCATCCCCGTCACTTGAAATCCCGAGTACCCCCCCCCCCCCCCCCCTGGGGTATAGAAGCGCTAAATCCCTGTCTAGGCTGCCTAGGGCATGATGACCAGCAAGCCTTAGCCTGTTCCAGGCTCCGAGATGGTGGTGGAAAGTCGTTCAGTAATAAGAAATGTGACAAACGCGCATTTTTCCCGCCGCCACCGCCCCCTTTCCCAAGTCGTGCCCGTCTTATTTTCGCTTTGCTCGTTTTAATACGTTCCCACTATACTATCTGAGAGCCTGGCACAGGCTAAGCAAGCCTTAGATACGTGTACGACGGTCATCTGAATTGACCGATTGCGCAATATAAAACAAAGGAAGTGTTGACAACATAGTGCAGGACCGAAGGTCGGAAACCAGGAGAAACCCCTGGAACTTATTACTCGCACGTCATCTCGCTAATTCATATGACATTTTATTCCGACAGGAGCAATTAACACAATCAAAATATGCTTTTGTCCCCAAATGATAACCGGAACTTCCGTAAATACATCATCGATTTTATTTTAAAAATTACAAATATCTTTTCAAGGAGAGTAACTTCAGAACACTCGGCCACTTTACTTAAATTTATTTACATTGTGCGGGCCGCGCCGAAACGTTTCTTTGCAACTACCACGTAAAACCAAAGTTTCCAGGTGATTAAAAGCAAAAGGACGCGCGCAAGGAGAACGCGATACCACGAAAATATTGTTTTCGAAATGTAACCGCATTAGCAGAGATTCTCCGTGAACGGATCGCAACAGTATTGTTTTAAATAAATATCAAAAAGAAAAAGAAAATCCTTCTTCCGAATAAACGGTTACGTACTGTGCTTTCCCATTTTTTAGGGCGTACTATTAAAAAGTGCCGGAAATCGGAATTTTGCTACGCGTGTTTTATTTGTAACGAGAAAACAAATCTTTTACTAATAAATGCAGAAAAATATAACTGACGGAGGGTCTCCTACAAGAAAATCTCCTTTTAAAAAACACTCTAAAACAGACATATAGCTTTTATAGCTTGTAAACCCCTTAATTTTCCAGTTATTGCGCAAGTGATTTCATAATACCTTGGTGTCTAACTCACAGAATCACGGGCGTGCCACCTAGTGTTTCTGTTGCATGATAAAACTCGCAATTAGGAGTTTAGAACACCATGGCATTACAATAAAACTCGCTTACTCAAGCTAAAACATATTAGAAATATTAACCCTTAATTTTCTTCTGTGCGCAAGGCATTTCATAATACCTTGGTGTCTAACTCACAGAATCACGGGCGTGCCACCTAGTGTTTCTGTTGCATGATAAAACTCGCACTTAGGAGTTTAAATCACCATGGCATTACAATAAAACTCGCTTACTCAAGCTAAACCATATTAACCTTAAAATTTCCACTTGGTGCGCAAGTGATTTCATAATGCCGTGGTGTCTAGACTCACAGAATCACGGGCGCACCACCTAGTGTTTCTGTTGCTTTAAAAATCGCACTTAGAAGTTAAGAACACCATGGAATTACAATAAAACTCGCTTACTCAAGCTAAAACAGATTAGACATATTAATCCTTAATTTTCTTCTGTGCGCAAGTGATTTCATAACACCGTGGTGTCTAACTCACAGAATCACGGCTGCGCCACCTAGTGTTTCTGTTGCATGATAAAACTCGCACTTAGGAGTTTAGAACACCAAACTCGCCGCACGCCTTGTCTTTTTTTAAAAAATAGTCGCCCTTGAAATATGTTAAGGTGCTTCTTAGTGATTTCTCTTCAGGCTTTTCTCCGGCCTTCCATTCCTTGTTCTTAATTTCTATACAGTCCTCTGGCAAGAATGTTTCCTCGCAAGCAGCTATTGATCAAAAGACTCCCTTAAAAATAATTTCCATTCCCTTACCTAACTTTCTAAAATCCTGCAATAAATAGCTTTTTCTTGACTGAATAAAGAGTTAAATAGCGGCAGCGGCGAGATTTGGTAATTTTTGGCGGGCTTTGGACACGTTTTGGCGGGATGGCGATTTCACTATTCGACCGAATCCATTTGATCACTTGGTCTTTGTGTTTTCTGCCTCTACTATGACATCTTCATCTACTAACAATAGTATTTCCGCAACCTGTCGTCATTAAATAACGGAAATTTTTTATGTAGTCCGTTTGCACACGCTTTACATCATTAGCAGCAGATCATGCATAATAGTCACCAAACAAATGCAGTTGGATTGGAAGATCTAACGTTATCAACTTCAAAATGCCTACCAGACTGCCGACAAATATTACCACTTACACGTTTATCGTGATATCATTAGGCTCAGAAACATTTTGAAGGCATAGGAAGACTGCAGTTTAGCAAGCTCACGCCACAGAAATTCGTTGAATCTGCACGCACAAAGCCTCGGAGATCAATGATTGCAATCTGCTTTGGCATCCATCTTTCCTTTACGATGAGTAGTATGCTGTGTGTTCAAGGACTGCGGGGTTTTACACAATAAACATTTTGAATCAACGCTTTAATTTTATCTAGCAATATTCTCCCGATTCTATTTGAGTTCTGCGACCTTCAATACGTACACTCAATACAATATGGAACTACACTACATTTTACTGAATACTGGAAAAGACCATAAAGACAACGCTTGAGTCGAAGGCCTCGCACGATTATTCTAGATAACTCGTGAGCTAAGAACGCAAATCTCGCCTTAATCTTGTTAAAAAATGTGACCCTTTATCGAATAACTGACCACTGATGATTGGATCAAACGGTGAAGAAACTAATTGCTTTTCGCAGTAGGAAGTTTATTCCTTTTCACTTAAACCCTAGCGTTCTTAACAACGCCAGCGTCCTGTGGTGTGCAAAAAAAAGTATTTTTGTCCGGTCATTGTCAACGCCTTGTGGTTCATGGCTCAGCATTACTTGTTGATTACCGAATTTCTTTGACTTCTAGAGTCTGTCATTGAAAGCTAGTATTAATGGGACATTCTGGTCAAAAATAGGAAATTTTTGCCGAATTTTTCTCGAAAATTTCATGTGGGCCTTCAGACTAAGTGCAACACCAACACCAACACCACCACCACCATCATCATCATCATCACCATCGCCATCATGCTTTGACACACAATATTTTGTGTTTGAATTTTAGGTCAAAATGCGTTCGGTAAATGTGTTACTTTTGCTGATGCTTTCCTTTCATGAGATGAAAAGCGCTTGTAAGTATATTTTTATTATTGGTTATCAACCTCGTCCCCAGGGCTTTTCCCTTAAAAAATGGGTGGGACGCCACCCATTTTTTAAGGGGAAAGCCCTGGGGACGAGGTTGTGGTTATCACTACTTCATAAAAAGCAAGGTTGGCACTGTTGGTTAGAGTGCGGGCCTTCAGTGTGCGAGGTCTCGAGTTCGATCCGCGGTGACACCATATCCTTGTTTCAACTTCTCTCCTTTCTGTGTAGCTTTGTCTAGCTTTAAATACCCTTAAAAACGAAGCGTTAATGGAGATAGGGGGTAAAATGACCTAACCGTCGACGTCAAGTTTATCAGTTATTACTTTCACGAGGATCGACGTAAAATATGGTTACTTTACCTTTTACCTTTAAAGGTATGGAGGAGAGGTAATCAAGAATATTTCCCGGTTCAATCCATCCCTAGTCTTTATTGGAGGCGTTTTTTTCGGGTACGCGAATGTTTCTGCTTGATGACCGCCATGTTGAATTCCCCCGGCATGAGTCAAAGGCGGTTATGATAAAATCAAAGATGGCGGCCACACGATACGAACATAAACAGGGAGCGCGGGTACTTCCGCTATAACATACTCCTCCCCCCCCCCCCCCCCCCCCCGACGGGCTGACTCCTGAGTCCCTTCACTTTCCTTCAGAGTCTGTACGGACGTACGGTCACGCGATTACCAAATTTCTCGGATAGATGAATTACCAGTTTTCTTAGGTATGGGGCTACGCGCGCGCTTGGAGCTCCGCTATAATTTACAAGTGCAGCTATTGTTTTTAGATTTAAAAACAATGGGCACGCTAACACATGTAAAAGTTTTATTAAATTGACCCGAGTTCTTAAAACCCTTGCCGTGAGTCAGTCTTCCCTTCCCTGTGTTGGAGGGCGAATCTCCTGCTTAACATCCTAGTAGCGTACAATTTTTATCATAAAACTCAAAACAACAAAAAGGAGCGGAGTTTACAAAAACGAATTTTGTGGGTGCACTAATGATACAAGTCACTTTTCTTCCCCCAAATTAAGGTGGCTTGTACCAGTTTTCCTCTCTTTTGACGCTTTTAAGGATTGGGCAAAAAAGCAAGCCAAAGCCAAAGCAGCACTTTTGTAGAGTTTGATTATACAATTTGTGCTTGGGTTAAAACAACTGTTTTGAGGGCATTAGAAGTTACCATAACAAGGTATCTTAAGGATTATTTAGACCTACATTTTTAGCTTCCAGCACTGATAACTAGATACTGATTAAACCGGTGTCCACTACCCGGTTTTTCATATTTTTTCTCTGACGTTTCCTTACAACTCTTTCAAAACATTAAAGCAATAAAAAACATCGGAGTTGTATTTTGGTACAATGCTTCGAAATTTCACACCACGTGCGTTTTCGTTCTTGTAAAATCTGAACTCTATAAGGACAAGGTTTACTCATGCGCTGTTCTGACTACCGCTGTTGCGTATTCTATTGGGGGCATCTACTGATTTTGCTTACAGTCTTTGCAGAGGAGAAACAATTACGTGCGCGTCCAATTTACGCGTTGCATGTATTGTCTTTCCCGTTAAGTAAAACGTTTGGCTGACTTAAAATGCCGCCTTCTGGACTCACTTTTCAACATGACGAGACAAACCGAACTGGCATAAAACAAAACCATAGAGGATAATGTGTAGTTAATCATTTTAGTAGTCTAGTTTATTGTTTTTGTAGTTGTGCTTTGGGTCGTTGCTCTTCCGATCCCTGTCAAGATCGACCGCAGTCCACAAGCAAGTATTCCCTTTAAAACCTACTTATAAAGCGTAGGAATTATTGTTTTCTTGAAAATATGAAGTTTAATAAGCATTTTACAGTGTATGTAGAGTCAAAAAACATGAATTCGACTTAGAACAGGCCAAACAAAAGTAACCTTACCTAAAAGTAAACTGTTGTTTATCTCACGCGTATAAAGTCGAGTGGAATGCGCGCGCGCGATTGATTCCGTACGCTAGAAAACTAGTACGATCCACCGTAATTTATGGGGACTTCCAAGATTGGAACAAACGATTTTGCGAATTAATCCAGCAAAATTGGTTATTAAATTAATTTTGCAATGGAAATCTTCCAGGTGGGTATGAATGTGATCCGTGCGCTGAAGAGATTAAAGTTCTTAGTAGCAAAGATCGAGCCGCTGGCTTCCAGACTCTGACAAACAAATCGGACGAACTAAAAAAGTGGAAAAGGACCTGGTACCGATTTACTGGTGAGGCTGGAGACAAGATGGCCACTGCGTGAGTACTTGCTCAGTTAGTTATATGAAGTCTCATTCATAGCGACCCACAGTAGGTACTCGTTTTCCCTGTACATTGTAATTCAGAACTGAAACTACGAGGGCGTAGCCACCTGTACGCTGTGTATGCACGTGCGTACCTGATAAAGTCGAAGGCATAAAATAAAACTTAATTAACATAATAAAAACGATAGTACGGAAAGAAAGCCAATAATTAAAAAGGATATTTTAAAAAAGAACAGTTTGCCTGGGCTGATTGGCTTTAATAATGATAACCGGCTGACCGGTTCTTCAGGCAACAAACCAATGAAGGCCACAAAGAATTTTACAGCTTATTTGCGCTATTTCAAAGTCAGTACTGAAAAAAGTCCTGACTTACGGCATAACTCCTCTTGATTTGCGACTTTAAGGGGGCCGGATGAAGCGGCAGGGAGATTTTGAAAATTGTGCCAACCTCTGGAAAAATTCCCTCTCAACCTCGGCTGAAACGTTTCGGGACACTTTCTATCTTCAGTAGTTTTCGTGTGGGATCTGTTAATAAACAAAGAATTGGGCATTATTGGCAATTAACTGACTCCAAACAGCCAATGAGCTTCTGAGAATTTGGCATAATACACTGGGTTTGATTTAACACAATAGAGATGAGAAGTATGACGTCACGTTACCATGGTAGCAAAATTTCTGGATCACAACAATAGACCTCTTTAGCTTGTATGTTTTGTTTTCCTAATACAGGTCATGTGATAACACTCTAGAGAGCTGTTTCTTTCAAACTTCGTCTTCTTCACGCGCATATCTGCGCATAATTTATGGAAAGACAAAGGGTCATGTTCCCCTGGGACCTAATCTCCCTCGCAGCCGTTTTTTGGATGTCATGCAACGCTCCCCCAAAACAGCGTTGCGTGACATCCAAAAAACGGCTGCGAGGAAGACTACCTCGGACCTTCATTAGGAAAAAAAAACATACAAGCTAAAGAGTTCTATAAGGACCTTAAGGAACGACGACGGCAACGACAACAAGAACCGCAAAAAGAGAAATAGGTTTAGATTGGCAGCACAACAACTTTGCATGTGCATCACACCTTTTCTTAGCCTTCGTTGCACAACTGCGACATGAATATTCTTAATTTCACGCGCCCTCTTTGTGGAGGTAGGTGAGAACACAACAAAATTTTTTTTTTAAATTTCTTTTTCTAAACTTAGATATGGTCCTTTTGGATTCAACCCCAGAAAATTTGCCCAACATCTGACAAATTAAATGAAACTAATAAGGTCGATGAAGTTTGAAACAATGCGAATCAGTCACTTTATGTTTGCGGTTTGTTTCTTATCCAGAAATTTGCTACCGTGGAAGCTTGAAGTAACGACTTCTCCTCTCTATTTAGCACAATTCAATTAGTTTAACTCTTTAAATGGAAATTGAACCTTTTCCTTTAGTGATTCAAATGGAACGTACTGCATAACTTCTCCTTCTTGCGGTGCTAAGTTTCCCGGTTATCTTGACGGTGATCATCCGGCTGATTTGAAAGTTGGAGAAAGTGTGAAGAGAACCGTGTGCTTCTCAGATGAACGGAATTGCTGCGTGAGGAGGCAGGAAATAGAGATACTGAAATGCAAAGACTTCTTTATTTACAAGTTGCCGAAAGTTCCCTTCAGAAGAGCAAGGTATTGTGGAAACAAAGGTAAGATGCCGGGAAATTTCTGAATTAACTTATCATTTAAATCAGAGGACCGCAACGATTATGTCGCAGAAAGTAGGATCTATAATGACCTGATCAGCAAAAATAACAAGTAGACATATTAAATTCTGCAAGCAGAATACTGCAATGCTGATCGTACCACGTGAAGATGAACTTTGTAAGACATCAACACGACACCGAAACAGCTGCCTATTGCTACCGTCCCGCTCTGTTTTCAGGGGCACCCAATGGACCTGTTCCTCTTAATATCTGTTCGTCTGGCAATTTTTTGCTGACTGGGATATTTGGAAAAAATAATATGTCCTTGGAAGGAAAGTGAAAGTGTTACTGGGAAATAGACAATTCAGGGTGTCTGAGGGGATTTGGTTCTTTGGTGTCTCGAATAGCTGGTATGTGCTATATGTCACTGACGGGCTGAATTTTTCCCTATGACCATACCCAAACTGGCCAGTAAGGTCTAGACATACGATTGCTGGAAAAACGTCCCAGTAAGTCAGTTTGCAGGTTGTAGGCGCACCTTGCTGGCTGGGAACTCTTCCATCAGTCTAGCTGGGAGTGAGGAACAGATAAATCAGCAATCTCCTAAAATGCTTATAATGATTTCAGAAAGCTTTGTTCATGCTTTATTGTTGTGCTTAGGTCTTTTTCTCAAAATTTCCCGTTGGGTGCCCCTGTGTTTTGGGTTCTTTTGGTGTCGTGTTGATGTCTTGCAAAGTTAATTTTCATGGAGTACGATCAAGATTGCAGTATTTTGCTTGCGGAGCTTAATAGGTCTATTCAAATTGTAGTTAATTATAATAATTTACTTTATGTTTAAGGTCAAAAGGAACCTGAAAAGTGCGACGAAAAGGAACTGCTGTTTGGTGAGACATAGATTAAAAAAATAAAAATAATAAAAATAATTTTTGTGCATTTTCGAACACAGCACTTATTAAATACATCATGTAGTGTTGACTTTTTTGCTGTCCCTCGAAACGATCCGAAGAAATTCACACCCATTCCCGTGAGGTAAAGGGCCTAATAAGCGTGATCCAGTAAGCCAATGAGAAAGCTAGAAATGTATTTTACAAAGTATCCCTCTATTGCAAATGGAAGTAAGAAACCTACCGATGCAAAGCCCAATTCTAGACTTTACACCTTTGATCATATGCTTAAGGCTTATCTCCCGAATTGTATGCTAATTTGTAGGACTGTCCAAGAAATACGCTGCCAAATCATGTAAGGACATTCAAGAGAAACGTCAAGACGCCCCGTCTGGTGTATACTGGATTCAACCCGATGGTGATAACCCGGTCCAAGTTTACTGCGATCAGGAAACAGACGGTGGCGGCTGGACACTAGTGTACAGCTACACCTTCACAAACTTTGAGTAAGACATTTTGATTCGAATTTTATTGAATGCAGAGAACCACTGGCTCTGTTGAATGTTTTAGCTATCGTGTTTTTACGCTAAATTATTTTTGCTCAAGCAAAATTTAAAAAGGATCAGTTAAAACATGATAAAGGGTAGGATAAAGCAAATGCCGCGTTCTGATTGGGTATTGGGGTAGCCGGGGGTACTTACTTATGTGGCCTTATATGGCCTCAACAGTTATGTAACCAGGAACACATATGTGAATAACATTTCAATAAGGTAATTAGACCTCACAAATTATGTTTTTTTTTGCGCTTGAATGCATCGGCTTCAATAACATTCGGCTCACGTGGGTATTTCATCGCTCCATTGTCAACATTCAGCGATCTGACCAATCAGTTCATGATACCAGAATCTGAATCCAAGCTCCCCCGGCTTTTTTTCTCCCCCAGTCCACTCTGTTTTTGCCCCCTCTACTTGGGAGACTTTTCTTCAATGCCCTCCCTCCCCAACTTCCCAGGCTATGAGTCCAACCGTTTTTATTTGACGTTTGGTCAGTAACACATAAATTAAGGTTTATGTTGACGATGTTGATAACTGTTTTTCCTCAGGTCTTTCATGTCCAGCTCCAACGCGGTCACGCCACGCCCAAACTGGCCAATCAACCCGATTTACGGAAACGTAATCATCTCTACCACCCCTCCAGTGAGCGAAACAGACTACAATGCCATGAACTTCAGCTACTGGAAAAACCTGGGTCGCGAGTTCATGGTCAAGTCTAACATTAACCATTGGATCTCTTGCAAGTAAGAATTCTCCAATTCAGAAACTGTAGGGAGAATGCCGTACAACCTTTGGGTGCAGTGATTTCTGGGAAGGACAAGTGTTAGTTATGATTGGTCGATAATATTCGAAGAAATCTTTAACCAAGCATAAGAAGTGCTTGTCCACCCAAACAATCCCAGAAATCTTTACGCCGATTCCCCTTATAGTCTTTGGAATGGAAAATTTGCGTTGGTTCTGCGAAATAATCTTATTATCTATTGTTCGTTTGTTTAACTGGTTTATTTTTTTTTTACGTTGTACAATCAGTAAACTGTTTGCAGCACTAATTTTAAGAAAGCATTGAGTCACTTTGGAAAACAAAAATTTAAGTTGATTACCTCAAATGAAAGTTTATGCATAAAATAAATTTTCTACCGACCAATCCCTTGAGAGCTTGATCCCGTGAAGGTGACGCAGTAGAGTAGGTTAACAAAACAAAAGGCTCTGGTTTATGAGCGTGGACTAGTGTATGTTTTATTCTTCAGCACTGGACGAAAAAAATGGATTTGCACAAATTTGCTCCTTGCAAATATGTTGCAAATACTGAGGAGTAAATATAGGGTGTAAATAACTAGGCAAATGTGGCATTTACCATATTTGCCATATATTTCAGTACTTATATATTTGCGACATGTGCAAGGAGCAAATTTGTGCAAATCCATTTTTACGTCCCGGCAGGTTTTCTTTAAAAAGTTCCTTCGGGGACTATTGTCTCTGCATTGTCTCTTGAAGGTGAGAGAACAGTGTCGTTTTCAAGACAAAGTCGTCTTTTTCATTATCCTTTAAGGTGGCTGAACACAGTTTTGGCAGTTTGTGAGTATATGTCATTTGCCAAATCATGGCAAGAGAAAGGTTGCAGCTCACAAGCTGAAACTTGGCAGGTGGAAAATATACTAATGAAAAATTTTGATTGACAGGTAAAATTTGACGTTTTCGTAGTTTCCATGGCAACATGAACGATTGAATACAACCTTAAAATTTCACTTTTGTTCAGTTTACATAAAATTCGCTCATTAGATTTTCCTATATTCTTGCACACAGCTTACTGTAACTAATCATTACCATTTGAAACTTATTTGATCAAATTTTAACAGACGGACTTTTAGATAATCAATAATATAATTGTGTCGTAATTATTAAATGTGTCACGAAATTCGTCTGTTCACCCTCCATTTTAAAGTTTTCATTATCTAAAATACGATAAAAGTAAAAATTCTGCCAAATATCACAAACTTTTAATGAGTAGATTTTGAGAAATCGTCTTCTGTGTACCATTGCTTTTTCGCCGCCATGTTTGTTTGTCTAATTAAAAACACGCGCGGTCACGCGAGTTACCGCTGACCGCCCGCAAAACTGTGTTCAGCCACCTCAAGGTGTTTCGGTACAGTTTGTCAGAGGCCATACCGATATTTTTTAATCGTCTTAAAAGTGGCTTTTCCCTTGTCCGATCGCTATAAAATTGTCACTAGTAATTGGCTATGGATTGAAATTTGTGAAAATGTAGTTTTAAGTAAAATCGATATTACTATGACAACAATAAACAATAAACTTTGAAATTGATAAAAGCCGAATTTTGTGTGATCTAGACCAGCTACTGAAAATCAAACCCTAGAAACTAAAAGTCTGGTGTTCTGCAAACAATCTCTGTAAGAAGTAAAAAATTCTGTATGTTTGAATTCGACTAAAACGAAAACATATTTCAAACCTTAAATTTTCAATAGCCTTGATAGATTATTTAATAAAAACGTTATAAATGAATAAAATTATTCTTATGTAGCGTCAGAATGCTGCTTAATATCATATTTTGATGCTAGGAAATTTTGGTGTATTTTCGTTCTTGCGATCTTAAAAACTAACCCGTTTTCTCACCACCCGTATAAGTGCAACTTCATTCAAAATTTGGACTTTAAGCGCTTTTTTGTACACCTCTGGAACGACTCCAACGAATTTCACTGCAACATCTTAAGGATAGGTTTGTCTTGAAATTTCAAGGTGTTGCAGTAAATCAATCTCAATGAAAGTTTTAGACATTATTATATACATTATGAAGATTATGTGACGAGATTTTAAAAAAATTCGTTCGAGTCGTTTCAGAGATATATAAAAAAGCGCTTTATTGTTGTCATAGTAATATCGATTTTACTAAAACAGGGTAAACAAATAACGCTGATTGCTTATATTTTTACCTTACAGGGAACAAGGTGGAAGTCTGGTGGAGTTTAAAGGTGGTAATATCCAGTGTCGAAACATAACGAACGTTGCTTCCAAATGTCAGAACTATGTCCCGGACAAAATTCAGTTTGTGACGGCTGGAAACCCACCTGGCTCCGGCCTGGGTCCGGATCTGTATCGGTCTCAGAGTTCTACTTCGCAGAAGGAATATTACTACTTTGAAGGAAGTACGAAGACCGTTAATTGGCCTACCCATGATCCTTGTGGCACCAACAGCGATAAAAACCATCTCACCGACGTCGCTAACCCCCACGGGAACATTTACATCCGGGAGTAATGTTTTGTGCATGTATCACGGGAATAGCGTATCCCGGGTGGTGGGTGTGGCGGGGGGAGGGGGGGGGGGTGAGGGACTCAACAAAGTTTTGTACGGGGAGGCTTTGTCCCAAGGTCCAGCCCCTTATCCTTTTATATAGCGTCATTGACGGGGTACCAATATAATATTCCTTGTATTGACAAATGGTATCCCTTTCACATACCTTGTTTAGAACTTTACATCCCCTTTAACTGCTGTAAAGGCGCTGTATTTCAAATATAAAAAGAAATCACAAAACCAGAACGTTTTCCCGACTTTTTCACAACCATAAAAAATGCACCCGACAGCCCTTTTTATTTAGGTCATTTTACAGATCGAAATGAAAGATTTCGCTACCGTTTCATATACTTCAACTAGTGAAATCCCTATCCTTTCATATACCTTACGCCTGAAAAAGGTACCCCTTTCGGGCGGAGCCTCCCTGTAAATTCCATTATAGGGAGAGAGGACCACCTCGGGCAGCCAGTAAAGCTTTTCGACTTCATGTATTGTAGCTTTATAGATGGTATTAAACCACTTTTGTGCTTTATAATTGCTCAAATGTGTCTATTAATTTACTGGGTTTTATTGGAAGTTTTGAGAAACCATTGGGTCATAAATTGTGACCATAGCCGACGTACGATACTATATCAGAACTTTACAGTCTCCCCAATTACTAACGCACTGTGCCTGAGCTATAAGACATGAGACTTTAATAAAGTTCATCATCATTATTATTATTGTTATTATTATTATTATTATTATTATTATTATTATTATTATTATTATTATTATTGTTGTTATAAGGAAAACAACTACGACGGCAATGTAAACGCAAAGAAAAACAGTTCTTAAGCATCAGGAATTTTCTTTTAATGCACTGCTCGTGAACTAATGAGCTGTATATTATAGTTTCGTTTCCTTTTGCTTTTATAGCTCTTCACTTTTTTAAGGCATTATATTGGTATATATTTTAGTGTCGAATGTAATCTGGTGATTATATATTTTGCCTTTGCATTCCTATGATCTGTGATGTCACGCGGCTGAAATGTCACAATTGATTTCTTAACCAATCAAAAGTAAAACCAAATGTAGTAATGGCTTGCCCACTAGCTGAGTTTTTCCCGCGCTTGAATTTGGCTACCTAGACACATCTATTTGCTGCAACCCTGATTTGTTAAGCGGATTGGCTGTGAGTTTTATGATTGCTCAAAATTAAATTTGATATCTTCAGAGAGACGATAAACAAAAAATCAAACCATATAGTTGGCTTAACTATTTAAACCCTAATACCAGAAAGCAAAATGCTGCGCACTACGGGGAGAATTTGTTTTGGAATCAAAACCTGTTTTACTTGGAGATAATTCACTTTTTTAGGTTTCACCTTGGTGCAAGAACCTGTAAACTTTTCCTTTCTTACGAACTTTTTGTTTTCCTAAGTTCTATTGTGTTGACTTTTTTTTTCCCCTTGTTTTACGTCACTCCTGAGTTTTACAGGTTCTTATACCGACCTTTGTTCTCATAACATTTTTTTTGGGATTAAGCAGTGTTATTTCTAAACTTTTTTGTCAGCACTACAAAAAAAATAATTAAATGCTGATTTGGCAGTAAACCACTATGTAAAATATTTCGAAAACTTCGAACAGTTTGCAGCAGTTTCATATGAAGATTGAGCAGTTACTATTTTGAATCTCTGATCTTCTCATAAGCATAGGCAACATTAAGAACAGTGGCTTCATCAAACTTTCTTCCAACAATCATCATTCCAATTGGCAAGCCATCCCTGAAGCCTGCGTTGATTGTCAGAGCTGGGTGACCTGTGACGTTGAAGGACGAGGTACTCACGGCATTTTCCAAGGCTCGTTCGGCGTATTCTGCAAAGAAATTAATGTAACTTTGACTAGATTGAAGAGAGCAGGGCGAATTAGTAAGATAATGAGGAACAACGTTTTTACTCTTGATTCAGAGGAGCTCTACCACAATTTTTAAGTCATTATTTGACAACGTTCAGAAAACCCCAAAATATTAGTTTTGAAAAAAATAAGAAAAGAACACCAAAGAATTAAAAGTAAACTAAAAAGTAATTAAGGATGATTACGGATTTTATATTTTATATCGCGAGTAGCGGCTTTAAAGAAGTAAAAATATTTTCAATTTGGCAAAAATACCGCAACCTTGAGTGCTTTAAGAAGCATTCTGAGCAGTTATAACTGATGGCTTTGCTTCAACAATTTAACGAAGATGTGATAAGTTTCGACTATTCGCCACTCAAGAAGAGAGAAGGGAACTGGAAACGTTACTGTGGACGCACCGGTCGGTTATTATTCAATAGCAGCAGTTACAACTGATGGCTTTGCTTCAACAATTTAACGAAGATGTGATAAGTTTCGACCATTCGCCACTGAAGAAGAGAGAAGGGAACTGGAAACGTTACTGGGGACGCACCGGTCAGGTATTATTCAATAGGGAGCTTAAGCAGCGATTTTTTTGAGCGACGCACGTCAACCGGAAGTGAGCCTTTTTCTCTTTTAATAAGCATTGACGCTACCACATTTTAATTGCTAAGTCTCTCAATTCTTATAGAGACGATCTGCCCAAAATGTTGTTTTAAAATCACAGCTCTAGAGTGCAAAACGTCCACTTCTGGTTGACGTGCGTCGCTTCAAAACGTCGCAGCTTAAACCGCCCTAATGCCCCCTTTTTTCCCTTTCCTTAATTACAGTTCCAGAAGTCTTTGCGAGAGTTAACTCGGCCCAGTTCCCTCTCGTTTCCAAAGTGGCGAATTGTACACACCGACATTGACGGTACGGATATGAACAGAGCTCCAACTTCTCTCATCTTTCTAAACTGTTGAGTCCGGCAAAGTAAAGGAGCATATTAACGAATGTCACAACATTACCTTTCAGGGAAGGATTCTGTTGCGGGAAGACTGGTGCCTTCTTTGGAATGGTGGGTAGAATTAACACGTCATACTTTTCAAAGGCCTCGTCGTAAGCTTTGCATAGAACTCGGCCTAGGTTCTGTGCCTTTCCGTAGAGAACGCTGTTGTAATCTTCATGCAAGTAATTTGCAATCAGCCTGATGAATTTGGTGGTTCTTGACAATTCATTTGAGTGGCATTTCAGACCACGGAAAACAGCCTCTTGAAGAGTTGTATCGTAGTACATTTGCGCTGAAGAACCAAAACCTGGATGGAAGCAAAAGGAAAATTGAATAGAGGTATGAATTTTTGACGAAAAGTGTTTTCAGTAATCCCCAACAAGCCTCAAAGACATTTAGCCAAGGAAAATGATCATCATCTCTTAATTTTCTACTAAATAAACCTCCTGAACTAGTGGCCAACAAGGTTTAATATGCAAAACAACATTGCACGTGCAGCACATTTTGTACATTTTTTGATGTCATGCATAATACACGACTACGACGCGAACTTTCCTAATTTCACGTTTTATGGGTAACGTGAACAAAAGACAACAATTTGATTTGATCAAGTAAGTTTATTTCAGAATTCAACTCCAGAAAAATTCAAAATCCAAGGTTAACGCGGTGTATCAGTAATAGCGATAAAATCTGAAACAGCGCGAATTCACCGTTTTTAAACAGAGTTACTAGAGTTAAACAGGAGTTACTTAAAAGTAACTTCTCTTTCCTAAACTAACATAGCTTTAGCTTGACTGTTTGTAAGACAAAAGCTACTTACCAGCTCCTTTCAGCATCATTCGATCACCTCCCATGTGAAAAATTGCTTCAAAGATCCCATGTCCTTGTATAGAAAGGAGAAATAATACGAACGATTCTTTAATGAGCACGACGAATATTCGTTTCCGACAGAAATTTTAAGTTTTCGCCTTTACCTGAAATACGTTTTAGCCGTGATCACCGCCTAAAAGCCGAGGTTCAACAGCCTCGTTCCCAAGCGAGTTCGCGCTACCCGAGTGAACGGAGGAGACTTGGACCCGTTTAAACCTCTTTTTTGCTACCATGGATATTATCCATGTTGCTACGCAACCTATCTTTGCAAGAAAAACTACAAGCTTTTGGGCAAGTACTTTGCAAAAAATAACTAAAATAAATAAATAAATAAATAAAATAAAATTTCAGTTACCATCTGAATGCATTGGGATTGAAACTTCCTCGACGACTGCGCCGCATTTACTGCTCAGCTGTCCAGCGGCTTCCTTCACCATCTTGTCAACATCAGGTTCGGAGATCTCCAAACCAAACCCTTCTTTTAAGACTCCTAGCTTCAGGTTTTCTATTTTTCCTGTCAGCTAACAAAGACAAATTAACAGGGTAGAAAGTTGGTGCTATATTATGACACAAAAAAGAAACACAAAGATAATGCTAGGACACAGAGAATGAAGTTACTAAGGATTCTTTTCTAGTGGAAAGTGCACTTAGCTTATCCAGCTAGTTAAATACATCAATTCGATTTTTCAGGATAGTTTCTATACCATTATATTTTCCATTTATAAAGAATTACCTATCTTTTTTGAATAGAGATGTCTTAATATTTAAAATACTCTAACTTAAAAGAGCTTAAAATGAGATAGATCAAACATCGATTAAACTGAAGATTGGTAAACTCAGCCTTACACCAGTTGTTATTGGCTGCGGTCACATCTACGACGTAACTAAAGTTTAACTTAAGTTAGTGTCAAGTTACGTGGTGTCATACCTAACTGTAGTTAGTGCTTTCGGTCGACATTGCGGTCACACCACGCAGTTAACAACAGTTAGTTCTAATCAGCCTATGTAAATTTTTTGTTTGTTGTTTTTGGTTTCCCCCTCGCTTCACGCTTGTTTTTTATTTTGCGTGTTTATATATGCTTATGTAGCACGTGCGAAAAGAAGTGTCACATTCTGATTGGTTGTTTGTTTGTAAACTTAAGACTAACCCACGAACCCTGCTTGGGTATAACTATAGTTAGTCCGTATGGTTTTGGATCACCAAGGCGTAAATTTTCTAACTATAGTTAGAGCGAAGAGAGAAGCGGTCACATTACCGAAATAGCTAACTATAGTAGTTATCCCGTCTTAACTATAGTTAGTATCCCAGATGTGACGGCAGCCATTATTTCACGTAAGCTTTATGAGTAAGACTGAACTGTATACCAAAGCGTCCTCGCCGGTAGTGATTATTACGATTTATGTTCATTTAAGAGTAGTTGTAGTTTTATTTTGCGTTCAGTAGAAAAAGGAGTAGATAATTACAAATTAAAAAGAACTTACCAGACCAGTGTACTCTGGTACTTTAAGGTCTCGTGGCTGTCTCGGGTCCAGTCCGTCATCATATCCCGCCAATGCCTAGAGAGATTGACATTCTTTTAGCTGAGGCGTAGCATTAGCAAAACAAAGCAAAGCCAAGCCCTCTGCAGACCCAGAGTCTGATGTAGCCTCCTAGTGGTGCTACTTATGCACAATTTGAATCAGAACAACCTTATCAAGTCACCCTGCGAGCAGAGCCTCCTTTTCTTGACCGAGAAGGAGATAAGGAGGATCTTCCTGAACCGCGTTTTTGAATTCGCCGCACCCCGAACTTCTGGACTAGTCAATCTTCTTTTCTTTTGTCAAACTGGTTTTTCGGGTGCGAGCATCCGTTTGTTGATAAAGTGATGATCATACCTGAGGCCGCTATACTAAGCGCACGGCTATGTATAGTAGGCCCGGTTTTGAAACTGCATCCTAGCAACATGTAGGACATGCTCAACCCATCCTCGGAGACCCAGGGGCAGATAGCGGGGAGTTCTTTACTTTTATTCGCGCCATTTTGTCCACCCGTCTAGACTTTCCCTTGCCCCTTCTATCTGCCCCTGGGTCTCCGAGGATGTGCTCAAACAAGATTTTACTCCATTCATTAT
Source organism: Porites cylindrica (assembly GCA_964035525.1). Classification (NCBI taxonomy): domain Eukaryota; kingdom Metazoa; phylum Cnidaria; class Anthozoa; order Scleractinia; family Poritidae; genus Porites; species Porites cylindrica. The sequence continues at coordinate 6,838,886 of OZ037777.1, read as the reverse complement.
TCACATCAGGTTAAACACCTTGTTGGAGAGCATAGGACGCAGAAGTAACGTCACTTAAACATGCACAGCTAATGCCCTTTCTTTTCAAGGTCCCTCTACCGGCGTTGCTTCAAGGTGTTTTACGTTTGTACGTTGTGACTGTTTAGCTGCCCTGGGAACGAGATTGTCCATTGTTAAAAGAAAAGCGATATCTTTTATCTTTTGCAACAAGAATCATGTTTCCGAACGTCTAACGATCTAAGACAAACGAAACTCTAAGTAATTACCTCTAGCATCAAAGCTGTGTCGTAAACAGTCCTGGCCATGGGTCCCGTATGATCTAAAGTGAACTCCATTGGCAAAATGCCCGTATATGGCACCAGTCCATAGGTGGGTTTCAATCCCACAATGCCACACGCGGCAGAAGGGATCCTTATGGAGCCTCCTTGGTCTGCACCGAGTGCCATGTCAACTTGTCCTCCGGCCACCTTTAGAATGTCCACAAAAAGACCTAGTTACGTCGTTTGAACTGATTTTAAAATAGTCATCACTTTCTACTAATGAAGAGTATTTGATCTAAACTTCTGTCAAATTCCAGCATCGTGGTAACTTTACACATATATCGGTTTCTTCTGTACGTGCCTAGGCACAGATTACGTACTACAACAGAAAAAATACAACCAAACAATAAAGCCCGCGGGAGAGCTCTATGGTTTGGTTCCTTTGTTTCATTTGTGATGACGGTATCTGCAGACAGACCCCATATGCTGGACAACCCATATCTTAGAAAAAAAGCACTCGGCTTCTTTATATACCGTGACCTCTTTGGTAAGCCCCCCTCTCTTTTTAAGACCCCCCTTTAAAATAGCAGGAAAAGATGGGTCCTTGAGATTATAATTAAAGTGATTGCGGTATCTCCTTACCAAGGCAGCACATCCAGAAGAAGAACCTCCAGCCATCCTTGTTTTATCGTGCGGATTAACCACAAGCCCCGTAGCAGCAGTGAAACTTGCGCCAGAGCAACACAGGTTCTCGCACACAGCTTTGCCGAGTATACGTCCTCCAGCATCCAATATCCGGGACACTACGGTGGCGTCAATATCCGGGACAAAGCCTTCCAATATCCGGGAACCATTCATCATTGGTACACCTGCTACACACGTGTTATCCTTAATGGCAACTGTCTTGCCTTCTAGTTTACCACTTGGTGCTCCGTTGATGTCACAGCACCAGTACCTATTGATGGATACGACACGGGCGTTTCATGAATTCATTCTTCTTGGTACATATTTCTATTGTAAAGGTGTTTCCTCTATTAAGCTTGGCATTATAGTATACGTTGTTTATCCCAGGTCGATAATGCACCTCATCCTTTTTTTTCCTTTTTGTACCCCTATACCTGGGGGCACTCAACAAAGGCATACGAGAAGGCTCCGCCCCAAGGTCCAACCCCTTAACCTTTTTCCTCTAGCCCCTGTCTGAAGGTTTGTTTTCAAACCCGAAATATTGGGCAAATTTGTTTAAATATATGTTTGTTGTTTTATTCTTTTGTTTACTTCTTCATGGCCTTGCCGTAAGGATCAGTTTTCAACAAGTTATTATTGTACTGATCCAGGTCTACAACTGGGAGATCCGGCACCATTCAACGGTTTGTCGCTGTGGACTTGCTGATATTTTACCCTTTATATACCATTTTTGACAGAAAAGGTCGTCCTTTCGAACGACTGCGACGGCCACGAAAACGTCGCTTAAAAACGAATTTGCGTTCTTTCAATCTCTTTCACGATTATTCCAACTCATTTACTTTGTCAAATTCAAGCGAACTCTTTTTGAGCCGAATTCCTAAGAACTAAATTCAAGTTCAGAAAGAGAAACAAAATTTAGCCGTCGCTTGTTTACATGTTCCATAAAACGTGAAATAAGGTATTTTCCCGTCATAGTCGTGCAGTGACAGCAAAGAAATGCACAAAAAAGCGTGATGCACGTGCAGAGTTGTTGTTTTGCCTATTCAACCTATTGCTTTTTTTAAATGCACAGTCACTTAAATACGAATACTGATAAATTAGTAAACCAGAAAGTTTTTCTGTCCTTTTCACAGCCATAAGACGTGTCTGATCAGCTCTTTTAGGTCCTTTCACGGGCTGTAATGACATATTTCCCTACCCTTTCATCTTGTTCAACTCGTGAAATCCCTACCCTTTCGTATGCCTGAAGCCTGAAAAAGGTACCCCATTCGGGCGGAGCCTCCCCGTTTTGGCCCCTGTAGGGGGTAACCCCCCCCCCCACCCTCCTTGCTGCCATACTACTAGTTGTGTTTAAACTGGATGCTACCGTTACAACTCTTCAAATTTGTCGCTGCTAGCCTGCAGTTCTGTCTTTTTTTTATAATTTAACTCCAAGTTGCTTCTCTTAGGATCAATAGTGGGCTAACTGTGGCAGCTGTCTCTCACCAAGCATTGTAAGGGTTTTCCTCTGCCGATGGCCTGTAACCTGGCGTCCGTGGATACTTGACTGGGAGCTTGGGATCTGGTAACTCGTACAACCGCTGGTATGTATCACCCAGGGCCTTAGATATAGCCCCTGCAAGAAATAGCGGTTTTAAAATAGCAACAGTATAACGACAGAAATTAAAGGTCAAAGATTATTTTTCAGGAGGCTTCACCCCAGTTTTCTGCTAAAGAACGGTCAAATTTACCTCTGTATTCTATCAGCTCACTCTCTTCCATATCTAGTCCCAGGCCCCGCGCAATCTCGGACAGGCGCTGAAGGGTTGGTGCTCGAAGAACGGGCTCCCTGTAAAGCTTTTCTGTGGAGGGAAGAGAGAACTGATACTAGATGCACCAAAATGTCTGAAAGGTAATTTTTGGATTCCGGCAGAACAATAAATATTATAACGTGTTTCAAATTACCTTTCCTTCGCCCTACCGACAAGCTTAACAGAATTGAACTTAAACCGGGTCGAGAGTGTCTCAGTACTCCATACTTTAATACCTCAAGTCAACTCAGGGGCACCCAACGGGAAATTTTGAGAAAAAGACCTAGAAACAACAACAAAGCGTGAATAAAGTTTTCTGAGACTATTTTAAGCATTTTGGGAGATTGCTGGAAAAAAATTATCTGTTCCTCACTCCCAGCAAGACTGATGGAAGAGTTCCCAGCCAGCAAACTTACAACCTGCAACCTGACTTACTGGGAAGTTTCATAGGGCACAATTCAGATCTTGAGTGGTAAGTAACCCATACAAGCAACCCGTAGCAGCTATTCTAGACTTCAAATCCCCTCTGACACCCTGAATTATCTTTTTCCCAGCAACACTTTCCTTCCAGGGACTATTATTTCTTCCACATCTCCCAGCCAGCAAGAATGTGCCTGAAGAACAGATATTTTGAGGAACAGATCCATTGGGTGCCCCTGTCAACTCAACACTGATGTGTAGCAAAAAGCATATAACACCTGGTCCTATATTGAATACGTTGTAAATTTACTATTTTTGATAGGCCTTTCCCTGATACAGCTGAGCCGAAAGTAAAAGTAAAAACCCATCTTCATTTTTGCAGGTCCCTTAAACAGGTCCAAAACGAAGGCCATCACCAATACGGTTTTTCAGCCGCGGAAATACACGAAAGACAAACCAAAATGAAGTGTTTTATAAGGCAGTCGTCGTCCCTGTGAAGGTGAGATATGGGCCATCGTTTTGAAGACATCAGTTTTTTTGCTCGGCGGCAAATTTAGACATTAGAGGGATTAAGATTCACGTTTACGCCAAACGGCAAACGTCAGATTCAAATTGAGAATTTCTCAGAATAGAAAATAAGCAGATAAAAACTCCCCAGAACAATTCTTATGTATAAAACTGGCGTGAAACTGCTTATTTTTTAGTTGAAGTAATAAACAGTTAACGACAATTAAGGGAAAAACTTGGTCACGTGGTACAAATTCACGTTTGCCGTTTAGCGTAAACGTGAATCTTAATCTCTCTAATTATGAGGCAACTTCCCTGGGGGAAGGTGGGGGGGGGGGGTTAATCCCGTGTGAAAGAGGGTGGGGATGCAAGGATAGGCGTGTATCAGGCTTAAGCTTCATTTACCCCATACCCCTAAAAGTCATTTGCCCCGTAAAAGTCTATCCGAAATTCCAACCTTTCCATCTTCCTTTTACATTGTATGCTTGTTCACCCACAGCTCAAGTGATAATATTGGTAAAACAACATTTCTGCCCTTAGCACCCCTAAACAAGAGCCGCCCGTTTCGTACGGAAGTATCCCCCCCCCCCCCCCACCCGGGGGAGGCGAAGTACCAAGCACAACATTTTAAATCCTCATTTGCTCATTCTGGAGACTAGCGATCGCAAAGGTGTAAAATGGCTGGCAAGTACTAGATATTGTTTTCATAAGTAAGACTCGAGTGAAAGAGGACGGGATTTTCAGTAGAGAAATAAATAACCAGATGAAAAACACCTCGCGTGCGTGAAATCACGTTTTGGTGTGATGGTCTGATCTACTTTGACGAGACTATAAAACTTTGAATAAAGCTAACTCAGCTCTTAAACTATTTTCAAAACTGATTTTTAACTTCCTTATTTAAATATTCGACTGTAACATATTTTCGAAGAGACAGAAGGGTGTCTTTGAAAGGCAATGCACCAAAAAGGGCAAATGCAAACGATACAGGTCCTGATATAAAAGACACCTTTTAGAGAAATTGAAATTTAAAGAGATGTTTACCCAAATTATCCTAAGAATTAACCCACATACCTTGTTCTTTATGATCGGCCATCTCGACACTTTAAAACGCTTGAATCGTGAACTGACGCCGAAGAATAAGGAATAAGCTATCTGAAAGGGCTCCTATATGGCACTTATTCACAAATAGTCACGCAACCTACGCGTGTAACATTTTTAAACTCGTCAACACGTGCAGTGTCACACGTGTATTGCCCGGGGGCTCGCGCGACTGGAAAGCAAAAAAAACACCGTGAGGCATAGTGGGAAAGGGTACCACCCTCCTTTGCGCTGTAGTAAGAACAAGAAGACGCCCGAAGGCGCTTACGCGGGATGTGTGGGTTTAAGAAAGAATTACGGGTATGTTGGATGGAAATGGAAGTTGAGTAGTGTATGCAACAAATGTGTGCAGGAGAGACGGAGATGTTCTGTTAAGGACTAATAGACTAGAAGATGAGTTACACACAAAGGTTTCTTTGCTACTCAAAACAAAACTTACATCAATTTAGCACCATTGTTAGGAGTGGGTAGTTCACTAAAATTTGCATTCCTTTACTAATGTCCTCAAAAAATGCACTTCCACATTTAACAATAGCATGTAATGTATCATACTTCCAATAACTACAGGGCTGCAAGGAAGTGCTCTAGGGAAAATTTCAGAGACCCCTTTGGGCTCCCCAAGCATTTTTAGCTGGGGTGCCCGGGCCTCTAAGTTGGTCGCCAAATTAATAACTCAGTGAGCTGTTAGTTAATTATGTAAAATTAAACATATAATTTTCTTGACAAGTCAAGCAGAATTTTGTGAATATTTTTTTCATGAAAAATCACATCCCTTTGACCTCCTGAGCGTGCGAAAAAAAAAAAACCCGCATGTTGTCATATGAAAGTAAGTTTTCGCGCCATATGAGAAACATGGACAACGCCGCCGAACATTTCATGTTTTTTAAATGGGAAAGTAAATTTGGGATCAAAAATAAGGGCACTATTCTTTTTACTAATCATTTTGATTTAGGTTGAAAAGAAAATTCGCTTATTAAGATTGACTGAGATCCCGTGGAGCTTTCCAGGAAAACTGTTATGAATTCAACGAAACCGCGGCCCCCCCCCCCCGGGGGGGTTACTTGCGTTAATTTTTGCTGGGTATGTGCCGCTGGCCTCTCAGAGCCCCTACCCCATTATAGTCTTTTCTGTGGCCAATTGTAGACCCCATATTAGTCACTCTTGGGGAAATATGTAATTTTTGCGATCCCAACTTAGTCACTTTCTATTTATATATCTACCTTATCAGGAGCCGATCAAATGGGCTCCTGACCTTATCAATCCTTTAAATAGGTCATCAAAAATGAATTGACCCATTTTTTAATAAATTGAATGAAGAACACTTTACTTTTCACCTACAGTACAAATATCCTGATAGGTTTGCTAACCGTAAATATGAACAGCTCTCTTACCCCACAAATCCGAAAATGTGCGACCCCATTCTAGTAACTCTTTTGAGAATGCAACCCCATTAATAGTCAATCTAGTCGTGAAAATGCGACCCCATCCAGCGGCACATCCCCATTAGCCTCTTTATAAGGAAGTGCGCCCCCCCCCCCCCCCCCCACCGGGGGCCACCCCAAAACTATTATCTCTTTTGAATAGATCATCTTGTTGTAAAGTCGTCGTTTAAGCGCAAAACGGAAGTATCTTCTTTCTATATTACCGGTGAAATGTTCAGGACAAATGTAGATTCGGTTAGCTTTTGCGTATTTATTTTTAGTACGTGATACGTAATGCCGTATCACGACACGAAAGACAATGCGGGATTTATACCCGATTCTAGAACAATCACAATTATAATAGTCGTCTCTTTTCTTTTTTATGCATCGTATTTTACTGGAATAACAATCTTAGTTATGTTTTATCCTCGCAGACACAGCCGTAAAAAAAGGTAAAAATATTTAAAGAACATAAAAGACCGACTCCCTTGTTTATTCAGCGATTTTTCAAAATACAAAACTATTGTTTTGCGTCGCCGACCGTACTTCACGCCTGTCAGAGCAAAAGTAACGACTTGTTTTGAAAAACTAACTAATGAACAATCCTAATTTGAAGAAAAAATTTCATTGTCACTATGAAAAGCTGTTACTATCAAAAACTGTGCAACTTGTCACGTTCATGGTCAACGATTATGTTACATGTGAATTTACGTGAAACGACCTTTGAACGTCAACGCGTGCCCGCTGCCCGATTTAACAACATTTTCCTAAAGCTTTTTGATAGACATGCTACTTATTGCTACTTACAGAGTCGACCTCAAGAGTTTCTTAGCGAGAGGAGCGTTCCTTTTAGGCCGGGAAGCCACCGAGAGAGGTGCGATTTCGCAAGTAATAAATTCTAGACATTCTTAGCTTTTTGACTGTAACTTATCAACAGAAACAAGAAACCAACACCAGCAAGTCGCCCGGCTGGGCCACCTAGACAATATTTTCAGCCCGGGGGGGGGCACTTGGGTATTTTTTGGGTGGGTATGTGCCGCCCGGGACTCCAAATTGGCACCCCGTTCTAGAAAAAATTTCCCCTAAAATTGATACCCCGTTTTAAAAATGGGCTAATTTTTTATACACCGTTCTAGAATTCGCCCTAAAACTGATACCCCGTTCTAGAAATGGGCCAATTTTCTATACTCCGTTCTAGGGTGCAACAAAGAGTACAACTGTTTGCTTGTTAACGCATTGAACCGTATTTTTAAAAGCAATCTGTCCTCAGTGTGTCCTTGAATACTTTCAAATGGCTGCTTGCAAAAGTGGAGCTTTCGTGCGTTCGAAATATTATACCCCGTTCTAGAAAACGCCTCTGAAATGGATACCCCGTTTTAAATCAGGAGCTTCAAAATCACAACCCCTTTGGGCGGCACATACCTGTATAGGTAATGTATGGGAGTACCCCCCCCCCGGGATTTTCAGTCGCCCGAGGCCAAGTCTTGCGCCGTATTAAGAGCACGGCCTTGAGTTTTCGTCCTCCTCTACACAGTGAGCTTACTTTTCCCTCCTTTGCTGACGCAGTATCTTTTATCGGCTTGTGCAATCCAGCCTGACTTGCACGTTCTTCGACGTTGCGGCCAATAAAAATCCACACAATTTTTCGGGACGGGCACGGGATACGGGAAAGTTAAAAAAAAAAAAAGGCAATTTTTGACTCCCAAGACGACGAAAGGAATGCTTTACCGAATTTTAGACGCTGGCTGACTACGTCATCCCGCGTAACCAGCAGTAATTCAGCGTGACGCTTTGGTGAACAGTTAAGGGATTGTACGGCTGTTGTTTCAAGTGTTGTAGGTTGGCAGGTGAGGGTATGTAAATGCTAGGGTCATGGGCTCCTGATGATGTGATTAATAAACGGACCCAGAGATACCCTGAAGACAAACATGTCTACTGCTCGCCTTATTTTGTATTCGACGTTCCATTGTGGCATTGGCGGCATTAACAATCGCGCCATGCTAGGAAATCGTGGATTCCATGCTGTGGATTCAGGATTTCCGGTACTGGATACCGGATTCTTTGAGCTGTATTCCGGATTCCAAAACCGAGGATTCTGGATTCCACATGTAAGCATTTGATGGATTCCCGGATTCCACAAGCAAACATTTCCCGGATGTCAGAGTCCGGATTCCCTTAAATGGGGCGTGTCACCCTCACCCAGCGTCTTCGTTCCCCGTGACCAGCGGTCACTCGTCTCATCAAGACAGCATGCGCAGTAAGGGACGAAGACTCGAAGTACCAGATTGGGGGCGTTTAATAAGGTTCGAGGCTTTTTAATCATGTTAGCTTTTAACAGGAGCCATAATGGCTCTTGCTTTTAAACTTGCATTTCCTCACTTTTTCATCTTTTATTTGACACCTAATCGATTCTAGAAGGTCATAGGATGACTCTAGTTGAAATAACCTTGATTTGAATAACCTCTTTGCGACTGACGACAAAACCTCACTTAAAGGATTATTTTTACAAATGCATGTGCATGAACATATATGGAAACCCACGTGTCAACGTGTCAAAAACTTGTAGAAAACAAGTCAAAAATCTGTTAAAGACTTCGTCGAGTTGCTACATGCAATCTGCACTATCATGTCAAAGGATTTTAAAATGTGTACTTTTTATTAAATGCCTGACGACGGCCATTTCATTTATAGAATAGATAGCTACTCTCTTGAGTCTCTTGTTTTGTGACGTAGGTCTTAATAGGTTATCTGATATTATGACGTACACATGCATCTATCTCTGATCTTCTCATAAGCATAGGCGACATTAAGAACAGTGGCTTCATCAAACTTTCTGCCCACGATCATCATTCCAACTGGTAAACCATCGCTAAATCCTGCGTTGATCGTCAGAGCCGGGTGACCGCTCACATTGAAGGGAGAGCAACTCACCACGTTTTCCATTCCTCGTTCCATGTATTCTGTCAAAAGAGTAGTTAAACTTTATGGATTATTTTCCTTGGGATTGGAATCAACTATTTAAATGAGCAGGATAACTACAGGTATTTAAAACTTTGAGGATTATTTTGCTTGGGGTGGAACCAACTATTTAAATGAGCAAGGTAATAACTGGTAATTAAACACTTTAAGTCCCAAGAGTGATCAACACTAATTTTCTCCTACTAATTACCACATAGTCAAGAGAAAAGGTTGTGAGAATTAATATAATGATCATCTAAGGAACTGGAATCCTGTGGTCTTTTCTACAACTCTCTCATCTAGTTCTTTAAGGAAATGTATGGAGCTCAGTCTAGAGAATTTGTATGTGGACATTGGGGCTTACAGCTGGTTAATTAATATTCTTTTAGCGAAGAAGTTTAATATCGCACTGTCCTTCCGCGACGGTGTCCATGCTGAACTAAATCGATCACGTGACCAACAAGGTTGATAATATGTTTCATCTGCAAAGCATGCCGGGAAGGGTGTTACATCCTCCTTTGGCTCAAAGGATTAAAAGGACAAATTTAAGGCTAAATTTTAAACACAAATACAGAAACTGAGGAGTCGCAGCTCCCATAAAATCTTAAAACTTCTTTCAAGTGTGCAGCAATATACCCTAAACAGCTCTCGAAAAAAACAGCTTGAATTCGAACTTAATAAGTTGTTGGTTTTGTTTCAGTAATTTAATCGAAGATGTGGTAGGTTTTGACTCGTTCCCGTAAGGCTTTCGCCCAGGCCATCACGGTCAATTCGTCTGGTGACGTCACCGAGATGATACCAAAGGCATTTACTGCGAGGCAAAAATTTTAAGGCCTACGAACTAGGCAAGATCAGCTTAAGTTGTTTAGTTTTTCCACAGTGCGGTTATGGACAGAGCTCAATCGCAAATACAAGTGAATATAGACGCAAAGAAATCGGGAGTCAGCGGTCGCAAAGTACTAAAGGCGTGTTTAGTTATAAGTCTTACCTTTCAGGGAAGGATTCTCTTGCGGGAAGACTGGTGCTTTCTTTGGAATGGTGGGCAGAATTAACACGTCATAAGTTTCGAGGGCCTTGTCATAAGCTTTACAAAGAACTCGGCCCAGATTCTGCGCCTTTCCATAGAAAACGCCGTTGTACTCTTCATGCAAATACTTTGCAATCAGCCTGATAAATTTAGTGGTTCTTGATAGTTCATTCAAGTGGCATTTCAGACCACGGAAAACAGCCTCTTGAAGAGTTGTATCGTAGTACATTTCCGCGGAATGACCGAAACCTGTAAAAGTTGAAGTCGACAGTACTCCATGTTAAATTTACAAGTTAAATTTACACAAACAGGAGAGAAGTCAGAACAAGGATGTGAAGACACTGGGGATCGAACTTAAGACCTTTCGCTCTCAAGGCCGTGTACTAACCAACTGTGCCATCGTACGTCAAAGAACTAGAACTCAGTAAAATCAATTATTCAATGCAACGGCAATTGTACCATAATAATAAACAACTTGAACTTTTGTCAGTCAAGGGGAACTTATGGATTTGGGGCCAAGCGCAGACAACAAGCTCACAAACTTTAAGTCAGTGTTTATTTACCTACCAGCTCCTTCTAGCATCATTCGATCGCCCCCAGCTTGCAAAATGCCGGCAAAGATCCCAAAACCTGCATAGAAATAAGTATAAAAATACATATCTTAAACAGAGCGACGAATAATTTTTCGACAGAATTATAAATAATTTTCATAATTTAATCTAACTTGTCAGCTGTATGCTCCGTGAATCTCTTTAATTTGGTGATAATTGAAGCAGGTTTTGATTGTTCAGAAGATTGTGGGGTATGACGAGATTTTGCTCTTCAAAAAAACCGATTAACCTAAGTGAGGCACCATTTCATTCTCAATAAACCATCTACTGATGTCTTTGAGATTATCACCATCATCGTCATAATGACGAGCATCAAAATACTGATAATGAGATGGAATTCTGTAATTCCAAGGCAGGTTATACACCTTCACAGATGTTTGAAAACAGTGATGGACCTAGGACAGATCCTTGGGGGCCTCGATATTTTAAGACTTGTGATTTTTTCTGCGCGAGACCTCTGGACTTTATATTCTGATGTAATATCATCCTATCATCCTAACATATATCTACTATTTGCTTTTCTTACTAAATAAACCTATCTTGACAAAAACCCACAAGCTATTTGACAGGTACTTTGTATTATAAATTCAATTACCATCCGAATGCATTGGGACTGAAACTTCCTCGACGACTGCGCCGCATTTACCGCTCAGCTGTCCAGCGGCTTCCTTCACCATCTTGTCAACATCCGGCTCGGAGCTTTCCAAACCAAACCCTTCTTTCAAGATTCCTATCTTCTTACCCACTATCTCCCCTGTGAGCTGATCAAAGTTAAATAAACAGCGATAAACCAATCACCAGCAATCAAGGTAAGTAAATCGATAAGAGCTTAAGCAACGATGAGGGCGACGGCAACGAGAATGGCAAAAAACAATAGGTTTAGAGAAGCAAACCAACAATCTTGCAAGTGTACAGTATCACGCTTATTTGCACATTTTTTTGGCGTCGTTGCACGAATGAAAAATGAAAATGCCTAATTTAACGTTTTGTGGAGGACGTGAAACATTCAGGGACTTCATGTTTCTTTTCCTGAACTTCGATGCAGTCCTTTAGAATCTAACTTCAAAAATAATTCGTCAACATTTGACCAACTGTGAACGAGATGGAATAAGAGTGATAAATTTCATATCGCTAAAGAGGACAAAATTAGGGGAGTTATTCTCACGATAGAGCAGTTGTACGAAGTCAAGAAAGATAGACTAATAGAACGAATACAAGAAGATATCAAGTTCAGAACAAAACAATTCTTACGAGGGCAGTGTACTCTGGTACTTTAAGGTCGCGTGGCTGTCTCGGGTCCAGTCCGTCATCATATCCCGCCAGAACCTAAAGAATATTGAGGATAACGTATTTAATTATCAAAACATTGGAAAACTGCTATACGACCTTTATTTGCTAAACGCTTTCTTAACTCTCTCTGTTGCCCTTTATCATATTATCTGCTTATGCAACAAATTACCGGTTTGTGTTGCCAAACTAAAATAAAGGTTGAAGGTTGATAGTTTTACTACTTTATCTACAACAGAAAATATTTTGGAAAAACTGACGTTAAAAGAGAAGAGATTTAGTTCTTTTGGTTTGAAAATGGTCTTAGTGTTAACTTAGAATGTGTCACGTTCTTGCGGCTAGAAGTAACACGCTTTCTTTTTCAATTAAGTCTTTAAAAGTAGGTGTTTGTTAGTCTAAGAACCTCTAGCATCAAAGCTGTGTCGTAGACAGTCCTGGCCATAGGTCCCGTATGATCCAAAGTGAACTCTATTGGCATGATGCCCGTGTATGGCACCAGTCCGTACGAGGGTTTCAATCCCACAATACCACATGCGGCAGCAGGGATCCTCATGGAGCCTCCTTGGTCTCCCCCGGTTGCCATGTCAACCTGTCCTCCAGCCACCTTTATGAAAAATATAAACACTTAATAGTTACTTCAGTGAAACTGATAATAGAGACCGTCTGCGGATACAAAGGAGGGTCCTGGAGAGTCAGAGCGCTCTTGACGAAAAAGGGTCATGTACTGACGTCCATGGATATTCAACTGGAGCTTCGGGTCTGGCATGTACGCACGCATATTCTGTCCTCGAGGACGCAACAAAGCAGTCAACAATAAAGACTTTTAAAATGACTGCTCCCGAGGGAAACATTTAATTTTGTTTCCACTGTTTCCCTAGGGACCAGTATTTAAGTAATTTGTTATATAGCAGGAATGTTTGAAGCTGGAAATTCTGTAAACCTCGCTGTAACGGCGGTCGTCGGTCAACATTCGCGGGGTAACAGTGAATTTTGAGCTCTTATATTCAACTTATCAACATCTCTCCTCACCAAAGCAGCCGACCCAGAAGACGAACCTCCAGCCATCCTCGTTTTGTTGTGTGGATTCACCACAGGCCCCGTAGCAGCAGTGAAACTTCCGCCATCACAGCACAAGTTCTCACAAACAGCTTTGCCCACTATATGTCCACCAGCATCCAATATCCGGGACACCACAGTGGCGTCAATATCCGGGACAAAGCCATCCAATATCCGGGAACCATTCATCATGGGTACACCTGCTACACACGTGTTATCCTTGATGGCAACTGTCTTGCCTTTTAGTTTACCACTTGCTGCTCCTTTGATGTCGCAGCGCCAGTACCTGATAAACAACACAGTCAAAATAAAAGTTGAACTGGCGAGTTCCAAGGAAAATCTGGTTTCTCCACCGATTTATACCTCTTCTTGAACTAGCACGAGACTCGACCGTTTAATTCACGAAGTCATACTCCCTGAATAGCCTATTATGTCCATCTTGTTTCTAACCAACTTTATCTTATAAAGTAAGAATGTCGAAAGAACAAATGTTCTTACATTTCACTCTTCTACGATATAGCCTTGTCAAACGGGATGCTCCTTTCCAAGTCCATTAAAGAAAGAAACTTTTAAATATGTATCCTAAATTTTAGAGTAATTTTCAAATAGATTTAGATGCTATTTCGAGGCTTTATATTTCTTTAGATTTGTGACTTGTAGTTAATCTCATCATTTCATAATCAGTATTTATAGTGGGACGTAGCTCCACCTAGCGGACTCTTCCGTCGGTTTGGAATATTATTCTAGTGAACTCTGATTGACATTTGTCCCTCACCAAGCATTGTAAGGATTTTCCTCTGCTGACGGTCTGTAACCTGGCGTCCGTGGATACTTGACTGGGAGCTTGGGATCTGGTAACTCGTACAACCACTGGTATGTATCACCCAGAGTCTTGGAAATAGCCTCTGTAATAAGAAGCTCTTGTTAGCAATAATCAAAGTTCTATTTAACACGAGAAAGATCACTGAGCTTAGATATAAGACATTCTATATATCCACTTTTAATGAATGCATTAAAAGGTTCCGTTAATCCAGTCAGGTTTTGCCAAACGGCTCCCCACCCACCCCACCTCCCTCTCTCTGTCACGTAACACTGGTGTTGCTACATGAAAGTAAGACTAAGGGGGTAGAATTGAGCTACCGTTTCTAATACACCGATGCCTGTTCGTATAAGCAATCTTACCTCGGTACTCCATCAGCTCACTCTCTTCCATGTCAAACCCCAGACCTCGCGCAATTTTAGATAGATGCTGGAGGGTTGGTGCTCGAACAGCAAGCTCTTTGTAAAGCTTCTCTGTGGATCGAATTAAGGAAAGGAAAAATTAAGCCTAATATGCAGAACGGTGGTTATAAAAATGATCCAAGGATTTCTTAGAATAGATTAACTAACATTTCAACAAAGCTGTTCTTCATAATTTCCACTTAAAAAGAACTTGTGAAAATTAGCGAGAGTCATGTGCGCGTCAAAAATTCCGACTCAACATTGATGTGCTGGAAAAACGTCTTTTCCTAGGATTAAATAGGTTGTAAATTCTTAATTTTGGTAGGTCTTTCAGTGGACTACTGCTGCTGTTCGTGTTAAAGTTTGGAGACTGGCACTGTGTAGATATATTTCTCGGAGGGGGTACCCCTTTAAATTTACTTTGGGGATGTGCCGCGGAGTCTTTGAGACTCTGAACCTGTTTCAGACCGGCAATAAGTCTAAAATATAGGAATCCTATTCTGGACAATAAGCCAAAAAAATATGTACAAATTATTATTTTCAGGCATTTTGTTTGACGAGGGGAGCGTAGTTTCACTCCTAAAAGAATAATCAGGAATTAAGGGGAAAAACTGACTCTCTTCCAGAGTTAAACTGAAGTAAAATGAACCCGGGAACTGAGGATAAGTTTTTCATCTTCCATTGCGCTTCCAGTGTCAGAGAGGCAAAAAACCTCTGTATAGTGGCACATACCCGTAAAGCCCATAATGTATGGGGTACCACGGCCGTCCCCCGGGTCTTTAGCGTACAGTTTGATCGCTGTGACCTTTTTGCCCGGGGGCCACTGCCATATATGGGCTAGAAATGCATGTGCCGCTACGAAGGGTATGGTTTTCGAGCAGTTTACTCTGGGATAGGGTCTATAAATCAGAGATTTTGGGTCTAGAATAGGGTATTATTTTCCAGAAACTGATTAATTGTTGAATATTTTAGTCTAGACTAGGGAAAAAGAGTATTGCCACTCAATAATATTAAACTAGAACCACTACGTGGAACTTACCGGGGCCCAGTGGGACACGGGATTGCATAGATATAGTTTACCTCTCGCACCCCTCCCCCTTCCTCTGTGGAAGCTAATACTTAGTCTGAATTAACTCATGCAGAAGAAAAGCAACAAAATGCATGAGAAAGGAGGATGTTGTTGGAAGTTTGTTCAGTGTTTTTACAGCTAACGGTCTGTGTTATAGTAGTGTTTTTAGTAACACTGTGATGTCAATAAGTGTGATCTGTATAAGGTTTTCATTTGTTTTTAAGTTTGAGTGAAAAAGCAAAAATCACTGACAGTTTTGGGTTGAATGGTAATGACAAAGTTTGCAAAGAAGTTTGTTACAGAATTATCACAATTTCACATTTTCTCAAGTACGTTATCATCAGGTTTATCATTGAGATTTATTAATCACATTTATCTATTTTTTGCGAAAACACTGTGAATTTGAAATGATAACAGACATAAGACATTTTTGAAATAGATCTTTGTGGTCATGGATTGTTGTCTTACACTGTAAAAAATGTCATCCAGTGTTATATATAGACATAATAAAATGCTTATTTATTGATGACTGAGTATCATTTGTTAATTCATTGCACATTGAAATGGAGGCACTTGATTGTAAGGCAGTGGTTGATACATAGTAGCATTCATCAATATGACCTATAATAATTGTAGAGGAAGTATTTCTTTCCTGAGCTGGGTAAACAGTAGTATATCTGCAACTGCTTGAATGATAAGTGCATCAGCCCATGTACCTTGAATACACATATTATTCAGATATCTTAGCCATGAATTTTCGGTATTGCTCTCAATAAATCTCTCTGGATTGTCTCTCATAAATTGAACCCCAGCAGTACGTATATGCACATGATGGTTGCTATTGCCATATAATTGATGTGATACAGATCTAAAGAAACCATTACCTGCACCGCCAAAATCTATTGATTGTAAACAAAGTGCACCTAATCTTGACTGCATCAAATTCTCAGAGGAAATGGGAGAGTTCAACTGCATTGTTGAGCTGTGTTTTTGCATAGAAGGTCTAATTATTACTTCATGATGATCAGTGTTGTATTGAGTAGGTCCTGGATTCTTCTCAACATCTTTACTTAGTTTGAAATTCACGTAATTGGTCATATGACTCACACAATTGCAAGAAAACAATGATAAATATCGTCGTGCTTTACATTTTAGTTTCATTATCCTGTGATAATGCCTGCTAAAGAAAGACAACAAATGAGCTTTCTTGGGTATAGCCAGTTTATTTAAGTTAATTATCTTTGGATCGCATTTGTTATTACAAAGTTATATCGTGCATGATAAAGTTTTCTCACCTTATTAACATAGCGATGGAGCTGTGAAGACTTCGGTATGTCAATTATTGAAATCTTTTTTAAGACAAATTTTGATAAGTGTTCGCTTTGATTCTCGATAAATTTCACGATGGAAGGTTCACTCAATTTCTCGATAAGTTTCACGATGGAAGGTTCACTCTTAAGTGATCGCTCGTAAATTTGTCTCTCCAAATATTCACTCTTAAATTTTCGCTCATAAACTAGTGCATCGTAAAGGTTGGGGAACGTGTAGTTCCCCAAAAAGCTATAATCTTTCTCTTGACTGTCCTCCATGCCTCGTTCTTTTCAAAATGGCGGATATGATTTCAATGAGCCAGCGATATATCTCAGTCAGCGATATATCCCTAACAATGTAACGTTGAAAAAACGGACCGTCTGCATTTTAAGAACGGTGCCAGCCTTCGGCTGGGCCCCGGTAAAAAATCAAATCGGCAAGTTTAGATTTATGCAAATCAACCTAAAAGCTACTCTAGGATAAGGGGGGGGGGGGGGGGGGTGGTGGTGTTGGGGAGATTAGTCTAGTTTAGGGTAGAAAAATTCAGCTGAACTAGCTTTGGTATAGCTAGGGGGTTCCAGGGTCCCAGCGGCACATCCTCACCCAAAATTCCTAAAGTAGCCCCCCGCCCCCGGGCTCTGGTCCCAAAACGCTTTAGTAGAACTTCTAAAAACAGCAACGTTCTGGCACTGAATGAAAATACATTCGTTTAATTTTCACTGCAAATTTAAGAGCCCATACCTGACGGCAGTCGAGATATATAGTGGCCTGAGCACTTCATATGATAAAGCAGCTGAATTAACTTTAGTACGAATATAGTAACAGGATTCTGGAAATTTTCGATCATAAGTGAATCCAATGATATGTCGCGTCGGCAAAGGAGAGGTCACACGTAACTTATCGGAAGAAACAGCTAAACAACAACGTTTGCTTCCATACACAGTGTAGGTGACAATCTCATCAGAATGGGCACGCGACTCCATTCAAAAGAAAATCAAAGAGATTGCAGCTCATAGTTTCACATTTTATTTACAAAAACCGCCAGGTTAATTTCTGATTCAGTTTATCTTCACAAAAGCTAAGTAAAAGCGATTTGATCGTCTTGTACAGACCGGACAAAAGACACAAAGGCTCAATTGGAAAATGTAAGAGCAAGATCGAGAGAAGTGTTTACGAATTTTCATCTAGATTAACTCACTTACCTTGTTCGTTGCCATCAGCCATATCTACAGCTTCAAAGCTGGGATTTTGATCTTAAGAAACAGATCAATGAATAGATTTGAACTGGAGATCTTGTATGTTTAAATGAAGGACACCTGTCACGAGGCAGCGTGCATGACTAAATAGAATATTCAGTCAGCAGGTCATAAATTCATTCCGGAAAGTCACGCAACAAAACCTCGTTCTGGGAACGAGTTATCTCAGGAACTTCCCATGACTGCACGGCGTGTTTTGTTGCTTTCACGTGAACGGTTTTACGGCGGTTTTGCCTCCTTCTTCATTCCGTGGCCCTGAGAATTTTTAAAACATGTATTGAACTCTTCGCTCGACTGTACCCTGATCTGAATTGCAGAGTACGTTCTGGGGAATTTTGTATTTACCATGGCCGGGCGCAGTGTTTACGGTATGTTGTACACTTTCATTGAACATTCTATTTATAAATGTGATCGTCTAGATTGAACACGACCTCCTCGGGCCTCCATGCGAAAAAAACGAGTTACTCTTTCTTATTTATATTACAGTACAAATCATGTGCTTTTAGACGACGTGAACTAGAGTTTCATTTCTTGAACCCTGCTAAAGTGCTTGAACCGTTTTGTGATGCTACTTGAAACGTCACACAATACTCATTCAAGCTTGGTTTGAAACTGGCGGTGTGTGACATTTTCAGAATGAAAGCAGACTGCACCCAGACCGCAGATTGTAAATTGTAAATTAATTAACACCGCAATTATCCCAATAATGGCTGAGTGACGACACTAAAAACGGCTGTGTAGCAGACTAATTCCCCCGGGCATTTGTCAGGGATTTGATTTGTCAGAAAGACCCAGAAAGCCTTTGCCCAAGGGTGGGACATTTGCCAATTCTTGTAGAAGCAGTTAACGTTGTCCTTTTTTCAATATTTCATTAAAAAATTTGCCTGTTTAGATAGCTGTAGATATTTATACAAAGAATAGTTTTAATACCTATGCTTTAAGGTGGCTCGATACAGTTTTTCAGGGCCAATACCTCCCAAGTTTGAGCATAAACTACGTCGCCATAAAAAAGTTTTGGAAAAATTGCCACCACAATTGTATTACATAAAGATGAAAATTTGTTATGATCAGGGTTGCAATGGCATCGGAGTTGTCATAGCAACGAAATCACACTATTACCTATTTTACTTGCAGCAGTGTATCTCGGCACTGAGAACTGTTCTTCCAAAATTGTTCACAGGAGCTTTTTCCTCCAATAGCAGCCTCGATGTTCGTGAAGTTTA
Source organism: Porites cylindrica (assembly GCA_964035525.1). Lineage (NCBI taxonomy): Eukaryota > Metazoa > Cnidaria > Anthozoa > Scleractinia > Poritidae > Porites > Porites cylindrica. The sequence continues at coordinate 6,819,687 of OZ037777.1, read as the reverse complement.
AGCGAAATCTGTAAGAGCGTTATCGAGATATTTTGGGATGAAGTTTTTATGATTAGAAACACAGTAAAAAATGGACAATATTGTTGTTTGGTCGTTCTCTGTAGAAAATGAAGCGCTTTTGACATGCAATTTCACCTGATAGTAGTTTCAATCTGTTTAAAAACGTGTGTGAAAGATCATGGAGATAGCTCCAGCCGATTGCTAGAAAGAAGGGTTTTATTAGTATGTATCGAAGCGCTCTCGGTACCGGTTTTGTAAACATTTTGGTCTTCTTTAACAAATTAGCGAATAATTTTTAAACCGCTCGATAAATTTTTTTTAAAATTTAAGATTCTTGAGGTTAACCTTTCTTTTATATGACCTTTTAGTTTCGAGATTATTGATACATTGTAAGGCAGTAAAATATGGGCTACAATTCGTTACTTTTTAATCTGAAGTTTCTTCATTACAAGTGAAAGCCTCTCATTATTCAAGGCATTGTCTCCAAGTTTCATTTTCACGTGAACAACAGTAACTAACAATGCATTTGACATATGCAAAAATGCTAGCTATTGTTATGCGCGAAAATATGAAACTGGGAGACAATACCCTGAATAATGAGAGGCTCACATTTGTAAACACAACATTTCTGCAAAAATATTGGCGAATTGTAGCCCTTATTTTACTGCCTTACAATATATCAATAATCTTGAAACTAAAGGGTCATATAAAAGGAAGGTTAATCTCAAGAATCTTATTTTTTTAAAAAAATCTATCGAGCGGTTTAAAAATTATTCGCTAATTTGTTAAAGTAGACCAAAATGTTCGAAAACCGCTAACAAAAGCGCCTCGATACATACTAATCAAATCCTTCTTTCTAGCAATCGGCTGGAGCTATCTCCACGACCTTTCACACACGTTTTTAAAAAGATTGAAACTACTATCAGGTGAAATTGCATGTCAAAAGCGCTTCATTTTCTACAGATAACAGCCGAACATTAAGATTATCCATTTTTTACCGTATTTCTAACCACAAAATCTTGATCCCAAAATATCTCGATAACGCTCTTACAGATTTCGCTTAAACTTCACGAACATCGAGGCGGCTATTGGAGGAAAAAGCTCCCGTGAATAATTTTGGAAGAACAGTTCCCAGTGTCGAGAAATACTTCTGTAAGTAAAATAGGTAATAGCGTCATTTTGTTGCTATGACAACTCCGATGTCATTGCAACCCTGATCATAAAAGATTTTCATCTTTATCTGATACAACTGTGGGGGCAATTTTTCCAAAACTTTGTTTATGGCGACGTAGTTTATGCTCAAACTTGGGAGGTATTGGCCTTGAAAAACTGTATCGAGCCACCTTAAAAAGATGTGTGGTTTTCGCCCCATCACTTCCCTACCCCACAGTATTTTTTGCATAGCATTCACCTAAGAAATTGCTCCCTGCCATTGATCAGCTCGCACATGGAAGAAAAACAATTATAAATGTATCATTTTGAAGAGTGTAAAGGAAAAAAAAACTTTCTTTGTGCGTGAATGGTTGAGGCAGAAAGACCTAGAAAAGCTCTGCAAGATATTTGAAAGCTAATATACAAAACTTTGTGTATTGCAAGTTATTTGAGAATTAATATACTGATAAAAACATTTCCCAGATGAGAAAGTGCTCATGTAAAGCTCATTGGTGGTTTGTTTATCATTCACTGTATTAAACAACTTTGAAAAAAAGAAATGCATTATTAAAATTCCACTTATATTTCTGTCATTGAGATTAATCAGATTCAATGACTGTGATCTTTTTTGCTGTAATAATTATTATAACTAGTGTACTGTCTAGGAGCGATTTGCGTAGGGTGCTTCACGTTCTAGTTTGATCAGATTATTACAAACTTCCCATAAATATGGTATTTGTAGCTTATTTACTGGAAAATGCACTTTGTTGCCCCGAGGTGGGGCATTGGTAACCTATTTTTAAACCCCACTGTGGGGCATTTGCAGCTTTTCCAAAACAAAATAAAAATGGCTTACAAATGCCCGGGGGGTGGAGGGGGGGTGATGTTCACGCTTGGAATTGACTGAGCCATAAAGGTGATGTCATCAGAAATATTACTTAGTTTCCAGGCTTCGCAAAAAGGGGGAAAGTAGCCTGGGAACAAGGTTGATATTTACCGCACACATTGGCCTCATTTGCAAGATGCTGGTGACTCTTCTTCAGCGACTCTCGTATCACTATATGCATTAACTTCAGGTTTTAGTAGGAGTCTTTTTTCCTCTTCTCAGATTATTGTTATTTAATGATGACAAGAAGCCATGCCAACTTGGGGAGACTCCCATATAAAAGTGACGGGAATGCTTGTTGGAAAATTAAAATTGGTACAAGCTTAACAAGCTTAAACTGACCCCTAAAGGAGACCATACTAAAACAGACGTCACAACATTTTTTGTAAATTTCTTTATGCACAGCCCTAAGTGATAACTGAATAGGCAAATAGAGTGATTTTCCATCCCAAACACCCTAATTTAGACCAAAATCTGCAGTTAACACCCCTAAGTGATACTACAGCTTGTGGTCTGGGGTCTGTAGTCTGCAAATGTCATACACCATTTAACTAGGCAGTTGTTTACTGTTTGATGGATATTAAAATTCTACATGCTAAGACCACTTTAGCTTGTATGTTTTGTTTTTTCAATGGATGTCATGTAATAATACTCTAACCTTGAAAACTGTTTCTTTCAATGCACGTGCACATAGAAAATGCAAGTGCATATGTCCGCATAAATTATGAAAATACAAAGAGTCAAATTCCTCTGGGACCTTTACCAGGTGTGGATCTAGAATAAATACCCTGACTGATTACCTAAACAAGCACCGAAAGCTCAGGCTTCAATGCTCCCCCAGGAAATTTTTTGGATTTTAACTCCCCAAAGTCCCTTTAATTTCCTGCATTTCGGAGTTATTCAGACAGGATATTTACTGACTCTTGAAACCATTTTCCAGACAACTTGGAAAAGTTTATTTTTTAATCAAAATTATTTTCGTTATGAAAAATCTGATTGATTTCCGTAAGACAGTGGAAAATAACTGGTGTGCATCCTCGCCTGTTTGTTAAATGAAGAAAGTATACAAGCTAAAGAGGTCTATTGGATTTTTCTTGAAAATCTGTAAGTAATATGATTTCGAGCCAAATTTTATTTTTACCAAGGTTATAGCCACGGTGCTTTTGCGTATATGCAGTATATGCTAAAATTCCAAAAGGACTGAATCACAGAAGCCCTACAGTATTTGGTAGAATTTTCGTGTGGAAATAAGAGCTATCCAGTTACTGTGAGCATAGTCTAATTGTTTTAATACTCGACTGTCTGGCTTCCTCAGCCTTAGATGTTCATTCCTAACCTGCGTTCAGACATATCTTTTACTTTTTGAGAAGGGAGGGAAAAAGGAACCAGCAAGAAACATAAATAAATAAATGGAGGGCATAGGCAAAGGCTAGGTTATTACATGAAAGTAAATATGTGAGGGTTCGTATGGGTCATGGAAAACCTGGAAAGTCATGGCGTTTAAGAATTTCAGTTTCCATGCCTGGAAATTCATGTAGTATAATTGTCGGTCGTTGAAAGTCGAGGAAAATTTAAGTTTTATTCAGTAGCTGATTAGTAACTGCAGGGGATAAGGCAAGGACAATGTAAGATAGAGAGGATCGAGTGGTTGCAGTGTGAACTGCACACATTTAGGTGGACACCAAAGTTGGTGTCTGTTGAACTGTTTAAGGTCAAAAATACCCTAAAACACTAAAGCTTTAAAAATTTGTAAAAAGTGACAGCTAAACCCAAGGTCATGGAAAACTTAAAACGGTCATGGAAAAACTCATGGAAAGTCCTGGAATTTGAGGAGCTTAAACGAGTACGAACCCCTCAGATTATTTTATAAGCTATTCTCAGGACAGAAAAAATTATAACAGGGGATGTACAGTAATTAGTCAATTTTTTTCCTTTCTCTACAGAAAATCCCTACAAAGAACCTGCAGTTCGTGTACCAAGCCTTCAGCAGCTGTCTAAAATTGCGTATGAACTGGGACTAGACATGGAGGAAAGAGAGCTGATGGAGTACCAAGGTGAATTTCTTGTTCCCATGAAGCCCTAACCTTGAGCTATATCCATAATAGAGTCCTTTGTGTTCAATGAGAATTTACAATTAAGCTGAATTTTGATTGTTGATATTAAAGCACGGAAATTCTTTGCATTTAACAGAAGCTATTTCCAAGACTCTGGGTGATACATACCAGCGGTTGTACGAGTTACCAGATCCCAAGCTCCCAGTCAAGTATCCACGGACACCAGGTTACAGGCCGTCAGCAGAGGAAAACCCTTACAATGCTTGGTGAGAGACAGCTGTCTATCAAACAGATAAGAACTTAAGTTTAAGACTAAGAGTTAACGAGTTAAGGTTATGTGCTTAGTCAACAAAAATTATTATCGTAGATAAACAACCTCCTGGGTAGGTAAGGTATGGGTATGCACACACTTGTGGGGGAAGACAGAGGGGTTGGAGCCTCAGGGAATAGAGGGTAGGAGGGGTAGGGGAGAGGAAAGGGCAGGAGCTGAATGATTAAAGAGGGTGGGAAGTGGGAGTAAAAGAGGGAAATTAGTTGAAAATGATTGACTGTTAAGGGAAAATAGAGGGTCTGTGAACTGGCTACACCCGAACAACTGAACCGCAAGCTACGTAGGCTACATGTAGAAGTTCAAGGTGTTTATCGCTCGGCTACGTACGACGTCTTCTTTAAACAAGCTGGTACCCCGTGGTATTCGAGGGACAATCTATTGTAAAAAAAAGGGTCTAACAATAGAATGTTTAAAACCATAGGTTTTAATTTGCTTCTTCTTCACAATTCATCGATTCCAAGACAAGAGCATGCCCTTTGAGACTACGAAAGCCAATCCCTAGCCAACATCTAGAAACTTGAATAAACTATCAAGAACTTTGTTTGCACCCTGATGGCTTTCATTCCTGGGGTTTCCAGTTTTATTTGGCACACTAAAATTTAATGTGGACGTCCAAAGTACACAAAACTGAAGTCTCTTCTTTTCTCATAGTTTTTTCTTCTTCCTGGACTTTGACCAGTTGTCGTATCTATGAAAAACGTCTAACGGAAAAGCCAAGGAATTTTAAAATCGGCTCCGACCATGGAACGAGACCGGGTTTAGTTCTTGAAAATATGCCAGTCAAATTAACTTTTATTGCATGTATATGGATCACCTGCGTATAACTGTTCGTATCTGGACATGATTTGGCAGATTTATTCGCCATCTTTCGAGCGTTAAAAGAGATGTTGTCACACGTGTCCAAGGCGCCCCGTTTCGGGGGCAATTACGGTGACCGCATTGTCGTAAACGCCAACTCTCCCGGGTATGGCACCAGTCTCCCAGTATCCCAGTATCCCGTATGGGTCTCCAGATCCCCTGGATAAAATTGAATTTTGAGCTTTTATTTGCTGTAGTTTGGAATTTAGCCCGTTTTCTTGCAAAAAAGCATTTTTTCGATGATGAAGAGAGAGAGAGAGAGTCTCCAGATCATTTAGATCTACAAAGGTTGGCATCTCTGCATTGGTCAACTTAGGATGGCCTTAGTTCATCTGTGAGATATGTGTTAAACCCTGCAGTGTGCGTTTTTTATCAGGTACTGGCGCTGTGACATCAAAGGAGCACCAAGTGGTAAACTGCAAGGCAAGACAGTTGCCATTAAGGATAACACGTGCGTAGCAGGTGTACCAATGATGAATGGTTCCCGGATATTGGATGGCTTTGTCCCGGATGTCGACGCCACTGTGGTGTCCCGGATATTGGATGCTGGTGGACATATAGTCGGCAAAGCTGTCTGTGAAAACTTGTGCTGTGATGGCGGGAGTTTCACTGCTGCTACCGGGCCAGTGGTGAATCCACACAACAGTACAAGGATGGCAGGTGGCTCGTCTTCGGGATCAGCTGCTTTGGTAAGATCAAAAAATGATTTAAAATGATACGCTGTTCTTATTGTATTTCACCCACTCACCAAGTCCTCGTTTTCTAACTACAGACTTTTCCGTATTTGTTAATGATCGGTTCAAGTTAGGCGATTGTTCATACATGTTAAGTTAGTTGTTTCAAGCGTACATAGAAGTTTTGGACAGTACCGAAAATGATTCCCGACCGCAAAAAGATTTGGGGTAGGTTTCAGAAAATTACGGGGTTACAAATATTATCGTTTTCTCAAATTGATACTGGGTATCTGGTAGATTGGATTTCATAAATTTCTTCTTAAAAACATCATGTGTAATTCACGTTCCTGTACACGTTCGTCTGCTTCTAATACCTTTTTTAGGAAACTTTCTAGGCTAGGCTGTCCAAAGTAATTTGCTTTCTCGATATGAGTAAGATTGTGGAACGAAATGCCTCAAATTTGAAGAAAATCTCTCTCTACTCTCTCCAAAAATCCTTTCAAGAGAAAAATCAAGCAAACTTTTACTTTCTTTCTTCTTGTTTATTTTTTGCTTTTGTTTGAGGGGCAAAATTTGTTCAGTTTAATACTTTTGACAGGTTGATCCCGTATCTTGACTCCAAGCCATTCTGATTTTCCTCTCGGGATCATTTGCGGTCGACAATGGAGATCATTTGCGGTCAATTTTGGGGATCATTTACGGTCTGGGGATCATTTGCGAAGGAAGTAGCCTTACCCTTTCTGCTCTTATAGTTATTTAGAATGTCTTTCTGTTGGTCCTCAAGGTGGCTGGAGGATACGTTGACATGGCGACTGGTAGTGATCAAGGTTGCTCTGTAAGAGTCCCGGCCTCCTTGTGCGGAATTGTGGGATTGAAACCGACTTACGGATTGGTTCCGTTTACGGGCATCATGTCATTAGATGTGACTTTGGATCATACGGGACCTTTGGCCAGGACTGTCTATGACATTGCTTTGATGCTAGAAGTAAGATGACAATAAGCTTTAAAGTTCTGTTTGAAGAGTTTATTTTTCTACGCAACATTTTAGAGCTAAAATCGTCTGTTTATGCTTTCTTAGGTGGTTAAAATAATTTATTTTCAATGTAAGGAATTTATTTCGAACGAACCACCATTTAACGGCCTCTTGCAGCCCATTCATGCTTCGTCATTCGGATAACTTCTCCGCCGGCACAAAAACCATACCGAATAGGGGTTAGGGTTAGGATTGACGTGCGTCGCTCAAAAGCGTCGCTCCTTAAACTCCCTAGCTCAGTCAGTAGAGCGCTGGATTGCACAGCGGAAGGTCACTGGTTCGATCTCCCAGTCTCAACCAGTACTCATGGTCTTAAAATAATTGAGAAATAAAGGTGCTACCGTTGTCCTGCCAGACCTTCGGGTGGCTCGAAGGACAACGTTGAGATGGCTGTCCCGTCTCCAGGAGGAGACGTAAAAACAGTGTCCCCAATTCTTCGTGCTCAATACGTTAGCGCTAATATAAAGTGCATTCCCTTTGAGTTCTCTGTGAAAACAGGGTGTTTTTATATGACGCTCATTCTCTCTTGCGGTAACTAAAGGGAACGCTAACAGAAACTGTTTGCTTCTTTGGGCCGTGAGACAGCGGGGAGGAGGGGGGAGGTGCGGGGCAGAAATGTCAAAGTAAAGGCAGTTTATTATGGCAGTATAGTCTACGAGGACAAATTTTCTCTATACCTTATTATGGGAAATTAACGCTCCATGAAATAAACGCGAATCTTTAAAATTCGCGTTAATTTAAGTCGCGTTAATTTTGTTGAGCGTTAATTTCCGCGACGTTAATTAAGTGCAGCGTTAATTTCCGTGCTCTTAATTCCCCAATTTTGCAACCTGTCCAGACATTCTTGGCACCTAAAAAACATTAACTACAAACTTTCTTTCTCGAGTTCATCTTCATCGTTGTCGCTGTCAGAAGTGATGCCAATATCTCCTACTTTGATTTCGGCCAAGATTTCGGCCTCTTTCGCGTTAATGTTCTTTATTCGAAAGTCGTTTTCCATTAAATTCGCGTTAATTTAAGTCGCGTTAATTTCCAATACCTTAATTTCATGAGGCGTTAATTTCCTATAATAAGGTACCTGATATTTTTGGCTTAACATGGCCGTTTCACATTGGTCAATTTAGAAATGCAGTAACGGCCGTGAACTTAGCTAGAGCTAGTCACCTCTTTTTTACCGACCTCTCGGAAAATATCAGGGATCAATTGAGGTTTCTGGGAAACTGCCCACCTACCCCTCCCCTAAGCTAACAGTAACACTCACCTCTTACTTAAGGCAAAATGATGGCTTAGGGGAGGGGTAGGTGGGCAGTTTCCCAGAGACCTATCATGATATCAACCAATATCAACAGGTTATTGCTGGGTATGATGACGGTCTGGATCCAAGACAGCCACGTGATCTACACGTTCCAGAGTATACGTCACTGGTGCGTATGTTGTATACAGCTACATGTATTTCGAGAAAGGTTGTCGGAAAAAATATGCACGCAACAATCGCGAAAGGTAATATGGGATATGATCAATACACTGTTCCTGACACTGTAGCTGTCGAACCTACTTTTGCTGCTTTTCTTTAGCACTCGCAAACATACGTCTATGGCCTCTCATGCCACTCTTTCAAATTTCCTTGAAGAACTTGAGTGAACACAAAACAACCCAAAATACCTTTTGGGACGGTCGCGTGCACTTTTCCCGACAACCTTTCTCGAAAAAGCTGTATATTATTATCTTGATTGTGCTTAGTGCTTTAATTTATAAATTTAGCCAAGGTCTTTGTCTTTAGTGTCGTGACAAGTCATGACGTATCACGTACTAAAAATGAATACGCAAAAGCTAAATTTAGCCCTTAACTAGAGCTAGCAGGCTATCGAATCCACAAAAAGCTCATTTGTCCTGAACATTTCGCCGGTAATATAAAACGACGACTTTCCAACAAGATGATCTATTCAAAAGGGATAATAGTTTTAGGGCAGCCGCGGTTTCGTTGAAATTCATAGCAGCTTTCCCGGAAACCTCTACGGCATCTCAGTCATTTATTTTAAGTGAAATTTCTCTTCAACCTAAATCATTAGTAAAAAGAATAGTGTCCTTATTGTTGAACCAAACATTTTTATAAAAATTACATAAACAGACTACAATCTTACTTACTGTCCCCTGTGTCCCCTCTGTCTCCTGTTTCCCTTTGTGTCCCCTATGTCGCCCTGTGTCTCCTTGTGTCCCCTTGTGTTCCCTGTGCTCCCTTGTGTCCCCTGTATCCCCTTGTGTCCCCTGTGTCCCATTGTGTCCTGTGTCCCCTGTATACCCTGTGTCCCCTTGTGTCCCGTGTCCCTGGTTTCCCCTGTGTCCCCTGTGTCCGCTTGTGTCTCCTGTGTCCCCTGTGTTCCCTTGTGTCCTCCTGTGTCCCCTTGTGTCCAGTGTGTTCCCTTGTGTTCCCTGTGTCCTCTTGTGTCCCCCCGTCTCCTGTGTTCCTTGTGTCCCCTCGTGTCCCCTGTGTCCCCTCTGTCTCCTGTTTCCCCTTGTGTCCCCTATGTCGCCCTGTGTCTCCTTGTGTCCCCCTGTCTCCTGTGTCCCTTTGTGTCCCCTCTGTCTCCTGTGTCCCATTGTGTCCCCTCTGTCTCCTGTGTCCCATTGTGTCCCCTGTAACCCCCTGTGTCCTCTTGTGTCCCCTTGTGTTCCCTGTGTCCCCTTGTGTCCCCTGTGTTCCCCCGTGTCCCCTTGTGTCCCCCCTGTCGTCTGTGTTCCCTTGTGTCCCCTGTGTCCCCTTGTGTCCCCCCTGTCTCCTTTGTCCCTTGTGTCCCCTATGTCCCTCGTGTCCCCTTGTGTCCCCTTGTGTCCCCTGTGTCCCCTCTGTCTCCTGTTTCCCCTTGTGTCCCCTATGTCGCCCTGTGTCTCCTTGTGTCCCCTTGTGTCCCCTGTGTCCCCTTGTGTCCTGTGTCCCCGGTATACCCTGTGTCCCCTTGTGTCTCGTGTCCCCGGTTTCCCGTGTCCCCTGTCCCCGGTTTCCCGTGTCCCCTGTGTCCGCTTGTGTCTCCTGTGTCCCCTGTGTTCCCTTGTGTCCTCTTGTGTCTCCTGTGTCCCCTTGTGTCCAGTGTGTTTCCTTGTGTTCCCTGTGTCCTCTTGTGTCCCCATGTCTCCTAAGTCCCTTTGTGTCCCCTCTGTCTCCTGTGTCCCATTGTGTCCCCTCTGTCTCCTGTGTCCCATTGTGTCCCCTGTGTCCCCTGTAACCCCCTATGTCCTCTTGTGTCCCCTTGTGTTCCCTGTGTCCCCTTGTGTCCCCTGTGTTCCCCCGTGTCCCCTTGTGTCCCCCCTGTCGTCTGTGTTCCCTTGTGTCCCCTGTGTCCCCTTGTGTCCCCCCTGTCTCCTTTGTCCCTTTGTGTCCCCTCTGTCTTCTGTGTCCTATTGTGTCCCTTGTGACCCCCTGTGTCCCCTTGTGTCCCCAGTACCCTGTGTCCCCTTGTGTCTCCTGTGTCTGCTGTGTCTCCTTGTGTCCCCTATATTCCTCTGTGTCCCCTGTGTCCTCTTGTGTCCCATGTCCCCTTGTGTCCCCTCTGTCTCCTGTGTCCCCTCGTGTCCCCTTGTGTTTCCTCTGTCTCCGGTGTCCCCTTGTGTCCCCTTTGTCCTCTGTGTCCCCTCTATCCTCTGTGTCCCCTTATGTCCCTTGTGTCCTCTCATGTCCTGTTGTGTCCCCTGTGTCCCCCTGTTTTCCCTGTGTCCCCTTGCATCCTCTATTACCATTTCTGGTTCCTCTCTAGCTGACCTTGAACAAGAGACTAACTTAGAACTACTGAACCTTCACTGTTGGCTAAAAGCCAATAAGCTTAGTCTTAATGTTGCGAAAACCGAGTTTATGGTTATTGGCTCTCGCCAGAAGCTTCTCGCGGAAAGCCATAACGAAATAAACATCAAACTAGAAGACCAAGTTATCAGCAATGTTGATCACTCAAAATCATTAGGTCTCATTATTGACAATCGGCTTTCCTGGTCTAATCATGTTAACGAATTGTGTAAGAAGGTAACTTCGGCTATAGGTGCCCTTAGACGTATTAGGCCCCTTATCTCCCAATCTACTGCGGTACTAGTCTATAACTCCTTAATTCAACCTCACTTTGATTACTGTAGCCTTGTTTGGGATGGCTTAAGTGATCAACTGAGTGACAAATTACAAAAGTTACAGAACCGTGCAGCTAGAGTAATTTTAAAGGCCAACTATGGGACTAGCTCGAGCCTGCTTCTTGATATACTTAAATGGGACAAATTAGTTATAAGGAGAAAGAAGCATAAAGCAATAATGATGTTTAAATCTCTAAATGCACAAGCTCCAGTGTACTTGCAGAACCTATTTCACGAACGAAGCACAGACTATGATTTGCGCAATTCCTTTCATAAATTGACGTTGCCCAGGCCGCGTACTAACTACTTGAAACGAAGTTTCAGTTACAGCGGTGCTTTGTTGTGGAACTCTTTACCCGAAAATGTGAGAGAAACTAAATCAGTCAGGAAATTTAAAGAGCAAATCAAACATGTATTTGAGTCGTCGGACTCTCACTCGGCAGTCTTGTAAAACAGTATGTCGATAGTTTTTAGTCTAATTAATTGTGATTAGATTTTTACTCTATTATTACTGAAGATTTTACCGAGTTTTTAAATAAATAATCTACAAATCTATCTATCTACATCCTCTGTATTTTCTTGTGTCCCCTTGTGTCCCCTCTGTGTCCCATGTGTGCCCTGTGTCCCATGTGTCCCCTTGTGTCCGTGTCCTCTGTTTTCCCTGTGGCTGTGTCCCCTTTTTTCCGCTTGTGTCCCCTTGTGTCCCCTGTATCCCTTTGTGTCCCCTCTGTCTCCTGTGTCCCCTGTTTCCCCTCTGTCTCCTGTGTCCCCTTGTTTTTCCTCCGTCTCCGGTGTCCCCTTTTGTCCCCTGTGTCGACCTGTCTCCCCTTTCTCCTTTAACTTTGCAAAGTGAAAACCAAGGCCATTTCGGAGTTCCCACGGGCCTCTGTTTCGAAACGAGGGTAGGTGCTCAGCCTTTGATATGGAAATCATTTTTCATTCTCATGCAAATAAAACTCATTTTTACAAGAATGGTTGTGCATCTAGGCTCATTTTGAAAGTGAGGGTTTTTGGAACTGGGAAGTGGCCTATTACCCACTTGGGAATGGGATGAAACTCAGCATAGCAATTAGCCACCTTTAATCAAATTTCGCATTATTTGTATCAGCTCACAGGAAAGATAGAAAACCTGAAGATAGGAATCTTAAAAGAAGGGTTTGGTTTGGAAATCTCCGAACCTGATGTTGACAAGATGGTGAAGGAAGCCGCTGGACAGCTGAGCAGTAAATGCGGCGCAGTCGTCGAGGAAGTTTCAATTCCAATGCATTCAGATGGTAAGCTATTTGCTTCAAAACTCAGTCAGAAGTGCTACGTAGCTGAATCCAGTTACTTTCGATAATCCTTTTTGAAAAATTGTTAAAGTGAACCCGGATCCAATGCAGAGAAAAATGAACTGAGAGAAACGTCACACTATTTCCCTTCGTCCTGTCATACTAAACACCGTGAAATGTCTGTTGACGTAAAATAAGCTCTTGTTTAATTCTTTAAAAGTTAAGGCGTGCAGCTTAGTGACTCGCTACTGGGTAGATAACGCAAATCAAGGCTGAGTAAGATTTTTTTGGAGCCTTTCTATGTGTTTTGAAAAAAGCCACTTTAGCTCCATTATTAATAGAAAAATCCCGACGGATTGAGCAACACAGTCAACAAGACTCTTGGGCCTGTTTACATGGAGGTGGGGTACCCCAGATAGGTGAGGTAACATTTGGCGGGTCACCTCACCTATCTTGTAAACGTGATCAAAAGGACTGGCGGGTTACCCCACCTTATCCGGTGACCTCACCTACTCGGGGTACCCCACCCTTGTAATGTAAACTGGCCCTTAGCTTGTGTTCACCTTATACTGGATAGCTCTTGCGCCATCATGTAATATAATTTTCGGTCTCATCCATTTTTATACCACAGCTGGTCATATTTTAACTGCTATTTATCATCTTGGAAGTCATCGAATGGTGTTCGAAGGGGGTGGTAAGTATTCTCCGCTATCTATACTCACAGGCTGGTAGTAGTTTTTCTATTGGCGTTAAGAGGAGGTCAATCGAGATTCAGCTAAGAAGGAAAATTTTGTGGTGGACAAGCATCTGCATGTACTGTAAATCCTCTATTAAGGCACCCAAGAGGCTTGTTTATTTCAAGGCCATTTTAGAGGGGCTTAATAGAGACTTTATTTAGAAAAGACGATGGTATCAGTTCTTCATAAAGAACTAGAATACAAAGTCGGGAAAAGCTCAAGTACAAGAAGGTTAAAGGTTGGAGGTCATGCAGCCGAGGATCAGAATCAGATCCGAACAAAACCACCCCGGATTAGCCCACACAAAGTTTTACAGTCGTGATTGATTAATACAGTCTATCATTTATTAGTGAAGAATAATTAGGGGATTGGAGGAGGGTTAATAGAGAGGGAGGCTTATTAGAGGGGGGGGCTTAATAGAGGATTTACGGTATTTAAAACGGGGAACGGGGAGTGGCGAGTGGGGAACGGAGAGGAGGGAACAGAGAACGGCAAAGACACGAGGAACAGGAAAATGAAAAAATGGGAACAAGACTTAACTTAAACTTGGCCTAGCTCGATCTGTAATTACATTACCCATTCTCTTGTTGAAAACTTTTTGCAATAAAGATTGTACTGCATCATATTACATTGCATTACTTTGCATTAGTAATTGCATTACATTGCACTGTATAGTATTGTAATCTTGGTGCACTCGGTACAGCAAAAAGTACAGTCATGTTAGCCGGCTTATAACCTGTTATGGAAACGACGGTAGATGTGTTGAATTCACCTTTGTAACTGCAGAGATCTGTGGACTGATTTTTACATTACATACCCTCCCTGAAAGGTTTCGGATCATCTGGTAAGATGTACTATGACACAACCCTTCAAGAGGCTTTTTTGCGCGGCCTGAAATGCCACTCCAATGACTTGCCAGCAACCTGCAAAGAGTCCAGACTGATTGCAAAGTATTTGCACGACGAATACAACAGCGTTTTCTATGGAAAAGCGCAGAACCTGGGGCGAGGTCTTTGTAGAGCTTATGACGAAGCACTCGGGAAGTATGACGTGTTGATTTTACCGACTAGTCCAATTAAGGCACCAGTCTTCCCACAACAGAATGTTTCTCTGAAAGGTATGTTAAGAGTATGTACCTTGCGTAATTATTAATTAGTTTTAAGCAAACGGAAGTTCTGAACTCTTCTTGTTTATAAAACAACAAAAAAGGAAGTATTATGGAGCTATTGTGGTAGTTCCTACCTAGGAGAGGCTAGGGGCGAGAGTGATGTTTCATTCTGTTACCGTGGGGAATTTAAGATACTTCGACGGCGACGACAACGAAAACGTCAAAAAAGCAATAGGTTGAATTGGCAAAACAATAACTCTACACGTGCATCACGCTTTTTTGCCCATTTCTTTGCCGTCAGTGCACGACTATGACTATTTCACGTTTTATCGAGGACCTAAACAAGCGACGGCTAAATATTCTTTCTCTTTCTGAACTTGAATATGATTCTTAGGAATTCGGCTCAGAAAGAGTTCGCTTGCATTTGACAAAGTAAATGAGTTGGAGTAATCGGTATAGAGATTGAAAGAACGCAAATTCACTTTTTAAGCGGCGTTTTCGTGGCCGTCGCGGTCGTGGTATCTTAAACTCCCTACTGACAAGCAATGGTAACATTGTTCAGAATTGAAGAAAGTATTGAAGCCCTCGTCCCCCTATCAAAAAACTGCTGCACCGCACCTGATCAGTACTTTCTTGTGTTCTGTTTATTGTGCTTCACAAGGTGGTTATTACTTTGGACTCTGTGGATGTAATCTTTAAGTGTGACCATTCAAATGAAAGCTACTAAGCAGAACTTTCCTGTGGTGCTGTTTGTTATGCTGTACAAGGTGGTTCTAACTTTCGAGTCTGTGGATGAAATCCTAAACTGTGACCATTCAAATGAAAGCTACTGAGCAGCACTTTCCTGTGGTACTGTTTATCGTGATATGCAGTGTGGTTCTAACTTTTCTTTGTGTCCGTAAAAGGTAGTCCTAAGGTAGTATCATTCATATGAAAGTTACTGAGCAGTACCTGAATCTGTTCATTATGCAGTGCAAGGTGGTTCAAACTTTAGAGCGTTTTCAATACATCCAGGTCAGTGACTACTCAAAGGAAAGCCCGCGCTAAGCAGCGGCTTCCCATGTCACTGTTTTTCGCTCTGTATAAGGGGATATTAAGTTTCTGGTTGGATAAAATCCATGAGGACGTCCATGGAAGAAATTCGAGCAGATTAATCAATTAGAATTAATTGATTGTTTTACAGGGTATTTGGAAAAGGCGTATGTCAACAGTAAAAACACTGCCGCATTCAACGTGACAGGTCATCCAGCTCTTTCAATCAACGCAGGCTTCAGTGAAGGATTGCCAGTTGGAATGATGATCGTGGGAAGAAAGTTTGATGAAGCCACTGTTCTTAATGTCGCCTATGCTTATGAGAAGATCAGAGATACCTCAAGTTAATAGCCGTTACGTCAGACGAGCAAATTTCACCACCAAGCCCCGTTTTTTAACTGTAAATTTGCTAAGTTTGGCATAACGGGAATTCCCAAGCTAAGGCAATCGAGTTAAAAATTACCCCCGTCGATACACAAAAAGTGCATTTTAAGGTGATGTTACACGGGACGATTCGCAACGACGATTTTTTACGCAACACAGTTTTGCCATGTTGGAACAACGTTACAACCATTTGAATTAATGTCGCAACAATGTTGCCTCGCTGTGTTGCGCTAAACATCGTTGTTGCGAATCGTCCCGTGTTACATCACCTTTATGCGAACAATTTTGCCTCCAAACGAGGCTTGGTGGTGAAATTTGCTCGTCTGACGTAATCATGCATAAGGGCTATCACAGCAACAAAGTGACGTCACCGAACGGTGACTTGGGCGTGTTCATTAGAAGAAGACTCTCGGGCCGAAATGCTTACATCAAGTGGACAACTCAAAATGGAGCTGGTCAGACGACCACAGATAATTATAAGAGACTAGAGTTTTAACTTATCCCTAATTACAATCCAACTTTATTTTTCATCTACGGAAATCCTAGTTATTTGTCGATAGAGTAGAGTCCTTTTCCTCCTGAAACGTGGATTGTAGCCTGCGTAGCGAGCGTTTCCATTTGGTTTCGGGGCAAAGAAAGACCGGTTTTGGCTTGCTACGCAGGCTACGTGGATTGTTATAGCCTGCTTTTGTCTTGTCCGTTCCCGTATTGCCCTACCGTGACCACTTTTGGCCCTTCAAAGACAAGAAGCCCTAAGAGCGTTAAATCGGCCCCTTAAAGCAAATGACCGGCACCGTGAAAGATACTGCCTTGTAAACACCTCCTACTTAAAATCATTCAAGTCAAACATCAATCTTTTATATACAGTCAACTCTCGCCTTGCGGGCACCTAACTGTAACGGACACCCCGATAAAACGGACAGCAGCTAAATCCCAGGAAAAAACAAATTACAGAAGTTTGACTGAAATAAATTCGCGCTATTATTGACTCTCGCTAAAGAGGATACTAACTAGAGGTTCCTACAATGTCCGCTATAAAGGAAGTTGACTGTAGTAAGAGCCATGTTACGCGAATATAGTAGTAGTTTTCCCAATTTTTTGGACGGACCCATAGAAAGGAAATCTTGGCGACCATGCAAAATTCACTAAGACGAGAAAATGTTCTTTGCTTTTGTTTCCGAAGAGTTAGTTTATACGTACGGTAAAACTTTGCCGTGGCAATATTTGCAAACGAGGGCAAATTGTTTTCAAATTCTTTTGCAAAAGCTCTCCAAAGCCCTTTACAATAAGGAGCTCTTCTCTTCAAAATCATTTCGCTCTAGTTGGTCAATTTTTAAATAAAACTCAGATCTTCGTCTATTGAGCTTGTGTTTAAAATGTAATTCTATAAGTCACAAATTTTCGTTTTTAAGAGCAGTACAAAATAAGAAATTGATAAATGTGAAATGTGGGGGTGGGGGCCAGGATTGGCCACTCTTGGATAAATAATCTGGTTTGGTCTGGTTATTTAAATTTGGATTGTTTGAAGATGCACCCTTTGATAAGTTGACTCTGTTTAGTCCGTCTTTGCTTTAACCTGTTCATCCCCGCCGAAGGCGACAAAATTAACAACTTCCATTTTCCACTCCTGAAGAAGGATACTGTATTAGTGCGTGACGTATTATTTTCACGTGGTAAAGAAACTGCATTTCAGTCAGCTGGTCATATATTAGCCTGTAAACAGGCTCTTTTATAGTGCGTGATTCCAATTTTGCTCCTGCTTGATTTTCATGACCGGCTACAAAAGCGCTACCCACAGGCGATTGGGAAGGCCCTGGGGACGAGTAACGTCACACGGTGCGTCACGCAACGTCTTTCCCTGTTCTTCGCCGGACATGACTGTGCCTTCTTCTGGTTGTGTCCCTTGCTCATAGTCCTTGGCCCAGTATTCAGGCTCAAAGCCTTAACAGTGAAGCCTTAACAGTGTAGAATCTAGAGGACTTTGTATTCAAAATGGCTGAAAGCAGTGTTCACGGTAAGTGATACATTTACTACATTGACAAACTGCCACAAACATGCAGGCAAAGAAAGGTTCATATGAAGTGCACTAGAAGTTTAGTCGATTTTCTCAGTTAGAAAATAATCGTTCTTATGCATTACAGTTCAAAATCACGGGGTTACTCGGTAACTAAAGTAACAACATAGCTCAAGGTTTTCGTACAGTGTCTTTGCTAATGCTGCTTCGTACGTTTACCATTTTCACATGACCACAATGCACCTTGTTCACACACCTGGCCAGCAAGTGGGCAAGCTCTCCGGGGTGCAAAAAGGGAGGGAAGCTTGCCATCACGTCTCAGAATTTGAATTTCACCTCCAGTTCCCCCTGTAGTGCTATCAGATTTTGGGCAAGCAACGCAGAGCCATTGTGAGCTTGAACTGCAAACAAACATAGAAAAAGAACATTGAGATAACAAGCAAACAAAACCCTGAAAGTAGCACGGATGAAAAAAGAGGGTACACAAAAAGTTGTCAAATAGTCGGTTCTGTGGTCAAGTCTTTGAGAGTGCCAAGAAATCTTGAGCAAGATCAGTATTGGAGAGCTATAGGAACTTAGACTTAGACTTAGATCCTGTTTAAGATCCTACAGGAACCTATAGGAAGATATGGAATAAAGTGACCTACTAAGATCCTGTTTAGGATCTTACAAGCACATATAGGAAGCTATTGACTTAGTCCTACCAAGATCCTCTTTAATAGGATCCAACAGGAACCTATAGGAAGCTATTGACTTAGTCCTATCCGACCAAGATACTGTTTAGGATCCTACAGGAACCTGTAGGAAGCTATTGACTTAGTCCTATCCGACCAAGATACTGTTTAGGATCCTATGGGGACCTATAGGAAGCTATTGACTTAGTCCTACCCTACCAAGATCCTGTTTAGGATCCTACAGGAACCCATAGGAAGCTATTGACTTAGTTCTACCAAGATCCTGTTTAGGATCCTACAGGAACCTATAGGAAAAATATTAACTTTGTCCTTCCAAGATCCTGCTTAGAATCTTACAGAAACCTATAGGAAGCTATTGACTTAGTCCCAATAAGATCCCGTTTAGAATCCCTTAAGCCTGGTTTTCACTAGAGCATAAGCATAAGCACAAGCATATGTGTATGCAAGTGAAAACTGGGTCAACATACAGCATAAGCATAAGCACAAGAAAAACGGACACGTTCGTTCTTCTTGTGGTTGTGCTTATGGTTATGTCGTAGCTTTGACTAGTGAAAACGGGGTCAACATAAGCACATTAGCATAAGCACAAGGCTGTGGACCAATCATAAACCACTTTGACCCAGACCTCATGTGAACATAGTCAAAAGCAACATGGCAAACGAAGCATCTGCCATCTTGTTTACCATCCGGTTGAGGAGAGCTGGTATTGAAAATTGAGTCAAATATGCCATTCTGCACATGTGTATGTCCTTATGCTTATTCACTAGTGAAAACAAGGCTTAAGGAACCTATAGAAAGCTATTGACTTAGTCATACCAGGATCCTGATTATGATTCTACAAGTAACTATTAGAAGTTATTGACTTAGTCCAACCAAGATCCTGTTTAGGATTCTACAGGAACCTATAGGAATCTATAGACTTAGTCCTACTAAGATTCTAGTCAAGATCTTATAGGAAGCTATTGACTCAGTCCTACCAAGATCCTGTTTAAATAAAAATTAAATCAACATTAAATCAAAGTAGGATATATTACATCCCATTTATATTGGGTCCTTTTCCTCTTCCTGTTCCTATTTCAGTTCTGGTTCTGGTTTCTATTCCCGTTCCAATTCCCGATTCTGGTTCCTCCTTTTCCACACGTCCACAGGAAACTATAGTACGTTATCGACTTGGTCCAACCAAGGTCATGTTTAAGATCCTACAGGAACCTAAAGGAAGCTATTGACTTAGTCCTACCAACATCCTGTTTAGGATCCTGTGGAAACCTATTAGAAGTTATTGACTTAGTCCTACCAAGATCCTGTTTAGGATCCTACAGGAACCTATAGGAAGCTATTGACTTAGTCCTACCAAGATCCTGTTTAGGATCCTACAGGAACCTATAGGAAGCTATTGACTTAGTCCTACCAAGATCCTACAGGAACCTATAGGAAATTATTGACATAGTCGTAACAAGATCCTGTTTAGGATCCTACAGGAACCTCTAGCAAGCTATTGACATAGTCCAACCAAGATCCTGTTTAGGATCCTACAGGAACCTATAGGAAGCTATTGACTTATACCTACCAAGATCCTGTTTAGGATCCTACAGGAACCTATAGGGAGCTATTGACCTAGTCTTACTAAGATCCTGTTTATACTAAATTATTGACTTAGTCCTACCAAGATCCTGTTTAGGATCCTGCGGCAACCTATTAGAAGTTATTGACTTAGTCAAACCAAGATCTTGTGTAGGATTCTACCGGAACCTATAGGAAGCTATTGACTTAGTACTATCAAGATCCTGTTTAGGATCCTGCGGGAACCTATTAGAAGTTATTGACTTGGTCCAACCAAAATCTTGTTTAGGATCCTACAGGAACCTATAGGAAATTATTGACTTAGTCCTACTAAGATCCTGTTTAGAATCCCTTAACCCAGGTTTTCACTAGAGCATAAGCACAAGGACATGTGTATGTAAGTGAAAACTGGGTCAACATACAGCATAAGCATAAGCAGAGGGCCGTGGACCAATCATAGACTACTTTGACCCAGACCTCATGTGAACATAGTCAAAAGCAACATGGTGAATGAAGCATCTGCCATCTTGTTTACCATCAGGTTAAGGAGAGCTGGTATTGAAAATTGAGTCAAATATGCCATTCTGCACATGAGTATGTCCTTATGCTTATGCACTAGTGAAAACAAGGCTTAAGGAACCTATAGAAAGCTATTGACTTAGTCATACCAGGATCCTGTTTATGCCTCTACAGGTACCTATAGGACGTTATTATAGAGTCCTACCAAGATCCTCTTTAGGATCCTACAGGAACCTGTAGGAAGCTATTGACCTAGTCCAACCAAGATCTTGTTTAGGACCCTACAGGAACCTGTAGGAAATTATTGACTTAGTCCAACCAAAATCCTGTTTAGTTTCCTATGGGAACCTATAGGAAGCTATTGACCTAGTCTAACCAAGATCTTGCTTAGGATACTACAGGAACCTGTAGGAAGCTATTGACCTAGTCCAACTAAGATCTTGTTTAGGATCCTACAGAAACCTATAGGAAATTATTGACTTAGTCCAACCAAAATCCTGTTTAGGTTCCTATGGGAACCTATTGGAAGCTATTGACCTAGTCCAGCTAGTAAGCTGTTGGGACGTTCATTGAAACTTCTGGCGAATGTGCAATGTACTTCGACAAGGAAGTGAGGTGTGTAACTGATACCAGCTAGCTAATTCACCTAGCCTGCAAAGCAGGCGTATTTTCCTGTGCGATCAATTTGGACTTTCGACTAACCAAGCGTTGGGGCGAGTCAAAAAATGATTCAATACAATAAAACGCCTGCTCTGAGGCTATAATTCACCTATTTGGAGAAGAAGGAGCACAAATGTTTAAAAAGTCTTCAGTCAATCTTTATTCTGCATTTTACCCATACCCTGCATTTTAATCTCAGTCTGCAGTCTGCATTTTACCCCTGGTCTGCAGTCTGCAGTCCGCAGTCTGCGTTTTACACTGACCGTAAAAGTTATTGACTTAGTCCAACTAAGATCTTGTTTAGGATCCTACAGGAACCTATACGAAGCTATTGACTTAGTCCTATCAAGATCCTGTCTAGGATCCTGCGGGAACCTATTAGAAGTTATTGACTTAGTCCAACAAAAATCTTGTTTAGGATCCTACAGCAACCTATAGAAAGCTATTGACTTAGTCCTACCAAGATCCTATTTAGGATCCTACAGGAACTTATAGGAAATTATTGACTTATAGCTGCCAAGAACCTGTCTAGGATCCTGTTTAGGTTCCTATGGGAACCTATAGGAAGCTATTGACCTAGTCCAACCAAGATCTTGTTTAGTATCCTACAGGAACCTATAGCTATAACCTATAGACTTTAATTAGGAAATTATTGACTTACACCTATTAAGATCCTTTCTAGGATACTACAGGAACCTAGACTAAATTATTGACTTAGTCCTACCAAGATCCTGTTTAGGATCCTGCGGCAACCTATTAAAAGTTATTGACTTAGTCCAGCCAAGATCTTGTTTAGGATCCTACAGGAACCTATAGCAAGCTATTGTCTTAGTCCTATCAAGATACTGTTTAGGATCCTACAAGAACCTATAGGAAATTATTGACTTATACGTACCAAGATCCTGTTTAGGGTCCTACAGGAACCTATAGGAAGCTATTGACCTGGAAAATTAGGAAATTATTGACTTACACCTATTAAGATCCTTTCTAGGATCCTACAGGAACCTAGACTAAATTATTGACTTAGTCCTACCAAGATCCTGTTTAGGATCCTGCGGCAACCTACGGTATTAAAAGTTATTGACTTAGTCCAACCAAGATCTTGTTTAGGATCCTACAGGAACCTATAGCAAGCTATTGTCTTAGTCCTATCAAGATACTGTTTAGGATCCTACAAGAACCTATAGGAAATTATTGACTTATAGCTGCCAAGAACCTGTCTAGGATCCTACAGAAACCTACAAGGAAATTATTGACTTAGTCCTACCAAACTCCTGTTTAGGATCCTTTGGGAACCTCTAGCAAGCTATTGACCAAGTCCAACCAAGATCTTGTTTAGGATCCTACAAGAACCTATAGGAAGCTATTGACTTAGTCCTACCAAGGTACTGTTTAGGATCCTACAGGAACCTATAGGAAGCTATTGACTTAGTCCTACCAAGATCCTTTTTAGGATCCTACAGGAACCTGCAGAAAGCTATTGACTCAGTCAATCCAAGATCCTGTTTAGGATGCTATTGGAACCTATAAGAAGCTATTGACCTAGTCTAACCAATATCCTGTTTAGGATCCTACAGGAACCTGTAGGAAATTATTGACTTTTACCTACCAAGATCCTTTTTAGGATCCTACAGGAACCTATACGAAATTATTTAGTTATACCTACCAAGATCCTGTTTAGGATCCTACAGGTACCCATAGGAAGCTATTGACTTAGTCCTACCAAGATCCTCTTTAGGATCCTACAGAAACCTATAGGAAGCTATTGACTTAGTCCTACCAAGATCCTGTTTAGGATCCTACAGGTACATATAGGAAGCTATCTACTTATACCTACCAAGATCCTGTTTAGGATCCTACTGGAACCTATAGCAAGCTATTGACTTAGTCCTACCAAGATACTGTTTATGATCCTACAGGAACCTATAGGAAGCTATTGGCCTAGTTCAACCAAGATCCTGTTTAGGATCCTACAGGAACCTATAGGAATACACTATACTTACCAAGATCTTTTTTAGGATCCTACGGGGACCCATAGGAAGTTATTGAATGCCGGCTAAATTTTATGACGTTTATTCTATTTAGTTTAATTTAATTGTTGGCAAATTTTTTGGAGTTGAATTCTTTTCCCTGTTTTTCACAGAAAAGCTTTACAAAGAGCCTGCAGTTCGTGTACCAAGTCTTCAGCGTCTATCTAAAATTGCTCGTGATCTGGGACTGGACATGGAAGAGCGAGAGCTAAAGGAATACCGAGGTAGATTTTTTAAAAATAGGGAAATTTTAAGCTCAAGGTTTAAAAATCTGCTGTTTAAAAATCTGGGTGTTGTGTACTATTGTTACAGAGGCTATTTCCAAGACTCTGGGTGATACATACCAGCGGTTGTACGAGTTACCAGACCCCAAGCTCCCGGTCAAGTATCCACGGACACCAGGTTACAGGCCGGCAGCAGAGGAAAACCCATACAATGCTTGGTGAGGGACAGCTGTCCATCAAAGAGCTTAAATTCAAGCCTTCTCCTCACGTGACAAAACTCCCGAGAGAGTTTGCGACTTGAGGAGACAGCTGAAATTTAGGCTATCAGCTATCAAAAAAGACAATTTGTTAATGTTCCCTGCTTATTCAAAAAAGTATCGTTAGACTTAACAACCTCTTCTTATTCGTAACTTTGCCTTGAAATCCCACACTCGCTAATGACAACCCTCCCCCCCCTAAAACTGTCTGTTTAAATCCCCTAAGCTTTAGTTGAAGTCAGCATCTACCCGGCCATTTTCTGTCTTCTTTACCTCTTTTCTCCTTGCTTGCCCATAGGACCCATAACCTTTTTACGTAAAAAGGTGAAAATCAGCCTGATTGTTTACACTCGTCTAATCCCCTCTCTCATCTGAACTCTCTCTTTCCTTTTTTAAGGGGGGCGGGGAGGGTAGTGTGTTGGTTGTACAAGGGTCTATAAATCTTAACGCTGCCGTAGCAACTAATGTTTGACGTTCAGCCTTGCCAAACTCTAAACAATTATTTGATCTTTGGGGTTATTGTGATATCCGGAATAATCAAGGTTATTACCGAGCCCTTGGTTATTCTGCATATAACAAACCTGAATCTTATACATCCCCTTGAAGAAAATAACGAATGGCACACAGCCGCACGGAACACAGTTTGACATTGCATTTAGAAATCGCGCATTGGGTTCGCAACCTACCGATAAGTAAGTCATCTTCTTGCAGATGACTAACTATTATGCAAGTTGCACTGATTTTCAAAATTAACTGTAGGCTTTTAGCCAATGAGAGGGCAGATAGCGAGCACAGTGAATAATAATTTTAATCATTAATTCCGCTGGATGTTAACAGTGATGTCCAACATAAGGTATTACCCAAACGAACCACAGATTGTTTGTGGACCATTTCAATGAATTTGCTTTCGTTTGCGCATGCTTTGGTATACTTCTTAGTGATCTTTCAACGTTAGGAGCGATGATTTCAATCACTGTGGTTGATTGGTTCAATGGTTATTGGGCGTTTTATGAGTCATTGGATTAAACTTAGGAAAACTTACATTGCGAGATGTGCCGATAAGGTTTTCCCGGGCCTGCACGAATACTTTCCAGTAAGTGAGAAAGGTGTTATTCAGTCAGTGACACAGACAGCTCGGAAGAAAAAATCCGAGTACTCTTTATAGGATTGGAACCTATGACCTTCTGGTTACTAGTCCAGATACTTTACCACTGAGCTACAGGAGACTCGTGGGAGCTAAGGACCCTACACTAGGTTCAATCATGTACACTGCTAGGACTGGAAAGTCAATGTGTGCTTACGCGTAATGATCTAAATGTGATGGCGAATTTTAAATCCTGGTGAATACGTGAGAATGATGTTTTTTTAGTGAGTGAGAGAGGCGGCTCGGAGGAAGAATGCGAGTACCCCCAATAGGAGTCAAACCTATGACCTTTTGGTTACTTGTCCAGTCACGCTGTACCACTCAGAGCTACAGCAGGGGTCTCAGTCGTGGGTGCTAAGGCCACTAAACTAGGTTCATGTGACAAACATCCTGCATACTGCTAGGACTCGAATGTCAATATGTGCTAAATATGGGCATTGCCAGGAATGTTATTTCCAGGAAGTGTCGTTTTAATATCAGGTACTGGCGCTGTGACATCAAAGGAGCACCAAGTGGTAAACTGCAAGGCAAGACAGTTGCCTTTAAGGATAACACGTGTGTAGCAGGTGTACCCATGATGAATGGTTCCCGGATATTGGATGGCTTTGTACCGGATATCGATGCCACTGTGGTGTCCCGGATATTGGATGCTGGTGGACATATAGTCGGCAAAGCTGTTTGTGAAAACTTGTGCTGTGATGCTGGGAGTTTCAATGCTGCCACGGGGCCAGTGGTGAATCCACACAATAAAACAAGGATGGCTGGAGGTTCGTCCGCTGGATCAGCTGCTTTGGTGTGTCAATTATATTAAATGATAAGCCGACCTGAGAAAATCTTTGAAAACTTTTCTTAGTTGAGGTCTTTCGCTTGATTTTTTTCAGACGATTACAGTATATTTATATTAGTTATCAAACTTTTTTTCCTGTTTTCTTAAGGTGGCCGGAGGACAGGTTGACATGGCAGTCGGTGGGGATCAAGGAGGCTCAATGAGGATGCCTGCTGCCGCGTGTGGTATTGTGGGATTGAAACCTACGTACGGACTGGTGCCATATACTGGCATCGTGTCGATAGATTTCACATTGGATCACGCGGGACCTATGGCAAGGACTGTTTACGACACAGCTTTGATGCTAGAAGTAAGGACAGAGTTATTTTTTGAAGCCCTCAGATAAATACAAAAAAAAATATTTACAGCCTTTTTTTATACTTGCGTCACAGCCATTTTTACCATAGGAGGCATTTAATTAGACTACGAGCAGTCTGTCTTTGTTCTTTGTGCGTCGAGCGAAACGCTCAAGACACAAAAATGACCACGCGCGTGACTGAAGGCTCGAGACGGGCTGCCGCGCTCGCGGGCACGTGCGCTCTCCTCACTACGAAATCTGAAGAAACAGGGAGACTACTCTCAATCTGGGATTTAATTTACATTAAAAGCAACCGTGTCATATCAAGGCTATTCTATTTTCTATTCTCTTTTGTAAAATCGTTTATGTGGCCGATCAACTTCGGTGAATGTACACTTGCGAAAATGTTTATCAATGTAGTTTCACTTTCGCATTTAGTGATGTTTACCGTTCTAAACACTTTTTACTGCCATGGTCTTTGATTGGTTGATTGTCAGGCTTGTCCGTCCGTAGCAGCCAGTTTGTCGCTTACAGCTCAAACTGGCTGCAGTTCGTTCGATTTTTCATCACTTCTTGCGAAGTTTGCAGTTTTGAAAATGATTAGTTCACAGGATCAAATTAAGTTACTAGTAGCTATGGCTAGTTGCCTTCTGTGAGCGACCTAAAGAATGAACTTTTGACAGGTTATGGCGGGGTATGATGAAGGACTGGACCCAAGACAGCCACGTGACCTACACGTTCCAGAGTATACGTCACTGGTACGTAATTAGTCGTTTTGTATCATTACCCTTTTAATTTTGCAAGTGTAAGATCTGTTTATATTCGCGATTAGTTAAACTATGGCTCGTCGGCCTTGATGCGCGATTTTTCCTCAATCACCGGAAAGGATATATGTGGAATTGACCCTATTTTTCTCTTTACTTAGCTCGGGGCTTCAAGTGTCCCTATATTTCCTATATTTTTAAACTTTCCCTGTATTTCCCTATTTAGTTTGTAAATGCCCTATAATCCCTATAACTCCATCAGAAAATACAAATAGACTAAAGTTCATGAACTTCTGTTGGTGGAATGTGACAAAGACAGTGAATTTTTCGGGGCATCCAAGACCAAACTGGTAATAAGTTTATTATTAGTGCATGTAAGAATACTTAATTTGATGCTGCTGTGAGCAGTGATTCTTTATTCAGATATTGTTCAGATATTGTCCCTTTCAATGTGAGAAAATCTCCACAGCATGAGCTACCCGCCAGAAAATAAAAAGCGGCTTAAACATGACGTTAAAGTTGTACAGGCATACCAATTTCACTGTTTCACCTGGAAAGAATTCTAACGGTTGCAAAACACAATAAGAGCATTTTCACCGTACTTCTTTAGGGTTAGTGTGTGTATTAATCTAGGTACTTTTTTTGCGTGCTCAAAGTTAGTGACCTTATTCTCTACTAGTGTTCACAATGTTGGACTAAAAGGTATTGTGTTCCTTACCTTGTGCAGAGTTGCACGTCCCTATATTTTCCCTGTTATTTTATCATTTTCCCTATATTGGCCCTATAGTTTTGAAAAATTGCTCCTATATTAAACCCTATATTTTTGCTTAAGGCCACTTGAAGCCCTGTAATAGCTTTACAGTGATTCTTGGCGAAGACAAAGTCAAGAAGAGAACATCATGTTTGCTTAATTTCGCTATCCTACGCTTTGCCATCGGTGGAGAAATCTTGTGCTATTAAAGTTTTCACTGAGTTCAATCGAAAATCAGAACCAACCAAATTGACGCTATCTATATAATATGTTTTCTATCAGCTGACAGGGAAGATAGAAAATCTAAAGATAGGAATCTTGAAAGAAGGGTTTGGTTTAAACATCTCTGAGCCGGATGTTGACGAGATGGTGAAGAAAGCCGCTGGACAACTGAGCAGTAAATACGGCACAGTCATCGAGGAAGTTTCAATCCCAATGCATTCAGATGGTAAGTGGTATGTGAACAATTTTACGTTAGAGATTTCTTTGAGTTATAATAATGATTATGTACAAATTCAATACACGGAAAAGGGCACGGAAGAGGGAAAGTTACCGGTAATGTCATTCATCTTATGGAAATAACAGCTGCTTACAAATTCGAAATTTTTATGGGGTCCAAAGTGACCTGGCCTTTGAGTCGCAGTGAGGCTGAGCTTAGGCTTTTTTGCTTATTTTTATGTAAATAGACGTTTGATATGAAAAGGATATTAAATACTACTTATTAACCGAGAGTGGGGTCACTGGGGTCATTACAGAGAAATCTCAGACCGAGATTTCCCTGTAATGACCAAGTCATTAAGTTGTTTATCATATGGCCTTTTCATTACGGACCTGAGTATGCGATCAATTAAAACCAATAACTAGTCAGCGGATAACTTTAAAAAACACGTCACCTCAATGATTTGTACACTTGAGCCCGCGATACAGTCGGGTGACACTGGTCAGTGGATAGTCTTTTTGACAGCTGTCAATTGACCATAACATGGATGTCCATAGGGATGTCTACCATCAAGTTGAACACAGATTGCATATGCCTTGGACACCTAGCTAGTAATGCCCGGTCATTACAAGAAAACAGCCAACAAGAGCGTGCGTACTACTGTAGCCATATATTATAATAATGTGATTTCTTTTCTAAAATGAGTGTTAAAGGCAGTATTAATGCCTTTAAATATCTTTGCTTTCGCTTCGCTAAGCTTGAAGATTGTCCTATAATTTCGCTCCACATGTCAATCACCGAATTAGAAGTAAAAGACCAGCACCAATAGTCATTCAAAGAGGACAGACAGCAAACTGTTGTTGATCGAAATATTTTCATCTATATGTTTGAACTGTTAGGCTGCGAGATCACCCGTAACGCGCGAGGGATATCGTCATGCACGCGGGCGGAACGCGAAAGGAGACTTGATAGCAAGGAACCCCTTTCAGGTTTGACCCTCGCTCACCCGTTCCCTCGCGACTCGCTTTGCTCGCAAACCGAAAATTATATGGAAAGCTTGCGCGCAGTTAGGCCACCAACCTCGTTCCTAGAGATGTTACTTTTCATGCCTTACGGCTTTGCCCCCCGCTTGATATCTCTGGACACAAACTTCGATTAAAAAGAGGAGCTTGCTCGCGGTCTTATCTTGGAAAAAAATACTCTTTCAATCTTTTCCTTTCAAAACGCAGAAAATGCAATATTTCAAGGAATCTCTTTTTCACTTTGCAGCCAGGCATCTTATCGTCGGATTTCGAATGTTGTTCGAAGGGACTGGTAAGTAATTGTTCTTTTCATCTTGGGGGATTAATTCACGGTAGTTAAAAAACCATTTTGTTTTATTAGTTTTAGGGAACTTAAGGTTCCGGAGTGGGTCTAATGACCATGTAGAAAGGGTGGCCCCATCTCAAAGGCGGTAAAAAAAAACAGCGCTCTAGTAAATGAATTACCACTCCATGATATATACACTGGCAATTAAATAAAGGCGTTTTTGGCACACTATTTCTAGGTTTTGGTTCATATGGAAAGATGTACTATGACACCACTCTTCAAGAGGCTTTTTTTCGAGGCCTGAAATGCCACTCCAACGACTTGCCAGCAACCGGCAAAATGGCTAGGCTAACTGCAAAGTATTTGCACGACGAATACAACAGCGTTTCCTATGGAAAAGCGCAGAACCTCGGGCGAGTTCTTTGTAGAGCTTATGACGAAGCACTCGAGAAGTATGACGTGTTGATTTTACCGACAGCTCCGAAGAAGGCTTTAGTCTTCCCAAAGGAGAGTGGCTCGCTGTCAGGTAAGGTTGTTTCTTTTTATGTTGGAAGTCGCGTAATTACTGATCTGGGTAACCAACTCAATCTCTCCACTCGCACTTAAGAATTTCACCCACACACAAGAACCACCTTGAACAGCACTACACACAGTGATTCCATTTAAAATATGGCTGATTCCGCGAGAGGGCAAGATGAAACGAATCCTGTGTTCTAATAGAGAGAAGAAGTCGTTAAATCACGTTCCCATGGTAGCAAAATTTCTGGATGACAACAAACCAAAAATTCACTTAAGAAGTGAATTCGCACTCTTTCAAACTTAATCGATCTTATTCAGCTTCATTTAATTTGTCAAATGTTGGCGAAATTTTCTGGGGTTGAATCCAAAAGGACCGTATTTAAGTTAAGAAAAAGAAAAGGAAAATTTTTTTGTTGTGTTTACCTACTCCATAAAGCAAGCGCGTCCTGCAACGAAGGCTAAGAAATGTACAAAAAAGCGTGATGCACGTGCAAAGTTGTTGTTTTGCTAATATAATGTTCTCGTTGCCGTCGCCGTCGTCGTTGCTTAAACTCCCTATTGTTGTGGTCCAGAAATATTGCTACCATGGCAACGTGACGTCCAACTTTTCCTCTCAAGGTCTAAAAATTTAATAAGCGTCCGGGGTTATTAATCGAATAAATACGGTATTTCGTTGCTTTTTCCGGCGTTGCTCTTTATGAGGTTGTACAAGGTGCCGAGTTTTTATGCATGGATGAAGTCCTAATGCGGCGGTAGAAGGTGTAGTGCAGGTCATATTCAGTGAAGTATTTCTAAGAGGTTTTTTGTCAAGTGTAAGTATTCAAATGAAAGCTACAGGGAAACGGGCTCTTTGTAATAATTTAACACTCAACGTTTGTCTTGTAGAGCTCTTGGAACTAGCATATATCAATAGCAGAAACACGTGTGCTTGCAACGTGACTGGGCACCCAGCTCTGTCAATCAACGCAGGATTTAGCGAGGGTTTACCAGTTGGAATGATGATTGTTGGAAGAAAGTTTGATGAAGCCACTGTTCTTAATGTCGCCTTTGCTTATGAGAAGATCAGAGATACCACAAATTAAGGAGGTGGCGCGGCCGAGCGGTTACAGCGCTGGATTTGTAATTCAGAGGCCGCGAGTTCAAGTCCTACCCTTACTGCTAGCAGGATTCGTTCTCGCTCGTCCCGAGTTCAAATTCTCGGCCACGTTTATTTAAAAAAATATCCTACTGACTTGCCTCCTGCTAGTCGGGTTTCTTAACCATGTTATGTTCACAACTATTGTCCCGGGAAAACCCAATGGCACCCTTAAGAGATGTTCACGGGCGAATTTTTACTTGTTTTATAAAAACGATTCTCGAGCAGTGTTCACATGGAAACGCTTTTAAATGGAGATGGTCAGTCAGTCAGTCAGTCAGTCAATCTTTATTTAAACACGGTAAAATCCATCAGGAATTTAAAAATTAAAAATAACCTAACTATCCTAAACAAAATTCAAAACCTGACTACAACTAATCTAACTAAAACCTGTTTTTCATGAATGCCGTGTATAACATTAAAAATGAACATTAACTAATCTTTTAAATTGACTAAGAGATTCGGCTTCTCTCACATGACAGGGTAGGCTGTTCCAGAGAACTGCTCCGCTATAAGTAAAGCTGTTTTTCATGAAATTAGTTCGCGGAAATGGGACAAATAGTTTGTTAACAGAGTCCCTCAGGGAGTAACGCGTTTCATTTCGTTTAACAAACTTAGATGATAAATATTCAGGAACAAGGCCATTTAAAGACTTGTATACCATTATGGATTTCTGTATTTGAAATTGAGTGCTCAAGTCTTTCCAATCGAGTTGTCTAATCAAACGGTTAGCATCAGCATCATAGCTAGAGAAGGTTAAAACGCGAGCGGCACGGTTCTGAAGCTTCTGTAGCCTGTCAAATAATGTTTTACCACAATTACCCCAGACAAGATTGCAATAATCGAAATGAGATTGAATTAGTGAGTTGTATATATAGTGAAGGGTAGGTGGAGGGACAAAAGGTCTAATTCTTTTTATTGCTCCAATTCCGGAAGCGACCTTTTTAGATAATTTATCAATGTGTGTTTGCCACCGTAGATTTTCATCAATAAATATTCCAAGCGATTTGACAGAGGAAACGTGTTCTATCGGAACATTATTAATCGAGAGCTCAAGTGGGTTCGACAAAGTACTCAATTTTTGTCTGGAGCCAATTAGCATGAATTCAGTTTTAGAAGTGTTCAAAGTAAGTTTATTGGAAATAAGCCATTTGTTTAGGTTATCTAAATCGTGACTCAGAGTTAACTGTATTGAATTCACATCAACGCCAGCATAAGTAATGTGGGTG
Source organism: Porites cylindrica (assembly GCA_964035525.1). Classification (NCBI taxonomy): domain Eukaryota; kingdom Metazoa; phylum Cnidaria; class Anthozoa; order Scleractinia; family Poritidae; genus Porites; species Porites cylindrica. Next base: position 6,787,688 of record OZ037777.1, on the reverse strand, counting down.
TCATCGGCATACATTCTAGGCTGGCACGAAGTAAGGCAGTTTGGCAAGTCATTAATATAAATAAGAAATAAAAGGGGGCCAAGGATTGTTCCTTGCGGTACCCCACATTTAAGAGAGCAGATTCTAGAAAGAGAACCGTTAACAAGACATCGTTGTGTACGATTAGTTAAATACGACCTAAACCAATCAAGAGCTGTACCTTGTATTCCGTAAAAGTTCATTTTAGCTAGAAGGATATCGTGGTCAACGGTGTCGAAAGCCTTTTTTAAATCGAGGAAAACCACAGCATTAACATTGCCACGATCAATATTAAAGGCCCAGTTATCCGTAGCTTCCAGAAGGGCAGTTGCAGTTGAGTGTAACGAGCGAAAACCCGATTGATGATTAGAAATGATATCTTCATTGGTCAAAAAGTTATACAACTGATCATAAACAATCCTTTCAAACACTTTAGCTATGACGGAAATGACTGAAATAGGTCGATAATTATTCAGATCAGATGGCTCACCTTCCTTGAACAACGGAGTAACTCTAGCACATTTCCAATCATCAGGAAATATACCAGAGACTAAAGATTTATTAAAGAGATCACATAGTGAAACTGAAATAAGATCAGCACATTCACGTACAATTTTAGCAGAAATATTATCAAGACCAGTTGCTTTAGATCTACATAATTTGTTTAGATGTGAGAAAACAATGCTGCAGTTAGTCGAGGAGAAGCTGAAATTGTTGTTATTTACCTTTATATTATTGATATAACTTGAATTATTTTCAGCAGTTAGAGGTATTTCATTAGCAAGTCTGGGCCCAATTGTTGAAAAATGGTCATTAAAAGCATCAGAAAGCTCACTAGAATTAGAGATAATGGTATCATTCAATTTCAGTTCTTTCACCGTTGTATTATTCACACGACGGGATGTAAGCTCATTAAAGGTTTGCCACGTTTTTCGAGGATTACCCTTAGATTGAATAAATGCATTAGAATAATAAGATGCTTTAGAAATTTTGATGTCATTGTTTATTATATTTCGCAACTTTTTGTACCTTTTCCAATCGTGTGGATCATTCGATGTAATTGCTTTTCTTTTGGCAGCATCACGATCACGCATGCCTTTCTTTAATTCTGAATTGATCCAGGGTGCTTTATTTGTTCTAGTACGTCTAGTTCGGAGTGGCGCATGAATATTAACAATATCCAAAAACTTCGTTTTCCAGTCAGTCCACAAAACATTTGGATCTTCAGAAACATTACAGGACCAGTCTTGCTGAGCGATATCGTTACGAAAACTCTCTCTATTAAAATTTTGGAAATTTCTATAAGAAATGGTTGAGTGCCCTTTTGAAGGAAAAGTGAGAGATAATTTCCTATAAACGTAAATAAGGCTATGATCGCTGATACCAATATGAGAGACTCCGGAACAGACTACCCTGTCAGTATAGTTTGTATAAATTAAATCAATTAATGTTGAAGAGGATTCCGTTATGCGAGTAGGTTCAGTTATAAGCTGTTGAAGACCAAATAAATCAGAAATTTCACATAAGCGTCGAGTATTTAAATCATATTGTGCAGAGGCCAGGTTACAGTTTAAATCACCTAGCAGATAATATTCTAGGCCGAGGGAATCTAATTTCTCAAGAAATGATTCGTAATGTAAAAATAAATCAATTGAGGAGCAAGGAGGTCTGTACCAAGTGGCTATCAGAAATGGCCTGGAGTTTGGTTTCCGAATCTCTATACATAAATTTTCAAGACTGGGTGCATTCAAATCAGAGCGAACTCCAAAATTAATCGAGGTTTTTATATAAAAACCTACTCCTCCTCCTTGTCTGTTTCTATCACGACGAATAAATTCATAGCCTGGTATTTGGACCTCACAACTATTGATAGAGTCATCAAGTTTAGTTTCATTAATTGAGAGAATATCAATGGAGCGATCGGCAAGGAGAATTCTTAGTTCATCAATATGCTTTGTAAGACTATTAATGTTTAAACCTACAATTTTAAAACCACGACCAGAAGGAAGAAAATCAGAGAGAATTGTACTTTCAAATGAATCAACGTTTTGATTAGGAATACCTGATGATACGTCACTCGGTTGAGAAGCTAGCGTGGGCGTCTCCTGTTGCGAGCTGGAGAGGGAAGGTTTCCCAGTTCCATCAGAAGCTTTACCAGTTGTTGGATAGCTGAGGACTGAAAACCCTTAAGAGACTGATTATACTTGCCAGAACCAGATCTTAAAAACTTAATAAATTGCACGGCCAGCAATGACGAACCTTTGGCATTCAGATGAAGTCTACTACCATTTAATGCTGAGGCGTCAATAACCGAATTATCAATATAAGTAAAGTTATCATCTACTGCTGTGAGCTTGACCCTCTCATTAACTTCAATGCGTTTAGCATCGACGTTGATATCTTCTCTGTAGACTATACCCGAGAGACCAATGCTTGAGTTAGGAAACTTGCTCTTCACCTTCAGTACAAGGCTCTTGATATCGGCGACACATGAATCGGCAGACTCCGATGGAAGATTGTTGGTGCCAGTATGGATGATGACGTGAGAAGGATCCGCGGATGCAACAGCGATGTTGTCAACAGCTTCAGCTATTTCAGCAGTGGTTTTCCCGGGATATGAGAATTTATGTACATGTCTTTGCGAAAGCTTTTTTGGATCAATGTGTTTTATCATTGAGTCACCAATAAGCACTATGGGTCTTGTCTTTCCGACTTCACCGCTTTTGGAGTTATTTGCACTAACTCGAGAGGTATTTGCGTGCGCTCCAGACTGATGCAGTGGAATTGAATCAAATGCCCGGCTCGCTTCAGATGAATCAACATGTGAATGTTGCTGTTGCTGTTGTTGGCGACTTTCTTCGTTATTTGCAGTATAGTTGTCCTCATTTCTCACTTGGAATTGTACCTCACTTCTAAGGGGCTCAAATCTGTTCTGAGTTTCTATATTGCAGGCCGCCAACGGCCGTTGGATATGTTTATCATTCACACTTTTCCCAAGTGTGCCCACTTGGGACCAACAATCACATATCTTTTGTTGGCGGCATTCGCCCTCGCTTCTTTCTTGCATAATGATCTTCATTGCCAGCTTAAGAGAATCATTTTCTTGTTGCAAGGACAAAACTTGGCTCTCATAGGAAAAACACTTTTCCTCCAACACCTCAATTTCATTATCTTTTTTAGATAATGTCGATAACACCTTCTCACACCAGGAGCGTAGCTTCCAACACAGTGTTCACATGGAAACACTTCTAAATGGAGATGGTCGCACCAGGAGCGTAGCGTGGGAAAAGAAAATATATTTTTTGTTTGCTGAAAGCATTTTTATCATTGAATCGGGATGACTGATCAATTTTTCGCGTTATGTTGGTGTCTTTGTGTTATTCTGAGGGTAAACGTCTCGCCCGTTGCTGGTAACCTACTTGATGGCGTCACTGTTTTACCCTTTTTTCCCGTAAACACTGTACCTTACCGATAAGTCTAGAGATGGGTAAAATAAACAACTAACTACAGTATTTTCCTTCGTATATGTTTACTGGAAATGTCCTGCGGACAACGGCGGCAAGAAATGGCATTTCCGAGACGAAAAAGTTTCTGGGGGAGCATGCGCGCAGGCCCCCTTGTGCCTAGTTTAGAGAGCCGAATGCGCTCTAACTTCTCTTTTAGTACGTACACCATCAAAATCTTACGCTCTCTTCCTGCTTTACGTGTTAACTTGGGCCGTTCCTGGGCAGTACCCGTTCTGGTCCTTTAAAGGGCTACCCTTTGTCTTCAATAGTTCAATCTTTATTGCCACGTCATGTCAACCGAGCTTCCTCAGTAACAATTCATAATTTTTTCGGGGATTTTCCTGATAAATTCTTTCAAAATTATTTTGTCTGTGACGCGCTTCCAGTTTTAATAGCGACGACATCTATCAATTAGACTCGCTATCGTTTGATTCTTTATCCGCTGGAGACAAAAGTTCAATGAATTGATCCTTAAGCTTTTCCCACAAGAACTGTCTCCAATCAACCTGCAAAGCGGGAAGTCGCACAATTAGAACAATACTTAAACTTGAACCTGACCCGGCACATTTGTTTAAGAGGCCGATGACTCTATCTAGCCTTTGAATTATCAGTTTCTTCTAGTAAAACTAAATTAGTGTCTTTATATCGGCGGGACAAAACATACAAGCTTCATTAAGACCAACGTCATGCTTAGCAGCGCAAGGCGCTGGAAACATGAAAAACAGGCAGCCTTTTGTAGCCAGTGTCTTTAGAGCGGTAAAGAAAAAAAAGCAGCGCGAGCCAAGAAGTACTCAGGATTTGGCGAGAAACATGCGCCCGGTTTCCAAGCGCGGGAAAAAATATAACCGGTGCACGTGTGAAAAGCACGTGACACTTGTTAGGGCCGGGTCTAGAATGGGTTTAAAGGTACGAAAAAGCGGGCATCAAACAACGACGTGCAACTTGTTTTGCAAAATTGCTGCAAAACGAGTTGAATAGCGATGTTGCGCGTTCAAACCTGTCTTTCAACAAAGCAGCTTGTTGCAGGTTACGAAAAGTTGTTGCAGAAAGTAGAGAGTAGTTCTACTTTTTGCAACAAAATCTGACACATGTTGCGCGTTTTACCGGCTCAAGGCCAACTTGTTTTGCATTAAGTGACGTAATTCCCTTGTATCGCTTGACTCCCTTGTTTTAATATTCACGCAACTTGCAACAATCTGATTTATTGCAAGACAGGTTTGAACGTTAGTGGTAAAACGCGCAACATTACTTTTCACCTCGTTTTGCAGCAATGTTGCAAAGCAAGTTGTACGTTTTTGCTCCCCGTTTTACCGCTGTGTTTGTTGCAAAAGCAAAAGTAGTCTCACGATCACGTTCAATAATCAATAACACTGCATATTTCATAAACTGAAGTGCGCAATTAACTTGTTCACATTTTCTTACCATAACTTTGTGTGTTCTCACGTGTCGTGGGTTCTTGCAAAAATATCTCAGTTTTTTGGCCAGTTGCTGTGGTGTTGAATACAGATATTCCGCTAAAAATAAGGCAAATTGCATGCTTTACATAAGTATCCTTCTGAAAAATTCAGAGGATGAGACTTTATAATAACATTGCATAACTTTGTACCCCAAACCTCGTAAAGGGTCTGCTGTTCAATAACAGAGAACTCTTTTATTGGACATAGTATTAAAGTTTTTCGTTCTTATAATCTATTTACACGTAATATTGAGATAACAAGCTAGTATTTTTGGGGGGTGTTGATTTTTACCCCCATTCGATCATCCCTGTCACTTGAAATCCGGAGTACCCCCCCATCCCCACATACTGGAATAGGCTAGTCTTTCCGAAGTTCAACAGTTCTCACTAGGTCATAAGTGCCAGAATCAGTAGCAGAAGATTTCTATTCCCATTGTGTTTCCAATTTTTTGATTCACACACGTGCAAGAAGGTTCCTTGATGATTCCATTTCACTCATAACGTCACAAGTGAGAATCTGTCGTTAGAGGCTGCGGGTAGCATATTGAACCGCATTATGGGACTTTTCTTTTTTAACACTTATTAGATAAGCTTCCACAGATACAGATTTAGACCAACTGACTACAATGAAAATAATAATAATAATTAATGATAATAATAATGATAATATGTGAGCAGCAGAGACGTCTTTTGGTGGGGAAATGACAACAGTTCAGTCATTTAGTGTCTGCAAATGCAAATACATTTATTTGTCAACTTACCAGGAAATATCTCAGGGTACACCAGTTTATTCGGACATAGTGGGTAACAGCCATATTGCACCGACTCCAGCCTGCAAAAATGCAAATTGGAATTGGAAACACATCAAGTACAATCGTAAGTGACATTTTGTACTTGCACATATATTCTGTGATATCAAAATCAATCAAGTCACCTTACATGGAAACACCAAAGAACTCGTGTTCTGCAGTAGAGACAGCCACATCAGCATTCTTTAGAACATTAACATATTCCTGGCGAGATTGCTGGTAGCCCCAGTGAACAATATGTTCTCTGATACATGAAAAGGCTTCTTCAAAAATTTCTAAACAGAGGAAAAAGTATGTTCAGTCAGTGAAAAAATGTTGTGGTGAAGTTAAAACTGAACCACAACTTGTAGAAATTTCTGATGTCTGATGTAAGATGTCTAATGTCAGAAATCTGTGATCTGGTGGCAGATGTCAGATGTATTATGTACGTCTGATGTCTGATTTTGTTGTCCGATGTATTGTCTGGTGTTTGTTGTCTGATGTCTAGTGTCTGAGGTTTGTTGTCTGATGTCAAACGTCTGATGTCTGACGTCAGACATCTGATGTCTGGTGTATTATGTCTGATGTCTGATTCTGTTCTCTGATGTATGATGTCTGGTGTTTGTCGTCTGAGGCCAGATGTCTGATGTAAGATGTCTGATGTCTGATGTCCTATGTCAGATGTCTGATGAAAGATGTCTGATGTCAGACGTCTGATGTCAAAAGTCTGATGTCAGACGTCTGATGTACGTGATGTATGTCTGTTGTCTGGTGTATGATGTCTGAAGTCTGCAGTCTTATGTCTGATGTATGATATCTGATGTCTGATGTATTATGTCTGATGTCTGATGTATTGTTTATGATGTCTGATGTTTGTTTGGTTTAATAGAGGATTTACGGTACTATTTATAAGAACTTTGACTTCAGTTGTCTGCATACCTGGGACTTTTGAGAATGTCTCTCCTATGACAGAAACTTTGAATTCTAAATTCTGATCAGCTAGCTGATAAAGAGTGTGGAAGAACAGATCTGGACCCTTGTCATGTTCCCTAGTTAATTACATGTGAGAGAAATAAATCTTACTGATGTTTTAGAGAATTTAATATGAACTTTTTTCTGGACAGATTTTCCTAGAAAAATATACCATGTTTCACAAGGGTATATAACACAATTACTGACCAATGGTTTACATAATGTGGCCCACAAAATAATAAGGAGACAAACAACTAACAAAATAATTTTTAATTAGTAACAATCTCAAGTGGCCACAGGCAAACCAGTTGGCTATATACCAGCCTGGTGAGCACAGAACTACCAAGAAAATATATCCAGCCAGCAGTTAGGGTAGGGCTCAAGATCAGGGCCTGTGGATTGAAAGTCCAGTGCTCTATCCAGGGGCGGATCTAGGGGGAGGGTGCAGGGGGTGCGCACCCCCCCCCCCCCCCCTGAGATGACCTGCGGTTTTCTAATACAACTGGTATTCTGCAAAAAAAAAAAACTATGTGGTTTATTGGTGTTGAAGTAGAGCAAGAGACGAGTGCACCCCCTCCTAAAAAAAATCCTGGATCCGCCCCTGCTAACTGCTTGGCAATGCTGGCTCCTTATACTTAAGTCTGATGCTTGCTTCAACCTGAACTAGCAGGATTTTCATTAAGAATAATAACTTATTGTAGTAGCAGGAGAAAAGTTTAATGTTACAGGAGAATATTTTGAAAGAGGCTCCATGTCTGAATAAAAATAGTCATAGGCTACTAAACGTTAGCCAGTGAATTCTCTGTAGTAATGCCTAATGAACACCCTGAGTAGTGGCTTTTTGTAGGAGTCCTTGTAAAGTCAGACCACCTTTGTGTGCATGGACTCCAAAGGAATGTTCCTAAACACTGATGTCCAGCACATGGCTGTTCAGAGGTATCTATATTACTGAGATAGGGATTGTATGGATTTTGGTATCTTCTAGAACAAAACGAATGTCTGAAATACATGTACAGTACATCTGTATATGTAGAAGAATATTATTGATGCCTGTACTATTATAGACAAAAATACCTTAGGTTTATACAAAGTTCAATGCAAATACAAGTGCCAAAATGAACTTTCTTGAACCCTGCTGAATGCAAATAGAAACAGGCTCTATTTAGTTCAACAAGCCATTAATTGTCGATTATGAAACGGCCAAGTGAGATAAGGTTGCATGTGAGATTGGGTCAGTGTTGTGTCGATTTGTATATTAATGGCAATGTTTTGGAAGGAAGCCATCACTTCTTTTACCAGCTACTACAAAGTTGAACAGGAAACTGGGTCAAAAGTTTGCCCCACAAAACACTCACATAGAACAATAATTAAAAGACAACACCAACCTAGCTAGTCTGCATGCACACCCTCAAAATGGCCAGTCGCACAAAAACAAACACAGAAATCATAATGGAAGCACATACCATCGGTGAGCCCAAACTATATGCAAGGGTCTTGACATATCTGACTCTGTTTCTGGGTGAGGTGAATTCCTGTTGACTTTCACTATCTTTGGTACAAAATTTAAAAGAATAAAACTTAACGGCATAACAAGATGTGTTATGCTGCTTGTCACAAGTGTTAAGGGTTCTCCAGGCTTCATGTTCTTGCACATGTGCCTTCACTTTTCTTTGCCTAGTTGTTTCTCCTCTTACATTTTGTTATTATTTAATTGTTTAATTCTTTCTTTCATGTCTTCTTAATCCTCAAACACATTGAGATTTTTATTTTATTTTTTTGTATGCACTGTCCTACCTCGAATAGCCATGCTACCTGCCGGCAGTTCTTTTGTTATTTTATTTTCTTCTCAATAAAGTTTTGTTGTTGTAGTTGTTGTAACCTAATGCTACGTGCAAACGGATGCACACTTGTTGGATGTTGCACGTTGTTGTGTGTTTTTGGCAGCTGTTGCACAATACTTTGAAACCGGTCAAACTTTTGGCTACATGCAAACAGACACAACAATGTTACGTCAGTTTGCAAGGGATTTAGAGAGAAAACTACACGTAGCTTATCTTAAATAATAGTATCATAAAAAGCTATTGAGATAAATTACAGTATTTACTTTCTTGTTACCTTTCCACCATTTGCATCAACTACCAGATTTTCCTCATAAATCTCTCCAGCTGGAACTTCATGTACAATCTCCTGCTCTGCACTTGAACTCTCTCCCATCTGTTCTCTTCCCATCAGAGGAAAGTAAAGAACCTTGCATTTTGGTCTGATAAGCTGATCTAGTCCCTTAGGTCGAAAATCAGGCATTAATTTCAGAAAGCTGCTGAATGATGATAGAAATGATTCCATGTTGAAGGAGGAGTTGAACACAACGACATCAGCTACCAGACTGCCAGACAAACAAATTATGCAATCAACTGTGCAATTCATTGGAGTGTCATTATGTCAAACTTGATAAATCAAACATGCTAATGTTCAGCACAGTGTTACAACCTTTTTTTAATAATTATTTATAACATCTAATACAATTGTTTATTTCATGGATGCAATCAGATTTTGTTTTCCAAAAACCTTGAGTATAACAGACACTTGCAAGTAATGTAGGTGCAAGAAACAATGGTGTGGGCAGACATGTGAGCTTGCCCCGTTTAATTTTCTACCACACCCATCATTTCCAAGCACCTGCTACACAGGCTATTTTCAGTATTAGGCTGTCCATAAATTTTTTGTTTTAAGGTACTTTCAAACTTCCAGGAGGGATACAGTTCAAAAGCAGTGCAAAAAATAGTAATCATAACAAAAGGAAAACACAAAAAAAGATTAATTCTGGAGGGAGGCAGTTTGCCCAAGTGGTCACAGCACAGGACTTGCAATCTCAAGTCTTGCTCTGATTACAAGCTGGATTTTTATGTTCCCTGGTGGTCCTGTGTTCAACTCCAAAGTCATGCTTGAAAATTAACAGCTTACCAGTTTTCTTCCAGCTAGATGGGATTTTAGTTTACCTTAATAAAGCTTTTATAAGACAAATTTGTCTTAGATTCTTTCTCAACCCTGATAGCTTTTGAGCAACAAAAGATGTCAAGAGACATTTGACCTTACCTTGATAAAATTTGGTTGTAGCCATACTGAAAATCTCTGTCTTGTTGTTTTCTCACTGGATAAATAAGCTGATTTTCATGGAAGTAAAGGACCTTCTTCAGCTGGGGAAAGTCAGGTCTCAAAGCAACTAATTCAGCTAAATTCAGCACTGAGCTTGCAAACATCACCCTGAAAACACCAGCTTACAAATTTATATAAAAAGATATTATTTACCAATAGTAATTCATTGGTAATCATTTATACATCCAGACTGAGAAACCTGTTCAGGAAAGTGTAAGGTTACATGTGTATCATAAAAAATGTAATGGTAATCAAACATTAAAATATTCCAATAATATTACAATGTATATGTCTACTGCTTTCTTAGACCTTATCCACATGAATCTGGGTAGGCACAACCCACATATGTATTGCATTAAAAAATATCCAGTTTCAATTGTCTCATAGACGGGTTTGCAATCTGTCAGATCCAGAAACCACTTCTGGAGAGCAGTTTCAAAATGATATGCTTTGGGTGAGGGGTTTCACTGGTTTTAATGTGGATGGAACGCAGATTCATTTAAAAAAAATACGCAGTTTCCCAAAAAAAAATACTGAATCATGTGGATGGGGTCTCACCAGTAGCTGTCATTAAGAGCCGGGCGCCAGGGATTTCCCCGGCTACCATGAATGTGGTCCCCGGTAACTTACATAGGGAAATAGAAGAAAAATAAAGGCAAAAGAAATCCGTAGCTGTTTGATTCCCTTATGAATTTTATATACATGTACCGAGCGTGGGGTATTAAGGACTCATCTCCTCCCACTTTCCTCAAAATTCAACACTGTTTGGGGAGGAAGGGGAGGGGTTGTAAGATTTACTAATATGACTAAAAAAATTCCCAACACTTTTGACCTCAATTGTAGGGAAAAATGCTCTTTTCCTTTTCCGCAGCCAAAAATGAAGAACTTACTTGTATTTCGTGCAATGGGGAATATTTTGAGAGAACCACAGAGCGGCTGTTCGCATTCTCCAGTGCCATTTCTTTGCAGGCAAACAATGCAACACGCAGCCTGGAATTTCCTTTGTGAGTAAATCGACCAGCTGTTTGTGCGACCCACCATAAAATGGTTCAATCAGAAGAACAGATGTGTTTACATTTAGATCATTTACACTTTCCTGTGGCATTTCATTTAAAAAAAGTCCATTATCAAGGTGTAACCTTTGATCGACTGAATTAGAGTCTGAACATAACTTCTTGTTGACACAGTTCCTATTACAGCTCATATTTTAACGTGATCGTCCATGTAGCAAAGTGCACCATAAGAGCGACTTTTCAACGATGATCATATTTTTAACGGCTCCTTTGAACACTTCCTCCTTCAACTGGCAATTTTTTTGAAAATCGCTCATATCTCTTTGGTTTGCACAACAGTAATTTTCCCGGGTATATATTCCATCATTCGGCCGCCATGTTGAAACAGAAACGCGCATGTACCCATCGTAAAAGCCGCTGTACACTCTACTGCTTACTTATGTTATGCCAAAATGGCGGCTTCAAGTAGCAGCAACGAATTTCCTTTTAACGACGACCGGGAATTTGAACTGAAACTCGGGAGTAGCTTTCATTCAAAAGGTGGACCAAAGATGGCTTTTCACACCATACGATGTAAGGTTGAGTTTCTTGCAATATTGTTGTTCACACGTTTTGTCGTTAGAACTGAAGAGAGGGCAGCTGTTTATTTTGTAAAGCTAAATAGGGCAAAACAAACGCTAAATCTCAAAGTGAAAGCAAAAGATAACGAGGGATTGAAAGAAAAAATTTCTGGAACATTTTTTCTTTATTGAATTTAATTTTTTGGAAAGTTGTTCGCTCTGTTGTGCCGAACGAGCATCTCCGTGGGAGAAAATAGACGTTGATCAATCTCGGGATCATTGTTGAGAACGAAATAGCCTGCGTAGCTGGCGCTTTTTTTTTTTTTGGTGTTCTTTTCTGGTCCGCAAATTAAGAGTTAGAGGGGCGTGAATACTGAACCAAGGCCCTTATATTTGCCTCATAGGTATGTGCTGCCCCAAAGGGTATGGTTTTTGCGCCGTTTTGGTCTGAAAGCGGGTGTAGACTTTGCCTATTTTGGTCTGAATTCGGGTATGGTTTTCGAGGGAAAACTTGAGTGCATAAACGTATTAATTTTGTTGTTTCAATTCCAAATGAACAAGAAAGAATGAGTATTGATGTGCAAATTCGAAATGAATTTTAAGAAATCTTTTTGTTGGTGTTGAAATCTAAGTACATGTACATGTAAGGATGACATAATTTCCGCCTACACCAGTTCTGAAAACAGGTATGGATTTTAGAGGCCAGGTCTGAGAAGGGGTATGGAAAATGATTATTTTTTGGTCTGAAGTAGGGTCGGGACTTTAGAGAACTGGGTGGCACACCCCCACCATGAATCCCCAGGAATACCCCGCTATAGCCTGCAAGCAGGCTTACTTGTGCGAATTTGGGGAAAATTATTTTGGCAGCAGAGCTGACATCTAGTGTGTGAATTGGGAATTGATGGACGCCCCTTTTAAGGTGTCAAGGTGACTATCCAATAGGAGCAATGCAAAAGTAAACAAACTGACAGAAGTTGAACATGCAGATGTCATGCTAATCTGCGTCAGAGGTCAAATACAGTGAGAAACAAATACCAAAGAGATCAATTTTCATAAGCAGACCACTTCCAGACCACTTTTATTTTGACAAGCAGAAAATATAACATTTGCTCTTTTAAAACTTAAGCATCCCCCCTTAGCATTATCTACCCACTAGAAACAGGGCAGCTTCTAAACATGACCTTGGGTGAAACAGACCAACTTCATGACCTTTCAGTGTGAGACAAGTGACAAAAATAGGCTACTGAATTTGCTCAGTCAAAATTAAGAATCCTCCAGAGCATAATAATCTGTCCGTTTGAGAGAAAATTGTAAATAAAACAAAATAGCATTTGAGGCAAAAGTAGTGCAGGCCTACTGACTCTTTTTATCATTAACTTTGATCCAATGATGTGTGAATGTTTGTGCCGCGTGTCTATGGTTTTTGTCACAGCTATGTTGCCTGTCGACGCCTGTCACTTTTAACCAATTAGATCGCTGCATTCATCAGCAAACGTGGGGTGTTAAAAATCAATAGCTTATAAATATGCAGGCTCACTTTTCCTTGGTCCATTTACCTCATGTGATGGAACATTTCTCTGAACTTGCATAAGTGAGCCTGCTCCTTGAGGTCTGTGTAGCTTGACCTCTAAACAAGGTGACCCCACAAATTATTGTCACTCTAAAAAACACACTGAAAAAATATTTTAAACATTATATTTTCAGGACAGGCTGATGATTCATTTTTGTATGCCAGTAAAAGAGTAATTTTTTTAATTTATTAGTGAATGATACATGTACTATATTTGCTGTTATCATAGATGATTTCAAGCCTGCTTCAGTTGACACCTCAAGACCAGCTGAACTTGTTGTTGGTGAAAAAGATGAGATCACAGTAACAGTTCCCCATGTCCAGGTAAAAATTTTGTTTTTTATTTTACCCATTTGCAATGGGAATGTTTCTAAAAATTGCCTTTAGAGGCTGATCGAGCTGTTTTCTGGTTTTTTCCATTTTCCTCTTGTCTGAATTGTGCTTGTTCTGGTATGATTGGAAAGATCTCCTCACGGTAGCTGCACAAGTTAGATGACAAGGTCATCCTTAAAAAAAACTAATGACTAAAACTGATGACTTCACCATGGTAGGAAGGATGTGGATCTTGCATGGTTGGTTACAGCCAGTTCAGGGGCAAATGGGTTAATCAAAAGCTAAAATAAATTTGTCTAAACTGCCAATTTTTTTACCCAATTTGGCATTTTATTTTAATTTCAATTTAGTAATGCAGCAAGAATAAACTTTTATAGTGCTTAAGCACATGTTTCAGTGGGTAAAAGTAGATTAAGTCCTGTACCAGTTTGGGGGACCAGATTTTTCAATTTCTTGTAGGATTCTGGAACAACAGTTTATCGAGGATCCAAAAGAAGCTGCACTAAGGAATTTATCTTGGTTGTTGACAAAGAGAAAAAGGTACAAGTTAGGTAGTCTAATAATAATAATTATTATTATTTTCTATAATTTTGTGGTACGAAAGATGTAGTATAGGGTAAAACGTAATTAGAATCATGGATTTACCTTTTATTTATGACTTGATTTTGGGGTGTTTTTTTTTATCTGTTTGTAAAACACAGGTCTCCCTGGGAAAGTAACCAGAAACATTGTCACAATGTAGGGTGCAAAGAAAGACAGTTTTACAGCTTGCCATTCGGGAAAGCTGTAGCTAGCAGTACTAGCCTAAACGTCATTTCAACTAGTACAAAAAACAATTTTTGATGAGCCGGTTTGATTACAGTTCTTTGGTGACTTTAATTCCCCATAAACATCGCTTGCCCGTTGGGCATAAGAACAGAACTCACTAGCTTGATAGCAAAATCCGCTAGCCCCCAGGCTATTGGACACTACTTTCTTTGCATGCTGCAACATAAACCCTGCTTCAACATCCAAGGTGCTAAGAGGCCTGCTTGATGTTTGAGGCTTCATGGCTTTACTGTATAGATTGTTTTCACAAAACATCACGGCGGCCATATTGGTGTACAATACAATGATCCTGCGGGAATTGAACTCTTTTCTCATGTAAAAGCATTCTTTTGTTCCAAGAAATTTACATAGCTGCTGACCACTTGTCACTAACAATGATCTGCAAAATTGTGACAATGCATCAATTCACAGCTCAAGTGCTCCAGTTAATACATTATGACTGTACAACAATAAATGTCAAAGTAACAATGGAACTGATGTAATTCATTTCTTTCAGACATTCACACTGGAAAGAATTGAGTCAGCTGTTCCACAACTCAAGAAAGTAAGGTATGGTCCTTTTCAGCTTTTTGTGGTACATCTCCCCTTCCTGGTGTGAATATTTTATTATTCTGTCACGCAACATGAGGGTTAGTGTTCCCTTTTCCCCCTCCCAGTACAGCCCTTGCGCTCTCGCACACCTGAGTTGCCCCTTCCCCTTCCCCTTTTAATGCAGGCTATAATTATTATTAAAGGCAACAGCAGTTTATTTATCTAACCTCCACCCTTAATCAAGTAATTTGTACTTTCACTTTGGCCGTGGCAGGATTGCCATGAATGACCTACTAAACACCAGTTATCTGGTAAAGGCCCCTTCTATGCTGTATAAAAATTAATTTCATTAGACACCTGTCAAAAAGACGTCCCGTTTGAGAATGACTACAAAATACTAGGAGATGACAAAAAGGAACAAAATGAACGCATTAAAAAAAGAGCAATTCATTCAATTTCCTGCTTGATGAACCAGAGGTTGCATATTTCATCTTGCTCAGTGTCAAGTTCAAAGTAGAGATAGACCAACGATGGCAACACAATAACCCTGAGCAAGGATTCTGACATCAATGTTGGGATTTGAAAGAGCCATATGGATCTCTAGACTGGCAGCCTAAACGTATTAATTGGTGGAGTGGATATTCTGCTATTTTTAAACTCTCTTGAGTTGATATTTTTGCCAAAAGCATATTACAGTGAAACCTCTTAGTCTATTAAGCGGACCCCCAAATTAAGCGAACACCCTCTATTAAGTGGACACTAAGCCAGGTCCTGAAATTATGTCTTATATTTCCCTTTACAATGAACCCCTATTCGGCGGACACCTCTATTAAGCAGACGGGGTCACTAAAATAAATTGTATTTTGCTAATAATTTCTATTGTTAAAAACCTCTGTTAAGCGGACACCGGACTGAATTGACCAAAGTAGTATTGGATTACGTCCTTGAAATATGTACTGTAGTCGATTAATAAAGATGAATCAATGCATTTAGCTGTCAATAAACTGTAGATTAGACCAATGTTCGGCTGTATGATTGTCATCCGCGATCAAAAATCACCTCAAAGTCTTGCACAAAGTACAGCGCATCTTTCTTAGCTTCCTTAACAACATGGAACTTTATCACAGTACAGGGTAACCATTGAATGTTAATAGTTAACAAACATTGCACAATTTTTACAAACCTCTGATAAGCGGGCACCTGGGAAGGTCCCGAAGGTGTCCGCTTAATAACTGTAGTTTGACTACAAAACTGAGTATGTTGTGGGTTCAATTCCTGGGGCCTCACTTATACTCAAGGTCTTAAAAATATAACTACATGTGTAACAAATGAATGTACTTCCTTAGCCTGGCAAATGGCTAGACGTTCACGTGACTTGGTTGACCATTTGTATAATGGCGTCCTTTCTTTAGAAGGAGACTTCAAAATACATACATGTAGTGTCCTCAATTATTACTTTCGTGCTTAATTTATTGACACTCAGATAAGGTGCATTCTTTTGGGAGGGGGTAGCAAAAAAGGTTTAATTTACACTGTAACCATTTCAGATTATTTATTATTTATAAAGCTTATAAGCTCTATTTATTTATTTTTTTTTTACATTTCTGTCCACCTACCCCTCCCCTAAGCCAGCATTTTGCCCTAAGTGAGAAGTAAGTGTCAATGTTGGCTTAGGGGAGGGATAGGTGAGCAGTTTCCCAACCCCAATATCCACATAACAATTCTCGAGACTAATCCACTCACACACCCTTCAAGAATTTTAGAATTGAAAGAATATGATTAAAGATCAAGGCCTTTTCCTTTTGATGATAATTTTGTCAATTCTCGTAACCTTTCTTCTTGATGATGTATGATGTTGTTGGGAGAAAAGTGATGTCAGTCACTTTTGGAAATGTTTTAAGTTAAAGTTGTATTTTGCTATTGGTAGATCGTCAACTAAGTCAGCCAAGCCAGCAAAGTTACCTGTGACGCCTTCAACTGCAACACTAACGAAATCCCAAAAAACTAAAACAAAGAAAACACCAGAAAAGAAGGAAAAGGTGTCAAAACAGGCTTCTCCTGTCAAGAGTACAATCTCATCGACATCTGCTCCAAGCTCTCAGGTATTTTGCTTTACATTATGTTCTTGTAAACTCTATCTCTGTTGTTTAGCCTCCCTTATGGGAGATGGGGTGATGCTCGATATACCAAGGCAATAAATATTATATGCACTGTTGTGGCGTTCTATTGTGTGAAGTTTATTATGTTATTGTGTTAGGGCTAGGGATCATTGTTGTGTTCTTTGTGACGTCACTCCAGACTAGCTATTCACTTGGTATATCGTGCACCAGCCGAGAGTTGACTGTTTGTGAAGGTATCGAAAAGGAGAAAAGAACAATTCGTCATTGTGTCTTCAAGTCTACCCAAAAACGTCCCGTTACGAAGTTTCATGTCATAATCACCCAGTGGACGTCAAACAAAAATACCAAATAATAAGCCACTTGTGCAGAGCTCTTGTTCTTGAGATGTTAACGTTGTCTTCATCTGTTGCTGAGGCCTGGTTCAAACATGGCATTTGATATGTGACGAATTAAATCCTTATAAGGAAAACCTATTGTTTTTTGCTCAATATCTTTGGACTCGGCACATGTGACCTTCCAAAGTGTTGCGCCTCACGTGCCTTGGTGATCCCGCAGGCTGAACTAGTTGGGACCTCAGTTCCTGGTAGTTTTAACCGTGTTGGGCAGGTTTGGGTAAAAGGCCAGACGAATTGTAATGCCTGGCCCAGCTGGTTGAAGGTTGGGAGTGGTTTGATGTCCTTTCCCCTTAAAAAATGGTTTGAATATCAATGTGTAGTTCCAGAAAATATCCATTTATTCAATAAGCCTCCCCCACCCCCTCCCCCCCCTGCCACGGAGGGCACTTTTGTCTTTTGTTTGAGAACCCCCACCCCTTTGGGAAAAAAAACCTCTGTAAATCCCAAATGTCGCCTAACTTTCTATTTGATGAGTGTCACTCAGAAACGTTAAGCTCACTAACACTGATCACTCTTCACTAACTCTGCACTGCTACATTTCTTTAGTAAATAACCTTTTCATCAACTCTATACTGCAGGAGTCTAGCGCTAAAGCTGAAGAAACAACCCTCAATGCTGAATCGGACTTAAGCTCATCATCCTCCAGCGATAGTTCTGATACTGAAAAGGATGAAAATGAAGATGAATTTGACGAGAAAGATGTTGAGAAACTCAACAGTCTAATGGGCAATGTAAGTATAATAGTAATTTTGTAGTGATCTTATTATGAAACAACTCTGCAAGTGGACAAGGTGAAGCGAATCCAGCATCTGATTGGCTACCTAATACCCATAATACATCTTGTTTAACCCCCTGTCTTTAATTTCTCTTGGGACAACTGTAATACATTGGTAAATGCAAAATTTTAGGGAGTGAACAAGGCGAGTTATGGGCAATGTGAAGATGATGAATGAGATGGGTCTATTTTACCCCCTTTGTTCTCGCAAGGGACAAAAAAACGTGTCATTTGACATACAAATCCTTTACCGGTCAAGCTTGTTCTAGCAAGCCGATGCGGCCTTGGTTTCTTTGAGTTTTTTGTGTCGAGTTTCATAAAAACTCGCGCAAAAAAAAAAGAATAACAACAACGAACGAGGCCAATACTGAGCCAAGGAGGCGTGGTCATGAACGTACATACCGGTATATTCAGTGGCGGCTAAACTTTTTACTGTTCCTCACTCACAACCCGCCCACAAAAAGTGCTTTTTTGCTGCGTATTTTTAATTCAACTTTTCATCATAGACTGCAAACAGTCGGTTTGTTGCTCAAAATCTGTTTTGCAAGAGGCGAAGCGCCACCGACTCTCCTCGGTCTCACTCTCCGTCTTTATCCTCACTCTAGACCTTTCCTTTGGCCACTCACTTGCGCGCGCGTTCTTAACCTAAGCAAAACTACGGGCTGTTTTGGGTTTGTCATAAATATATCAAAACTTCTGCTTTAAGATAAGCAGTGTAAATACTTTTAATTTGACATTTTTGATGTCTTTATTTTTCTTTTAAGATGGATGAAAAAGATACCTTAACCAAGAAGGTAGAAGGTTTCAACACTCTTTGTAAGTATGACATAACGCTTTCAAACTATGTCCTAGGCCTTACGATTACACAAAATAAAATATAAGAAAAGAATATAAACATCACAAAAAGCCAAAATCGTGATTTCCTTCCTTCCTCATTTATTAACTTGATTTCTTCATAGTGTTCCGGCTTGATGCATTCCCCTTCGCTTAATGCATTTTCGTGCCAAAGCGGGTGGCGTTTCATTTTTTGGAAAATTTTTAATCCAATCCAGGCATCCAGAGCAGCGTATTCTATCTGTGTAAACGTTAAAGGATACTTTTCCCAGTTACTCATTGCTTTCGTCTTGTCAAGCTCAATTCCCAGAAATGTTTGGGCGAGTGCTTTCAAGCCTGTCTTCCTCATTGAGGGATCGATTTCCTTTGCCATCAACTGAATGTCTGCTAATCCTTCTAGAACCAAACCTAGATCTCTTTTGAGCTTTGAACCGTCTCGCTTTATGTCGCTTCCAACTTTGAGGATGTCTTTGTCTCTGAGTACAAGCTTGAGTGATTTCGGAAGCCTGTCCATGTGATAAACGTGCAAAACTAAACAAGAGTTGTCAACGGCTAGTTGAAGGACGGCGGTTTCGTTTTCGGTTCCTCCGTACTTTTTGCTAACAAACTGAGGTTTCCACTCAATATCAAAGCCAACCGCCGATACTTGTGTAGGACAATCTATAACATTGTATCTTAGCCATTTCTCGGCCTCCAATGCATCAGTGGTATACACGACCTTGACTCCTTGAGCTAACAAAGGATAAGATAGCTCATACCTTTTCGTTGTAAGGGTCATACTTCTTTGAGAAGTATTCAGCGAAGTGTACTCTGTGTTTGAGTTAAATCGTTTCTCTACATCTGTGCTTGCATTTCGGAGCTGAATCGGACGAGAACGTGCTTCATTTCCTCGACTATAACCTTGTTTCACGGTTGTTGACTTCCGATAATATTTTATATGGGCCCAATCTCTGCTCTCTACATCGTATCGAAAGCAAGGCACATAATTTGCATAATCTTCGGCCCGATTTGACGCCGAGAAAGCTTTTGTGCTACTGAAAACCCTGGGATCGTTTTCGTAGTTATGTCCGTAGAACGAGGGCGAAGCGAAACGATTTTCCCTGCATTGTCGAAGTGTGGGACTTGGCACAGGTAACGGTGACCGAAATGTCAGCTTAGAATCTTGGTCGTAGCATTGACTATCGCTATCTGAGCCACTAGTTGAATCCTGGTAAAGATAGCTCGGTCGTTCGTCAAGCCTTGCATGAGACATCATGCGATCGCCAAAACCCTCCAAAATGATATAAAACTAAGACTAGAATCAATTGACAAGTCATCGTCACAATCAAGCAGGTACAGGAACATTGGACTTTGGTGGACACGTGATGTTGCCTAAGCTCACGAGACAAGAGTTGGTACCGGGGCCCCCCGGGATTTGGTAACTCGTGCAACTATTGGCCAAAACTCTTTAGACCCTGTTATTACGAAAATCATTGGCGTAATTGACGGGATGCTAAGGGGGGAGTACAAGTATATTTCAGGTCACAATTTCGAGAATGTGTTGAATTATTGTAGCCTGTGTGCGGCCGCCCATTGCGGGGAGAGGGCGGCTATGCACAGCCTAAATAATTGTAATTATGAAATAAATGACATTTATTTATGAACACAGCTTGTTCACGGCGAGGAAGACTTGTATACTTATTAAAAATTGAATAGGTCCCCATTGTTTGTGTTCACAGGTGAAGATCTCCAGTTAAGCGAATCAGGAAGTGACAGCGATTAACAAGAGATCGTGGACGGTATCTAACAAAAGAATTTTTAGTCATTAATTTATAAGATATTTAATTATAATTTATGCTAATATATGCATTAACCGCTTTGCATTTATAAAGATATATTTGGTTAAAACGGTTATTTTTCATTTTCCACTGTGTCTTTACTGAAAAATGTTTTCTGTTTCTTTACGACGATACTTTTTCATCCTTTATTGCCTTTAAACCTTACGTCATCTTGTTGGCAAACTCTGTCTACCGAAATTTTTCTGCATTTTTTCTTAATTTTTAAAAATGGAATTGGAATTGAGAGTGTTTTGACGGTAAGATAGTCATCTGACAATAACATCGCGAGAACTTTGAAACCACCTGCATCGATGAAATTTTGTGCAATCGGGAAACCTCGTTCCCAGGTTCCTGCCTTATAATACTTGTCCCTATGAAGCGAGAGGGGACCGGGGAGTAGTCATTACGTCTTTGTCTAATTGTCCTCAGCTTCGCTTCACTGGAGGTACTCGGTTTGCAACCCAAAAAATAATACATACCCGTGATGAATAAATGGGAAACTGAAAACTTTTAATAAAAAAGAAGTAAAATATATGTAAAAGTAAACTTGAGCCCTTTACTATAGGGCCTATAGTAAAATTAACTTTATATTCAACCTGATATGGATCGACGCCTGTAACCAAGGCGTCTCTCGAGCTGTACCATAAAACGAATTGTAGATAGTTCTTCTAAACTGAAGTTCAAACTGATTAACTGATGTTTAAATCTTAGTTGCCGTTTGCCAGTGTTTGCACGGCAGATGATCAAAGACATGACCGTTCCTAGCATAACTTATGCTTAAATAGTACTGATCTTTGAATTACTCATCAAACTGTGTTTTAAAGAATTTCTGGCGTCACTTGACGAAACATCTGCTTGTAGTGTCCATTCCCTGGACCATTGTCAACGAAATCGTTTCTGTTTTGTCTGGCAAAACTAATGAACCGAGAAAAGACGGTTATGGAACTTAAACTTGAGCGAAAAGTTGTTTAGTATGTTTTATCTGTTAATATCTTGATCTTCATAATTCTTTAATTCTATGACTTGACGATGTTGTCCGATAGAACAACACAGAAATTGACCAAAATAAAGAAAGAAACAGCTAGACTGCTCTCACTCGCACAACTTTCCTGATTTCCCCACCTGTTTCCAGGGGAAATGCTTATGAGAACTTAAAGTTGTCTTTCAAAATTTGGACGAGTTTCTTCATTCATCTGAATTTACATAAAGTAATTTTTTTTGTAAATAATCTGAAAAAAGAGAGAATTTAATATCTGCTAAATAAATATGCGTTTTTAGGAATGCAAATATTATTTTTGCTTTTATACTCTTTTGGGTAGAGTGGGAGGCATCTTAACTAAACGTTTCTCGATAACTCTTGTGTCGACGCTACTAAAGCCACCCCACAAATTTTTCAGGGACTTTTCCTCGGCCGTGGACTGATATCTATTTTGTGCCTCGCTTTAAAGTTTTAGCCTCGTTTACACAAAAATCATTTGAATGATCTTGCACTGAAATCATGTGCACTCTCCTCAAATCTTTAATTACAAAGAGTTTAATAGCTTGTAGCTCAATGCTTAACAAGGGGTTGGTATGGGAGCCACAGCAGTTACATTACCATTTGTCCAACCTGAAAAATAAAAGGCAGTCTGTGACTGCTTATGGCCTTTACTTTACTTTTGCAGAATATTGTAAAAATAAGCAATGTTGTTCTAAAAATACGATTCTCACAAAACCTTACGTTGCTCAGAGAATGAGCCAACAGTAAGAACAAAAGAGAAAAACAACATGTCCTAGCCGGAAATCGCACGCATGCCGGGTACACAAGTATATGATTACTCTCCCAGCATTTGACGAATGTATTCTGTTTTGGGGACGCTTTTCCTTCTTTAATGGGCTGTTAGGAAAGTTGAACTTGTAAAAGTTTTATGAAATTGACCCCTAGATCAAAATTTCGTCCTTCAAGATAAACCCATAATGCAATTCGACACTACACCGACCCAGTCCATCTGCATGCGCACCCTGAAAATGACCATTGTTGCTGGGGTGGGGTGGGTGGAGGGGCAGAAAAATCTTGTTTGAACCACTTTATTTTAGTCTTGCTTTAAGTTTTGTCAGTTGTCTGTGTGTTGGGTATTAAATGCTAGTGATTATAACACAAAGAAAAGTAACGATTTATATCTAAGAAAAAATTGAAATACAGCACGTACACCTTCATGCATTGATCCTGTTTGAGAAAATTGCTTTTTCTGTGATTAAAAAATACTTTCAACCAATCACCCGCGTGGTATTGTTTTTAAAACGCTCAATGAAACTTTGTTTTTAATTTTACTGCTAATTTACATGAAACAATTACAAACTAACGCAGCGATAAGCTCAGTAAATAACGAACGAAATAAAACGCCCTAAAATGGACGTTTAAAACGCCGATAAAACATGGTGACCATTAATTTATTTTTCAATACATGTGCGCAGTGTATTTGTAAAGAACAAAGCGGGTCGTTTTCACAGAGCAGTTAGTGGATCTGAGCATTTTCGAGTGACGCTCAGTTTTATATTGCTTAACACTGTGTAAGCGTTTTTCTTCACTGAAGCACTAATATTGTAATATTTGCATCAAATATTTATGAACTTCATCACTTTCTTTGTTTGTCATCTAAACTACTAGTTTGATCCCAGTAGGGGAAAATTTACATAAAGTCCTCAGTTCACAATTATAGAAAGCATTTAAATGTGTTTTTCCGAGTGACTGCGTCAAGCGCGCTCAAGGAAGAGCAACACATGGACCATAAGAGAAGGGCTTAGTGCTGTTGACTTACTTATCACGCTATGGAGAATAATAATCATGGTCTCATGGCCGACAGGAAAAAGAACTCGAGAGTTAGGAAAACTTCTTCAGTCAACAAGAGCGTTTGGGCACAGTCGGCGACTAAGAAAGCAAGGAATGCAATCGACAATTTCGAAAATTTTATCCAGGCACGGCTTAGAGAAGCCACAAGGGAGGAAATAGTAGGAGCGATTGTAGCAATTATCTTGACGCTGGTAATTTTCGGGTATTCTCTGTACGTTGGGAATTATCTTGTGGCCCTGATTGTGATCGCTGTTTGGGTGACGACGTGAGTACAATATCATTAAAGGAGGTTGAATCTACGTGGCCGTAGCAAGGAAGGTTACGATGTGAAGCGACAAAGGCGCTTGTGAAAAATGTATGTTTACTGGCAGTATTTGCAAACCATTGAAGCCGGAGAGAACTTAAAGTAAGTCTTGTTTGCCGACGAAACAATCATGAGCAAGTATTTGAAAACAAAAACAGACCACCTCTATGCAGAATATTTTGAGAATTGTCATTGTTTATTCATTCATGTCTTGGTCTACGCGGATTAAATCTATTTGTGGCTGCTGAACACCGTGTTGTACTATGATAGTGCAACTATGTCAACATTGGTGATGTGGATCAACCGAGCCGAATTTGCATTTTACAGCGAAACAATAAAATTTTGTACAGTCCTGACCCCTTAATAATATAAGCAAAGCCAGAGTTGAATCAAAAAGTTATTCAAAGGCGTTAACTTTAAGAGAATTTAAAATAATGCCTTTTTATTTATGCCGTTTCTTTGAAAAAAAAAACAGCAGAACAGAAGCATCTTTGTAAATTACACATTAGAATAATGTTACGCTTTAAATTAGTGGAAAATAATGACAAGGCTGGTAAAGGGAAGTCCTTCGTTTTTATTGATATTGATCACCGACCAATGACCGCAAATGTTGGGGTTGTAATACGTTTAGACCAAAGCCATCTTAGCGAAAAATGGAGAATTTATTATTCACATTGCTCTCAATTATTACGAGGGTTTTATTGTAGTGAAGACATTGTTGGCTAATTGCGCGGAGCAAAGTGTGTTAAACAAAACAGAAAAACCCCTCTTTCGGATTAGCTTGACATGTAATGGGGCATTTTGAAATGTTTTCTCTTAATTACTTGTCCATAATGTGCCCTTACGTCACAGCAAAGCTACCTTGGGTTAATTGCTTTTATCGTATTTTTAACACCTTTGAAATAGAAACACAGTAATTTACGATCAACGAAGTAGTCATCTATATGCGAGTAAAGAACGTCTCTGCTTTCTATTGAATATCATAATGAAGCCTATTGAATTTCTAATCATTGTGATTACTTTTAGGGAAATCTAGTTGGTCGTAATTTCCCTTTTATAGCCTATTGGCGTTAAAAAAACCATGGAACGTCTGGTGGAAGCCTTGCCTACAATTTATGCAAAACAACAAAAATTGCGAATTAATTTTCAACTTAAGCAGCTGTTTTTTGCAACATTTTTTTTTTGTTTTTGTACCTATCATTCTTTTCATATTCTGACTAACTGATTCGAGACATTCATTGTAAATAGTTTATTAAGGATAAGTCTGTCAGTCAGTCAACTCATAAAGGGATATTCCAATAACATCAACTGTATCTTAGAACGACTACTAGTGGATATAAGATATAGGACCTGTGCTTCGCCAGATACGAGAAGTCACCCTTTAGATCTAGCCATTCGTTCATTAATTTATGTATTTATATATTTATTTATTTATTCGTTCGTCCGTTCATTATAGCATTCAAATGAGCTTAGAAGAAAAGGGTTCAACTACCAAGAGTGAACAGCGTGGACTGACACATTTTCCGCCAAAAGCCTAAATAGTCTTTAAACATCCCTTAACAACCCGTGCGCTGCTCCATTTTTTTTGGCAGGAAGGGGGGGGGGGGGGGGGGGGGGCGGAGGAATAACAGCTAGTAATTTATGTACAGCAATGTATAGCCACCATGCTAATTTTTTAAAAATACATTTATGTTATTAAACTGAAGTGGCAGTATGGTTGAATTTTTGGTGGAAAATAGGATATATAGCGACAGAGCAACTCCAGGCTAAAATGGAATCTATTTGTTTCATTAAAAAAAGAAGAAAAAAAACTAGAAACTAGCCTCGTACGGGAAAACGGATTGTAGATTTGTTCGAAGAATAAATTTGTTGAACGATTTGTCGAAGAACTTGTGTTGAACCCTCTTCGGTGCCTTCACATGTTTAACTGGTGACTCTCGGGGATTCATTTGCCCCTGTCGATACTTCAGCTCTTTTTGGACTGTTGTTGCAAATAAAGTTGTTATGAATTCATCTGACAAACACCATACAAATTTATAATTTGACTGCCTCTAATCCAAACTTTAAAATAACTTGGGAAGAGGTGAGGTAGAGGGCAAAGATTAGGGAGCTTAAGTAATGATCCAGGTAAGAAGGGAAGCAATTTCTTTTGTTGTGGCGCAATACGCTTTCCTCACATAGAAATGTTTTCATTTTTACGCAGAGAATGCATTAATTTTACAAAAAGGCTGTTTACGAAAGAAAATGTATTTAAACTACACTTTTAAAGGGTGTATTTTTGTGTTAAAACATTTCGACCAATCACAAGAGTTGCAAACAATGGCCAAGAAATGTTCACAATTTTACATGATCCGCACATACGATTTCTGTGTTACTTAGTCTCAGACGAGATTTTGTTATAAGGAAGTTGGATAGAAAAAAAGGGATTAATATACATGCTACGTTGCGACGATTTCGTAAAATTTGATGTTTAAACCAATCAGAACCTTAGTAGAGACAATAGTAAAGTTAACACCTTTTTGCATTACGACGTGTTCACTGCGTTTCGGTCCTTTCCCTCTTATCTGGACCATTACTTAAGCAACTACGACGACGACCACAACGATGACTTCAAAAAAATAATAGGTTTACTGATCAAAACAACAGCTCTGCACGTGCATCACGCTTTTTAGTACATTTCTTTGACGTCCACTGCACGACTACGACGTGAAACCTTATAATTTGACGTTTTATTCAGGACGTGGACATACGACGACGAATTTTCCTTCCTCTTTTTGAACTTGAATAAAATCCTTAAGAATTCAACTCTAGGAAAAGTCGCCTACATTTGACATATTGAGCGGGTCCAAATAGACGCGATTAAGTTTGAAAGAATGCAAATTCATTTTTTTGCCGACGTTTTCACTGCTTAAGCAGCGACGTTTTTGAGCGACGCACGTCAACCGGAAGTGAGGTATTTTCCCTCTTAACATGCCTTGATGATATAAAATTTGTATTCCTTAGCTTCTTTACTGTTATAGAGGCGATTTGACTGAAAATTTGCGCGAAACCACCGTCAAAAAATGAAAAAAGGCCACTTCCGGTTGACGTGCGTCGCTCAAAAACGTTGTTGCTTAAGCTCCCTTTTAAAGGAGCTGTGTCACGCAATTTATCAAAATTCAAACCAAGGTAACTGCCACCGAATTGAGTGAAACATTAAAATGAAAAAAGTTAGAAGAGGGTATACAAAAGGAAGCACGGATGGACAAGTTTAAGAAGATTAAAACGGATTGCAATTTTGGTTTTTGAAAACTTGTTAGCCTAACAGTTTTTCAAAGTTCATTTTTGTGGTTTGTAGCAATTGATATAATGCTTGGAAGTAAATTTTGTTCGACAAAAAGCTGTAATTTGTCCTTCTCCGGTAATTTCTCAAGTTTTATAGCGAATGAGGAAGAGTAACTGGCACGATAAAGAAAACGAACTAGCCAGCCGTAAGCCCCTTTAAGTACCCCCAGCAGGCCATACCTTAGTGTTATAATTCGCCTGTTGTCGAATACACGTGCAAAAAAGAGACAAAAGAACGGTTCACTGTCTAACGTTTATTTTATTGTTTGTAATGGAAGGACAGCTCTTAATTTCCTTTTAGGCTTTTCAATACTTTCTTCTGGCTTATCCTGCGGAAAGAGATGCGAAACACCATTACTGATATCGTGCCTTACAATTTGAAGTGAAAACAAGTCGACTTTTTTGGTCAACGTTTTCCAGTGAAGCGGCCAGCTAGGCTAGCCTGAATTTCATCCGATTGCTCCGAGTCGTTTTCTTCTCTCAACAACTGAGGGAGTAATAACGACTCGAGGTAATCGGATGAAATTCAGGCTACCAGCTAGGCCAGCTAGAGTTTCTCGCTGCCGTTTTTGAGTCATTCTTTCATTCTATGACTCTCTAAGGTGGAGAACTCTTCGGACCCTTTGATACGAGCACATGGTGTCAGTCTTGAGATTGTTCATCTTTTCGTTAGGGTATATCTGATTTTGATTCAGAAAGTGTCGAGAAGTTGCGTACTGATGTTGGACAAGTACTTAACAGTTGTTCACGAAAGTGGAGGTGAATAGTGAATATAAAATGAGCTGAACTTCAGATAAAAAAAACCTTGTATACGAACCTAGAGGATTTTAGAACCTCCTGGCCGAAATTTGCCACCTTAATGCCCAAAAATACAAGAACCTGTTTAGCCAAGCAAGATCAAGCAGGCAATTCTTACACGTGGGTAACAGTTAAATTCTGATTAACATTTTCATCAAGGAGTTTGACTTTGACAGTATTGCAAATTTATATTACAAGAAATTTCTGTTACCAAATTGTAATTACACATAAAAGTATTACTGTAATTCCTACAACAAAAACCGTTTTTTTTTTAAGTACAGACTGTAACTGTCTTCATGGACCGTGCATAAAGAAAGTTTGCAATGTACAGTTATAAATAAATACCGTATATTTAAGGCCCAAACTCGAGTTTCTTTATTTTTCTGGTATTCAATGAAGAACCTACTTCGCCGAAAGTGCCAATAAGTACCCCAACATACAAGAACCTATTTTGCCAGACTTAAAAAAAGGTAGTTTCTTACACGCGGTTTTTTTATTGTATTAACCTCCTTGTTTGATTTCGCTATAATTGTAACAGTTGGTCAACGAGGGTGGACTTACCATCAAACGAATTTTATCCATTTCAGTTTAAAGCGTATTGAGCCAGTTCTTCTTATAGCCGGCGGTCATTCACTCCTCTTTTTTTCCGATTATTATTCACGCCTTAGCCTCATTTTGGCAAAATCTGGGTTCTATCCGAGTTGCTATGGTAATCAAATAATACGTCAAAAGTACTAAAAGAAATTATTCCATGCTTGAATTGTAGTGAATTCGAGTTTTGCGGGCTCTTTTTTTTTCGAAAAAGCGTGTAATGGAGAATAAAGAGCAGCCAAAGGTGTAATTGTAACCTAGCTAACCGGTGTTTAGATTCTACGCTGCCTGCGTAAATTTGAATTTTAAGGAAAATTCAACATGACAGCCAAGAGCTGGCCATTTGGAATGAAGTGAATTATATAATTTCACTGCCCTTGTTGATGTTTTTAGGGCTTAGTGTGGATGTGAATCGCCTGTTTTAGGACACCAGAGTAACAGTGTGGCTAGCGTACCACTGTTCCTTTAAAATATCAACACCCTCAACAACCAGGTGCATCAATGTGTCCGCCGATATTTTTGTAACCGTACACTATATCTCTATTTTATGGTTTCTCATCAGAGTTATTTCATAAAGGTTTGAGAAACTTTGCAAACTAACTTAATCACAAAATAATTGATTTAGTCACCGAAACATGCTTACTTCCACGGGAATTTTATTCCTTTTTACAGTCAAATACTCACCTACAACATGAGTCTTCTTCTGTATCGCTTGTATTTGCTCCTGATTTAAGGCTTTGTCGTATACCTGCATCTGAGCGATCCTTCCCTTAAAGTGCCTCCCATCACCGATCTTTGCTCCCATCCTGATGCTGTCCTGTGTGGCTAGGTCCAGTCCTATTCCAATGTTCAGAGTCTGAACCACGGCTCCATTCACCCACAGTTTTGCATTACCGGTAGCGCGTTCGTACGATGCACCAACAAACTTCCATCCACCCGCCAGAGCAGTGTGTATTAGGGCGGTGGTGAATGAATAATCACGTATTGTGAAACGAACAAAAAGTTGGCCGGTCACCACCCAAAGATGTACTCCCCAGGGTCCGCTGGTCTTGTAATTGAAGAGAGGTCCGTCTTGGCCATTGTGGTACACCCAACAAAGCATTGTCATGGATGAGTAACGAACGTCTAACGGTCCCCCGGCGCTGTTAGGAAACTCGATATAGCTATTGGACGTTCCAGAAAATTTGTAGGAGCCGTCCTTTTCCCCGTTAGGCCCGGGAGCTAAAGTGACGCCAGTAGGGACCCCTTGGGCTACTCTGTTTTTTATTTCCTTGGTACCAAAAGCAGAATTGAGAGGAAACAGGGCAACAGGTTCTGGAACTTGATAAAATCAAAACAAAACAAAACATTAGTACCGGCTTGACTTGTGTCTACCCAGGAAGAGAAGTTGTCAAAAGAAGGGAAAAAAAACCTTTGAATTTTGTACATGTTATCTATGAAAAGCCGTGCGTCAGACCAGTCTCCTAAAGGCTCTGTTAGGTATGGGACCCCTTCAAGCTTGCCTTAGAAATGTTTTTTATTTAAACCGCGATTAGGCATCTTCTTCTTTCACTTACTTTGGAGTGAACTGAAGCTTAGTTGCAGACTAAGGATCCCACTCAACAGCCCATATTATTATTCGTCCTCGAAACTACAACCAGTTGCAAAAGTACTTGAGACACTGTACCGTATTTTGGCATAAATGGCCTGTCCATGATCTTGTGCTTGTGATCCCCCCTCCACCCCTTATCAAAGTTGCTAGCAATACAAGACCATACTCAAAACCTGGAGGAACAACTTTGAATGGGAGGGAGGAGGGAGGTCAGTATTATATTTTACAGACCTGTGACCAGGAGCGTTTTGAAGCAAGAAAGATCGTTTTTTCGTGGGTTGTCTCAACATTTTTGCAACTGGTTGTAGCTTGTAGTCGAGGCTAGTGATAGCAAACATCCGTTTGTTTATAAATTGCTCCATCATACTAAAAGCACGTTGACATCAAAAGTCTAATGGGTCGTCAGTGTCTAGAAGGCGTTTGATGAAATTCGTTGATCACGGAAAGCCTTCATCACTCTACTTTCCGTCGCAAACTGACACAATAGAAACCGGAACAGTGCCCTTATTCAGAAAATTTGTGAACAAGGATAATTGCCATCTTCATCTTGTTCTCTTCCACCCATTTTCCTAATTGACAGTGGACCCCGAGGTACTCCATATAATGGCCTATGCTGGGAGGCTCCGCCCAAAATGGTTACCTTTTTCAGAGTTCACTTTCTTCAGCGAATCAAGAGTACCAAAAGCAGCGAAGGAACTGTAACATACTTTAGATCTCAAGCTGACAATTGTTTACTTTCTACGCCACTCCACTCAATCTGAACTTTCAGAAAGACCTGGGATAGCGACCAACATGACGGCCATTTTGAATGACGTGGAATCTTAGTTTCACTGTCCTTGTTCACGAATTGGGGTAATTTTTCGAATGTGTGTGTGGATGGTCTCTTTCACACTGTGAGAGCTCCAGTGTGACCAGCGTACCACTTCTCTTCAATTTCAACACACGCTTGAGCGTCGCTGATCTCCCGCTGAATTTTTTGTAAGAACACTTTATCTCTAATTTAGTGTTTCTCAAAGGAGTTGTTTTATCAAATTTTGCAAATTACCTAAATCACAAAATACTTCTGTGGAACGTTTTTTCCAGTTGGTCACATACTCACCTACAACTCGACGGGAGAATTCCTGTATCGCAAACATTTCCTCCTGATTTAAGGCCTTGTCGTATACCTGCATCTGAGCGATCCTTCCCTTAAAGTACCTCCCATCACCAATCTTTGCTCCCATTCTGATGCTGTTCTGAGTGGCTAGGTTCAGTCCTGCTCCAATGTTCAGAGTCTGAACCACGGCTCCATTCACCCACAGTTTTGCATTACCGGTACCACGGTCGTACGATGCGCCAACAAACTTCCATCCACCCGCTAAAGCGGTGTGCTGAAGGGCGGTAGTGAATGAGTAATCACGTTTTGTGAAACGAACAAAAAGTTTGCCGGCCACCACCCAAAGATGTACTCCCCAGGGCCCGCCGGTCTTGTAATTGAAGAGAGGCCCGTCTTGGCCATTGTGGTACACCCAACAAAGCAGCGTCATGGAGTGAAGAACGTCCAACGGTCCCTCGGCGCTGTTAGGAATCTCGATATAGCTATAGGAAGTTCCAGAAAATTCGTAGGAGCCGTCCTTTTCCCCGTTGGGCCCAGGAGCTAAATTAACTCCACTAGGGACCACGTTGGTTACCCTGTTGTTGATTTCATTGGTACCATAGGCGGCATTGAGAGGAAACTGTGCAACAGGATATGGAACTTAAAAAAACAAAGAGAAAGAAACCATTACTACCAGCTTGACTTGCTTATTTACAACCATTATTCGGGTTGGGTCTCAGTCCATGCCCATTTCAAAGTAATTTGTCCAAAAATATTAGCGGAGCCCCATAGCTAAGAAAATTTGTTAATCTATCCATCTGAGAAACTTTGGTAATCACGTGACCATACGTCCGCCGTCCGTCCGCACCACAGGAAAACCAATGTGAAATGTTTCTAGCTAGTGCAAAATGTCTGAGTTGTTTTCGAAACTTTATAAGAGCCTAGTACTTCCAATACTCGAGTACTGCTCTTCAGTATGGTGCCTGCACAAACAAAGAAATTACAACATAGAGCATCCAAATGTGCCCTTGGAAACTTTGGGCGAGACATGTCCTACGAAGAACGCCTAAAGGTCCAAAAATGGCCAACCCTTCAACAAAGAATATTATTTTCTTCGCTTGCTGAATGTTTTTTATCTTTGGACGCGATTTTCCTCTGTTTCTGACTTAACCACTGTTTCAAGACTTAACCACTGCGACTTTAACATTCGTTTTTTATTCGCATAATTTTCCTCTGTTTCTGACTTAACCACTGTTTCAAGACTTAACCACTGCGACTTTAACATTCGTTTTTTATTCGCATAATTGATGAATGGAATAACTTACCTAACGAAATCGCTGAGGCGGAAAATTTGATCATTTTTTAAGAATAGACTCAGACGTTATTTTGCCAGTGTTTCAGCCGACTGTTGAATTATCAAGACATGTCTGGCGGCAGACTATTTTACGTATTTTTAAACAGAATGTAAATTATTTATATTTTATTTTATACATATTTATTTTCTCAATGGAATAAGTACCTAAAGCCCGATTATGTTATTTGCAAAGCGACATTAAGTAGAATCGAGTCCCTGCAAAGTTGCAAACACTTTTCAGGCAATAGTGGTAGGTTTTACCTGATATTTTACTCTCACATAGTAGCCTGTCATCTCTCTATAATTAGAGCATATGCGAAGAACATGAGAATGATTATACGTAGAAAAGTGCTTCTTTTTTACCGAATGAGCCCACGGACAAAGAACATGCCATCATGAGAGAGTCATGAGAGACATTTCACCGATCTTCAACGAATTTAGAGTTGCTCCTTTGATTCATGTGCAATCATATATGTTCATTGTTATTGTTCCTGTACTTTTTTTTAGTTTTGGAGATGAACTAGATATAAGGTTCACCTCTTCATCTCCTTTTCACTTGTGGCGGCCTGCAAAATGATATAGCACATCCATGTTGTGGTCAATTGACAGCTGTTAAAACATTGTATCCGCTGGCTAGTATGACATGAGCGTATTGCGAGCTCAGGTGTCGACCCATGGAGGTTACGCGTGTTTTTTTGAAGTCCTCCGCTGACAAGTTACTCGTTTTCAATTGATCGCAGGCTCAACTTTAAGTAGATTTCTTTGCAATGGTTACAAGTTTATGTTTGATGTAAATTATAAATTTATTAACGGGAACTTCGCCTTTAGCCTTGCCTAAAATTTACCTATTACTTTAGGTAACGCATTTTATTTCTCTCAGTCTTCGTCATGAGCTGAGTCCGTAAATTAAATCATGATACTAAAAGTCGCCACTCCTTTGGTACTGTGGATAAAAGTAATCCGTAAAAGCTGATATTGCTGTTTAATGCGGTTCTTATTTTTGACCTCCTGATGAGATCCTGAAATGTGGGATCATTTGACTAGGTTTCTGGGTAACTGACAACCTAAATTTGCAGGATCTTCTTCAATAAAAGACAACTGCTTGTATTTGACTAGTCCAGTTCTGGCCCCTTTCTCTCTCGTCACGCAACGCCTCTCTCCTGGAGTTTAATAGCATTTACAGACAGTAAGAATATTCCAGGTATCTTGATTTTCATTGACTTTAAAAAGGCTTTCGACTCCTTAGAATTGCATTATCTTTTCAGTTGCCTCGAGGCTTTTAATTTTGGCCCCAAGTTTATAAATTGGGTCAAAATATTCTATACAAATATTCAAAGCTGTGTAATAAATAATGGAATGGCATCAGACTATTTTACTTTAGAACGTGGTGTGAGGCAGGGTGATCCCTTGTCCCCCTACCTCTTTATCTTAGCTGTTGAAAGCTTGGCAATCTCCATTCGTCAAAATGTTGATATCAAAGGAATTAAAATAGAAAATCACGAAGCCAAGCTATTACAACACGCAGACGATACCACAGCAATCCTGTCTGATGAAAATTCTGCGAAAACGTTATTTCAAGAACTAGAAGTATTTAAGAACTTCTGTGGGTTGGAGATAAATAGCTCTAAAACAAAAGGAATGTGGATTGGTTCGCTTAAAAGAGAAGATGAAAACCCGTTTGGTATCAAATGGCCCAGTGAACCCATAAAAGCTTTAGGAACCTTTTTTACATATGACCAATCATTACTTTACGAAACAAACTCATCAAGAGAAGGTTGACAGCGTAAAGAAGCTGACAACTATATGGTCATCTAGAGGACTGTCCATTTATGGTAGAGTAACTATAATCAAATCATTACTTATTCCAAAACTAGTTTTTATATCTTCGGCTCTTTCACCTCCAAGTAAAATTATCAAACAAGTGAATAGTGGGATTGCAGAAAGAAACAGGTACTTCCAAACATCGAAGTCTACAAATTTAAAGTAAGAATTAAATACCAAGTTGAAAAATCTATTTCCACTAAGAATGATAAATTAGAAACCTTTTATGAAAAATGGCCAAAAGACATTTGCCCACTTTAATTCAGTTCGTGTGCATGTATAATTAAAATTGTAATCTTTTATTAGACGGGACTAGTATTTGGCTCACTCTGTTGTTCTTTGTTTGCCGGAGTTGACTCTCTTTTTCACTCTCTTGTGTTATTACAGTTATCACTCTAATTCAGTGCTACACCCATTTTACACCAGACGCTTAGTATAGTGCAAACAAATGCTGACATAAGTATTCTCTGATTGCCAACGACAGACTGATTAGCATGAAACCTTCGAGATAATTACTTTTTCAAAATGGCTTTTCTATAATATCTAATTTTGCACATTGAGCTTAGGTCATCTGGTTAACACAAAGCTAGGGGAGCAAAATCAAAACTACAAAGACTTGGCTTCTGAATATAATTTTAACTATAAGAATGAGAAAGGTACCAAAATCACAGTTTTAATATCACGTCAAGTAGTCGATCTGCATAGGGTGTTAAGCCTCTTCATCGAAAATGATTAGCTAAACTTTCCCTTAAACCGGGAGGAAGAGAGCAGAGTACCATTTGCTTTGAGAGACAAAATTGCGCCAGGTTTACTGTTAAGTAGTTTTTTTTTTCAATTTAAGAATTTACCAAGTTAAAAAAGCTTAAAAGTTGATGTTTAATCTTACAAAAACTTCGTTGCATTCTTTTTAATTGAGATGTTGGTTTTAGATTGTCTTAAAGTCTTTAAATGTTACAAAATCAATTAATAAAAACGTGAAAATTTTCATACTTACCCAGCAGGTTTGCTTTCAGCTCAGTAGCAGTCAGCAAAAGACAGATCGAGTAAAATGCGAACATGGTAGATGGGTGATCATGAGTGCTGCACAAACCAAAAACGATGCGCAATTAACAGTCTAATGAGTAGACTGAACTAACAGTTTCGTGAGAAAACATTTTAATTATCATTTTGGAAACATCACGTTCTAGTTCGTCGGTCACGCCCACTGAATTAAGTTGCGAGTTTTAATCCATTTTTGTCTTGCTCCAAAGTTACAACGCCAGGACAAAATGTTAAATCTCTATTCCAATTAAAAGTTCCTTCGTTTTGTTTTGTTTTTTTTTTTGTTTAATTCAATATTAAAGCAATAAGTTTTGTCACTTCGTGTGTATTATCCTGTCAATTGTTTGCTACTGTCGCTTTGATGTTGACTTTTTTCTCAGCATTTCTTGACTTGTTTACAGATTTTTAATGAATCTTTAAACAGGTGGTTAAACAAGGTTATTCTCAGCTGAGTAACAATTGCGATATCGCATGGTAGTAGCCCCCAAAAAACAAAATTCACTTTGTTCTCAAGGTCGTTGTGTTTAGTGTCTACTCATCGCGAACTGTCAACGTCGTGTTTACAGTTATCATCATCATCATCATTATCGTCATCATCACTATGATCAGATTCTTGCATACTAAAATTTTTAGTTACTGCAGCAGTATAAAATAACTATTGCCGCGATTGATCATAAACGTGCCAATTCGTGACCATTCTTGACTTTTTCATCAGTCGCTGGAAAAAACTGGCCGTTGTCAAGAGGTTATTTTGGCAGTTTGGGACATGCGTTAGTGTCCGTTGCTGTTGTAGAGAGGTGGCCGTTGTACATGTGGAGAGGTTTAAATAAGAGTCAATGTGTGGACTGCCCGCCGGTACAAAATAAAGTGGCCGTTGTAGAGAGATGGCCGTTAGTGGAGTTTCGACTGTAAGTCTTTTGGGGGCCCTTAATAGGCCTCTTTAGCGAAAAAAAAATTACCAACCTACTGTAAAATTCGGAAAATAAGCCCCTCCAAAACCGGTAACGCAAAAAACCCTCCGTTAAATCGCCCCTCCAAATATAAGCCCCCCGGGGGCTTGTGCTTGGAAAATTGCCTTCAAATACAAAGTAAAAACAAAAAATGGTAAATTTTCTTCCAACTATAAGGCTAGCCCAATCGATTTTGAAACACAAATTTTCCTCCGTAGATGAGCCCCTCCGTATATAAACCCCTCCAAAATAAGCCCCTCCAAAAGGGCCTTTGAAAAATATAAGCCGGTAGCCGGTAGTTCGGTATCCTTTTTGGGCCAGGTTTCCCCCTGTTAGCAAAGAAATGGCCAAAAAATGGGATTTTCAATGCCTTTTACAAGTTTCCCTCCTGAATTACATTCAATAAAGCTTCGTTTTGTTTTTGGCACAGGCGCATTAGCCAAAATTTGGACTTGTTTTCATTTTTTCGAATCTATTTCGATCCTTCTTTCTCGCTCTCATACTTTCCCTTTCCTTACATTTCTATATCTACTTTTGTTGCCCACTTTATCTTCTTTCTTTCCCACGCAATTTTGTTGGGCTAACTTTCCGATCCTGGAAAAGAAAGGAATTTTATGTGGAAAGGATAGTAGATCTGGTGGCGGCGAATTAAATTGGCAGTGGATTTTTCCCAAAATGTCCGGCAGAATTGGTCAGACTTTGCTATTGAGGTGTCTGTACAAAGATCAATCCTTCCTCAATTCGTATCTCAAAAACTTAGTCACTTAAACCGAAAGCTCAACCTCGTTCCCAGGGTGAGAGACCCTGGGAACGAGGTTGCCGAAAGCTAAGTCAGTTCAGAAATGCATTATCTGCATCCTTCCAAATTGTCCCGAAATGAGTGGAACCCGATCCGTAGCCAAACGTTAATTACGCGAGCGCAAGGAATAACACACCTTAAAACTTTACGGGAAATTGTGAACCTTAGTTATGTAATCAATTTCCTAAATTGTGAGTATAAAACAAAGAGACAAAAGAAAGGTTTACTGCACAATTTTATTTCATTGTTTGTAAGGATGAACAGCTCTTCAATGCCTTTTAGCTCCCTCAATATTTTCTTCCAGCTTATGCTGCGGAAAGAAAAGAGAAAACAAAGACTCATTAGTCATCTTCCATAAACTCTGAAGCGAAAACAAGTAACTATTATGTTCGTCATCACACACTCTACTTGCACACCGGGCCTTCTTGTCATGTTCTTTGACTCTGTGCGAGGCGCAGACTTTTTTAATAGATACTTATTACCGCAATAGTATTTTTGCTTGATCAGAGAACGAGTTTGTCCAAAAAAAGGCAATTTTGAGTGAAGTGAATCTTTATTTCACGGTCCATGGTGTTACTTTTAAGGTCAAATCTTGAATGTGATGTGGATTGCCTCTTTTACCGTATAAGGGCTCCCGTGTGACCAGCCTACCACTGTTCTTTAACCCTTTAAGCCCCAGTATCCACATACAAATTCTCCAAACTGATCTCCATACATTTCCTTAAAGAATGAGTTGAGAGAATTTGATAAAAGATCAAGGCATTTTTTCTTGGGTGATCACTTTATTAATTCTAATAACTTATCTGTTGACAGTGTGTGGATATTGTTAGGAGAAAATTGATCGTGGTCACTATTGGCAGTTAAAGGGTTAATCTCTTAAGCACCACCGTCATCATACAATAAATTCTCCAGACTGATCCCCATACATTTCCTTAAAGGATTTAGTTGGTCTTCATAACGCATTGATTAATTCATTTTAAAATTCATGACATGGCATTTAACTTGTTAGGAGAAAATTGATGTTGGTCACTCTAGGGTAGCATGAATTTCATCCGATTACTTCGAGTCGTTATTACTCCCTCAGTAACGACGTGACTGAGGGAGTAATAACGACTCGAAGTAATCGGATGAAATTCAGGTTAACTCTAAGGACGTAAAGGGTTAAATTGACACGAGGTGCCACCGAGGGGGGTACCCTTAAGTGTAGCTTGTGAGCTAGCCCTCCGAGGCGCTCTGGCAGAGGGATGCTAGATCAAGAGAAGAACATTGAAAAAGTGGTAAACCACCGCGAACGCCTGATAGAACGAGATATCTGAAACAATTTTGCAAGCTTTGTGGCCTAACTAATGTTCCGAAAGCGTTTTGAAACGAGCAAGTCCTGAACAGCTCATTGGGTCTCTCTTGTTCTTTTTGCACGGACCTACAAATTGAACAGGTCGCCCCATGTAGGGGAATCCGGATTCCGGAATCAGAGAAATATTCGCTTGTGGAATTCGGGGATCCTGAGCTCTGGAATCCGGAATACAGCTCAAAGTCTTTTAACGAGCAATCTGCAAGCTACTTAATCACAAAATAACTAATTTGGTCACCGAAGAACACATGCTTCCACGGAAGAATTATTTTCCTGGCACATACTAACCGACAACTTGAGTTCGTCCTTGTATCTCTTGTATTTGCTCCTGCGTTAAGGCTTCGTTGTATATCTGCATCTGAGCGATTCTTCCTTTAAAGTACCTTCCATCACCAATCTTCACTCCCATCCTGATGCTGTCCTGTGTGGCTAGGTCCAGTCCTGCTCCAATGTTCAGAGTCTGAACCACGGCTCCATTGACCCACAGTTTTGCATCACCTGTACCACGGTCGTACGATGCACCAACAAATTTCCATCCACCCGCTAAAGCCGTGTGTATTAGGGCGTTGGTGAATGAATAATCACGTCTTGTGAAACGAACAAACAGTTGGCCGGCCACCACCCATAAGTGCACTCCCCAGTGTCCGCCTGTCCTGTAATTGAAGAGAGGCCCGTCTTGGCCATTGTGGTACACCCAGCAAAGCATTGTCATGGAGTAACGAACGTCTAACGGTCCCCCGGCGCTGTTAGGAAATTTGATATAGCTGTTGGCATTTCCCGCAAATTCGTAGGAACCTTCAGCGACTCCGTCGGGTCCAGCACCGAAAGTAACTCCACTACTGGCGACCCCTGCGGCTACCCTGTTGTTGATTTCCTTGGTACCAGAAGCGGAATTAAGAGGGAAAAAGGCAACAGGATCTGGAACTTGATAAAACAAAGTAAACGAAACATTACTACTTGTTTGACTTGTCTAGTAACAAGCGATATTTGGGTTCGAGACTTAGGCAATGCTCAATTTCAAACCATGGCTCAAATATACCTCCAAATGTGGTGAGGACGTGGCGAGTATTACCGCTGCGTATAAGTGAAACCTAGTCATTGGGGAGAGGTGTCGGGCGGGGAGCTTTGTCTGCGTCCTTTTAATTTATTAACGTGGGAAGAAATTAGCGCTGGGCCTGCGTGCTAGTGGCGTTAGGAGGGGTAGAAGGACGGGTAAATTGGGCGCGCCCTTCCCCGTCCCCTTTTAACGTCTGCCACGCAGGTTAAGGGGCTGTTTACATGAAAGCACCAGGAAGACCCTAGAATTCGTACGGACCATCTTAGCGCCAGATGGTTTCTGTGTTCAGTTTATATGCGAATAGATGTACTTTTGCCTAGCACCAGGATCCTTCTAGCTGAGAGGTAGGAAGATCCTAGCACCATGTAAACTGCTTTCGCATGGAAGATCCCAGTCCAGGAACAAACCGTACAAAAATGGCGGCGGGTCGTTCAGTGGGCTATGTTTGATCTTTGATTCCTTCTCTACTGTTAACCTCACGGACAAAAAATTCTGCATGTAAACCCAATGAAAAGTTGTTCCGCATTCTAGGATCTCACTCCGGCCCACCATAAAAGCAGCCACTAAACCCATTGACGCCTCATAATCACATTAACCCTTTAAGCCCTAGCATCAATATGCATCTTCTCCACACTGTTCTTCATACATTCCTTTTGGTACTGCTGGAGAGAATTTGTTCTAACATCACAACATTTCATCTTTGGTGATCATTTCATTCATTCTCATGACCTGTCTGTTTAAACAGGCAGTGTTATTGTTGGGAGAAATTGTATGTGGCTCACTATTTGGGCTTAAAGGGTTAACGAATATGTAAGAGAGCTCCACCCCTGAGCCTTTTAATTTCCCGGGGAGATGTTCCACTATACACTGAACAAACTTAACAAAAGGATGTAGACGAATTCTTAGGAAAAATCTCTCTTTAACTTACGTACCAAATATATCTTGACAGCCAGGATCTGTTCGGAATAAAAAGAAGCAATAAATATTACTTATTAGTTTCCCGCAGAATCTTAATCTAAGACTCGGATCGGTCCTCAAATACGCTGCCCTGCCTGAAGTCGGTCCCTTAAGCCCTAAAAGCGTTTGTGAAGCCATGATACTTGCAATAAGATAGCTTATAGGATTTTATTATATAGAC